>CM037851.1:128154465-128898289 GCA_021234595.1 Delia radicum
AGAGAATAAGAATGCGTGGGTATTGGTATTTAACAATTGTTGAACTAAACGCCCTCCACTGTTAACAATTGTTGACCTAAACGCCCCCCACTGATTTAAAGTTAACTCAGTTTCCGACAGGGCACAAACAAGAATCATCACTTGCTTGTGTGTATGCAAATTGTAGTGTTTCTGCTGTGTTTGCATGTTTGTTGTACCAATAAAAAACTTTACACATATAATAGGTCCATTCGTTTACTTTTCCAGTAAAATCCAGTAGATGAGGAAATTTTGGGCAAAATGAAAATTTTACTCTCAGAACCGGCTCTTGCACAAAAAAGGAAACGAACGGAAAAATTGCAAAAACTTGCAGGTTAACTCAAACATATGAGCGCTAAAAAGCTTAGTGTTGTAAAATATGTATTATTTAGACTACCTGTTCAATTCTTCACAATAAATTTGTACGTCAGTACATTTGATAAATTAACAAACACACTTACATACATCTGCAACTATGAAAATAACTTTGAACTGTTGGTTTCCGTTAATACATTTATTTTTTGTAAGCTAGGTTAATAAACTTGAAATGCAGTCAGCTATTCTTTTATTCTTATAAACAAAGCAACAAACAGACTGACCTACATTATTAGCTGACTGCATGTCTATAGGTTTTTTTACCTTTGCTTACTTTCTTTATTATGCTAAGTTCCACATTTTATTTTATGATTTAATTAGTATATAAGCTTGACTTTTTATTAATAAAGACCAGAAGTAATAAATCAATACAAAGAGTTGTTTCTTCTCCTCCGTATAACCAAGTTCAAGTGCTTGTGTTATAATACAGAATTGTCTTGGTGTTACTGCCAAGACAAATTAAAAAATAATTAATACTTTTGCTAGGTTGAACAAACTAGTTCAACCCTATCCTGAACTTGGATAAAAACACTACCCAGTATATATTGTTGTTGGTAATTGATGCATTGCATTTTAATAATTAGAAATTCGTAGCAATTGTATTTATTAAATGAACTTTTGTGGAAGCTTTTAGACTTGTTTAGTTTGTACATGTCTTTTAATTTTGTTTCTAGTTAAATAACATACGAAAATACATGAATACTTGATTTTTGATATTCGGTACCCTGAATAATATGCAGTAAGAAGTATTAATATATTCATTAGCTTTACATCTCTAATATATTAGTGTAAATAAAAACAATTAACAGAGATATTAGAAAACTGATAAATTGTTACTATAATAATTGTAACTGACTACTTTAATTGTACAAATTTGTGCAAATTTTGGTGTAAACGAATGGACCTAATGTTTGAAGAAGACACAAACAAGAATCATCACTTGATTGTGTGTATGTGTATGTGTCTGTGTACATTTTACCACCAACTTACCACCAAATAAAGTTGGTACATTTCCTTTACGTAGCTTACGAACTCCAATGCAATGGGCGCTGAAATGCCGACTGCATACACGGTCCGTCGTTTTCGGAGTAAAGTCCTCCGGTAGACTTAAATTATTCTTCCACACACCCATTATCTCCGGGTTTCTAGTGGGAAAGTTGAACAAAATGGTGTTCACATCGAGGAAACAGTTTTTAATACAATGGGCCATTATTATAGTTTCACCTTTATATTTTTTAAACGATTTATATCTTTCTAAAAATAACAAAAATAATATTGTTTGTATATGTAAATATTTAGTTATATTTGAGCTAAATTTTAGAAAATTTTAATAATCTGCTAAAATTAGCAAAAACATTTACTAAATATTAGTAGGCAAAAAATATCAAAAAGCAAAAATTTTTTCAAATAAAACAAAAAATAAATTTTTAGAAACAGTTTTATTAATGTGTTGTATAATAATAAATTTAATAATAAATATTTGTATATAAGTTGTTGTACATATACAGATCTTCAAAGATTGAATTCTATTTAAAAAAAAATGAAATCGGTTTTTTTTTAAATCGAATGATTTTTTTTCTTCAATCATTGCGAATTCAATAATTGGCAGTTCAATCTATTTTCAACTTAATCGATTTGGAATTTGCCGAAATCGGTGAAACTGAAAAAAAACCACCAGAATTGGAAAAAATCACTAAAATCGAAATAAATATCGTTAAAATGAAAAAAATGACGAAAATTTAAAACAATCTCCAAAATTGGAAAAACGCCAAAAATGTACAAACTATTTAAATTGAAAAAATCGACAAAATTTAAAAAAAAACGCCAAAATTAAAAATAAATTACTAAAATTTGCCACAATTAAAAACTCGCCAAAATTAAAAAAAAAAATCTAAAAAATAAAAATATCGCCAAAAATTTCTAAAAGTTAAAAAATTGCCAAAATGAAAAAACTTCAAAATTTGAAAACGGCAAAAGTAAAAAATCGCGAAAATTAAAAAAAAAAATCACCATAATTCATAAAAAATTGCTGAAATTGAAAAAAGTTGTCCGTGTCTTTTATTAATCTCTGTTAGTTTTTGAAACATAGGCCATGTTTTAAATAAATACTCGTTTTTATCTGCGATGCTTACTTTTCGAGAAAAACGCGATTTACGAAACCAGCCAATCAAATCGAAATTTAGGATCGTTGTAGGGGTAATGGGGTTGAGTTTTGAAAAATATTTAGTTATTAGTTTTCGTAATATGTACCTTTTAAAAATTGACTAAATAAAAAACGTCCATAACTCAAAAAATAAAAAAGCAACTGGAAAAATGTTTGTACGATTTTTAGTACAGTGTAAATTCGATAATCCGGACTCCACTAATCGGGAATATTCGGTAATCCGGACAGCATTTTGCAGCTCATTGCGTATTCTATAATCCGGATTAATTGCAGCTCTATAGTCCGGATTGAATAAAACCCGTTTTTATTTATTTTCTTATTCAAATCACAGCATGCTTTGAAAAATACAATCATTGCGTATTCTACAATCCGGATTGATTGAAACTCTATAGTCCGGATTGAATAACAGCCGTTTTTATTTATATTTTTATTTAAATCACAGCATGCTTTGAAAAATACAGTTAGAATTGTGTGATGAGTATGTTTGCACATGCGTTTTTAATTTAGTATTGATGCAAGATGACTTTGTCAAACGAAATTAATATTATTTATTGTTAAGTATGTGTGTAAATTGGTACTTTTTTTATTTTAACTGAACTCCACAAATTAATATTTATGTTTTTATGCTATGAATTATTATAACTTAGTAAATACATACATTCGCTAATCCGGAATATTCGCTAATCCGGACTGGGGTCTGGAATCAATTATTCGGATTATCGAATTTTTACTGTACATAAAATTACTAAATGACGATTTTTGCTTCCAAAATGATTTTTTATTTTTTGATTTTTTTTGATTTTTCTTTTGTTTATAACTAAATTCTACACAAAAATTATTTTTTCAATTTTTTAAATTTTTTGTTTTTATCATCATCTTTCATATTTGACTGATTTCAACCTAAAATTTTGTTTTGATTTTTTTTTAACTAAATTCTATTCGAATAGAAATTGACTTTCATTGGTGCGGACGTGTTTTTGTTTTGCTCCGATATATAAACATTTAAAATAAAATAAAGTGCTTTAAAAACAAACAAAAAAAAACATTTTTCAAAAGTGATTAACCTATATGCGAAAGGACGCTGAATTACATTAAGTGTATTTAATGATAATTCAAATGAAAAATCAATTTAATCTGGAATTAAAATCAAACCAGAATAAATTCTAAACATAAAAATAAAAAGAACAATAAAAAAAAGTGTACAATTAAAAATGCAAAGTGGGGACCCTCCCCCCAGCAAAGGGTGCTATACCAAAAAATAAAATAGATGTAAACACAAACAAATCTAAAACCCAAACAGTAATTGATCGTTACATAACAATTACAAAGCGAAAACGAAGTCCAAATTCCACTAAAATACAATCCACCAATAAAATTTCAAAAAACACCGTTCACACAACTGAAAACAGTTCAAACCGGTTTTCAATTTTGGCTACCAATGAAGTTGACAACAACTCTGTCGAACCTGAAAAGGTATACAAACCGCCCCCAATTTACTTACGTGAACAAAATTCAACTAATTTAATAAACTCCTTATCCCAAATTGTCGGCAAGGACAGCTTCTTTGTCGAGTCTCTGCATAGAGGTATTATTTCCGAAACCAAAATTCAAATTCACTCGGAATCTAATTACCGAAAAGTGGTCGATTACCTAGATAATAATAAAAAAAGCTTTTACACCTATCAACTAAAAAGTGCAAAAGGACTCACTGTTGTGCTCAAAGGCATCGAATGCGACGTCAAAATAAGCGAAATAACGACAGCGATCGAAAACGAAGGATACGAAGTTAAATCGGTGCATAATATAATAAACAGGAACAAAATCCCTCAGCCACTTTTCAGAGTAGAAATTGCATTTGACTCTAAAAAACTTAAGAAAAATGAGTCTCATCCTATTTATAACCTGCGGTATCTTTTAAATCGCAGGATTTCCGTCAAGGAACCTCGAAAACGCAAATACCCACCTCAATGCCTAAATTGTCAGGAATTCGGTCACACCAAAGGTTATTGTAGGCTCCCGTCAGTCTGTGTTATATGCGGGGACATACATAAAACCTCTGAATGTCAAAACCCCAAAAACGACTCAAAGTTAATCAAATGTGGCAATTGTGGTGACAATCACACTGCCAATTTCAGAGGCTGCCCAGTATTCGCCCACCTTAAGGAAAAAGCTCCAATCAAACCATCTTATCAGCAATCAAACTCAAACATCTTAACCCAAAATAATAGGGGCAGTAAATCACAAAATATATCTTCCGCTCCAAATAATTCTCATTTCAATGGCCATAATTATTTATCTCACCCTCAAACTACTAACAAGAGAAACATCTCGTACGCTCAAGCTGCAAATGACTCCAATATTCCACCCCAAATTTCGCACTTAGAAGCTTCTATAGAAGCGCTAATAAAAACAATGAATAGTTTCGTTTCCAACATGCAAGTTCTTATGCAAGAATTGCTAAGAAACCAGGGATTGCTCCTACAAGCTCTAACTAGAAAACAATGAACCAGTTAAAAATATGTTTCTGGAACGCTAACGGCCTAAGCCAACACAAAAGTGAAGTTGAATATTTCTTAAATTCCCAAGAGATAGACATAATGCTCATATCTGAAACCCACTTTACAGTAAAAAATGGCTTTAGAATTAAGGGCTATTTTGTCTACGACACAAAACATCCTAGCGGAAAGGCATGTGGTGGTTCAGCAATAATTGTAAACAGCAAACTCAATCATTTTCAAAAAGACGAATATAAAACAGAGCATATACAAGCAACATCCATCAGTCTCGTAGCAGAAAATATTACCATTTCTTCTGTTTATTGTCCCCCTAAGCACAATATATCAGAACATCAGTTCACACACTATTTTCAAACTCTAGGCAATAAGTGTATTGCAGCAGGTGACTACAACGCAAAACATACCCAATGGGGCTCGCGCCTTAATAACTCCAAAGGAAGACAACTTCTGAAATCCATAGCATCATGCAAGCTAGATGTTATCTCAGGTGGTCAACCAACTCACTGGCCATCTGATCTAAATAAGATCCCTGATATAATAGACTTTGCTGTCACTAAAAATATCAATCGCGCGTACGTAAATATAATCTCATCTACTGACCTATCGTCAGACCATTCGCCTTCGGTGTTGACTCTATATCAGCATCAACCTGTTATAGAGTCCAACTATTTAACAAACAAATCTACAAATTGGCTCAAATATAAAAAATATGTAAGTTCACATACAAATTTAAATATTTCATTGAAAAGTGAAGCAGAAATAGAAATGGCAATAAACTTATTTACGGAAACAATTTATAACGCGGCGCAAGTATCGACGCCCGTCATCAGCAAATCTAATATAAAACCGAATTTTCCCAAAAATATTCAAGAAATGGTGAAGGAGAAGAGGAACCTTAGACGTTTATGGCAATTACACCGGTCTCCGGCAATAAAATATCAATTAAAACAATGCCAAAAAGCACTCCAAAATGCTCTGAAGGAAAGCAAAGAATCCAGTCTAAAAAAATACCTACAAAACCTTGACCCTTTAGAAAAGTCAGACTACAGTCTATGGAAAGCCACCAAAAAAATGAAGAGACCTATAATGTACGAATCACCCATTCGACTTACCGATGGTAATTGGGCCAGAAGTCCAAATGAAAAAGCAAATGTTTTTGCCGATCATTTACAAAACGTATTCACTCCCAACATTACTGACTCTGATGTCATTATTCCTCAAATAAATAATTTTGTTGAGTCTCCAATGAAACTTCGATTTTGTAACTTAACGAAAGCTGTTAAATCCCTTAACACAAAAAAATCACCTGGTAAAGATAAAATTACACCAAAAATGATTTGCGAACTGCCCAATGTTGCTCTAAGACAATTACTTTTTATTTTTAATGCCATTCTCCGCATTGGCTTTTATCCTTGCTCTTGGAAAATATCCGAAATTATAATGATCGCCAAGCCTGGTAAAGATGTCAGTCAAGTCTCCTCGTATAGGCCAATAAGTCTTCTCTCTATAATATCTAAATTATTTGAAAAACTCTTTTTAAACACGCTTACGCCATTTCTGAACGAACATCAAATTATTCCCGCTCATCAGTTTGGATTTCGAAAAGATCATAATACTATAGAGCAAGTACATCGTATAGTAACTCTTATTAGGAAGGCTTTTGAAGAAAAACTATATTGTTCTGCATTGTTTATCGATATTTCCCAAGCATTCGATAAAGTGTGGCACAAAGGTTTATTATACAAAATTGTCTCATTGTTACCTCAAAATTGTCATAAATTACTTAGAAATTATCTAACGGATAGAACTTTTGTAGTTAAGTACAAAGAATTTATCACAAGTCCTAGAAGCATCTCTGCTGGCGTCCCCCAGGGCAGTATACTAGGACCTCTAATGTATATCCTATACACTTCAGACATGCCAACAAACTCCCTCATCCAAACGTCAACTTTTGCAGATGACACAGCTTTCGTGAGCATTAATAAAAATTCTACAACTGCTTCACAAACTTTACAAACTCATATATATGATGTGGAAAAATGGCTTAACTACTGGAAAATAAAAGTAAATCCGTCGAAATGTGCACACGTAACATTTACTCTTAGAAGGGGGACCTGCCCTCACCTCACAATTAACGGCACTCACGTGCCTGAGCGGTCGCACATTAAATATCTTGGAGTTCACCTCGACAGACGTCTCACCTGGTCCCACCATATCGAATCTAAATCAATCCAAATGAAACTTAAAACAGCTCAACTTCTTTGGCTGTTAAATTCGCACTCTACTCTAAATATAGACTATAAAGTCTTACTATATAAAGCTATACTCAAGCCAATTTGGACATATGGAATCCAAATCTGGGGAACAGCTTCAACATCAAACATAGAAAAATTGCAAAGAAGATAATCCAAAATATTGCGACTGATAACTGGCGACCCATGGTTTATTCGCAACGACAACATCCACAAGGATCTTAATATACCCACAGTCCGCGATGAAATCAAGAAATTCTGCTCCAATTACGTGCGGAAGTTAGCATCTCACCCTAATCCTCTAGCTCAGGATCTACTCTCTTATAGAGGCCACAGGCGTCTAAAAAGGATCGATACCTTGGCTATTGTTCAAACCTAGCAATCCACCTGCTCATTATGAGTTACTATTGCAATGGCAATAGGACCATAATATATATTTAGTTTTTAAGATTTTAATACTTATTGTCATTTTCTAAAAAAGAAAGATTCAATAAACAATATATACATGTTAAAAAAAAAAAAAAAAAAAAAAACTAAATTCTACACAAAAATTATTTTTTCAATTTTTTTAATTTTTTGTTTTTATCATCTTTCATATTAGACTGATTTCAACCTAAAATTTTTTTTTGATTTTTTTTATAAGTAAATTCTACACAAAAATTATTTTTTCAATTTTTTGTTTTTATCATCATCTTTCATATTTCACCTAAAATTTTTTTTTGTTTCAAAAATTATTTTTTCAATTTTTTGTTTTTGTCATCATCTTTCATATGGGCATTTCCAGGATCGCGAACGGGACATTCGTACGCGCTCAACTTGAAAAAAAAATATGAAAACTCAAATTTTTTTTAACTTTTTATAAATATTTAATAGCATTTTAGTAGAACAATTTTTGAGAACAAAAAGAAAATTATAAAATATGAACGCTCTCCAAATATTTTGGATAAACTTGCGATCGCGAACGGGACAAAAAATGTAAGTCATTTTTTTCGGTGTGTGGTTTTGTTTAAAACTCTGCGAATTTCGTCAGTTTATTAAATGGAGATTATTTTTTAACTAAAGCAGAGATATAAAGATTTTATTTAGCATTTTGTTTTTTTTAATTATCCTTATTATTTTTTTTAAATATTTTTTTTAGAATCGCGAACGGGACATCGCGAACGGGACAATGATTCCAAAGGCATTTTTTAGGTTTAAAATTTTTTATTTATAAGTATAAAAAATAAATAAAACAAGATATATTCCAATGATAACAAAAATAAAAGAATTATTATTTATTTTAATTTTAAAAGATATTACAGTTTCAGCTCCATGGATATCTAAGTTTGCGTTGCAAGAAAACCAATGAAGTTTTCGTATACCGGTTATATTTGGTAAATTATTCCATTTATCTGACAAAAAAGAAGCCTTATCAATTTCATTTTCATCTACGTATAAAATAATGATTCCTTTAACGGTTTGCTTTGCACACTGATAAAAATCCGATGCATCTTTAATTCAAATATTTTTAGTTTTTGTGAGCTGCCAAATTTTCCGCTTAATTACGGCTCCAACGCCATCGACTGCACCTTTTCCGTGCGATGTTGCAAAAAAATTCCATTCAATATCTTCGCATCCAAATCTTATTTTAAAGTCCATTAAACTATAAATTATAAATTTGTTTTTAAACTGGCAACTGCTGCCGTCAGAAAATATAAATATTTTGTTAAAATATCCGTGTTTTTGTTTTAGTTCCTCGAGTATTTTTGTCAAGAAAATATAGACATCAATTTTGCTGTGTTTTAAACTATTACTTATAATAGCAAATGATTGAGTTTTATTAACAGTCCATGCTACGCAAGTAAAAATTGATACTTGCTTGTAGTTAAAGTGTGCGCTTTGTATCTCATTTTGGAATAAAATCCGATAGTTTTCGGCAAAATCTAATTGTAATACCAGCTCATTTTCTTTTAAATTATTCTTTGTGGTGTCAAAGTGATTCTGTTGAACTCTCTTAACAAAGAAATGTTCCTTAAACTTAGGTAACTGCACTTCTAATTCATTAATCCAATATGAAAATGGACCAACAGTGTTCGTTAATGTTATTCTGTCGTTAACTTTTCTCCAATGCTTCCATTGTATTTCTTCATCCATTTTATTTAAATAGGCAAGGGGCAACAATTCACTTTTTAAATCGGTTACACATCTTCCACAATTTTCTATTACAGGTTTCTCAAAATAGCTGCCTGACCATACTTTGCAAATAACGCTTGTACAATTTTCGTTCTTTTTGCAGCTTCCTTCGGCAACGCCATTTCGGCCTTCTTTAACGCTTTTCCAAAAGACTGTTTGCTGTTATATGGCTCTAAAGTAATGTTTGTCTCCTTTCTTTCATTTGCTATACGTATGCGCATTTTTTGTTTCTTTATACGCTCCTTTTGACGTAAGCTGTTAAGCACTTTCTTATTATTACTCGCCAGTTGTTTGAGCTTTGAGCGATGTTTTTTCATTCTTTCTGCCGCCTTCTCTAGGTACTTCTTCTTCTTCTTAATGGGATTGTTTTTTATTCCTTCCATGTATTTCTTTTGGGCAATTTCTTTACCTCCACAACGACTCTCCATCTGCACAAACAAATTTTATTTTTATCACAATATGTATTATTTTTTGAAAAATTTAACACTTACGATCACGAACGGGACACACTTTAAAAATCAATAAAAAAAACATTTATGGATCAAAATGTTTTAGGTTTGGTTTTCTTAAATGATCTCGGTTATTTTGTTTTGAATTGTAAATATCAAACTATTCCGATCAACGTTCACGGAGAACTAAACTCAAATGCTTATTTTAGGTCGCGAACGGGATAGAAGAATGTAGTACAAAGAATCTTTGAATTATACCGTTATTCGGAGTTTGCTTGATCTCTACTGTGGTGTTTTTAAATATTTATTGTTGGTATATTTAGTCTATAAGAAGAGTGCAATCGACATGATATGTAACACTTAGAAATAACTCAAGGAAAAATGTCAATTAAAAACGCTAAAACCAAAAAAAGCAAAGCTGCTCTTTGCAGACCACTTTCTTAAATTACAAATGGTAATATGTATTTAATTAGGTATATTCTTAAAATCCAATGCATTAACCAACTAAATTTTCTCAGAAAAGTCTTTTTTCTTCAACTTTAATATTTTGGTAGCGGTTGACCGTTCTGTGGAAATACCCATATTTCACCTAAAATTTTTTTTTGATTTTTTTTTGTTTCAAAAATTATTTTTTAAATTTTTTGTTTTTATCATCATCTTTCATATTTGACCTAAAATTTTTTTTTGATTTTTTTTTTTGTTTCAAAAATTATTTTTTCAATTTTTTGTTTTTATTATCATCTTTCATATTTCACCTAAAATTTTTTTTTGTTTCAAAAATTATTTTTTAAATTTTTTTTAATTTTTTGGTTTTATTATCATCTTTCATATTTCACCTAAAATTTTTTTTTTGTTTCAAAAATTATTTTTTCAATTTTTTTTAATTGTATTATCATCTTTCATATTTCATATTTCATTTCATATTTCAGTCAATTCCTACCTTTATATTCTGCAATGATTTATTGATCAATGGATTTTCATCTACCGAAACTAAATTATATAAGTTTGCTAAGTTTTAAAGCTAATGAGAATTTTTAAACATCTTATTTAAATAAAACCTTGTCAATCTTTCAAAGAGTATATACAAATAGAGAGATTACAGGTCCCACACGTCTCAGCAACAAAATACCGAACTCGGGGAAACAAATGAAAAAAAAAAATTACATTAAATACTGCTTGGAATGACATTGAGTGACACTGAGTAATATGGAAACCCAGATCTGTGGGTTTCCATACATACACACAATTCATAAAAACCTACATACATCCCTGCAGTTTCAAACGTAGCTAGTGACTCTATGTAGTCAGTTATTTCGTTAGCGAAAAGCCTGACTAGCTACTTGAGAGGCTACAGGTAATGCTAGAATTCGCCTTTTGATTATTTTAAGTATGAAAACAAGCAAAAGAAAATAAAAACAACGCAATGAACCGTTATCCCAATACAAAAGAATATTATGACTTTTTGTTATTTTTTGTGTTGGCGTCAGTTTCTATTGAAAGTTCCTGAAAGTCAGATCGGTCGCGTGGTTGTTTTATTAAAAGAGGTAAAATGGCCAGCAAAAGGCAAATGAAACGTTTAATAAAACAAGAAAAAGAACAATTTATGGAAAGTTTGAGAATTTTTACTCAACACTTATAGGTACAAATATGCAATCTTTAGCAATTTTAACTTTTACTCATAGCTTTATTTTTCTTTTTTTTCAGAATCAATACCAATTACGGAAAAAAATTCGGGGCCTGCGGAAGAGCAATTGCGGAAAGCCATTCAACTGCAAAAAAAAAGGGAAATAAAATCAAAATGTTTAAAAAATAAAAAATGAATATTTTAAATTTACTTTAATTTAATTTTTAAACTCAATTTTTAATTTTGAATTAATTTTTTAATTGTTAATGTGAAAGAATGGAAAATTTTTAATTTTTTTTATTTTTTTTAATAAATAAGAAGAAAAATTAAAAAGCATTAAACTTGTCCTTTCTTTGTTCAGATAGAATAATTGAAATATGAAATATATGCTTCAATTAAATTATTGAATGCAATATTTATGGTCTGGCGAATTCGTCAATCGGATTGTAATAGTCAAGTAGTTAGTACACTGTTGTTAAATATTTCGTCAGTGCTTTGTAACTAGCGATCTGCAAGGTACATGGTAGTGCAGAGCGTAGTCACTGACTACCGTCAATGACATCCCCATGTTAAATTCGTCAGTGAAAGGCATTGCTGGTAGTCTGGCGGGTAGTTAATGGTAACTATTGGTAGTTAGGGAAATAGCTAAAGATTCGTTAGCTACGTCGACTGCAGGGATATTACAAGACAAAATAAAAACCACCCCCCATATTACATATTATTCTTTGTTTTTCTTGTATTTGTTTTTGTACGTATTGATTATGACCATAGATGGTAAACGTTTCGGTGCGGGTTTGGGTACGCGTAACGCTATTTTCCTTTATTTCAGTAAAGAGTTAAGAGGGCTATTTCAGTTATTTCGGTAACGGGCTTTTAGCGTCAACGGAATTTTACTTATTTCTATAACGGTATTTAAGATATTTCGGTATCATTATTTTTGGGATAATGATTTTTCACTTATTTCGACAACGGTATTTTAATGGTAACGTTATTTTAGTTATTCAGGTAATGTTAATGCACGCCGCTATTGTTAGCCCGAGATTTAATGATAAAACTTTGGGAAAATATATTTATTACAGCAATTTTCTTTCAGATCTTGTTTGATTATTTCGGAAAGGTATTTTAGCGATTATGCCTGCCATCCCTGATTGGGTATATTCTTGTGTCTTTCATGTGAAGATTTTTTCTTCGTTGTCCACAGAAGTTATAATAACATATAATGCATTGCTGATGTTGTGGCTGTTTGGCGCAGTGTGAAGACTTCGGTCTTGAAAACTGTTGGACGCAAGTTCAAATCCACAAATCCAAAATTTTTTATAATTTTTTTTTTATTATTTATTTGTTACATTTTTTTTATTTAACAAAATGATATTATTTTTTTATTTGATAAATTTTTTATTAAAGAATTCAAAAAGAATAATTTACTATTAAAAAATTGAAATTATTAAAAAATTTACTATTAAAAAATTTTTTCATTAATTGGTATTTTTTTCTTACAAAATAAATTCAAAAAAAAACCATTTGAATGGATTCGAAATCTTATTTGAAAGGGAAGTTCTTCTGGAAAAAGAAGTTCTTCTGGATGGCGGCCTTCGGCCGCTCTTAGGGGTTTTTTTCCTCCATAGAACGCGGCAGCCGGCTTCGCGAAATAAAGTTTTTCTGCGTGCGACACAAAAGAAACTTTAAAATTACTCACCTTTCTTCTTTCTTCTTCTTTTTTCAATTAAAAAACAATAATTTGGTATTTTTTATTATTATTTATTATTTGAAAAAAAATTAAAATAAATTAAAAAAAAAAAATCCATACATATATTTAAATTACAAATTTTAGATTAGAAATTTTTATAATTTTTTTTAATAAATAAATAGGTAATTGAAAAAAAATTAAAAAAAAATACATACATATATTTCAATTACAAATTTTAGGTTAGAAATGTTTATAATTTTATAAAAAAAATAATAAATTTTTATTATGTATATGAAAAGAAAAAGAATAAAAAATTTTTATAGTTAATTTTTATATTTAAAAATAAATTTTTATTATCTGAAAAGAAAAAGAAGAAAAAATTTTTATTATTAATTTTTTATATTTAAAAAAATTTTATTATCTGAAAAAAAACAATTTTAATATAATTTGAAATAAAATATATTTTATTATATGTGTGATATTGTGAAAATAATTTTCATTCATATAAATACAAAATAGGTACATAATACTATTAATAAAATACGTATTTTCTTTTTCATTACCAGAAGAAAAAAATAAACACGCTCATCCGCATAAAATCATAAATGTACTATCCTCACCGAAGCAAGAACGCAACTGATGTGCCAATAATTAAAAATATACAATCAATCAACAATAATTGAGTTGAGAGTCTTGCTATAAACACATAGACCACAGCAGGCTACAGAGCTACACGACTACAAATGCCGTTCACTGCAATCGTAGCCGTGTGGTCAGCTACTTATTATTTTGGAAACGACAGCAACATAACAAACAGCTGTTTTTTATACAAATAAATTTTTATTTCAGTAGTGCCAATTACATATTTTTTTTTTTGATTTATTAAAATAGAACAACATGCTTGGTTGTAGACACGTATATAAAGTTGACTTAATAATACAATTACTTATTTATAATACATTATTATAACGTAAAAATAAATTTATCTAACCCCTCTTGAATATTAATGCAATTAGAGTATTTAATGTTGCGACGTTTTTTGTGTTTAACAAAATAAAATATTTTTAAGCACTAATTTGTTACATATTTTGTTTTATTGTCAACACTATTTTTGTTTTGTAGCCAACAAAAATAGAAATTATCCTAAGTTGACTACAGCGGCAAAAGTAGTCGGGTAGCCGTGTAGCTGTGTTGGTGCCAAAATAATCGTTTTCATATAAACGTGTGTATTTTATTTTTGACAGGCTGTAGTCGTGTAGCTGCAGTCGTGTATGTGTTTATAGCATCTATTATACAATCTCTCAACCAATCAGAATCAATCAATTGCTAAAATTCTCATATTCTTACCGCATCCAACAATATATTCGCTCACCTCAACCAGCAACCACCACAGCCACCACAACCGAACAAGTGGCAACATCAACTTCTAATCTTGAAATTTCGTTTAGCGCATCCAAATTTGACAATGGCTAATCCTCTTATTCAAATATTCTTGCATGTACGGTGTGTGGACGTGGCATATCCCTCCCAAAACGATCCGGGATTACGTAATCGTCGTGAATACTACGCAAGAATATTCTTGATATCAGATCCGCCACCACGCCTGCCACCACCACGCCTGCCTCCACCACCACCACGTCTGACCACGCCTCCACCACCACGTCTGCTTACGCCTCCACCACCACGTGTACCGCCTCCTCCACCCCTGCCACGTCTTTTTCCGATTCCGTTATCGATAATTATAATGTTCTGAAAAAATAATTGAAAAATTACATATTATTTTTTTTTTAATCAGGTCACTAAAAAAGTTTCTGTATGTACTAGGGTTATAACTTTTGACTTTTTTAATTTTTAAATTTTAGCTAGCCTAGCCGTATATTAATTAGTCCACAAAAATATAAATATTATTTTTTCGCAAAATAACGAACACAATAAGTAAAAAGTTATTTATAATGTGTTGTGCAATATTATTGGTCAACTACTTAGTACAACTATAATGTTAAAAACTTGAAAAAAATGAAGAAAATACACTTTATGCGAGTGGTTTTTGTTTCAAAATTACCTTTACCTCTAAAAACGATTTCTATTATTAATACATTATTGCCCGTTACGTGCTGATAGGTAAAAATTTAGCAAAAAAAAAGCTATAACCCTAATGTGCACATATTTTTAAAAATGTATCCGGGTTACAAAAAAAAAATACATAAACAAAAAAATTATTTTAACAAGACACTTAATTTTTTAGAAGAAGAAAATACACTTTATGCGAGGGGTTTTTGTTTCAAAATTACCTTTACCTGAAAAAACGATTTCTATTATTAATACATTATTGCCCGTTACGTGCTGATAGGTAAAAAATTAGCAAAAAAAAGCTATAACCCTAATGTGCACAAATTTTTAAAAATGTATCCGGGTTACAAAAAAAAAAATACATAAACAAAAAAAAAATCTATTATTTTCACAAGACATATTAGACATAGATATATATATATGTATGAACAGCGCATACTTTAGGGACACGGCCAAAATTGTCCCCGAAATATGCGGTGTATTGAACCAACTGTCCTAATCTTATACGCTAGATGTATGAAAAGGCGTGAAAACTTTGCGGACAGTCCCCAAAGTAAGCAAATGTCCTAGAGTATGTTCCTAGAGTATGCACTCTGCATACATATATATATGTGTGCACAGCGGATACTTTAGGGACACAGCCAAAATTGTCCCCTAAGTATGCGGTGTACAATTGGTTCGATACACCGCATACTTAGGGGACAATTTTGGGTGTGTCTTTAAAGTATGCGCTGTGCATACATATATATATATATGGGACGATCCCTGTCAACCGGATCATAGTCACATTTTAAAGCTCGGAGCGTCTTCTTTCGGATGCCGAGTGTGCCCTTTGAAAAATCCAATATGGCGGCTACAATGGCTGCCGGAAGACGCAAAAAATCTTATGTCCAGCTAAAAAAGCTCGACAAAATAAAACTTTTCAATCGATCGGGCAGTTTATATGCCCAAATTGTAGCTAATGGACGGACCTTAAAAGCAAATGTGAAAGGTTTAAAAAAATCCAGCATGGTGGGTCCAAAATCCCAATATTTTCGGGTCACTATCACTAATCATAATCCGATGTCAGATTTGCCAAATTAAAGATGGCAGTCCCAATATAGTGGATTGGTTAATTGAGGTTCCGCCATATAGATCGCACCACCTTAAATTAAAAAAATCTGACCGTTTCTATATCTCATGCGAGAAGTTTTCGCATCGAGCAATGCATGGGCACCCTGCTTTCTACAGGATGACTTAAGAGATGATAAACATTTTTTCAGATTTGTAATTTTTAAAACTGTGGACAAATGTATTTTCTTAAAATACGCAATTAAAAAGAAAAATAACGTAAATGCACTTTTGCGCTTATTGACTTTATATGTAATTGTAAGTGACTCACCCAATGTTAAGCAGATCAAGGTTGTATTTTACATGTTTTGTACGAAACTTTCTCGATGCGTAAGTTACAGAAACGAGATGCAGATTCGTATTCACTAACCCCAAAAACTCACGTGATTTTTAAAAAAAAATTCGTCAGTCATATTGGATCTGTCATCTTGAATATTGCATACTTACGGTCTTGCACACTTGACATATTAGTTAATTCATTATTTTTTATATTATATTTGTTTTTATAATTTGTTTTTATAATTTTTCATTATTTTTTTCATTGTTAATATTTTTTTCATAATTAATATTGCATAAATATAGTATCTTTTGCATAAGAGACTCTCTTAATTTTAAGTTTATTTCCAGAATAGGGAATAAATGCATGACTGCTTTGAATTTTAGGCAAAGCATTAGGATTAGGAATTAGTCTATTAAGCTTTTGTAAAATCTTTCCACGATCTTTGGTATAGGGAAAAAAGTATATTTTTGAAGAGTGAAACTGAATTTAAAATGGCATCATGTAGATGAGCTTGTAAGCTATAACGAGTCGCTTGTGATGCATTAAAAAGTTCAATTGAGCCATATTCTTGAAGTGTTGTGTAGCGCCGTAGGATGCGTAATAAATATTCTTTAATTTTGGACTTACTTTTTTTTATAACTGGTATGACCTGCATTAAATGATGGTACAATCTGAGAGTAATATTATGGTGTGATGTTTTATTTCGTTTTTAGAGCGATAGTAAAATACTACACAAAATTTTGTTTTTAATTGAATAACAATTCAGATTGTGGCTTTGCTAAAAAATAATGAAGGATAAGCAATTTAAAACGATTGCACAATCCTTCAACAAAATTGTCCGTGGAAAGACATTGTTGTGCAAGAGTGAATCCATCTGAAGATGCCCACGTACTGAATATTACCTGTTCTATTTAATTTTTTTCCAGTAATCCAGTCACAAGTTCAGAAAAAGCAATCAGTAGAACCTTCCCACATAAAATGTAATTTATGCAGTCTTTATAGTGATTTAATTTAATTTCCGAACCTTTCTTCCGTCTTCAAGTTTATATTATCGATCATTGTTTTCTCATTCTGATGTGCATTCCTGAACTTCCATCTATAACGCACCACTTAGGCCGCATCTCAGAGAATCTAGTTGATCCAATTTTATGCTCCGTATATTTTTCTTTAAACATTCCGTGTAACACCTAAATATCATAAAGAAGTATATGCTTTTCATAAATAACTTTCTGACCTTCGATTTTTACTATAACAGTATCTTTTTTTTGGCAATTTCCGACTATTATCTACAGACTCATAAAATTCAGTTACTTTTGAGACTATCTCGTCGTCCAAATTCTTACCTTTATTGAAAGGAGGTAGCTAATATACCACTGGATTTTCTTAAGGTCTTAGATTGAAGTGCAATTCTATAAGAACAACCAAATTCTTTTCGCATAGGACTGTTCTCATGTAAACTGTTGAATTTTTCCTTTAATCGATTTAAAAGTTCTTCAAGAGCTTCCTCTCTAGATACTCGAGCTTTCTTGGTGGGTGATTCATCTTCTAAGTCAATTACACTACTATCAAGATACTCGGTTTTAGGCATACCCTAGATTATTCATGACAGTTCGGATAAACTTTCAATAATCTTTTGAAAATTATCCTTAAGTCTTTGCCGTCATAACCATCCACATTCAGTGATTTACACTCCTTTTTGACAGCAATTTTTGTGTTTCTTCTTGATTCCAAATTTTATTTGCCATTTTGACTATACGCCGATGTTATAAGAGTGTATCGTTAAAGAAAAAAACTTTCACGAACTTACCTAAAATGTACCGTTATTGAGTATCGGGGGTTTTTAGGGATGCTGATCACAAATCCGAGTTCGGATCTGAAAAATTGAAGATGTCGGGTCCAATATGGAGGACTAATTTTTTTAAAAATCAACGGATTTGCACCGAATTTGGTAAACGGGGTTTTTTTTTTAAATTCAAGATGGGTTCCAAATATGGCGGAACCTTAATTAACCAATCCACCATATTCGGTCCGCATTCTTTAATTTGGCAAATCTGACGTCGGATTTGCGATTAGTGACCCGCAAACAAAACAAATAAATAATTTTCCTCAAGTAACGCACGTTTCAGATCTGCAGCATTAGAAATATTGTGATTTCGGATTTTATTTTCAAGCACCGACCACAGATTCTCTATGACGTTAAGGTCTGGGCTCTGAGCAGGTGGCTGTACAACATGTGGGCAGTTCCAGATAAGCCAATTCTTCACAATACCAGATGTGTGCTTGGCATCATTATCTTGGTAGAATCTAAATGAATCCTTTATGCCAAGTTTCTCAGCACTCTGTAGTAGATTGTCTTTAAGTAGATCTAGATACATATTTTTGTCCATGTTTCCTTCAATAAATGTCAAATTTCCGACTCCTGAGTACGACATGCAGCCCCACACCATTACACTGCCTCCACCGTGTTTAACCGCACTGCGCAAATTACGTGGATTTAGGGCGGTGTTTGTTTCTCCAAACATAGGACTTGCCATCTGATCTAAATAGGTAAAAATTACATTCATCAGCAAAAATAACCTACTTCCAAAAGGAAATATCTTTGTTTAGATGTTCACGAGAAAACTCTATTCTACGTTTTCTATTAGTGGCATTAATGAATGGCATGTTTCGGGCAGTACGCCCATAAAAATCAGCTTCTCGCAAAACTCTTCGAATAGTTTCCGGATTGCAGGGCTTACCTAAGTACTTTTCAGCTTCAACTGCTAATTTTGGAGCACTAAGATCGGGTTTTTCCTTAACCTGTCTTACGATCCAACGCTTATCTTCATCATTGAATATCTTATTTGGTGCAGATTTACCCTTGTTTTCGATTCTATTTTCGTGGAGAAAACTTTCAATGATGTGCTGGACTGTTGAAGAACTTAATGCGACAATTTCAGCAATTTTCCGTTGTCTCTTTCCCTCTCTGAAATGCCGAATTACATCCTCCCGCTTTTCAATCGATGTTCGTTTTCCCATTCTTAACAAATACGAATAAATATTTGAATTCAAACTTTTTTTTTGTCAAATACCACTTTAAATTGATCTTAATCATTGATATGCACCAAAAGTGTAAAATAGTGATCCGTTATTTTTCTCTAAGATAACGGTTTTATATAATGCATCATTGAAACTGTGAACAGATTTAAATTAGAACATTAATTGTTTTGTTGGTATATCTTCGTGAGTGTAATTTTTTGTTGTTGTTTCTTCTTTATTATAATAATGAGACAAATGTTTTATAATATAGTGTGAGTTTTTTCTTTAAAATGCAATAAATTTCGACATATTTACTTTTTTTTCAAAAAATTATTGATGCATCAAATAAGCTGTGAGTGACTGTATATCATGAAATATGTTCGATATAATCATCTATAACTATAGAAGAGTGGCGTGACTGAGTGACTGAGGGCTGAGTGATTCAACATCGCCCAGCCAAGACCTCTGGACCTAGGAACTTGAAATTTGGTACATATGTTCCTCCTCCGACTTAGACCTCCACTAAGAAGCGATTTTTTGATATTCCAACGGACAAGACCAAAAAGTTTAAAAACTCCGCCTTTTTCGGAAAATATTGTCCATTTTTCCTAGCCAAGACCTCTGGATCTAGGAACTTAAAATTTGGTACATATGTTCCTCCTCCGACTTAGACCTCCACTAAGAAGCGATTTTTGGATATTCCTACGGAGAAGGCAAAAAAGTGGAAAACTCCTCCTTTTTCGGAAAATAGTGTCCATTTTTCCGAAGAAGTGCCTATTTCCAAAAAAAAAAAAGTTCCGAAAACGAAGTCCCAAAAAAAGTACCTTCTTCAAAAAAAGTACCGAAAAGCATTGGAAAAAAGTACATTTTAAAAGAGAACATTTACAGAAAACGTTCATTTTCAAAAAAAAAGTACCAAAAAATTTTTATTTTTACCTAAAAAAAGTACCAAAAAAATTAAATTTTCTAAAAAAGTACCAATGTTAAAAATGTCCCTTTCCAAAAAAAAAAAGTACCGAAATTTTCAAAGAAAATAATTAAAAAAGTCCCTTTTCCAAAAAAAGTACCAAAAAATGTACCCTTTTCAGAAAAAAGTACCAAAAAAAGTACATTTTCCAGAGAAAAAGTACCAAAAATGTTCATTTTCAAAAAAAAGTACCAAAAATTTTTCTTTTTACCAAAAAAAAAGTACCAAAACTATTGGCAAAAAAAGTACCAAAAAAATTAAATATTTTAAAAAAGTACAAATTTCAAAAATGTCCCTTTCCAAAATAAAAGTACCGAAATTTTCAAAAAAAATAATTACCGAAAAAAGTCCCTTATCCAAAATAAAAGTACCAAAAAAATTTAATTTTCTAAAAATGTATCAATTTCAAAAATGTCCCTTTCCACAAAAAAAGTACCGAAATTTAAAAAAAAAATAATTACCGAAAAAAGCCTATTCCAAAAAAAGTACCAAAAACTGTACCCTTTTCAGAGAAAAGTACAAAAACTATTGGAAAAAAGTACCAAAAAAATTTTCTTTTTCTAAAAAAGTAGCAAATTCAAAATAGTACTTTTTCCCTAAATAAGTTCCTTTTTCCAAAAAAAAAGTACATTTTCCAAGAGAAAAAGTGCCAATAAAAAATTAACCTTTCCAAAAAAAATTTCCATTTTTCCAAACAAAAAGTACCAAAAGTATTAAATTTTTCTATAAATGTAGCAATTTTAAAAAGTACTTTCTGTATCTTCCAAAAAAGAGTACCACAAAAAATACCGAAAAAGTACCTTTTCCAAAAAAAAACTACCAACAAAATTTAATTTTCAAAATGAGTACCAATTTCAAAAAAGTGCTTCTTCCCAAAAAAAACAACTTTTCCAAAAAAAAGATACAATTTAAAAACAAAAAAAATTTCCCACCTGAAGTATCTTCAACAATTAGCGAAAATATTTTAGCTTTTCCAAAAAAAAGTACCAAAAAAAATTTTCTTCTTCTAAAAAAGTACCATCTTCAAAAAAATACCGAAAATATACATTTTTTCAAAAATTACAGTTTGAAAAAATTACTTTTTCCAAAAAAATTTATAATTTTTGAAGTGCTTTTTTCCAATTCTTTTTTTGTATTTAAAATTAAAAAAAAAATTAAAAAACAGGACTCAATGAAAAAAATTCCCTGTTCAACGATTGTCAAACTTTTCACACTAAAGTAACGCTTTAACGAACAAGTCGAACGAAAATAAAAAATATATAAAATTAAAAAATATAAATAATAATTGCATAGTTTTGTTTTTTATTCGTTTTGTTGTTTAACGAATATCTCGATTTAACGAACAACATTGACGTCCTGGAATTCGTTTAACCAGAATTCTACAAAATTTTCTACAAATATAATTTTGTTATAATTACGTTCTAATTTTCTAGACTTTTTACACTTATCGTGTTAAAATCTTAGACTACAAATAGAGGTTAAAATATTTCGTGTATATTTTGTTTTCATATTAATGTATATAAATAATGTATGTATATAAAGAAGTGGTGTGAGTGACTCAACATCGCCCAGCCTAGACCCCTGGACCTGGGAACTTGAAATTTACAAGGGATCTTCCAATATTCCAACGGAGAGTGCGAAAAAGTGGAAAAAGTCTTCCGTTTTTGCAAAATAAGTAACGGCATTTTTAAAAAAGTAACCGTTACTTTGTTAACAAATAACAGTAACGGTTTTTTTAAAGCAACGGTTTAATCAAAAACTAAAGGTTTTTATTTTTTAAGCAACGAGATTTTCAAAAAAATAACGGGTTTAAAAAAGTAACTGTTATTTAAAAAAAAAATAGCGGTTTTAAAAAAAATATAATGTGTTTTTTTTTAAGTAACTGTACTTTTCAAAAAAAGTATGGGGTTTTAAAACAAAAAGAAACGTTTTTTCAAAAAAGGAACGTTTTTTTTAAAGTAGTTTTTTTCAAAAAGTGACGGTTTTTTGTAAGTAATGGTACTTTTGGCACATTTTCCATAAAAACAGATTTTTCCAACAAAAAAATAATTCTTTCTTCAAAAACTTTCAAATCTAAAAAACTGTAAGTTTGTAAAAATTTGAAGAATACATAAAACAATTTTCATGTTATATTAATTTTCATGATCATGGCACGATGGGTTATTTCCAAAAAGTTCTTCAAACAAAAAAGTACTTACTAATTAAACATGGCCCAAATGAAGACCTCCACTAAAAGGGGATCTTTAATATATTACTGGAAGACGTAGAAACGAGTAAAGAGTCCCATTTTACGACCATTGGCTAAAAAGTAGAAATATAGGTTTTCTGTGATGTGTGCTAATACACTGAAAATGCACTTATTGAATTTTCAACTGAAAACATGGTATTATCGGGATTTAAAATGTTTAAAAAGTGCTCATCTTAATCTAAATCTGAAACTTAAAACGTAAGTTGTTTCCAAAATAGGCAGATCAGTAAAAATTTGGTTTTTGATAAATTTTATAAGAACGGGGAAACTCGATTACTTGATCGTCGAAACATTAAGTTTTACAAGTAGTTAAAAAAACATGCTCACTGAGAAGGGCTAATTAGGAATTCGGAGATGAAGAGGATAGAATGTTAAAAACCCCTAAAATAATTAAATGTTTGCCTTTAAGATATCGAAAAATTTTTTGCATAAATTGATACCATTTTTTCACAAAAATATTATATTTAAATTTCAATATTTCAAAAAAAAAAACAAAATTTATACTTTTCGAAAAACAGGTTAAGGAATTTATTTAGATTTAAAACCACATACAACTTCACTGGAGTTTTGGAGTTCAAAAACCTATACTCAATCTCAATATATCTGTTCGCTCAACAGAAAAATTTATTACGTTTAACCAAATGTATTCCTGTTTTTTTGGCTCAGAAAAAGTATTTTTTGTTAATTTTTACAATTCTTAATTAAAGTACAAAATAAGTACATCTACAGTCTTTTTTCTACTTCTAATTTACACACAAAAAAAAGTACCTTCTTCAAAAAAAGTACTTTTCCAAAAAAAGTAAAAGTACCGAAAACGTTAATTTTCAAAAAAATTACCAAAACTATTGGCAAAAAAGTACCAAAAAAAATTGAATTTTATAAAAAAGTACCAATTTCAAAAATGTCCCTTTCCAAAAAAAAAGTATCGAAATTTTCAAAAAAAAATAATTGCCGAAAAAAAACCCTCTTCCAAAAAAGTACCAAAAAATGTACCCTTTTCAGAAAAAAGTACCAAAACCTGTTGTAAAAAAGTACCAAAAAAATGTTCTTTATCTAAAAACGTACCAGTTTCAAAATAGTTCTTTTCCCCTAAATAAGTACCTTTTTCCAAAAAATAAGTATTTTTTCCAAAAAAAAGTACCTTTTCCAAAAAAAGTAACGAAAAAGTTCCATTTTCAAAAAAAAAACTACCCAAAAATTTACCGTTTTACAAAAGTACCAATTTCCAAAATAAAGTACCAAAAAAGTTTCTTTTTCCAAAAAGGAGGTACATACTAAAAATGTTCCTTTTTAAAAAAAATTACAAAAAAAAAAAATTTTTCTAAAAAGTATTGGAAAACAGTACAAAAAAAAAAATTTTTTTCTAAAAAAAGTACTAATGTAAAAAAAGTACTTTTTCCAAACAATGTATTTTTCCCACAAAAATACTTTTTCCAAAAAAAGTACACAAAAAATTATTTTCTAAAAAAAACTACCAATTTCAAATATGTACTCTTTCCAAAAACAATTACCCTTTCCAAAAAAAGTTCCATTTTTCCAAACAAAAAGTACCAAAAATATTAAATTTTTTTAAAAATGTAGCAATTTTAAAAAGTATTTTCTGTATCTTCCAACAAAGAGTACCAAAAAAGTACTTTTTCCAAAAAAATACCGAAAAAGTACCTTTTCCAAAATAAAAAAAACTACCAACAAAATTTAATTTTCAAAATGACACCGTTTCCAAAAATAGATACAATTTCCAAACAAAAAAGTAAAGAAATAAATTTTTCTAAAAAAATACCAATTTCAAAAAGTACTTTTTCCATAAAAAATACTAAAAACAGTAAATTCCGCAAAAAAATACTTTTTCCTAAAAAAAATTTAATTTCCCACCTAAAGTATCTTCCACAAAAAAAAAAAAAAACAAACAAAGTGTACTCCCAAAAAAGTACCAAAAAAATAATTTTTTCTAAAAAAAAAGTACCAATTTCAAAACAGTACTTTTTCCAAAAAAAAGTACATTTTCCAAAAAAAAAACTTCGATTTTTCAAAAAAATTAGCGAAAATTTTTTAGCTTTTCCAGAAAACAGTACCAAAAAAAATTTACTTTTTCTAAACAAGTACCATCTTCAAAAAAATACCGAAAAAATACATTTTTTCAAAAATTAAATTACAGTTTGAAAAAATTACTTTTTCCAAAAAAATTTATAATTTTTGAAGTGCTTTTTTCCATTTTTTTGTATTTAAAATTTAAAAAAAAAATGAAAAAACAACACTCAATGAAAAAATGTCCCGGTTCAACGAATGTCAAACTTTTCACACTGAAGTAACGCTTTAACGAACAAGTCGAACGAAAATAAAAAATATATAAATTTAAAAAATATAAATAATAATTGCACAGTTTTGTTTCTAATTCGTTTTGTTGTTTAACGAATATCTCGATTTAACGAACAACCTTGACGTCCTGTAATTTGTTTAACCAGAATTCTACAAATATAATTTTGTTATAATTACGTTTTAATTTTCTACGCTTTTTCCCATTAAACCTTTATTTTAGTGGTTTTTTACACTTATCGTGTTAAAATCTTAGACTACAAATAGAGGTTAAAATATTTCGTTTATATTTTTTTTTTCATATTAATGTATATAAATAATCTAAATATATAAAGAAGTGGTGTGAGTGACTGACTCAACATCGCCCAGCCTAGACTCCTGGACCTGGGAACTTGAAATTTACAAGGGATTTTCCAATATGCCAACGGAGAGTGCGAAAAAGAGGAAAAAGTCTTCCGTTTTTGCAAAATAAGTAATAAGTAAAAAAATACAATGCGTTTTTTTTTTAAGTAACTACTTTTTAAAAAAGAACGGGTTCTTAAAACAAAAAGAAACTTTTTTTTAAGTAGTTTTTTTCAAAAAGTAACGGTTTTTTATAAGTAATTGTACTTTTCAAAAGAATAACAAGTTTAAAAAAAGTTTTTTTTCACACAATATGGAACTTTTTTTTAATGTAACAGTAGTTTTCAACATGTGACTCAACATCGCCCATCCTAGCACGTGCTCCTAGAAACTTAAAATTTGGCATATAGGTTCCTCCTTTGAAGGTGACCTCCACTAAGACGGGATTTTTTTATATTACATCGGAGATGGCCAAAAAGTGGGAAACTGGGCCAAATAACCGAAAAATTGGTACAGTTTCCTGCTGGAAATTAGAATTTGAATAAGACGGAATTTTTTGATATTCCAACGGAAAAAGTATTCAGAAAATAAATATCTTATTCCAAAAAAATATCGTTTTCCAAAAAAAAGTACTTTTTCAAAAAAGTACTCTTTCCACAAAATAATACTTTTTTAAAAACAAGTGATTTTACCAAGAAAAAGGACTTTTCCCGGAAAAAAGTGCTTTTACCAGAAAAAAAAGTACTTTTGACAAAAAAAAAAAAAAAAAAATACATTTTCAAAAAAAAGTTAAGTGTACCTTTTTCAAAAGGTACACAAAAGTATTATTTAAAAAAAGGACTTTTTCCAAAAAGCAAATTTTCCTAAAAAAAAACAGATTTTTCCAACAAAAAAACAATACTTTTTTCAAAAAAACTACATACTATTCTAAAAAGTAATTTTAATTTTTTTGATAACAAATTTTCAAAAAATCTAAAAAACTGTAAGTTTGTAAAAATTTGAAGAATACATAAAACAATTTTCATGTTATATTAATTTTCATGATCATGGCACGATGGGTTATTTCCAAAAAGTTCTTCAAACAAAAAAGTACTTACTAATTAAACATGGCCCAAATGAAGACCTCCACTAAAAGGGGATCTTTAATATATTACTGGAAGACGTAGAAACGAGTAAAGAGTCCCATTTTACGACCATTGGCTAAAAAGTAGAAATATAGGTGCACTTATTGAATTTTCCACTGAAAACATGGTATTACCGGTATTTAAAATGTTTCAGAAATGCTCATCTTAATCAAAATGTTAAGCCAAATCTGAAACTTAAAACGTAAGTTGTTTCCAAAATGGTCAGATCAGTAAAAATTTGGTTTTTGAAAAATTTTATAAGAACGGGGAAACAAAGGGGTATAAAATGCATCCAACAGTCTGTTCGATTACTTGATCGTCGAAATATTAAATTTTATATGTAGTTATAGAAACATGCGCACTGAGAAGGGCTAATTAGGAATTCGGAGATGAAGAGGATAGAATGTCTTAAATCCTGTTGCTTCGAACTTGAATTTAAGTTCTTTCTTGCAATGAGTAGATGAAATGTTCACAGAATTAATTAAATGTTTGCCTTTAAGACATCGAAAAAGTTTTTGCATAAATTGATACCATTTTTTCACAAAAATATTATATTTAAATTTCAATATTTCAAGTAGTTCCAAAATAATAGTCTTTTGAACTAAAAAACTTCATTCACATTATATGTTTTTTTTTAATTTTCATTAGCATTGTTCTCAACCCTTATTTTTCGTAAAGCAATTTTAATCTAAATTGAAAAAAAAAAGAGAAATTATACTTTTCGAAAAACAGGTTATGGAAAGTGTTATTCAGATTTAAAACCACATACAACTTCACTGGCCTTTTGGAGTTCAAAAACCTATACTCAATCTCAATATATCTGTTCGCTCAACAGAAAAATTTATTACGTTTAACAAAATGTATTCCTGTTTTTTTGGCTCAGAAAAAGTATTTTTGTTAATTTTTACAATTCTTAATTAAAGTACAAAATAAGTACATCTACAGTCTTTATTCTACTTCTAATTTACACACAATTTTTATTCAAGCTAAAAAAAATGCTACATTGATGTAAATATAATAATAAAATTTGGTCTTTCATTTGCGTCATTACATTTTAGTTTTGGGCTCTTTGTAGGAGGTTAAGGGTCGCGGAAGCTTTCCCAGACCTGGTTCATATTTATTTAGAACATTTGTGGATACTCCGAAGAAACGAAAATTTTGTCCGTTTTATAAAATAGAATATTTTTGGAAAAAAAAGTAATGGTCCCCACCAAGGTCCAATTTCGGATAGGTATGTCATTAGCACTGGCGTACGGTGAAGCTAGAAGTAATACAATTTTTCGTCCATTTTGCTTTAACTTTCTCAGTTTTCAAGCTATGGGTCATATTTTAAGATCAGAAAAGGAAAAAATAGCGCCGTCTTGAAAACTTCAGATAAGATGATGGCGCCATTTACCAGGTAATATCATATGTTAACAATAAATTTTAACAAATAAATTCTAGAAAATAGTTTTGAAAAATAACACTCAAAAATGGTTAAACCACTGGGAATTTTTACTATTTTGTTGAATAAGGGTAACTTAAATCTATGCTTAAGTCAGTTTTTAAATAAAAAATTGGTTCAAAAATAGTCAACTCGATTTAAAACACATTTAATAGAATTTTTATGTTTATTGTTTTGGATATACAAGGAATTTTGTTCTGAAATTTTAGTATAACAGTTTTTGTGGAAAAGTTTCTTCTATCGATTTACGCAAAAAAAAATCGAAATCTAGAAGGCTCATAATGAAGATGTTCTCTTAAAATTGAAAAGTGAAAAATTTAAAAAATAAATTTAGGATCGGGAGATAAAAATCTTCTAGGACCAAATTTTGTTTACAGGTTCCAAAATTTCGTGCTTTTGTGTTCATTGGTTGCCTAGGTCCAAATATTTTTTACAGGTTCCCAATTTCATGCTTTTGTGTTTATTTGTTTAAAAGAGTAAACAATTTTCCTGCAGTTGAAACCTACGAGTTTTAAGTGAATATGTAAATTTCTTTCAGAGTTGTAAAGAGTACCATTTACCACGATTTGCTATTTTTTATACTTCTGAATATTCAAAATCTTCTATATCTTAAAAATCCTAGACGCCGGTAACGGTAGTTTTTAATATCGGAATATATTAAGATTTCATCTTTTAATAATTAAACATTTATTTTATTTGCTTTATTCCAAGTTCCTAGCTCCAGTGGTTGGAACTTTGTGTTTAATGACAATTTATCCCTTTTGAGCCCTATATTACTATGGTTTTATGATAAATTCCAAAAAGTTTTTCTTCAGTGAATTACCTGAAGTGTTTTGGACAAAAGGAGACTTTTCCCCTTAAACATTTCCAAAAATCCCATCTTAGTGGATGTATATGCGAGAGGATGAACCTACATGCCAAATTTCAAGTTCCTAGCTGCAGCAGCTTGGTCAAGCTGACATTTTTTTCTTTGTACCACATTTTCATTGAGTTTTTATTGGGAATTCCAAAAAGTATATTTTAAGTGCATTAGCCATTACTCTATTTGAAATTACAGATTTCTAGCAGAAGAGGTTTAAGCAGAAAGATAAGATGGATATTTTTTATCGTAACAATTTCCAAAAATAGTCTACGATGCAGGAGGAACATACATGCCAAATTTTATGTTCCTAGCTTCAGCCGCTTCGACTGGGTGATTAAGGAGTCACTTTTTTCTTTGTACCACATTTTTATTAAGTTTTTGTTTAAAATTCCAAAAAGTTCATTAGCCCATACTCTACACGCAGAAAACATACTCGGTCGTGGCTACCGTTGTAGTTGGGGCAATCCGTTTCTTCAATCGAATAATTTTTAACACAATCAAAAGATTCGATCGCGACAACTGAATCATTAGATTGTGATGAAAATCTTTCTGTTGAAGTTACAGTCATTCTGACACGACAATAAAATTTCGATTGCTTCAACAGAAATTTGGTGATAACTACAAAAAAATTCGATAGTTATTACCCAAATACGGTTACTACGACGGAATGTATTCTCTTTTTGTATTTGAAATTTCAGATTTCTAGCGAAGAGGTTTAAGCAGAACGTTAAGCAAAACACTTTTTTTTTGTGCAACCTTTTCATTTAATTCAATTATTATTAACTTATTAACATTTGAACCCCATTTTAACTATGTTTTTATTTCAAAAAGTAGCGGACAATGCCCACAAGGTTTTTAGCGTAGATAAGACGTTTTTTTTTTGCGTTAAAGTTCAAAATGTAATTTTTATTGGACAATACAATAAAGTATTACCTATTTTATTTTACAGATTTGAAGAAATTTTTTACTCAGCGAAGCCTGCTTCGGACATACCACAGAGTAGAAAACCCCTAAGTCCGGCCGCAGGCCGGCTACGCAGAAAAACTTTAACCCATTAATGCCCATTGGCAACTTAAGTTGCCAGCCGAATTGTTACAATTTAGCATTCTCTGAACAAAAGTGAGAGTGTACAAAAATTTTGTCTCAAAATTAAAAAAAAACGTATGGGCATTAATGGGTTAATAGTCACACAATGTTCTTTTGAAAAATTTGTCTATGAGGAATGTGTCTATTTTTTACTGGGGATTATTCGCATAATCATGTTAGGCATAGTTCCCATGTTTTTGGAACAGAAGGAGTCTTCTTCCTTTTTGTCCGTCCCCTAAAAAGTTTACAAAAACCCTCCTTAGTGGATGTCTAATTTAATCCAAATTTCAAGTTCAATATTTTTTACAATTTTTACCACGCCATTATTGGAAATTCTCTCCGGTAAATTAGCCTATAACTGTTTTTGTGCCACAATTTTATCAAGTTTTATTTGAAATTCTTAAAGGTATATTTTAAGTGCTTTAGCCCATAGATTATTGGCTAATACACTTGAAATTTCAGATGTTTAGCAGAAGGGGTTTAAGCAGGACGATAAGGGGAAGACTTTTTATCTTTTTGTGCCACATACTAACAATTTCCTAAAATCGTGATTAGATGTATATGATGGAGAAGGAACCTCAATGACAAATTTCAAATTCCAAGCTCCAGCGGTTTAGGCAGCGTAAATAGGCGGTATTAATTCCCTTTTGAATACCATTTTTACTATGTTTTTATTGTATATTTTAGAAATTATCTTTTCATTAAGACCATATACCAATGAGCACATATGTAAGTTATGGTAACGGGGTTGTTATCATAGATAACACCTTGCTTTGCCTTAAAGTTTAAAATGTAATTTTTATTGGAGAACTGAATGAAGTATTAATTTTGTATTTTACAGCCTTCCATAAATGTTTTACTTAGCGAAGCCGGCTTTGGACATACCACAGAATAGAAAAATAATAAACATTGCCGCAGTCCGTCTACGCAGAAATACTGTAATATTCACACAATATTCTTTTGAACAAGTGGAAGCATTAAAGTCCGATGTGCCGAATTTGGTTTAAAACAGATTAAATTCGGCTGTGCCGAATTTTTGGATACCCTCCATCTCTCAAAATATGACTGATTGATTAATGTATTTGGAATGTTTCAGAAGAAAAAAATGTTTAATTAAAGTTTACTAAAATGAATCTGAAATCCTGCATGCTTATAACAGTGGGTATTCAAAGGTGAAATGGTTATTCTGATGTCCGACCGAACAGTTTGGCCAGAAAATGCATTTGGTCTGTATTCGGTATTTTAAAGCATTATGGACAAATTTGGCGGATGGAAATATGTTTATTGGACTGATTAGATGCTATTTTGAGTGTCAAATTTGAAGAAAAGTCTGTAGTTATGCAATGAATTCACTGTTCGGCCTCAGAAAGTTCGGCCAAATCGAACTTTTAACTTTATAGCTAAACTTCGGCTTTTCTCTTAAATTTTATAAACAAAATCGAATTAAATCGGCTCAACAAACATGTTTCCAATACCAAAATTTATCATCATTGACTCTAGATATCAAAAAACCGACAAAATATAGTTTTTTGGCCGAACTATTCGGTCGGACACTACTGATTACCTAAAGAAGAACGTGTCGTGAAAAATAGATATATTTTTAAAGTACCCTTATGATGTTAAAAAAACTGTTGTAAAATTGGCCTGTTGTTTTGTATAAAAGAATCGTAAGGATTATTAAAATATATTTTTGGATCGTTACAAGAGATGCAATGAATACAAACGCATCAAAACAGTTTTGCATAATCAGAATTGTAGATAAATTTAAGTGAACAAAAATACGCTTGCGGAGACATACATAATGAAATAATTATTAAATACCCGTTTACATTACAACACATGTACTATACATATATATATATACTATACATCACATAAGTAAAACGGAAAATGTGATAAAATAAAGTTTGTCAAAAATTATACAAGAAAATCTTTCGAGTGTTTAGGGTGTTTTCGAGACACAAAAAATTAAAGAAACTGGTATTTCAAATTATTGTTTTTCAGCTTAGTTGCTTGTGCAATTCTGGTTTACGACTCCTTGAATAAGAACCCTAAGAAATTTTAGCAAAATTCGATTGGTTTTTACACATAAATACTTTAATTTAGATTATTTTTGTATGTATCAAATAAAAATTAGGGTTTTTAAGGAAAAAAATAATGCATATAATCAAAAGATTTTCAGATTAAGTATGCACCTTATATGTTTCAAATAAAAAAGTTCTGAAAGTGAATGTCTTTTAAATTTAATGGGGTTTTTAATAGATGTAATTAGAGTGTAAGAGTTTCCTTGCAAATTTATTAAAGGTTGAGAATGAGAATAAGTAAAAATAGTGTGCGAAAAAAAGTTATGAATTTACATTGTTGAATTCGGGGATTTTGTTTCTGGATATTTTTTTGATCTGATAACGATTAAAGTGTCTGGCAACTCTGGTTAATGCAGTCAAATAAATAAAGAATTATAACTCAACTATTTTGTTCACACTTTTTTCTAATTAGTGATTTTTTGATTTGTTGGGGTTACCGAAAAAGGGTATCTGGCAAGCCTGGTCTCTGGAAAACAAAAGAAGGTCTTCTCACATTCGAGGTCTTCTCACATTTGCACTCATAACGAGTGCTGCCAGATTTCAGAAAAAATCGTCATCATATTTTGAAAAATCGTCAAAATAAAATATATTTTGTGTTAGAAAGAGATAGGATAAAGAAGAAAAAGCATTCTAGTTGAGAAATGAATTGTGCATTGGTATTAGTTAATTCTGTCTCTTCTGATCGAAACAATACTTGTGTGTACGTAGTGTGACCAAACTCCACTTTAGCTACAATCATCGCTGTGTCGACCGTGGCTCAACTGGTTAAGAGGTGAGATTACGATGCATAGCTTGATGCTAAGGTAGTGAGTTCAAATCACAGTACGACACCAAAAAATAAAAAGTTTTTCATATAGAGCAAATTAACAATATAAAATACTTTGTTCAATTGACATATAAATTAACCACTGACGAGTCCCAGGAGGGGGACGAAACTGCGGCAGTCTGGTGTATCCCTTGTGTCCGTAAACTTTTTCAATAAAAATGTTTTCTTCTTCTTCTTCCTGTAAAGAGACTAACTAAAATAAAATATATTTGTTAGAAGAGGAATATAGTTTTAATAAAAAATAAAATACAATAATGTAATTCACATTTCAAATTTTAACGTGTTATCGTTGTAATATAACACGATTTTTGACACTTCTCTTTGGTTTAAACTCATTAAAATCATTATATTTTATAACGATATTCATATTTATATTCATATTATCTTCATATTTATATTCATATTTATAAAATGTTGAAAGATCAAATAAATACAACAAATTTTACCACTTTTACTGTTAATCACTTACATATATCTAGAAAATTCTGTGAACAACATTTCAGTAGCACAACTTTTTAAATCCTAAATTCTTTTACAACATTTGGAAATTCTTTAACAATAAGTCTGTTCGATTACTTTTCCAGTAAAGTTCAGTAAAAATTACTCAGTAACAAAACTACAAAGAGAAACTTACAAAAAAGTAAACGAACGGAAAATGTGAAGGAATTATTAAATTAGATAAAACAGCTCGTTTTAAATATTAAAAAAAAATCAACTGGTCATTATGGAAAAGATAAAAATTAATTAAAATTAAATGTTTTTTAACTTCTTCCATAGTTAATTATTTAATATTTTTTAATTTAAATCCATAAACAATTATAATTTAATTTAATATTTGCTTTTGTTTACTAACAATATAAGCATATTTTTTCAATCATATGTTTTTTTCTTCTCACAAATTTTTACTGGCAAAAATGTATCCAGTAAAAACTTGTAAGTTCTTTGGCATCAAACTGTCACTTAACTCTCCCTTTTTACCAGTTTTTACTGAGTATTTGTCTAAACGAACACCTTCCAGTAAACACTTGTACGAATTTTTGTGTTATCGAACAATCTTAATGTTATATTTTTTAATTATTAAATTTTGACACTTTATTTATATTATTAGGCCTGTTTTTTAAGCACCGGATTTATTTGGTTTCATTTAAAGTTGTATATATATCATCTTTCAACATGAATTATATTATTTTTATTTAAATCCAACACCAATTAAATTTTATAAAAATGTAAAAAAATGTTCTAAAAATATAAACACAGAAACAAAATTAAGGTAAACCCATAATGAATTTATAAAAAATAAATCCGGTTTGGATTAAGTTTTATTTAATTCTAGTATTTGTATTTTTCCAAAATTGTATTTCACATCATATTAGCAAATAAAGATTAACTTCCGATAAAAAAAACAATGTTTTTTTTCATTGTGAACGAAATAAATTTAATAATCGAGCCGGCGATTTTATGAGAATCATAAATAAATAGGTCATACTGACATATTAAACTATTGTCAAAAAATCGTCATTTTGGAAGCAAAAATCGTCCAATAGTCATTTAGTTATTTTGGGTATTAAATATCATCAACATTACGATAAATCGTCAAACCTGGCAGCACTGCATGCGATTGCCGCTAATACATACATACATACCATTTATAAAAGCCTACATACACACAGGGTGGCTGATAAATATTGCTACATTAAGAAAATCAAATAACTTTTTTTTTTCAATGCATATAAATATTTCTTTATTTTTACATTTGAAAAGCCATACATATTTATTAAGTATTTTTAATGGCTTTTAAGAAACAATTTAATTAAAATGACTAATGCAAATGCAAGCGAAATTCCGTGAAAATTACAGAGAAAATTCCAAGCTAAGGGGCAAGTCTACTGACTTCAATTGCTTGTTATTTGATTTTTTTAAAGGAGAGAAATGAAAATCCTTAAGCAGAACTGTCCGTATTGACTGTCTGGTGATACATATATGAGCAAAAATATTCCATGTCGAAACTCTAGAATTGACCTGTATTGCGGCAACTATGGCAACAATGGTTTCTTACATTCGAACTGAGAAATTTTGATTAAAAGGCGTCCTAATGATTGTCCCACGATTGACACAATCCAATCTGCTCGGAGGAGTGCCGCCTAATGTGCCCGTTAAGTTTGTTTAGGCGGAAACGCCAGCCTCCAAAGCATTGTAGTGGCGCACAATTAAAATGTTAGTTTCATTACCCCATTCGAACCGATTAATAACTCAGAAAAAAAGTTATTACTTTTTTTTTTGTAGTGACATTTATCAGCCACCCTGTATTACAAAACAAAACAAAAAAACAACAATAATATTTTGTGGGTTTTTCCCAGATTTTTTTTTAAAAGAATTACAAACATTTGACAAATTGAATATACCCTCCGCACTATGGGATGGAAACGATTTTTAACATCACCCTTGCGGAGACATACATAATTATTAAATACCCGTTTACATTACGATACATATGTTTATAATATACATCACATAAGTCAAACAAAAAGTGTGATAAAATGAAGTTTGTCAAAGAATTAAAAAAGAAAATATTTTATGTGTTTAGAGTGTTTTCGAGACACAAAAAAGAAAGAAACTGGTATTTTTTCAAATTATATAAATCGATAATAATATAAATCGAGAAATAGATCCGGTGACAAATAAATGTTTTGCTGATATATTAAACTTTTGTCAAAAATTCGTAATTTTGTTGGAAGCAAAAATCGTAAAATCATCATTTAGTTATTTTGGGTATTAAATATCGTCAAACCTGGCAACACTGCATGCGATTGTTACTAAATATACATACATACCATTTATAAAACCTACATACATACAGGGTGGCTGATAAATATTGCTATATTAAGAAAATCAAATAACTTTTTTCAATACATATCAATATTTTATATTCTTTAATTTGAAAAGCAATAAATTTTAGTTAGATTACCCCAATCGTTCATTTTCCTTAAATTGAAAGACGAAGCAATGAAACAAAATGGAACCGATTAATAACTCAGAAAAAAAGTTATTACGTTTTTGTTTTGTAGTGGCATTTATCAGCCACCCTATATTACAAAACAAAAAAACAACAACAATATTTTGTGGGTTTTTTGTTTTTGTGCGTGTTCATTATCACCACGGATGGTAACCGATTCTATGTGGTTATTGGTTGTAGTAACGCTATTTTCTTTTATTTGGGTACCGGTATTTTAGGGGTAACGATACTTCATTTATTTCGGTAACGGACTTTTAGCGTTAACGGTATTTTATTTATTTCGCTAACGGTATTTTAGTGGTAACGTCATTTTAGATATTTCGGTAACGTTATTTTAGGGAAAAATATTTTTCAATTATTTTGGTAACGGCATTTTAAGGGTAACGTTATTTTAGTTATTCAGTTAATGTTAATGCACACCACAATTTTTAGCCTCATTATGCCCGAGTTTTAATGACTGGCTAGTTTATGATCATACTTTGGGAAAATATATCTATTTACAGAAGTTTTTTTTCAGATCTTGTTAGATTATTTCGGTAACGGTATTTTACGGTATCGATAATTTAATTATATCGGTAACGTTATTTTACGGATAACGGTATTTCAATTATATCGGTAATAATATTTTAGTTATAACGATAGTCAGTTGAATCGGAAACGGTATTTTAGAGATATTGACAGCCATCCCTGATTGGGTATATTCTTGTGTATAAGCATTGAATGTACGTATGTATGATGAAATAAATAGAATAATTTAAAATTGCTTCCAAATTTTTAGAGGTCTTCCCACATTTTCACTCATAACTTTTAAACGCGTTAACCGATTTTGATCATTTTCACTAGAAAACTGCTCATGATATCAACAAACAATTTGACTGAAAATTAGCAACACCTCTTCTGTATTGGTGGAGTGTTTTGAGTTAACACAGACAGACGGACATGGCTATATCGACTTCTCTATTCATGCTGATCAAAAATATATATAGTTTATGGGGTCCCAGATTTTGTTTAAAAGAATTACAAACATTTGACAAAGTGATATATACCCTATTGCACTATGGGATGGAGGGTTTAAAAACGATCTTATAACTATGTAAGACATAGCTCCCATTTTGATTTGAGGGTTAAGACAGAAATATTTTCATTCGTAGTCCCAAAATTTGAAATGGGGACAATGCCATTCCATACCTACCTAAATGTTTGGATACCAACACTAATACATTGTGTTTTATTTTCCTTAAAATATTAAATTCTTATCCAAAATCAATTACATTTCAAACTTGAAGGCAAAACAATGTCGTCCCCACGCTAATAATGCAGCGGGCATACTCCCTATTAGTACTAAAAATACATCTTAATCCGCTATGGTTCGGACCATAGTATGTACGTGTCACTACTTCATGGGTATGAGCCCTCTCGGTCGGTTAGGGTGGGTAACCGTTCGTAGAACTTTTTTTAATTAGTAATAAACTTTTTTTAATTAGTAATAAAAATACATCTTAAGCCGCTATGGTTCGGACCATAGTGTGTACGTATCATGGGGTATTTTGCAAATGATATACTACCTCATTATAAGAAGGTATGTATAATGACTAAAGCCGATCTACACATCTTTATTGGGCATCGATAGAATGTGGATTTATCACAATTTCATTAATTATCAAAGGTTTTTATACAACAAAAACGAATTAAAATTATTAATTATAGGTAAATAAAATCCAAACACAAACTACATTGTTATGAAGCTTCAAACTCCTTCAGCTAGAGTTTACAGGCAAAGATCTGGATATGTGATCAACATCACATGAATTCTGTATAATATTCCACATGTTGGTCATTATATAAAAAAACTCCTTAAATATTCACAAATTTAATTTTTAGGCAGAACTACACGCAGAAAAAAGAGCATCGTTTCATAATAGTTTAAGAGCATCATGTTGTGACTACAATTCGTAACAATCATATTATGATCCTAAATGACAATCATCTTCAATCATACTTTTTCTCTGCATGTAGGTGCACTTCGGGCAAGGCCGGCTTTAGCCGGCTTGCATCTGCATATATGCATATGCACACTCAAAAAAAAAAGTTAATAAAGTCAGCAAAAAATTTTGCTGAGTCAGCACAATTTTAGTCAGGAAGGTGCTTGCAAAAAAATGCAAATGTTAGCAAAATTTGTAGATTCAGCAAAAAGTTAATAAAATTATTACTGAATATTAGTAGATTGATAAAAAATCAAAAAATTTGTAGAAAAATTATACTTTAGTTAATTTATTTGCTAAAAATCTTAAAATGTTTTATGCAAATTATTTTTCAAATAATTTAAAAATAATTTGCAATACGTTAGAAGCTATAAAAATTTTGTAAATCCCAGATTGACGACACGAATTAAATTAATATCTGAAAATATATATAGAGATAATTATAAACAAATTATCTTTAAACTACTTACATCAATGGTTGTCTAAGTGATGTTATTTTTCTAGAAACGAAACAAAACGAAATAACAAAATATAAAATATAAAAAAAGGAAACATACAAAATTACGTAAGATGTGCGTCCTTGTATTTCGCTTTAGTATGTTTACCTGTTTCAATTTAACCACACTAAGTTAATAGTCATTTAATTTACAAATACACATTTAATCTTTATTAAATTTAAATATTTTATTTTGTCTTTAATTTATTTAATAGACAATTAATTTAACAACTCGTGACAACACAAAATTTAAGTTCTATAATCCGCAATTAAAAGGGTTCTTGAGGATCTCAACGTGAACAAGTCACCGGGGTCGGATGGCATATCAGCACTGGTGCTGAAACAGTGCTCTTTTACAGTTATATTAGTTTTTTGTTTTTATATACATCGAGATTATTTTTATGTTATTTTCAATTTATAACGAGCTTTCAACCTCCGTATATTTACAAAAATAAAGTAAATCAAACATATTAGCTAGGTTGATAGTAGTATTTCGATCTGGCTAAAGATCTCATCAGAACCCGAAGTTTTAGAAAAGTTAGAGCCTCCATAATAGGCAGAACTTTAACAAAAAACCTATTAATAATCAATTTTGCTCCATTCTTGTCTTCTTAGTAATCAAGCACGTGGTTAGGTCTTTGTCTAACAAGCATCATGACGTTACTAAACTTTGAAGACCAAAAATGTTCTGTTTATATAAAAAATTTTTAGTTCGTACTCTGGCTCAAGTAATATTTTTTACAGTTATATTAGTTTTTTGTTTTTATATACATCGAGATTATTACGTTGGCACGTCTATTGGCTCTTCGTACCGTGCGGGAGTCTTCCCCTCATGCTGGAAGGTGGCCGACGTCCAGTCAATCCCTACAAAGGGTGCGGCTAACAACCCTGAAAATTACCGCCCAATCGCAATCTGCTCTTCGCTCCCCAAAGTGATGGAGACCATGGTTAACTACCATCTTGTAAAATATTTAGAAACCAATTCACTTTTAAATGATCGACAGTATGGCTTCCGTAGCGGTCGATCTACGGGAGACCTGTTGGCGTTTCTATCGGAACGTTGGAGCCGGTCACTCCACCGCTTTGGTGAGAGTTAAGTGGTTTCTCTAGATATTTCCAAGGCGTTCGATCGCGTGTGGCACGGGGCACTCGTGACTAAGCTAGTTGCTTTTGGTGTCGGTAATGTCTTCTCTCGATTTATAACGAGTTTTCTCAGAGACCGCACTATACGTGTTGTTTTAGATGGAGTCTCATCAAACGAGTTTCAGCTAAATTCAGGGGTACCGCAAGGTTCTGTTCTTTCTCCTACCCTTTTTCTTATTTTTATTAATGACCTTCATGGTCAGACCTTCAATCCTATCTACTCTTTTGCAGATGACAGCAACATTTGTCATTCATTTTCATTCGATCACAAGCCAAGCTCCTTGAAGATAGAGGACATAAATGACACACTCAATCAAGACCTTTCTACAATCTCTGAGTGGGGTAGCGCGAATAAGGTCGATTTTAATGCACGCAAGACCCAATGTTGTATGTTAACCCACAGACGGGCTGTGGAATTAACATTGTCATCTGTAGCTATGGATGGTATAGGTATTGAGGAATCGGATACTCTTGATGTTCTGGGCATGAGAATACAGTGTGATGTCCGTTGGAATAAACACGTATTTCAAGTGTCGAAAGAGGCATTCAAGTGTCTTGGTTTTTTGAAACGGTGTAAGACTTACTTCACTCCATCCGATTTCCTTACTATTTATACCAGCTATATCCGGCCGAAAATGGAATACGACTCTCTTATATGGGCAGGGGCTTCAGTGTCTATTCTGAAGCTTCTGGACCGTGTTCAGGGGAGGGCGGTGAAGCTTATCAATGACAGTGGTGTATCCAACTCTATTGATTCATTGGAGCATCGTCGGAATGTGGGTTGTGTGACACTTTTTTATCGATATTACCATGGGAGGTGCTCATCTGAGATAAGTGAACTTATTAATAGAGCCCGAGTTTTTATTCGTAGTACTCGCTTATCTAGTAGAGCTCATCCGTTTGTAGTTGATTGTCCTGTGTTTCGCACAACGCATTACAGAGAAAATTCGTTTTTTAGTCGAACGATTCGTATGTGGAACAAACTTCCAGCAGAAGTCTTCCCTGTTACTTACAATTTAGAAAAATTTAAATCAAATATCCACAAACACTACTCCCTCATCCCCTGAGTATTGGTTAAAATTAAAAAAAAAAAAAAAAATTATATGTACACATTGTTGGCTTCACTTTTGTTTTATTATGTATGAAAAACAGATTAAAAAATCTTCCATGGTTGATTTTTCATATGTCTTACAAGAGTTGTGCTTTTTAGTATAATTTTCTTGTTCTCTACTACATCTTGACATGCCGCGACATCTACTTCATTCTGCGTATATTTTTCAATCGGGTACATTATTTCAAAACAGTTAAGTGCTGAATATGTATAACCAAAATGTAAGCTAAAAACATAACTTCAGCCAAAAATTTTATTAACTTTTCTACTAACTTATTTTTTTAAGTTTCCGTACAGCGCAGCGCATACAATTAGAAAATTTGTTCGATACACCGCATAGTTTGGGGACATTTGCGTACTTTGGGGACTGCCCTCAAAATGTTCATACATGTAGCAGTTTTTTTATTGTGGTAAAGTTTTGCTTAATGAGGAAGAAATTGTGAAAATGCTTAATGGTAACTTAATTGATTGGATATCGTTAGTAAACTGTTAAAAATTATATAAACTATAGAAATTTTTTAGTCCAATAACTTAATTATAAAAATACTTTTTAATAAAGGGTGTTTTTTATACAGGTATAGAACTTTACGTTGGCAACATTGCTCTTATGTTGGAATTAGGGCTAAGCTAAAATAAATATCTTATTTTGAGAAAGGCTTTGATTGATAAAGGACACAAAATTCTGCCCTCATATAACGCAATAAAGGATAAGAAGGATAGTATCTTACCAAAACCTATTGCTGTTAATGAACATGAAGCTTGCATTGAATTGTCTACTCTGCTCGAAAACACAGCATCCAGGATTGTTTCTGACTTTTCTAGAGATCAGCTGGAAAGAGTCAGTAATTGCGATGTTGTACTAATGTGCAAGTGGGGATGTGATGGCTTATCAGCCCTTCCTGTATACAAACATGCTTCCGAAGGCCAGAACAAATCAGAATATAAGAGCGTATTCATGTCATCGTTAGTTCCATTAGGAATTCGTTCATATTCTACTACTGAGCCTTCAACAAGTAATGCTTTCGATGATGTATGGATCAATTCAGCACCTGGATCCAAAGCTTTTTGCAGACCCATTGGTTTCGAGTATATAAAAGAGTCAAACTCTATTACTAATAATTTGGTGGATTATATAGAAGGAGAAAAATGTACTTTGGAGCCAATTTGTATTGAGATTGGTGATTACAAGTTTAATACATCTTTTGATTTGAGCCTTACAATGATCGATGGAAAGGTTTGCAATGCCATAACAGACACGCTCTCAACTTGGGAATGCACTATATGCAATGAACAGAAATCACAGTTTTCAAATGTTTCCAAAGAAAGGACTATTAATAAAAAAGATTTGGGTTTTGGCATATCCCCCTTACATGACCGCATTCGGTTCATGGAACACTTCTTACACATAGCATATGATTTAAAGTATAAAAGCATAGCAGGAAATGAAACAAAATCAGTAAGAAACAACGAAGAAATTTCAAAAATGAGGGCAGATGAAAAAAGGAGGATACAAGAAGACTTTAAAAGGCAGACAGGCTTAAACATAGATAAACCACTTGCTAGTTGCGGAAGTACAAACGATGGCAATACAGCAAGAAGGTTTTTTAGAGATTTTGAAATTACTTCAATAATAACAGGAATTGACAAGGAGTTGCTTCGAAAGATCAACATCATGTTAATGGCAATTAATAGTAAACATAAACTAAATTCCTCAAAATTTGGAGTATATACCGACGAAATAACAAAACTTCTATTATCATTGTTTCCCTGGAAAGAAATGACACCAACAGTTCATAAGGTATTGTGCCATGGAAAAATCATCATTGAATCAAACATTCTTCCTCTAGGTGAACTAACAGAAGAAGCTCAGGAAGCAAGGAATCGAGATTTCAAACATGCCCAATTGTTCAGTTCCAGAAAATGTTCAAGGCAATCACAGAACGAAGATATTTTCAATAACCTATTACTGTCTTCCGATCCCGTCCTGTCGTCAATGAGAAAACGATGGATTTCTTATATCACATTGGCATCTGTAAATAATGAAGAATTAATCTGTTAGATATAAATAATGATGTGTCCGATTATTTTGTATTAAATAAACAACCTAATTTGTTTGTCTTTTTTTTTCATTAATGAAGAACATCATAAAACCCTTTTTACCTGACCCAATTATGTAAGATGTGAATACGAGGACACATTAGAAGAAATATATGAATAAGGGCTAACTTTTGAAGATTTTCTGTTTAGGAGTTATGAACATAACATACCAGTGTTAGGTATCGTTGAAAAGAAAATTACCTGTAGATTGCGATTTTTTAAAAAAAGGTTTAATTTTGCCATCTTGGTAAAACAAAAACTTGGGTAATCCAAATATGAAGGTAAAAAATCAGTTTTTGCTTAAATGAAAATTTTCACTATTCAATAAAATATTTATTAATAGACATAATCCAATGATTTTTTGGATTTAACTAGACTTTAAGGTCAACAAGTCGAAACAAATTTCAAAAATTATGATTTTCTGAAAACAATCCCACAATTCCTACAAATAAAAAAAAAATTTCCAAAAATGGGATTTTTTTCGTTTTTTGCTGCCATGTCGTCATTTAAAGCGGGGATTGGAAATGACTTACACACTACATTAGGTATCATCTGTTGGAGTATCTAAAACCGGTTTCCACTACCCAATTGGAGCCGTGCACAAATTTTAACTGTGAGTTTAAGTTGATATTTACCTCAAAAATATGGCAACTTTGGAAGCGGATGGGGGGAAAACTATTCACAAATCAAATTTTTTTTTACCACAACTCGCATTTATATAAAAAGACCTTCCAGAAAAGTATACATACTTTATATGTTCAGAAGAAAAATATTTGTCTGGAGCGATAAGAATTTACTTTTTTTTTTAATTTCTACTTTAAACTAATGTAATTTTTGACTGAAACAAGCTATTGCTAATTTTTTTTTTATTCAATCAAGAATTTTATTGGCTAAATAAGCGTTATTTTAAAACGAAAATTGGTCCCAATTTTCTCCCGATATTCGAAAAACTGTGGACCTGAGTCGGACAAAATTTGGAATTTCACATTTTCAAATCGGAATATCTCGGAAACTATTGGAGGTAACCCACGCATGGTTTTTGTTCATCTTTACAAGAAGATTACTAATATGTTAATTTTTTGAAAATCGGATGAGAAACAAAAAAATGGCAAACACTCAAAATTTTTTATGAAAAAAGTACCCGACTTTGGGCAGCCATTTTGCCGCCCCCAAAGTTTCAAAATCAAACCTTAAACTCCATTTTATGTCTTTTATGCATGTTCCAAATTTCATTGCAATCGGACCACAAGTTAACAAATGGCCGAATTATTTCCACAAATTTTGTGATTTATCCCACTGTGGAGCGTAGCGTAGAGGAATACCCCAATCAGTCTATCCAGAACGTTACAGTCAATGGTGACAGCTATAGAGCCATGATTACTGACTTTTTCATCAATTGAACAACCAGGAGCTGTGGTTTCAACAAGTTAGGTAACCTCATAGTTTTACGTTTCGGACCCGTGAATTGTCCTCCAAGATCGTGCGATTTAACGCCGCTGGACTATTTTCTGTGGGGATATGTGAAGTCGCTAGTCTACGCCGATAAGCCCGAAATGATTGACCAGTTGGAGGACAAAATTCGCCGCGTTATTGACAATATTCGGCCACAAATGTTGGAAAAAGTCATCGAAAATTGGACCTCCAGATTAGACTACGTCCGAGCCAGCCGTGGCGATCATATGCCAGAAGTCATATTTAAATTATAATGCCAGAAGATTATCTTTCGAATAAAGTAAATTTCATGTCAATTTAAAAAATTCATCTTTATTTTTTTCCATTTCAAAGTTATATACCTCTATAAAAACACCCTTTCTATACAATTTAAATATAACTGCCGACTAATAACTTTTGTCAAGGTCGATTATGTTTTTTTATATTTCTTTATTAAATTTTTTATGTATTAACTGCTAAATAAATTTTGTTAAATAAACTTTACAAATCATTTTAAATACAAATTCGCAACGAATATTGTGTAAATCTGTGTGTTTTTTTTGGTGGTAATTACGCAATACAGCGTCCCTTCGTTTGATTAATGCAGCTACCAAAATTTTGGAAAAAACTACTGTTTAGAGATGCCCCTTAACTAATGCTCATTAATATGCCCTTATAATGCGCGTCACTTTATGATCTTTTGTATTACTTCATTCTTAATCCCTTTGCTTACAAAAGTAACTTAAAAGTTTTGTTATTGTTTAAGCTAAGCAAAACCCTTTGCTTAGCTTACTGCCATACCAAGCGTTTTCTAGATGTCAAAAATTCTCATGCCCATACAATTTGTATGCAGCATCCCGAAATAATGCGGCGGCAACTCTTAGCAATTGGAAAGTCAGATTTTGACAGCGCGAAAGACAACAAATGTAAATAAATAAATAAAGAAGAAGAAAAAATAAGCAATAAAAAAAATATTTGTTATTTATATATATTATATTATTATTTATATATTTCTTATTATACAAAACACAAATCACAAACACCAATATTGTAATGTGCTTTATTGTTAAAATAATCAGGGTTGTTATTTGTATTACCCTGTTTTTATCGATTTGACGTAGCGTTGCCGCTCTTGTTTAGGGATGACGTTTCAGCGTTAACGCTAGGCGTTAAAAAATGTCCCGCTTTTCGCTCTTGTTTAGGTATGCCTGTTAAACAAGACATTGTTGAACAATCCAAAATTACTCGAGTTTCGATCGTCAAACAAACAAGTGAACAAACAATCATACAGCAACAGTGACTAAATATAAAAACATAAAAACTATTGTAAATTAAAACTTAAATTAAATAAAACCTAAACACAAAATGCCAAAAAAAAACTAACAGTGTTTTAGACATAAATTCCCAAACCTAAATATGGTTCTCTCGAACTGGTTAAAAAATGAAGTGAAATTTGTGTGATAAACTTTTTACAAAATTGTTAAACGGTTAAGTTCGTGACTCCAATAAATAAAGCAAAAATTTTTACCCCAAAATCCAAAAATTATTTTAAAAATCAAAATTAACATTTGTGACACAAAATTATTAATTATAATTAATAACTTTGTGACTCTAACAAATTTCTGTATCGAAAATCAAAAAATTATTTAAATAAAATTGTGCAAAACAGCTGAAACAAAAAATTCAAAATAATTTTCATAAAAATTTTCTAAAAAAAAAATTGTAAACTTTTTTACAATATAAGCACTGGTTTTACAAGACGTTTGCCGCTCCACGAATGAGTAACTTACATGTATTTTGATATTGTGTTTTCGTTCATGTTTTCTTCATATTCATTCATTTAAAAACCGTGTATATACCTTTGTGAAACAAATTTAAAACATTAAATTTTGTGAAAGAAATTGACCATTAAAATTTGGAAATATAAAATTGTGTTTTCAGAAATTTTGTGTGAAAACAAACGTGAAAATATTTTTAAAAATATAAAACATTCGTCATTGAATCGTCCTAAAACTTTTGTGTACAATTAACGGTATACAAATTCCAAAAGTACCTAACAACAAAAAACAGTTTCGCTCATTTTGACTTTTCAGTGACCCTCAAATTTTATGAAAAACTGCAAATAATTAATAACGGTTTGATCATATATAGAAACAAATGCTTCTAAAACGCAAGAAGCATCGTTAAAAACAACAGCAGCAATCAACAAGTGCAGTAGCAGCGAAAGCACGAACATCAGTTAAGTACGTTACACAAGCACAAATTCTAAGAGGATAGACACAATGCAAAGGTCCCAGGTTTTTTCTATGCAATTTGACATATGACTTCGTTCGCCTATTTCCGTGAGAGATAAAACTTAATTTATTTCCTAGCCGGAATTTCTTATTCTCTTGTTTTTATACTCAAAATGTTTTACTAATGTTGCCACATTTTCATAAAATTATACACTATTGTGAATGATTAAAAAAAATAATAATAACACTACTCAGCGGACAAAAAAAAACTGTCTTTGAAACTCGTAATCCAAATCTGGCAAAAAAACATTTTCATTTGCAGTTTTTAAAATAGCGCTGTTTTTATATTTACACCATTCACCCCATTTTTCGAAAAGTTATCGCAATGTCATGAATTTTGCTTTAAGAATATAAATCTACACAAAATTATCTTTCATTTGAATACAATCATGTTAGTGTTTGTTTCAGGATATTTTACTTGTATTCCAAAGAATTTTACAGTTCTGTACTTTTCCAGTTTGTTTTTATTGCTATGCATAAACTAGACATTCTAGTGAAGAAATATTTGTATTAAAATTGCAAATCCATTGAAAATGTCCTGACATATTTAGTAAAGAACTATAAATTTTAAATATTTTCCCACATGCTTCAAATATTTAGAGCTAGTTTTTGGGATGTAGTTCAACCTTGTTTATAGTTTTAACGAAGTTTAAACTTAAAATGCTGTTTTTGAGATCAAGTTTATTATATTTTAATTGTAGTTTAACCGTCCAGCGTTGGCCGTTTAAACTAAGTTTTGAGTTGTCAAATCATAACAGCTGTGAATGAAAATTATACATAAATAAAGCAGCTGTTAACTAAAAGTCCAAAAAAAAAAACAATATATACGAAATTTTTGAAAATGTGTTTTTATTTATATAATGATTTGGAGTTTTATCAGCGCTTCCGCTCGTCCAAACCATCGGCTTATATTTTTACATTTATTTTAGAGTCCATTTTATATTTAATTACAACCAATATTAAACAAAAGAAATATTTAATTGTTGGGCACAAAATAAACAAACATTTTTTTTCTATGCGCGTTGTTTTGTTTGTTTTTCATTTTTGACATTCGCAAGTGCTACCATATTTCTTTTGAAAATGGCATTACTCTTTTTGGTGTAAAATATGGTAATCTTATTTAATTTGAGATTTTTTAAACCATCACTGAAAAACAGCATGGAGGTTTAAAAGCAGTTTATATCTTATTTAAGTTTAACTAAACAGCTGTAAAACTAAGTTTGATCGTCCTCCCAAAAACTGGCTCTTAGAAACAAACAATGACATGATTGTACTCAAGTGACATATAATTTTGTGTAGACTTATAATCTTAAAAAAATTCCATAATTTTGCGGTAAAATTTCGAAAAATTTAGCAAAATTTACGGAAAAATAAAAAATGTATAATCAATCAAAATATCGTATAAGTTACCTAAGTTATACAAACAACTGCTGCAAAAAGTTGCTAAATAAAACTACTGATATTTATACTTTAAAAACTTTGAATGCATTGGTTTTATGTGAAATTGCATTATACTACTTTATTAAATCAAATATATCGTATAAGTTAAATAAGTTTATTGTATAGAATTTGTTAATTCTTTTTGTTAAATAAATATTAAATATGTAAATATAATAAAGTAAATAAACTTACAACATATTTCCCAAAAACCAACCGTATGAATCGAGCAGGTCAAGATATATTCATATAGGCAGTCTTACTAGAACAACAACTACAACAAACAACTACAAACAATACAAAAACAACAGGGTTTTGACATTTCAAAATACTCAAGATACAGTCTTTGTACTGTCAAAACCATGTAAGAAATGTCAAAACCAGGTAAGAGGAAGATAAACAGCTGGGCTACTAAAACTACCTTATAAATATATCTTGGAGCAGGTGTAATAATGCCGCTGGTGGCTGGCTATATGGCTGAGAGGAACTGTCACAACTTCTTTAATATAAAGCTAAGAAGAGAAATGGAAAAAAAATAAAAATTCATTAAAATCAACTGTTATTTTGTTTAAACACAAATACATACCAATTTCAAATACTTCCAATACTATTTATTAGTGGTATTTAATAAAAAATAAAAAAAATCTCAATTTTAATTTTCTATAAAATATACACTATGAAAGATCAACCCCTAATGTGCTTGCCGTCAAGTTTTACAGTTTTCTTTTATATGACAGTCAATTAATCAATTTTTTATCTTGTTTAAATTTTACTTCAGGAAGTTAAAAATAAAACTTAGGTAAGCTACAAAATCGTATAAAATGGAGAACGAACAAAGTGTAATATTTTAAGGAACTATAGCGCCTTTCATAGACAATGGGAACTTTGTAATATTACAAAATAAATGCTATATGTAATTTACACTTGGACTGCGGTTGTTTATACTTGACTTATGTAATTTCTATCAACTTTATATAAAAAAATTACAAAGTTACCTTCGATATTCTTACACTAGTTTATTTTTTGCGTCTAAGTATTCTCGATTTTTTTTTCGTTTTATAATCAACTGGATAATACACTGAACCAAAAATAACGGTGAAATCAACTGCATCCTATGTTAAATTGATGAATGGGTGATCAATATACAACCAACAAAACCTGTCCGTCATTTTAACAAATTGTTTGGTAAATGTATTTTTGAATTTTAACTACTTGATGTAGTGTTATTTACAATTTACATAAAACAGTATGAAATTACATACATTTATTAAAAAATAATTAATAAGTACGCACTTAACTACCCACTTTAATTCACTGAGTTTAATAATTCACAATTCTTTTGTAAATTCTCCATTAATTAAAAATTTATTTGTTAAGTTTTACAGCTTTTACAAATAGCTCTCACACGCTAACACGAGTAATGACGACACAAGCTTAAAAGCACGCCAAATTGTTTTCTACAGCTATAGAACTTCACCAAATTAACATGTTCTGATCAAATTAACTTTACTGCCTTTTTTAAGTTTTTATGGAATTAACAAATATTTTGCTATTTAAATATCAAAAATTTGTCAAAACGACAATTGCTTCGTTTAGCGATAAACTTTGTTGGTTTTACAAAAATTCACATCAATTTGAATAAAACAATAGCTGTTTTAACAAAAAAAAATTATTTTTATTTATAAAATTTAAAACAAATATTGAAATTAATGTTAAATATGACCTTTACTAATAAATGTTAAACCTCCTTCTCATTTGGACCAATAATAATCAAAAATGCCTGCCAATTTCACCACTTCAATAACTTGGAACTAGAAAAAAAATGTAATTAGTGTTTTTATTTAGTTGGTTAATAAATAAAACGAACTTATATTCTTTCATAGAACTATTTGCGGCTCCTTTTTTATATGTACATGCAGAAAAAAACTGGGGGAATATTATCGAAGTGCTTAGAATTATACAACTACATAAGTTTCAAGTTGGTTTTACAAATTTCTTGTAAAATATATGAATTTTTTAGATTTTTTTTTACTAGGGTTGTATATATTTTACAAAAATTTGTAAATAGTTTACTAGAGCTTCGTAAAACTAACTTGAAACTTATGTAGCTGTATAATTACTAAGCACTTCGATAATATTCCCCCAGTTACAAGAAATGCCCTATTATCGGTTATGTTCGTCCATATTTATTATGTTACATTTTAACAAGTAATGCTTCATTAAAATATGTACACAAACAAAAAGTTAGAGGTTTGCAAAATAATTTTTATATTTTGTAAAGATTTATCATAATTGGAGCAGTAGTTGTATAAATAGATACAAATATGCTTTCATCGTATTCCCTCTGAGAACTTTTTGTGTGCATACAAGCAGATACGATTATATGGGCCAATATTATGGATGAAATTTTATGAGATTGCATATCGCGTCATAAAGAAATTGATATTACTATATAAAGTTCCATATCAGTTTTTTTTATTCGAGTACTTGGTAATATTGTACAGTTTTTTGTGATGAACGTCCATCCCAAGAAACATTATTACGGACTCTCCGGCATGTACGGAATCATGAATCCGTCTTCGACACGTTAACGGTCCTTAAAATAGTTATTCGTCAAAGCCTGAAAGTATACGGCACATTAGCGTACCGTATATTCGTATTTTCGAAAACAATACGGTTTGAGTTCGTTTTGTGGTATTAGTTTACGCACCGTTTAATACGGACTCCGCCGTTTTTCATCCGTAAAAACTACACACAAAATATTATCAGAGGGCATACGATGCAGGCATACTTTATGAAATTTTTTTCATTAAAGTTTTGTATAAATTATGTATCCCATTGTGTTAATTTTGTATTTGCATTTGCACAATTTTCCCAAACTACTTTCCACATAGCAAGTCGTTTCATACATTATAAAATATTACTTACCATTTTTATCTATTTATACAACTGTTCCTATTGTGATAAATCTTTACAAAATTTTAAACTAATATTGCATACGTCTAACATTTTGTGTACATATTTTAATTAAGTATTACTTGGTAACATGTAACAAAATAAATATGGACGAACATAGTAGATAATAGGTAACTTCTTTTACATAAATGTTTTCGAGAACAAAAAAAAGTACAACACAAAATAGTTTTATCTCTGTGAAATAAAATATGTATTAAATAAATAAAACTTAGCTGAGACATAAATAAATTAATGCCCAGTTTTTATCTTCGTATTTAAATACGCAATTATTTAATTGCCATTTAAATTTAAGTTGTATGTAAATACAGTTTCAGTTTTTCAGTCTTAAATGATAATTGTTATTTATTTGCGAAAAAGTATGGTAGCATCATGCAATGTCAAAAAATTAATGATCATTATTCATAAAACAGCTGTTTAAAGAATAGAAGAAAGCAGAAAATATGAAATATAGAAATACAAAAAAAAAATAAAATATATACATATATATAATTATATATATAAATAGAAATAAAATAGAAATTATAATTAAATTAATAAAATAAAAATGAAGAAAAGTGAAAATTTCATCCGAAGTTGAATTTTTATTGGCTGCTGTAATTTAATTTATTTTTTATTGTTTGTTTTACCACGCGGAAAAAAAAACAAACTGTCAAAATCATATGTTATATTTGTACAATTTAAATGGACTTTAAATGCCCAAGATTGGTCACTTAAATGTGATTTAAATTTAAAGTTAAAAACTGACGTTTGTATTTAAATAGAACTTAAAGTCCAAATGGCATTTAAATACGAAGTGAAAAACTGGGCATAAATCTTATAAATAGTACAGATAAAAAAGTAGCCGAAACAAAATTCTGGAAAAAGGTAAGTTTACCTTAAATTTAAAGTTTAAATTGTAACCCTAATTTAATTTTTTCTAGTTCCGAGTTATTGGAGTGGTGAAATTGGCAGACATTTTTTTATTCTTGGTGCAAATAAGAAGGAGGTTTTGCCATTAATAAGCAAAGGTAATATTTCACACGATTGTCATGTATTTGTTATTTATTTTATAAATAAAAATAATTTCGAATATATTTATTAAACTATCTAGGAATTTTTAGGAAATAGAGAGGATATTTTTATTACCATTATCTTCTTAATTGTCCTAAATAAAAGTGGAAGAATTACCAAGTTTTTGTAGTTAAATGTTATAATATATTTATCCAAATAATTTTCCTAAGTTGATTGACAAACTTTCCTAGAAATAGTTATTAGTTGAAATGCTCCTACTGTACTTGATAATATTTTACCCCTTTAACGAGACCTTTTTTTCGGTTATTCGATTAACCGATTCCTCGATTAATCGCCTCCATTTCGGTTAAATTAACATTAAATGTCGAAACAAATAATTAAAAACTCGACCCGAATAAACGGTTAAAATAGGTCGATTAAATAGTTAATTTTTTATATAGATGTTTTCCTTTATTGTTTGTCAAAACTAGCTAATATTCATGTAATAGTTGTATTAATACACTTTCATTATCAAGTTTAATTAAATGTATTTATTTATTAAAAGAAAAGAATTACAAAATAGTATTGAGTTTTTCTAGCATGCTGGCTTCTGTATATCTCTGTTCTTTGCTGATGCCATCCTCTATATAGGGTTGCCATCTTTTGTCCCTATTGTTATATATTATAGAGATGCCAATTTGTATTATATTATGACATCCCCTTTGTTTTACCAAAACTAGTAGATTTCATAATCGTTTAATCGTCTTGGAAGTCTGATTTCTCTACGGGCTCGTTGGTTGAGATTTTCGCATTGTAGATCATTAGTATTAGGTGGCTCAAAACTTTGGTCTTCAGTCAATGTTTCATCTAGTGGTGGGGTAAGTATTTCCGGTTGTGGTTGTTCTGCTTTAATGACACTAGATCTTGAAGTTGCATCCGCTTCTACCTCTCGAGTTCCTGAGCTGGGTGCTGCTGCATTTGGTTTCATTATATGAATCGTGTTACGTCTATATTTCTTTTGATCCGAATTTATAACGTATGATCGGTCTGTAATTTTCTGTTCAATCTTGCCCTTTACCCATTTGTTATTTGGATTTTGCTTAATGTATACATGATCGCCTTCCTTCAAGTTGTTGTTTTTGCGAGTTCCTCGATCAAAGTATTTTTTATTGTACGCTCGTTGTTGTTGAATTTGTTTTGAAACGTTTTGTACGACTTCTTGTTGTAAATCTGAAGAAGGTAGATTGCATCTTAGCCATCTACAAAACATTCGTTTAGCCGGGCTGGAACCTATTTTGTTTGGGGTATTTCTCCATAACAATAATGATTTGTAAAAGTCTGTGTTTGAAGCTAGTGCTTTGTTTATGAGGTGTTTAGCGATTTTGACGGTTGATTCAGCCTTACCGTTGGCCTGTTGATGGTGGGGGCTTGATGTCACGTGATTAAATTCCCATTCTGCAGCAAATTTTTTAAATTCAGCATTAACAAAATTCGTGACATTGTCTGTGATGACCTTTTGCGGGTATTCCATATCTGCTAAAGTTTTTTCTACACATATTAATAGTTGTTTTCGCTGATAGGCTGTTTAGTTCGTCAATTTCGAAAAAGTCTGAGTAGTGGTCTACTGTTATGAGAAAATACCTTGCTTTACCACTTATGTTCAATTCGCACACATCCATAGATACTATTTCAAAAGGTGTTGATGGAATTTCTGGTATAATCAGGGGTTCTCGTTGTTGTTTTCTTGCATACGTGTTGCATATTTCGCAGTTTTGTATCATTCGTTTTACATCGTCTGTTATGCCACGCCAGTATACTGTTTCTCTTGCCAATTTTAAAGTTGCCTCTATGCCTAGATGCGGTTGATGTAGTCTGGACAATATTTCAGATCTCATTTGTTGTGGTATAAGCAATCTGTTTCCTTTAAAAATCAAATGGTTGTTGATAACAAGTTCGTCTTTTATATTATAGTATTGTTTTACTGATTCATCTACGTTTGCTTTGTTTTCCGGCCAACCCTTTTTTATGGTTTCCATTAACTTTGTCATTACATTATCACTGGCTGTAGTACGTTTTATATTAGTTATTGTTGATGAGCTTATACTTTTATCGTCTGTGTCATTGTTCTCATCGAGTTGTTTAAACTCCTCTTCAATTTTAAATATATCGACTGAATTTTCTATTTGCCCAGGGGCTCTAGATATTGTATCGGCTATGTACATTTCACTTCCCTTGGTGTATTTTATTTTAAAATTATAACGTTGCAATGTTAATATCATAGATTGTAGCCTTTTTGGCGTTTTTAGAAGTGGCTTCTTGAAAATGCTTATCAATGGTGAATGATCCGTTTCTATTGTCACATCTTTTTTTCCACAAATATATTTGTCGAATCTTCTACAAGCAAATAAAACCGCTAACATTTCTTTTTCTATTTGAGCGTAATTCATTTGTGTTGGTGTTAATGTTTTTGAGGCGTAAATTATTGGATGCCCCTCTTGTAGAAGGGTACAACCTAATGCGAAAGATGACGAGTCCGTTTGTATAACTACTGGTTTGTTTACGTTGTAATAATGTAAAACTGGTGTCTCTGTTATTATCTTTTTCAATTTGTTGAATGCTTCTTCTTGTTCAGCTTTCCATGCAAAATCTGTTTTTACATGTGTGACTCTTCTTAGTGGATCGGTAATTTCTGACATATTTTCAACAAATTTTCCAACATATGTTATAAGTCCAAGAAATCTGAGAGTGCCTTTTTTATCTACGGGGGTTGGCATGTTAACTATTGTACTTATCTTGTCGGGATCGGGTTTGATTCCCTCGCTGGTAAGTATATGTCCAAAAAATTTTATTTCTTCTTGGCAAACCTTCATTTTTTCTTTGTTGATTTTCAGGTTTTCTTTGCGTAGACGTTGTAATAGCTGCTCTAAATTTTTGTTATGATCTCTTATTGCATCCTTTTTGGTATCGCCTTTTCCGAATACTAGAATGTCGTCAGCTATGCATACTACGCCTTTTAAGCCGGATATAACCTGATTTTGTCGCATTTGGAATATCTCCATCGCTGGCTTTATTCCGAAAGGTACACGCTTAAATCTATATTTTCCAAATGGTGTCCAAAATGATGTTAATTTGCTGCTCTCATTATCAAGTTTAAGTTGCCAAAATCCGTGTTTAGCGTCAAGTATGGTAAATATTTTAGCATCTGCTAATTCAGTTAATATTTCTTCAACGGTTGGTAGCTGTTATTTTATGTCCTTTAGAGCTTCGTTTAAATCTTTTGGGTCTATACAAACTCTTAGTTTGTTTTTCTTCTTTACTAACACGATGTTGCTGGTCCATTTAGTATGATCATGTTCTTTTACAATCACATCCATACCCTCCATTTCTGCCAGTGTACTTTTTAAATGCTCTCTTAAGGCAATAGGTATTCTTCTTGGAGGCTCACTTTTCGGTGTTATTTTATTGTCAATTTACAATGTGATGTCGCCTTTTAGTTTGCCAAGACCTTTAAATACATCTTGATATTTGTTAATTATGATATTTGCATCTTGTTCTTCACTGATAATCTTGATACTCTTGCATACTTCTATCAGCTTCAGTGAAAGACAAGTATCTAATGAAAACAATGGACAGTGGTTACTTTTTATTATATAAAAGAATAATTTATACTTAGCTCCATTCTGTTCAATTGTAAGAAATGTTGTTCCAATTGGTTGAATTACGGGCCCTTCGACTGGTCGAAGCATTGTGTGACATTTTTTTATATTGGGTGTTGTTTCAATATCCTTCAAATCCGAAAAACCAATGAGGTTACACGACGCGCCGGTGTCCAATTGACATTTTATGTAATGCGCCGTATTTTTACTGTCATAAATGTTAAATTTTGCATAGAGTCCTTTTTTGTTGTTGTTTATTGTAGTGTTTAGCATGACCTCTTCTATGGCTTCAGATGTTTCATTGTCACTTTCCGATGTTGTTCCTACTTCTCTGATGAATCTTGAGTTATTTCCGTTTCTGTTCGACATACAAACCCGAGCGTAGTGACCTCTTCTGTTACACTTGTAGCATGTTGTGCTTCTGGCCGGACATTGGTCCAATTTATCATGGTATTCGTTTCCACAAAATTTGCATGTTTTACGTTCTACTGATTTATATTGCTGTTTTTTGGTTTTCTTTGACGCTTTTTGTACTTTGTTTATCTCAATTGGTTTGCTGTCAATGCCACGAAGTTGTTTTTCTGTGGTCTCCTTTGATCTGCATATTTCAATTGCTTTTGTTAATGTTATGTTGTTATCGAGCCACAATTTTTCCTTTAGATCAGGGTCCTTAATAGAGCATATTATTTTATCAAGTAAAAGGTCGTCTTCCAGTGGACCATACTGAGCATTTTTTATAAGACTTCTCAACCTGTTGAAATATTCATCGTATGATTCATCCATGTCTTGTTTAGCCATGTTGAAAATAGCTCTTATGTATCTTTTGTTTACTGTTGGTGTTAGGTTTTTTTCTATTTCGTTAAGTAAAGCTGTAGCTGTTCGTCTATCTTCATCCCTTATTGGCATATTCGTGTATCTTCTAAATGCATCATATCCGATTGCCGTTAATAAAATTGCTTTCTTTGCTTCCTCGTTTTGTGAAATCAAACCTGTTGCTGTTAAATAATTCTCCCATTGCTGCTTAAAGTATTTGAAATTTTCACTGATGTCTCCGTCCTTTATCTTAAGCGGTCCTGGAAGAGGTATTTGTGGCAAAACGCTTTGTGGTGTTGTTGCAAATGTTCTAGAACTTGTAGAACTAATTTCTGCACGTAGTGCTGCAATTTGTTTTTTTAAATCTTCTATGTCACTCATCTCGTGTTTTTTCTTCTTTTTTTCTATTTTCTTTTTCTTCAGTGAAAGTTTTTGTACACACCTGACACCATGTAATAGTTGTATTAATACACTTTCATTATCAAGTTTAATTAAATGTATTTATTTATTAAAAGAAAAGAATTACAAAATAGTATTGAGTTTTTCTAGCATGCTGGCTTCTGTATATCTCTGTTCTTTGCTGATGCCATCCTCTATATAGGGTTGCCATCTTTTGTCCCTATTGTTATATATTATAGAGATGCCAATTTGTATTATATTATGACAATTCATAACTTTGGCTGAAAAATGTCAAGAAAAGCTTTGAAAAAATTTTTGATTTTTGTTTTAATTCTTTAAAAATTCAAATTAATGTAAATTTTATGCTAGTTTGTTTACGTGTAAGTTTTAACAATTTAGTCTTCCAAATTAGTTTTTGACGTGAAATTTGCTCATGTTATAGTTTAGTTCTTTTTATTTACTACTTTCTTCACTATTTTCTTTAATTCTACTTGAAAAGAAGTTGCAAGGTTTCATTTGTTTTAAATCAAGTCACTCAACACTTAATTTACATGTTAAAAATGTAAGAAATCATTTTCTTTTAAAAAAAAAATTTCTAAAACATGTTCAACGTGAACCGATCTCAAACATTGGTGTAACAATTCAAAAAAGATCGTCGGTGTAGAAACCGACACTACACTCATAGAAATAAACATGTAAAAATACCAAAAAAGCTACTAAAAATTAGTCAATAATTATGTTGCAGAAAAAACTGCTAAAATTAGCAGATTTTTTTCTAAATGATAAACCTGTTAACTTTACAAAATTTAAATTATATTCGAGTTGAATTTTAGAAAACTTAAAATATCAATATAATCTGCTAAAATTAGCAAAAACCTTTACTAAATATTTGTAGACAAAAAACAGCACACAAAAACTGTAATATCAACAAACTTTTTTCTAAATTTAGCAGAATGCAAATAACAGCATATTTTGCTAAAAATCTTGCTCACATCATAATTTATGATAAAAGATCGAAAAATAAACTTTTGGTTTTAATTTTTTAAAACTTAAAAGTAAAACATTTAAAAAATTTCAGAGTAACGCAAAACTGATTTATGGTCCTAATACTATAGTCAGAAAGTGTTGTTGTTTATTTAATAAACAATAAAAGCACAGTGTATTATGACTAGAGATGCTAGCCTATACACGAACAATGTTTATTAGTTAAAAATGTTTTATTTTTGATTTGAATTAGTTCAATTCTTCCAATTTTGTTTTTTACTTCTCCTCGGGTAAATAAAACAATACGGGTAAAGCGTTGATCTTTTTCCTTCAAAATTTGGGTAAAATATTCTACCCCTTCTACATTGGTTCTCTGATGATATTCGGTGACGCGAAATGAAACATGTAATGACCTGTCAGTAGATAAAGTCTGCTATAAGTTAGCGGGCAAAAACTTTTTTGAGTAATAAATAAACATTGCACGGTTTTTTGTTTAACAAAAAACAAAGGTACCGTGAAGAATTCCCAAATGAAATAAGTCCCAATGAAATAACTCCCAATGAAATAAGACCCAAAAAAATGAAATGAGTCCCAATTTCAATAAATGAAATAACCTCCAAAAAAAAGTTAAATAAGCCCCAACATTTGGGAGTTACTTCATAGTAATAAAATAACTCCCAACAAAGAATGAAACAACTCACAATGAAAAAAGTCCCAAAAAAAAATTAAATAATTCCTAATTCAAAAACATCGAACTCTATTTATTTCATAAATACATGTAAAAATGTACATAATATTAAACATATACACAAAACTAATCAACAAAAAAATTAATAGAAAAATACATATTAAAAAACTATTTATAGAAAAACCTGGAATAATCTTTGTTTTAAAAGTTAAAATAAATTAGTTTACATAGCATGGAGTAGTGAAACAGTGCGTAGGGGAGGGGAGGTGTGCGATTCGCGGCGCATGCGATTCGCGGCCGCTCCTATAGGACGCGAAACACGGTGGCGCCGCAGGACGCGAATCGTACGCACCGCTTTCCAGAGGTGGCATGTCATAACGTCCAATGACAAAATGTCCTGGACGTTATGCCACTCGAAAAGTGTCATAATGTCCATGGACTCTATGACAATTTGGAAAATGACCATGGACGATATTAATTTTTTGGATATTACGTCCAGACTTTTTAAAATAAAAAGATTAATAATATTAAGTATATCAATACAATTTTTTTAAATATTCTTTAGTAGTATATCACAAAATAAAACTAAATTTATAAATCGTATTATCGCACGCAGAAAAAACTTTATTTCGCGAAGCCGCCTGCCGCGTTCTACGGAGGAAAAAACCCCTAAGAGCGGCCGAAGGCCGCCACACTGAAAAACTTGTTTTTACAAATTACTTGATGTCTTAAAAATATATGATTTCAACGGATTCGATATCTGATTTAAAAAACAAGTTCTTCTGGGTGGCGGCCTTCGGCTGCTCTTAGGAGTTTTTTTCCTGCGTAAAACGCGGAAGGCGGCTTCGCGAAAAAAAGTTTTTTCTGCGTGCGACACAAAAGAAACTTCAAAATTACTGATCTGTTTCTACACTGGAGTATAATGTCCATGGACCTAATGTCACCCAAAAAGTGTCATAATGTCCATGGACTTTATGTCATTCCATTTGTGGACATAATGTCACATTGCAGAGTGTCATAAAGTCCATGGACATTATGACACTTTTCGAGTGACATAACATCCATAGACATTATGTCATTGGACGTTGTGTCATGCCACCCTTTCCAGACCCCTCCTCCTTCTGAGATGTCTTAACTTTTCATAATATTCAATATGTACCAAAATCAATTGCTTAAAACATCCGAGCGGAACAATTGAAAATGTACCATCAATCAAAATCTATTTATTATTGTTGTTGAGAATATTTTCATTAATTAGCTTGACCATCTTATCTGATCCAAAGACGCAGTACGCAATGTCTTTAGAGTCGTGACAAACTTTAAAAACCGGTGTTTTGTCTCAACCCTCATGCAACGAATATCCTAACTTTTTAAAAATATTTTCTTTTTTAAGCATATTGACAACATCGGTCGGAGTCTTTGGATATGCCGCAAAAACTTTTGCTGTCAAATATTGCAGACCGCGTTTGACTTTGTTGAAATCAATGTTCTTAGTTGACTCTTGATTGCTTTATTACAAATAAGAAAAACATTGTTAACAATTGCAATGCAAGAAAAACATGATAGATTATTAACTTTCCTTACACAGACGTTCCGGAAATTCTCCCGGATTCCGCTAACAGCGTTAGCAGCGCCCAAAGTACTTGCAACATCCAAACACTGATCTTTTATTTGGTTGAGGGCTTTAAGTTCTTCATACAGCTTTCGTTGGTCGCTGTGATTATGCTCAATAAAATCAGTGGCTTTACGACACTGCCCGTTTTCCAGAACCACTCGCGACTTGCAGTTTTCTTCGTAACACGTATAATATTTTCTTCCTTTAGCTTCCGAATTTTTTAAATAAATTTGATTTTCGACTTTTACGTATAATACCATGTTCGCACGACAGCGTTTTTTCGTAATTCACTCTCTCATTCGTAATCCACAGCCTAATTATGATCCAAATTACATAATTCGTCATACAAAATTTTGAGAGCGGATTATCTCATTTGTACGTAATTCAATTTTTATTACCCTGTGGATTACTTTAAAATCAATGTTATCTCTAATTTTTATCGGTTTTTTCCCATAACCAGCTGTCAAAGCACTTAAAAAAACAAACAAAATATAACATAAACAAAAAAGTAAACAAAAGCAAAGAAATTAATTTTATATTATAAAACTTAATGAAATCCAAAAAAGGAATGGAAGCAAAAAAAGAAATTATAAAAAAAATATTGGTAAGAAGAAGGCTATTCGCAAAATTGGCGGAGGACACCAATATGGTTATGGGCAACCTGTTGAATGTACAGGAAATGTATTTGCAGCTTTTGAAAGAGCTGCAAGTTCTTCATATTATAAAAATATTAATAAGCCCTGAAAAATTGATTTGGCAAAAAGTAAGTTCTTTATTAAAACTATGTTATAAGTTATTTAAAATCCAAATAATATTTATTTTTAGGAACGAACTCGTTTCTTTTGGGAGATAGACTGCCAGCGGGCAGATGACTTATTTTTCAAAAACAATTTTCGGATGAACCGAGCAACATTTGATAAGTTATGTGAGTTATTACATGAACTTAAAAAAAGTGATACGAATATGCGCGAAGCAATTCCATTAGAAAAAAGAGTTGCAATAGGTTTATACGCCTTAGGTTCATCTGCAGAATATCGAACAATTGGCAACATGTTTGGTGTGGGAAAGTCTACTGTATGCGAAATTCTATTAAGTTTTTGTGACGTGGTGTGGAGAGTTCTGGCTCCACTGTATTTAAATAACTTTCCGCTGACAAGTGAAAAAGTTATGGGAATAACTAAAGAGTTTGAAGCACTTGGATTTCCTCAATGCATAGGAGCCCTTGGTAAGTAGTTATAACATAAACATTGTTTAATTGCTCAATAACACTGTGCTAGTACAGAAAATAGAGTTCCAAACAAAACAAGATGAAAATTTTTTATCGAAGCCTCCCCAAAAAATTGGGTAAATTCTAGCACTGAGTTATTTTTTATTTATTTTTTGTTATTGCTTTCACATTTTTAAAGACGGTTGCCACATTGAAATCCACCCATCCCAAGAAGACGCAACAGACTATTACAATTATAAAGGATGGTATTCAATTGTACTGCTAGCATTGGTGGACGCAAGGTTAAGAGATTCATTTACATATTTTCATCACTCATTTACAATTTTGTACTATATACATACATATCTTTTTTTTAATATTTTCAGATGCCGTTTTATTTATGTAAGCTGTGGTAGTCCTGGACGTTGCAACGATTCACAAATATTTGAAGGATCTTCCCTTAAGCAACAATTAGATCAGTCCAGTCTTTTGCACGATTTAAGTAAAAATATTTCCGGAGTAAATGTTCCACTATTGGTAATTGGCGATTCAGCGTTTAGGTTAAGCGACAAACTAATGAAGCCTTACCCTTTCCAAGTGTCGCAAAGCCATCAGCAAAAAAGTTTCAACTACGCTTTATCGAAATCCCGTAGAGTGGTTGAGAATGCTTTTGGACATTTGAAAGCTCGTTTTAGGCGCATTGGAAAAGGTATCGACAATGCTATAAGAAACACCAACGTCATAATTTTATCTTGTTGTGCTCTTCACAATTTTCTCAACGAAAATAATGACACAATTAATGAAAAATGGTTGCACACGTTAGAGGCAATGGAAGCAAACCGATACTATCCTGAGCACATTGCGTCGCTTACAGACCAAAGCAGTAAACAAAATCCAGAAATAATAAGACAAGCAATTTCTAATTATTTATGTAAGTTTTATTAAAAATTAATATAAAAATTTCATATTTTAAATATAATTATATATAGGAACAACATGAGATCAATGTAAAGATTTTTTTAAATGCACTTATGGCCCAAACAAAAAACTAACAATTGAAAAAAAAACTAATTCATTTATGGCCTACATAAAATAAGAAAAGCAAACTAAAAATTAAAAGAAAAAACAAATTAATTTATGGCCTACATAAAATAAAAACAAAACTAAAAATTAAAAAAAAAAAACTATGCTATGCAAGTTTTCTTCCAAAAAGTCTAAGTTTACTAGTGAAAGGGGAAAGAAGAATAACATGTTATTTTCCCCTCAAACCAATAAACTGAGACTTTCTGAAAGATTGTGAACCCAGACTTATGTAAGGCCTATATTACATAAATTAAAAAACAAACTAAAAAAAAACTAATTCCTTACGGCACTTACGATAAAGAAAACTAACTACCAATTTTACTATAACGCACAAATACATTTGAAACATAAACTAAGTTTTTAGAATTTCTTTCTGTTTATGTTTTAAATGTATTTGGGTGGAAGAAAGAGTTCTTTCGCATTAAATAAAATAGGCAGTCATAATCTAATCTCTTTTTAAGAATTCAAGAAGGGCTTCTTGAAGTTTGGCTTCTCTCTCGACATATGCCTTCAAAATTTCCTTCTTTTCTTCCTCAATAGCTAGTGCCTTATGTGAGGTTCTTTTAATATCATCGTGTATTTTCTCCATATTTTTTTCCAAGTTCTTAAAACATTTTTCTATTGTTTCATTTCTTTTCTTTGCAGCGGTCGACGTTGATGGCATACATGGTGACGATGATAATGAAGCCGCAGGCATGGGTGACGATGGTGATGAAGCTGCATGCATGGGTGATGATGGTGAGGAATCTGCAAGTATAGGTGATGATGGGGATGAAGCTGTTGGCATGGGTGATGATGATGATGAAGCTGCAGGCATTGGCGATGATGACGGCGGTGAAATACTGCATGTTTTAATTGATGAATTAATGTCTTAAAAAATTAATTAAATAAATTTATTTTTTTTATATCTCAACAATTAAAGAATTTATTACTTACGACATATGTTGTCGACCACTAGACTTTCAGAGTGGTAGCTTTTAAATGGAGCCAATAACACTTGTACATCATTAAAAAGGTCCCAATCTGAAGGTGAACCGCCTGTTGTACCAATTTTCTGCTTTTCTTTTCTGTACATAAAAACTTTTTTATTATTATGTTCAATATACATATTTTTATAAAACCTTACCGATACCGCGCGGTCACATTGTGCATCTTTGTTTTCAGCTCGAGTACTGTGTACTTATACCCTTGGGCTTCAAGCTCATAAACCATTTCCTGCAGTATATGGCTATTTTTCCGGCAACCACGTAGCTCACTCATTTTTTCTTGCCATATCTCCAACAATGCCCGCTCGCTACATTGAGTCCATTTGCTAACAGCTTTTCTATTTACTGGGAAAATAAATATTTTATATCTATGTATTTCTTTGAAATAATATTTTTTACTTACCTTTTCCTTCCATTTCAACCGCAAACAAACAATTAAATTTAGCAATAAACAAAATTAATAAAAAAAAAACAAGAAGAAGAAGAACTGTCAAAACCGATTAAGAAAATGCCGTGCGAACATGGTAATTCAAATAAGTAATTAAAACAGAGAGCGAAGTAATCCAAAGCACCGTGCGAACATGGCATAACACTTTACTATTTCTTCTTTTGCCACTCATTATTTCAAATTCAAGATTTGCCATTATTTTTAATCACTTTAATACCGATCTTTACTTACCAAAATTCTAGCAAGAACTGAGTTCCTTTTGGTAAAATAACTCATTGTATTGCTATTATTTACTGTACGACAATTTTAAGAACCGTTACAAATGCATAAAATTTACCAAAATATAATTTTAATAGAAATGAAGTAACTCCCAACGATAAAATCAAATTTAAAAATGAAAATGAAATAAGTCCCAACAAAAGTGAAATAACTCCCAATGCCAAAAAGGAGTGAAATAACTCCCAACAAAACCTGGTTGGGAATTATTTCATTTGGGAGTTATTTCATAACGAAATACTTTCTAACAGGAGTTATTTAATTTTTTTTTTTGTAGTTATTTCATTTGGGAGTTATTTCACGGTACCAAAAACAAATGATCTTGAACTTGAATAATCTTGCTCACATCATAATTGATGATAAAAGATCAAAAAATAAACTTTTGGTTTTAATTTTTTAAAATTTTTGCTAAAAAATTCTAAATTGCTGATTTTAGAATCGCAAATTTTTATTCGCAGTAAAAAAAATCTAAAATAACTGAAAATTTCACATTTTTATGATTTTTTTTTTGTCTACTAATATTTAGCAAATTTTTACTGATTTAACAGATTCATTTGCTACTTTCAATTAACTAAACTTTAGCTCAAATATAACAAATGATTCAACAGATTTATTTTTGCTATTCTTATCTTGCTAATACTTAACAAAAAAAAATCTGCTAAATTTAGCAGATTTTGCAGCCTAGGCAACAGGCTGCAAAATGTCTTGCTGCCCATAATCACAACAGGTTTAAATTGATATTTTTATGCTGGCTTTGCATCTTTGGATGTGTTCAATCAAAAAACCAAAGGTGAAAAATTTTCCCACGCATTTTGTATGAAACACAAAAACAAACAAAAATTCGGCGGGGTACTGGCGAATTTTTGCGTTTCATACAAAATGTATGAAAATTTCTTTTCGCCTTTGGTTTCAAATTTTATTGTGTTAATCTCTAAAGTGGAAAAACTACTTAGAAGTTAATCCTAATGATGACACGTAACCACAACCCTGATTTTTTCATACTTTTTTTTTTGTTTTTTTAAATTCATTTTGTAATTTTGTATGAAAAGCTAAATGTTTTCGTGTGGCTAGAATATATTCTAAAATCAATTTGGGGTTGTGGTTGGCGACACCATTGTCATTAATCTCTTACATGTACTACTTTCTGTTTAACAATTACAGTGAAAAAATAGCATAAAGGAATTTAAGATAAAAAAAATGCAATTAAAAAACAATATGAAACCACATAAAAATCAATAAAAGGATGTGGTTTTAACATTTTGTTTTTTTTTTTCATTTTATCTCTGGTGTTGTTTAACATCTTCATCATTAAAATTTTCATGAGATCTGCGTCTGTATATTTAATTGCAAAAACATCTGAAATACAAGTAGGTATATGTTAAAAAAGTGGTACATTTAAAAATAACCAAAAAAAAATACCACTAAAAATCTTAAATACAGCCAACGACATTAATTTGAAATTATTTGGCCAAGTTATTTATTATCTTTTGATGTTATTTTTATAAGCTAATAAGGCCTAACGTTTGAATGTAAATAAAAAACAATTAATTACATGTTTGCCCGACGTTTCGTCAATGGTTTGTTGACTTTTTCAAGGTTTTGTCTATATTTTAATTAGAAAAAACATACATTAATACAAAATTTTTCATACACCATTAAATAATATTGACTTACAATAAGACGAATATTATTTTTTCACATTAAAACGTTAAATTTTATACAAAAAACAAGAAACATTTAACATAAAACAATAATTTTAACAATACAGCTTAAGTTTAATATCACAGTACTTTTTCCCTTTTAACTTATTGCAACCCTGTAACAGGTGCTTATTTTGTCAGTGTCTTCTTTATGGTTCATTGTTCATTTTGTGTTTTGCTGAATTCGTAAGCTTTCAATCGTGTATCTCTTTTTCTCATTGCATTCTTTATCTAATATTTTTACATTTTTGAAGTCAGCTGTGTGTCCAGTACTGATCATATGTTGTGATAAAGCTGTTGTTTCTTTTTGTTTTGTTATATCGTTTTTATGTTCAGTCATTCTTGTTTCTAAAGCTCTTTTTGTTGCCCCTATGTATATCAAAGGACAATTTTGTTCGTAGTTTCCAGTGCAACTAACTTCGTAAACTATATTCTGTTGTTGTCGTTTTTCTATTGGCGTCTTTGTATTAGAAAATATTGTGCTGAGAGTTTTATTGGGTTTATAAACGAAGTGTATGTTTTTTGTTTCCATTGTTGTTTTTATATTCTTGTTGTCTGTTAAGCCAGGAATATACTTAACACTGTAAAAAACGGTGTTGTCATTTTCTTGAATTTCGTTGTTTTCACAGATTTCTGTTTCTAATTTTCTACATGTGTCTTCTATTAGAGAATTTATAAGTTTGAGGGGAAAACTGTTGTTTTTAAGAATTGCGGTGATTTTCTTAAAGTTTTCAGTGTAAAAGAAGAACTGCGGTGATTTTCTTAAAGTTTTCAGTGTAAAACTGTTTTTCACTTATGCTCAAAACTCTAAAAACGATATTTCTGGCGGTATTTATTATTTGGCTTTTAGGTTGTGTTGCGTTAAAATTCATTAATCTTCCTGATGACATCTCTTTCGCGTACCAATTAAAATATATTTTGCCGTTTTTTTGTATAGTTTAGTATCCAAATATGCAAGTTCCCCATTTTTTTCCATTTCAATTGTAAATTGGATTTTCGGATGATATTTATTGATGACGTCTAGGATTTCGTCTCTATCGTCAATATTAATTATGGCCAAAATGTCATCTACATATTTATAGCGTTTTCTTTTCTGACAAAAATGTCACATTTTTTTTGCACTTTGCCTTAAATTTCCTTATTCGTATTCTTTTCTAAAATGAGGTAAACACTCTAAGAGGGTACCGTGTTTGTTTCTAAAAGTGTTCCCTTATAAATGGCAAAAAATTCAACATTTTCTGCCCTCAAAAAATTTACAGGGTTGGATGTTGCCTTGTTTTTTTGGCTTATCAATCTCATGTGTATATATTGCAAAGTTTTTGGCGAGAAAACTCTCACCTTGGTAGCAGAGTGGTAGTGTGCTGGCTTCTGATACAGAAGATCCCGAGTTCGAACCCATATTGGTATCACATTTTTTTATATTTTTTTTTTTGTTAAAGTTAATTTACGATTTTTTTTAATTTGTTTTTGCTATTTTTTTTAATTTTTTCTTTTTGTAAATATTTAATAATTTTTTTAATCTGAAATTCGCTTACAAACAAAATTATAAAAAAAAATTTAATTGAAAAAAATGTATGAAGCTAAATCCAAATTTTTTAAATAATTAAAAAAACAAAAATTAATTATTAAAAAAACATTAAATTTTTTTTAAAGTTTGCTGGGATTCGAACCCGAACTTTAACAACACTAAAAAACAGATTTGTTTAAATAAATGTAATATGTGATGAAATTGTGTTCTATTCTGATTGTAAAAATGCTTCATTTTAATGGGGCAAGGGCAAAATTTGAAAAACGTTGCACATTAAGAAGGCAACACTTTTTTCCAGAAAAGAAAACACCATTAGTTATGTATTTTAAGTGAATATTTTTCTTTTTTAATTCAGCTATTGCTTCGTCTAACAAACTGTCTAAAACTATATCCGCTATAGTTGGTGAAAGTGGGTTGCCCATTGGCATTCCAAAGATTTGGTTAATTATTTTATTGTCATATACAAAGTGATTATTGTGTGTAAGACAAAATTGGAGAATTTTTAAAAATTTTGACTTTGGTATTTTCGTAAATTTCTTAATCGTGTCCCATTTTTCCATTATATTTCTAATTGCCGTGTGTACAGGTGTGTTTGTAAATAGAGATATGACATCAAATGATATTAGAATCTGGTTATTTTCAAGTTCTATTCCCTTCAATTGTGACTTTAATTGTGTCGAGTTTTTAATATTGTAGGTGTCTGAAATTATGTGTTTTAGTATTTGTCCTACATATTTGGAGAGCTGATAGCAAAGCACGTTCATTGAAGATACTATTGGCCGTAGAGGCGTTCCTGTCTTATGTATCTTTGGGAGAGCATATATCCTTGGGGCAGTGGCAGATGAACAATATAAACGTCGCTTCACCCAAATGTCTATATATTCGTTTTTGAAGAGTTCAGCAATTATTATTCTCCTTTAGCAGTTTGGCTGTTGGGTCAATTCTCATTGTCCTATATGTGTATTTATCTTCTAATAGCTTTCCTATTTTCACATGGTAATCATTTTTATACATTATTACCGTCTTATCTCCCTTATCCAATTGAATGATAATTATATCGTTCTGTTTTCTTAAAAATTTCCTTGTTTTTTCATAAATTGTTAAAATAAATTTTTCTTTTGGGGAGTTTTTGATTTTTCTTTTGAAGGTTGTGATATTATTTGCTAATTTAGTTCTAACAATATCTTTCTCTTTGTCTATATTTTCTTCCATGGCCAGTATGCACTGTTCCACATCCGCAATAATGTGTAGTGGCGAAAAATTTTGTCTTTCAACCGGTAGGGAAAATTTTTTGCCTAAAGTTAGCATCCATTTACATTCCTCAGGTATAACGACGTTATAGAAATTTTTTCTTCCAAACCGAAATACGTGAATTGATTTATTAAATTTTCGGATAATATTGATTTCCAAATTATTTTTATAAACGTAGGTGGATCTTTCGTAGAAATTATATGAAACTCAGTTTCCTAAAATGAAAATGTCAAAACATTATTTTAAGTATAATATAACAAATTTTACCAAATTTTGTTTTCTGCCTTCTTCTGATTTGAGTTCTTCATCAAATTGTTTAAAATCAGCCATGAAATCAAAGGGAATATCAGGAGTTATTTTTATGTAGGTGTTTGATCTTTCTCCGTTTTTCATCAGAACTCTGACTTCGCGGCGGAGGTCTACAATTTTTGTGTGGCACTCTTTTAATGCCGTCATGTAATTTGACTGAAACCTTCCGTTTTCTTTCTGCATCGAAGCTATTATTGATTCTACGATTGAGTCCTTAAACTTTTGTAGAACATTTTCCATATTAATTGCACAATCACATGGGTTTGAACCTGAAAAAATTATGTATAAAAAAAATTAGAAAATTTTAAATCGATACAAAAAACTTTAAACTAGATACAAATCAGTAGAGTCCGACCGAAACTTCGGTCTCGGTTTCGGCCACTATTCGGTATTCGGCAAAATTTTGGCCGAAATCGAAACTTTTTGAATTTTAATATATTTTAATATTTTTTGTCTCTTTATTTATTTATTTATTTATTTATTTATTTATTTATTTATTTAATTCCTGTACAACAAGATAAATCTTATAATTAGAGTACAGGAATAATTAAGATAAGCAATTTAAAAATTGAAAACAATGTATTACAAAGAAAGAAAAAGATATAAAACTAAAACTAAACATTAAACTAGAATATATAATTTTTTATGCATATAAATTTTAAGAAAAAAAAAACAAAAAAAAGAATTATAGATAAACAAAAAAATATTAGTTTCGAAAAAATTGTTCAAATAGAAATTTTTTAAAATGTGAAGCGTTGCTGTTAAGTTGTTGAGCTTCTGGAAGCATATTCCAAAGACGAGAAGCATTAAGGTAAAAATGCCATTCAGATACAAGGATTCTGTGTCGTGGCAGTATTATCTTTCTACCTCTGTTAGATCTGGCGAACCTAATTTTCTCATAAAGGTAAAGTGGTTTTTTGGTAAAGATTATTTTGTGTAAAAACAAAAGAACTCTTATCTTCATTAGGTTTTCAAATGAGACGCCATATAAATTGTTAGAAAAAGAAGAGGTTCCAACTGATCTCCTCAGACCATAGACGTATCTTATGATGCTGTTGTACACAACCTTTAGTTTTCGTTTACTTCTTGAGTCACAATTTGCAAAAAGTTCACAGCCGTATAGTAATCCAGGAATTAAATATGTCTTTGCTAGAAGTATTCTAATCCTAAGAGGAGTAAAGGACTGAGTTGCCCATAATGGCCTTAACTTCACATAGGTCTGAAAAACTATTGTGTTTATATGATTTGTCCAGGTTAGTGTACTATTAAAAAAGAGTCCAAGGTTTTTGGCTGACGGAACAAAATCAATTTTTTCACCATCTATAACTATGTTACTGTCAAATACCGGATCTGTCCTCTTTTTGCGAATAATCAGGCATTTAGATTTGCGCGGATTGATACAAAGCCCATTTCCCAAGGCCCAACGGTGTAGTTGGCTAAGATCTGCATTGATTAGTGCTATATTTTCATTTATAGAGCTTTTGGGACTACTCAGGTAGAGTTGTACATCATCTGCGTACATATGTATCTTGCAGTGAGAGATATGTTCGGGCAGATCATTTATGTATATAGAAAAAAGAAGTGGTCCTAAGATGGATCCTTGCGGTACACCCTTTATAAGATTTAACGGATCAGATGACTTATTGTTAACAATATTTAAATTTTTATATGGACAAAAGTTAATAATTTATAAAATGATAGAAAAAAATACTAAAGGTAAAAAATCACTTGAACTGTATAGGGTATGAGCTAATCAGATTTTCCTTTTCTATATTTTTAATCAGTTTTTCTTTCTCATGTATTGGCTTAACATTTTTTTTGTTTTGTAAAGTTTTATAAATAAAATGGATCGTTGTCATTACTAGAAACTATTTTTTTGTATTGATTTTTCAAATTCTACTTAATTATAATAAAAATAATATATATTTAAAGAAACTTCGGGTTCGGCCGAAGTTTGGATAATCACGTTAATATTGTAGTAGGTAAAACGTACTCAATGCTTCGTACTCTGTGGGCAACACACTTTTGCACTCCAGTTAATATTAGAATGCAAATTGCTAAAACTTATTTAATGTCGGTACTTCTTTATGGATGCGAAGTTTATGCTAATTGTGATTCCACTAGTAAGCAAAAGTTAAATACTCTTTTCAACAACATTGCTAGATATGTATTTGGTCTTCACACTATTGATAGAATTGCAACCTTAAGTAAAAAAACTTTACAACTTGACTTTTAATAATCTGGTCAACATCAGGACTCTTACGCTTCTGCACAAAATCGTGTATACAAAAGTACCGTCATATTTATATAATCGGATAACTTTTGCAAGGTCCGACAGGGGGAATAAGGTGATACCTATTGCACACAGAAGTAAGATAACGGAATGGCAATTTTACTATAACGCGATCTATCTATGGAACAGACTTTCGAATAGGGCACAAACAAGCAGCAACGTAAACACATTTTAAACCGAAATAACAAAACATTTGAACTATAATACAATGCAACTACACACTTTAAACTAAAATTAATAATTAATTTGCACTATTGTTAAATATTGTTAAACTTTGTATTTTTATTTTTTTTTTTTTTGTAGTTTTTAAACTGTTTTTAATTTTTTATTTTTAAAATTTGTCATATTTTGTTTTTTATTTTTTAAATTGTATTAAATTGTATTACTATAACTTCTTCCAGTTCCATACTATAATTAAAAGATATATCTTGTTGTATGGAAATACAGATAAATAAATAAATTAAAAAAAAAAACCCAATATTCGGTTTCGGGTTCGACATTTCCAAAAAAACCCGGTTTCGGTCGGACTCTACAAATGATTAAAATAATGAAATTCGCCACACACAAAAAATCATTGCCAAGTAATTAGGAGCATTTCAACTAATTTTACCAAGTTTTTAATAAATTCTACTTATTTTTTTAATCAAAACAGATTTTTTTATCCGTTTACGTTTTCTATATGTTTAACGCATTTGAACGAAACCAGAAGCACTACACAACATCTTCTATTCTTATTTAACTTATTTAATTTTCCATACCGAGATACTCTTTTACTCGATATCTAGCGATTTTTATCTGGTATCTACACTTGCAATGCAAAAATTGTAGCATATAACCAAATTTTAAATGAACACAATTAGCAAGTTTTTCCATCGAGTACGAATAGCAGTAGCACGTATGATTTTCCGGCCTCTATCTCGTCTGCAATTTGGGGGGATTCTAGTGGCTATCATAGCTCTCGATAATTAAGATATTGTATGTACAGAGAATTATTTTATTTGTACGTGCTGGATGAGGATTATAAACTGTAGAAGTGAAAAAGCAAAATGGAAATATAAAGACAGGAAACGGAAGACATTTAAAGGAAGTTGAAGACACTCTGTTGACCGAATGTGTATAGGTGTTAACACATAATATTTCCCCTCCCAACCATGACCATATTGTGGAAAGCCTGTATTTTATATATGGTCCCAATCATGTTTCCCTATCTGACCATCTAGTGAGAAATCATAACACCGAAATTTAGTGCAACATTATAAAATTCATGACTTTATAGTTGTTATAACTAATTAAAACTAGCTTATATGGATAGCTAATATGAAGTGGGATGAATAAAACTTTGTATTTAACATAATTCAAAAAAAATAAATTTAAACCCAAAAATAGGACAAAAAAAAATCAATCACCAAAAATATATTTTTTTTTGTGCAAAAATCAAAAAGCTGAAAAAAATTTAAAGGTCTATATCCAGTTCTGATATCAGGGTAATGTATAAAGTATAAGTAAAAATATTCGAATTATTCGCGAAAATCAACTTATCATGTAGCAAAAAAAATCATTAACCGAAATAAAAGCAAAAATATCCAAAAATACAAAAAAAAATTATAACTCGAAAATAAAATTTTGAAATGTGTTTGAAATGGATTCTATCATCTCTTTAAAAACGTATTGATTGAAAATTTGACCGAAACACAACGAGTCAAAATAAGATTTCGTTTAAGAATAAAATAAATTTGACCGAAGAATTCCTTCTTTCAGACATGCGACGAATTATTTCTTTCTTTTATTTCCACGATCTATTTTTTTTTTATTTTAAAATTTCTTGAACTATTTATTCTTTTAAATACGTACAAAAAGAAATATTTAAATTTTTTTCTTTAAAATAAAAATTTACACTTATGATTTTACTCTTTAAATTAACATTGGTACTGCTAATGGGATAACAGTGGTAAAAGCCTTGTTTTTAGACAGATTAAATTGAATAGAAATAATAAAATAAATAAATTGTACACTTACAGCCTTTTCACTCCCACGTTGAAAGATCTTTCAAAGCCGGAACAATTTGCTGATGTATGATTTCAATGATGATGAGGTTGTAAATTAGGATGATCTGATTATAATTTATTAATTGTCATTACCGATTTAATATCGAAATTAATTAAATTATGTAAATTACAAAAAAAATGTGTTTACTTGTTTTTTTTTTATTGTTTTGTCATTGTTTTACTATAGAGCAATTCCATATGAAAGCGATCACCTTTTGGACGACCCCTCTCCGATTTTAAAATAAATAGTCTCAATCGATTGCCCAGCAAAAAATAATGTACCTACATATTTTTTTTTTTTTTTATAGTGACTGGTTTAGTGGTGGTGTGCACCACTGTCATGTGACAAAATTGAAGAATTCTTCATAAGGGACCTCATTGAAGGTTGTTTTAAAAAAGCGATCGCAACGAGTGATAGCTCGTTTGAAAGGTATTGAATCAGGCTTTAATTGAAAAATAAAATTTTCCTAATTTTTCTTGTTAAATAATTAAAAATAATTCAATTATAAAAAATATAAAAACAATGAGAACAAGGTGGTCTCTTAAATGCTCTTCTCCTGTCCAAACAAGGAGTCGGGGCCCATTTTTTTATTGCTGATTCTTAAAGCAAAAATTATGAGGAATCCAAAAAAATAAAATTAGCCGGAAAATGTAGGAGCTTCTGTGGAAAATCGGAAAATTTAATTTTCATGGGAAAATTTAATTTTCATGGGAAAAAAGGTAAATTTGTGAGAAAAATTAGGAAAATTTTATTTTTCAATTAAAGCCTGATTCAATACCTTTCCAACGAGCTATCACTCGTTGCGATCGCTTTAGTAGTTTTAAAACAACTTTCAATGAGGTCCCTTATGAAGAATTCTTCAATTTTGTCACATGACAGTGGTGCACACCACCACTAAACCAGTCACTATAAAAAAAAAAAAATATGTAGGTACATTATTTTTTGCTGGGCAATCGATTGAGACTATTTATTTTAAAATCGGAGAGGGATCGTCCAAAAATTTGCCAATTTTGATCGTTTTCATATGGAATTGCTCTATAAATTTTTTTGTGACACTTTTTGTTCGCTTTAGCGTTTTTAAATTAATTTTTAATAAAATTTATTAATTTTAGTACAATTGTACTAATAAAACTTAGATACCTGAGTAAAAAAAAATTCTCTTTGATTTATGCACAGGTTTTGGTGATTGTGGATTAATAAAAAAAATTAAATTTTAAAATTACAAATGACATGTACGAAATATTCCCACTTCATGTATATCTTACATGTAAAAAAGAAATAAAATAATTTTTAATAATATTGTTCTTTTGTTTCACTTAGTGTATGTTTTTATGTTTTTTTTTCTCAGATTTAGGTTTTAGAGTTTTTTCGAATAAAAAAAATTAAGTTATTTAACACTTTATAAAAAAGAATTAAAATTCCTTTTTTTTTTAAACAAAATTAATATTTTCGGAAAATAAATTAAACCGTATCCTGTGATTAGGAATTCTGTGGTATTAGATTTTATTTTCTTTGTAGCGTTTTTTCTTTTTTTTAACAATTTTAGATTTTTTTTTTTAGTTTTAGCCAAATTTTTCTTTTACACTCAAAAAAAAAATCTCTTGGTTTTTTTTTTTTTTAATACTTTTTCATAGTTTTTTTCAGAATTTTCACAATTTCCCTACACCGAAATTTTCACTTTTTTCCTAACAACACTAGCACTCTCACTTGGTTAGAGCTGTTTCCGAAGAAAATTGAAGAAAATAGTGTAGATCTCCCTTCAGATTCCCAGTTGATAAATGTAATTTTTCGGGAAAAGCTGCGGGTTTTCGTTGAGGGTTTCCCGTGCCCAGGAAAATAGAAACCATAAGTAGGGTTCGGAACACTCCCAATCAGACGTTGCCCTTCGCTTGGGGACCAATCTGATAAAAATTAGAAACGATACAATTGTATGAGGAGGCTGAAAATCAAAAGGTTTGGTTAGGGTTTTGTACGCTATTTGTATGTATGTTTGTTACCTTTTTGATAGCTAACAACAGGGGGTATGAATAAAAATTATAAAAATTAAATCCAATTGAAGACCCGAGACTTGGAACAATTACAGAATTTAAAGTAGATTTTTCCTAGGAAAACCAACAAAATTATGGTTAGAAAAATTAATGAAGAAAAATTTTTTTAAAAAAAAAAAAAAAAATTCCACCAAACATTATATAAATTTTTAAAGAAAAAAACAGAATTTTTTCTTTTTTTTTTTGTTGTAGAAAAAAACTTTTATAAAATTTTGTTAAAAAATTATTGAAAATTGATAAAAAAAAAAAAATTCAAAAAGAAATTTAGTGTTTTTTCAACTTACTTTATCTTCCGAAAATAATTTTTTTTCTCCGTCGGTGATTGAAAAAACTTTTGGCAGCAAAAAAGAAAGCCTGTACCTTTGGACGACTCTTTTATACCCCACAAATGTGGAATGTCGTGGAAAGTTTACGCTAGTTGAGCAAATCTTTTAAATACACACAAATTATCTCACACATACAAATACCATTAAATGCGCCAACCCAAACTCAACACCCTTGACAGGAGTTTGACAGGGCTTTTCATTGCCAACTAAGGTTTCAATATCGTTTCACTATTTGACACCAGGGTTCGCTGATCAATCAATAATGACCGTTAAAATTAAAACAACTATTAATACCAAATTCGTTTCTACGGCTACAAGCGCCTCTACAAAACCCCCCGCCAAATTCAGATTTGGGGGTTACAGCAGAACAAACTGATCCCGCTTGTAGCAAAACGAAATTAAGCAGTGAAACTCTGACTACTGACGAATATCTTTCGCATGATATATTCCTATCGAATGTCCATTTAAGTCCTCAAGTTCATAATAACTTGCCCCAGTTCTTCTGCGTATCCTAGCCTTGAGAAAAGGTGGAGCCAATTTTGCGTTATAACCTTTTTCAAACGAACTCTGACTAAAGTTTCGCCTGAACACCTCTTGACCAATTACATAATTTACTTCCCTAGACCTCAGATTGTACGATTTCTCATTTCGCTCCTGCTGTTTTACCATGTTCTTCGCAGCTCGACTTCTAATAATATCAAACGAATCTTCCCTATTAAACCGAACACCTCTATCATCCAACGTAACAGTGCATATGTCTTACCGTTGGTAATCATGTGCTGTCCGAATGCCATGTAATAAGGTGTAGTACCAGTGGATGCATGCACTGCGGAGCGTAAAGCACAACATATGCTGCTGAGGTACTCATCCGAATTACTTTGGTCGGTTTTTATATACGCCCGAATCGCTGAAAGTACTGAACGATTAACACGTTCAGACGCATTAGCTTGTGGCGAATGGACCGCAGTATAAACGTGGTTGATTCCATAATTCTGAAACATTTTGTTTAGAAGATTGGATTTGAATTGGGAGCCGTTATCGGAAACAACGGTCTCAGGAGTACCAAAAGTATGGAAAAGATCCTGTTCCATATATTTAACTACCTCATCAGCCGTAAACTTCTTAATCGGTTTAAGGAAGCAAAATTTAGAGAAGTGGTCTACAACAATGAAAATTCCTACGTTCCCAGACTTTGACCTAGGATAAAAACCAAGAAAATCAATAAAAATTCTTTGAAAGAACCGAAAAGATTCGGAAGTTTTACCCATACGAGGACGCATAACAAAGTTCGGTTGTTTTGTACTCTTGCAAATGTCACAATCATTTATATAAACTCTGACGTCATTTACCAAATTTGGCCAAAAATAAAACCGGCGAATTCTTTCCAATGTTTCGTTAATTCCGCTGTGTGAAGAAAGAGGACTATCGTGTGCCTTTCGGAGTACTTCTCCTACCATATCTTTGGGAATCCAAAGTTTCCAACATAGATCATCTTGCAACTGCTCTCCCGTACAATGTTCCGTTCGTCGGTACAAGTAATTGTCATTGATCTTTAAGTCTGGCGTTTTATCAAGATTTTCTCGCACTTTGTCTAGGAGTTCGTTATAATCAGTACTTTTAAAATGTTCGGATTCTAAATCCACGAAGACCCCAGTCTCGTCAATAGCGGACAATTCTTCAACTTGAAGAGCGGACAAATCTTCTACGTTGGTACGTGAAAGCGCATCAGGAACTACGTTTTGACTTCCCTTCCGGTGCTCTATCTTGAACTGAAAACCCTGAAGTTTTAAAGCCCATCTTGCCAACCGCGAATTCAGGTCTGTTTGGGACATGAGCCACTTCAACGATGCATAATCGGTAATTACTGTGAACTCATGACCTTCCACATATGCCCGAAACTTTTTAATGCTTAACAAAGCTGCTAAACATTCCTGTTCGGTCACTGAATAATTACGTTGGGCTTGGTGAGTTTCTTCGACATGAATGCGATAGGAAACTCTTCACCCTCCGCAGTTTTCTGAACCAATACGCTTCCTATTCCAGTGTTGCTAGCATCACAGTGTATGTAAAACGGCTGTGAAAAATCAGGGCTGTGCAACACTGGTGCAGTTGTCAAGATAGATTTTAGTTCCTCAAAAGCTCTTTGAGCTTCTTCAGTCCAAGCAAACTTCCTGTTTGACTTTAACAAGTTTGTTAAAGGAGCGGTCACAGAAGCATAGTTCTTAATGAATTTTCTGTACCAACCGGACATTCCTAAAAACCGTCGGATTTGTTTAACAGACCTCGGCGTCGTGAATTCTACTATGGCCGAAATTTTCTCGGGGTCTGTCTGAATTACCCCATTACCTTCTAAATGGCCTAAATAATGGACTTCCGGTACACAAAATTTCGATTTTTCGACATTAATCGTAAGTCCTGAAGAGCGAAATTGTTGCGAAATGATTTGAAGAACCTCTAAGTGCCTATCAAACGTGTCTGACACGATCAAAAAGTCGTCCAGATAGACGAACACTTCCGTTCTCAGAGTCGCCGGCACCACCTTATCCATTAATCTCGACATTGTTTGGGGCGCATTACAAAGCCCAAAAGGCATAACTTTGTAGTGGTATAAGGGGCGACCAGGGACGGTAAACGCCGTTTTATGTTTCGACGACTTGTCGAGCGGAATTTGCCAGAACGCGTCTTTCAAGTCCAGGCTCGTTATATATTCTGCTTTTGGTAACCTACTCAGAATACCATCGATGTTTGGCAACGGATAAGCATCCTTGATCGTAACGGAATTCACTTTTCTACTGTCAAGGCAGAGACGAACTTTACCTGGTTTTCGTACCAGGACAATCGGTGATGACCACGCACTGTCGGACTCTTCGATCACGCCCATCGCCAACATTCTATCGAGTTCGGCGTAAATTAATTTCTCAATGGCCGGGGAAACCGGAAAATGCCTTTGTTTGATGGGGGTGGCATTTCCAACATCTATAACGTGCGAAATAACATTTGTTCGCCCTAACCCCTCTTTAGAAAATGAAGGAAATGTATTTATAACGTTTTGAAGCCGTTGTTTTTCAATTTCAGACAATGTTCTCTGCTCAAATAATTCGGAAATTGTATTTAAAAATAGTTTTTTATTTAATTCGGAAATCAAACCAGGTGGTAAAAGATCGAATAAAATCCAAAAGTTTATACCAAGATACAAATTTTGTGACAAAGTTGGAACGATATATAATTTAATTGGTTTTGTAACACCTCTAAACGTAATTTCAGTTTTAACAAGACCTAAAACTGTTTGTGGTTTCCCATCAGCCGATCTTACATACGACCTAATTCTCTTAAAATTTGTATGCATATTCCTGTGCAGCTTTAGAACCTAAACAGCTCACAGATGCACCAGTATCTAGCAAACCACTATAATTTCTATCAAATAACAAAACATCAGCGTAAGGTCGAATATCATTGGATTTATCGTATATGGCACTTAAAAGCATACGGCGCGTTTGATTAATATTTCGCCAAAAATCTTTCATACGTTGTGTGAAACGTTTTTGCCTATTTGAAGGATTAACATTTTTAAAAATTTCTTTACGTTTAGAGTTGTATTCAGACAATCTTATGTGAAAAGGTTTTAGGTAAGTGGGTGGTGAAGCTGTTATTACAGTTTTACCAGAAAAATTAAAAGTTTGAGAATTATTAATCGCAGGTATAATAAATTCTGAATCTGTTTTTGGTCGTTGTAAAATAATGGGTGTTGCTTTGGTTTGTATTGACAAATCAGGTAAAATTTTGTTTTCATTAGTAATTGAAGAAATTTGTAGATTAGACAGATTTAATCCGTGTTGGTACTGCTCGGTTTGGTCGGTTTGAGTACATCTTTCGGTACACTGGACCTGAAGTTTTTTGAACAATGTGAACAGTTTGGCTTATAAATATTTGGTGCTCCGCAGCCATAACAGAATACCCTACGCTCATCTAAACAATCATGGTAGCGGTGACCAGTTTTTTGGCAATTCCAGCATGTAAGACAGATCGCTGAAATTTCCTCTTCATCGACAGATTCTTGAATTTCATTATCTAACTCATTAATTTGTCTTCGAACAAAAGGTTTCGTAAACGATTGTTTACGACCAACATCCTGAAGAAAGAATTCTCTACGCCTGCAAATATCCCTAAGATCAGAAACCGACCTAATTTGCAAATTTAAAATCTTGTGTTGGATTTCGGGCAAAAGATTTCTACGCAAAATTTCAACGAGAATTTTCTCTGGTAATGGTTCAGTTAAACGATCCGAAATGTTAACTATGGCATCCTAAAAATCATCAAAGCATTCATTTAGCTTTTGTTTGCGATCTCGTATCATCTCGCGGACATCTATATCGGTTCTGGAATCCTTATATTGCTTCCTGAGTGCAGCACACAAAGCTGGCCATCTTATAACACGTTTGCATTCCCGATGATACCTCCAGAACCAGTCGTTAGCTTTTGAATCAAACAAAGTAGAAATATGATCGCATAGAAGATGAAAATTACCGTTTAGGGTCTGATGAGTAAGAGCCTCAACTCGGTAGAGAAAGTTTTCAACTGACATACCCCGTGAATCTCCAGAAAATTTAACCTTCCAATTATAAATAATTTGACCTATTTTATCTGGCCTAAAAGACTAATCAGAAGTTTGCGGAATATTACTACCTGATAAATTAAGAATATTATTTCCAGTTCCTATATTCTGTCTACAACTGCCGGGTAACCCCAAAAGTTGCTCTAGAGTTAGTTGCTCTACATCACCGACAGATGGAATACAAGGAATGGGATTTGTATTTGTAGCTAGTGGTGGAGTAATATTATTGCTCGATTGCATAGCATCAGTTAATTTACTAAGAGCTTCTTCTATTTTATCCTCAATCAATCTAGAAAAATTCTGGTTCAAAATTTGCACAATTTGTCCTGTCTGAGTACTAACAGCCGCATTAACCAGTTCGCCAACACGATCTTTCTGATCAATCTGATCACGAGGAGTTCCCTCCTCTGAGGATGCAGTAGAATCGCCGTCTGTGGGTCTATTCCCATCAAAACCAAGAGCACTTCGAAGTTGTGATCTTGTCGAAGCTCCAGCAGGTGGATTTGCAGACGTCGATGATTCCAATACTTTGTCGCAAGCCGGACAATTTGACTTTAACTTAATTAATTTATTATAAATTATGAAAAGTTTTTCGACCTTTGAAATGAATGACTTTATTAAATAATTGAGCTCTAGGTCACGTTTGTATTTATAAAATATCCTTTATTATTTTATATATCTCCAATATTTCGTCATTCTTTGAATGACATCTTCAGGGAGTCTAAAATTGTCCAATAATAATATCATATTAATACATATAAAGAAAACATATTATAACATAATAACAATTTTTTTATATATATAATACATTAACATAACATCACACTAATATTACCAACTTAAGATTTGTAGGGTACAAAACATATGAAACTAAATGCTTACATGAACAACAACAAACAATATTAAAAACAAAAACTTGTTTGCCGCTGCCCTCCACTCTGGTCAACACAACATTTACAACTGTTTTTATTTATTTTCATATTCGTTTGTTTACTAAAAATCTAAAACTCTTTCCAATGTTCTCAGTGTCTGATTTGAAATTCATACGTTGTGTAGTTGGTACTTTCATTATGTTCAGAGCTTCCAACATGTAGCGGTGCCGGTACCTGCTCTCAACTTGTAATATCCGCACACTTTCTAAATTGGGACTGTGATTATGGTGTTTACAATGTGCCGTAAGTGCTGTTTTATTAGCATCATTGTTTATATTTCTTAATTTAATGTCTGATTTATGACCAGCTAACCTAGTTTTTAATTTATTTTTCGTGGTCCCTACATAGACCATGTCACAACTTTCTGAAACACTTTTACCATTACAAGAAACTCTATATATAACATTTGATTTATCTTTATCCTCTACTTTATCCTTGGTTTTACTATAAAATTTTTTTAAACAATTATCAGTCTTATGAGCTATTTTATATTTGTCAGCATTGAATAATTTTGATTTTTCAAATCTCTCTGAGATTTCAGGTACATATGTGATAGATTTATAGATTATTGCCTCTTTTTCCTCTGTTGAATTTCTTCTCTTTTCTTTTCCATAGTCTTTTAAATGCTTTTTTACCAGTTTTATTGGAAAATTATTATCTGTAAGCATTTTTATTATTTTACGGTGGTTTTCTTTATGAAATTCAACGTCACTAATATTTAACACTCTTTTGATTAAATTATTTGCTGTGTTAATTATTATTCTTTTAGGATGTTTTGTGTAGTAATTAATTATTCTACCCGAGGCCGAAGGCTTCTGATACCAATCAATTTTCAGAGAATTTCGCTCTCTTATAACTATTGTATCTAAATACGGTAATCTATTATTGCACTCATTTTCCACAGTAAATCTAATCATACGATGAAAGCCATTAAGAGTTGTCAAAATTTCATTTATTGCACTATGCTGAACTACGCAAAATATATCATCCACATATTTGGTAATGATCTCAGGCTTTATAGTAAATTTTCCCATACAGGTGTCAAGTAGTTTTTCCAGCACTATGTCTGCCACAATTGGGGAGGCTGGTGATCCCATGGGCAAGCCCCGTTTTTGGGTATAAAACTTGCTATTATATTGAAAATATCGATTGTCCTTTATACAAAATTTAACTATATCTAAAAATAAGCTCTTCGTCATCTTTTCATGCGTGTATTTAGATACAATAGTTATAAGAGAGCGAAATTCTCTGAAAATTGATTGGTATCAGAAGCCTTCGGCCTCGGGTAGAATAATTAATTACTACACAAAACATCCTAAAAGAATAATAATTAACACAGCAAATAATTTAATCAAAAGAGTGTTAAATATTAGTGACGTTGAATTTCATAAAGAAAACCACCGTAAAATAATAAAAATGCTTACAGATAATAATTTTCCAATAAAACTGGTAAAAAAGCTTTTAAAAGACTATGGAAAAGAAAAGAGAAGAAATTCAACAGAGGAAAAAGAGGCAATAATCTATAAATCTATCACATATGTACCTGAAATCTCAGAGAGATTTGAAAAATCAAAATTATTCAATGCTGACAAATATAAAATAGCTCATAAGACTGATAATTGTTTAAAAAACTTTTATAGTAAAACCAAGGATAAAGTAGAGGATAAAGATAAATCAAATGTTATATATAGAGTTTCTTGTAATGGTAAAAGTGTTTCAGAAAGTTGTGACATGGTCTATGTAGGGACCACGAAAAATAAATTAAAAACTAGGTTAGCTGGTCATAAATCAGACATTAAATTAAGAAATATAAACAATGATGCTAATAAAACAGCACTTACGGCACATTGTAAACACCATAATTACAGTCCCAATTTAGAAAGTGTGCGGATATTACAAGTTGAGAGCAGGTACCGGCACCGCTACATGTTGGAAGCTCTGAACATAATGAAAGTACCAACTACACAACGTATGAATTTCAAATCAGACACTGAGAACATTGGAAAGAGTTTTAGATTTTTAGTAAACAAACGAATATGAAAATAAATAAAAACAGTTGTAAATGTTGTGTTGACCAGAGTGGAGGGCAGCGGCAAAAAAGTTTTTGTTTTTAATATTGTTTGTTGTTGTTCATGTAAGCATTTATTTTCATATGTTTTGTACCCTACAAATCTTAAGTTGGTAATATTAGTGTGATGTTATGTTAATGTATTATATATATAAAAAAATTGTTATTATGTTATAATATGTTTTCTTTATATGTATTAATATGATATTGTTATTGGACAATTTTAGACTCCCTGAAGATGTCATTCAAAGAATGACGAAATATTGGAGATATATAAAATAATAAAGGATATTTTATAAATACAAACGTGACCTATAGCTCAATTATTTAATAAAGTCATTAATTAATTTATAAAAACACGACTTATGAAGTATATGTTGACATACCGTTGTAATCATATACGAGGCGTCTGTAATTGGTGTATTACACGCAATACAATTTCGCAAACTATAACCCTCAGCAGATTCCTTTGGTCCAGGCATGATCAAAATTTAAAAAAAAAATTAAAAAGCGAAAAACAAAAAACAAAACTATTTAAAAATAAAAAAAATCTATACAACTTCTTATAATTTCCGCCAAATTATACATTCAACCGAAAGCAAACGAATTCAGATTTTCCGAAATAAATTTAATTTCAGTTAAAAACAATTACGGGCAACTAAAAAACAAGAACCAAATGCATGAGTTTCACGCAACACAATCACTATAAGAACTTTTCAAATAATTCGAATTTAAATATGTAGGAAAACCCAAAAAAAAATTAAATGTAAAAATTTAGACCAATAAAAAAAATTAAGAAAACCAAAGAAGAAAATAATGAAAAATCAATTAGTTCACACGGAAAAAAAATTTCCAAAATGCAAATTAATTAAATTGATCAACACGCAAACGAAAAAAAATTTAAATCAATAGCTCAAAACAAATGAATCAGAATAATTCAAAACGATAAAATTTCTTTAAAAATATCTATAATATATCGGTGAGATTTCTCAACGTAGATGCCAGATAAGGGGATTAAATGTGGCCAACAGAGGACGAACTCCTACAACCAATAACCAAACTTCGGAAAAGGAAAACAAAAAGGAAAAGAATAGCAAAAATATATAGTAGAAAGCTTTTATAGAGAAGGTACTTGTTGGTACTAAATCAGAATTATTCCAAAATAGTCATTTCCGCACAAAATTTTAATTTAAAGGAAATTTATATAAATATTGATAAATTAAACGGTCAAAATTTTAGAGGAAGGCTCCAAAATAAAGCATTTCCGGAAAAAATTATTCAAAATTTAAATAAAATTAGAAAAATTGGAAGACGTAGGCGTATAATGAATATTAATGCAGGTTAGCAGAACGTATGATAGTTGCATGTTAATTCCATAACATAAAAAGTTCATCATACGTAGAGGTGAAATATGAAAACAGAATTATAGCACAGAAAAGATGCACAGTGAGAAAGAATAGACAAAAAAAAGTTAGAAAAGATAAGAAAAAGTTAAAGAAATTAAATAGGAGCCACACAATTATAATTTTTAATAAAATTCAAAAGATGACAATAATTTTGGAATATTTAAATGCGTGGGCCCCACGTTGGGCGCCAAAAATAATATCTGCAGCATATAACCAAATTTTAAATGAACAAAATTAGCAAGTTTTTCCATCGAGTACGAATAGCAGTAGCACGTATGATTTTCCGGCCTCTATCTCGTCGGCAATTTGGGGGGATTCTAGTGGCTATCATAGCTCGATAATTAAGATATTGTATGTACAGTGAATTATTTTATTTGTACGTGCTGGATGAGGATTATAAACTGTAGAAGTGAAAAAGCAAAATGGAAAAATAAAGACAGGAAACGGAAGACATTTAAAGGAAGTTGAAGACACTCTGTTGACCGAATGTGTATAGGTGTTAACACATAATATTTCCCCTCCCAACCATGACCATATTGTGGAAAGCCTGTATTTTATATATGGTTCCAATCATGTTTCCCTATCTGACTATCTAGTGAGAAATCATAACACCGAAATTTAGTGCAACATTATAAAATTCATAACTTTATTGAATGAAAAAAAAAATAACGACAATTATCACAACCTATAGTTGTTATAACTAATTAAAACTAGCTTATATGGATAGCTAATATGAAGTGGGATGAATAAAACTTTGTAGTTAGTTAATTGTTCTTTATTTCCAAATTCATTTTAAATTACAAAATTGTTTAAGAACATAATTAAAATTAGAACATACGACTATGACTTAATGTCGTCAGTCGGAAAAAGAAATTATAAACTTAGTTTTAGATAGTGTTTCATGTTACATATTTAGTAATTAAATTCAAAAATTAGATCTTTTCTATAACCTATCGCATCTATAATATAACGAGATATTTCATTGAAGTACTGTTTAGCATTGTTTAAAATATTGATTATTTCAGTTTCTGTCAACGTAGTTTTTTTAAAGTGTTTATATCTTAAGTGTCGAAGTATAGGGCATTTCCCTATAAAATGAATAATATTTTCAACTTCGTTTAGATTACATAGGGAGCAGGTACGAGGTCTTTGTTGTGTAAACCTTGTTCCATTTAGTTCGATTAAGTCTGATCTCGCTTTAAAAATAAAGCTTATAGCATTAATATTACGATTTATTTCAAAATAAGTCTGTTCCTCTTGAAAATTGAGCTTTGAGTACAAACGATTTGTTGCAGCTGCCTTCGCTAAATTGAGTTCCCTTTCATTGCTCTTTAAACCAGTTATAACATCCATTCTAACACTTTCCCAATGTTCTCTAGTTGTGCATTCCGAAATTCTTAGTGTATTGAGATTTCCAGATAATGTTTTCATATAGGTATACCAATAAGATTCATTTTCAATAACAAGTTTTGTAAGCTGATTTGGCAGATGATTAACATTATACTCAAATAACGTTTTAATAATCTAACGAATGTGCAAATCCAGTGTATAAATGTGATTATTTTCAATTCCAGTTTCAAGCATAAGAATATATGTCGGTGTAAAAGAAGGCAGTTTTAAAATCTTTTTTAAAAAATATCTTTGAAGTTTATCTACTTCATCGAATAAATAATACCCCCACATTTGGGCACCGTACGATTGAACAGCACGGCATACAGATTTAAAAAGGTTCCACTTAGCACTTAAACCAATTTCTCTCTTCATTAAAAAATCCTTCGTTTATACTGTTTTTTGCAGATACGTTTCTTTTTTTTATATGTTTTTTAAACGACATTTTTGGTGTTAATGTTACGCCTAGGTAAGTATATTCATTAACGACTTTTATGGGTTCTCTATTAAATTGCCAACTTTCGTTTTTAGAGATTCTTCCTCCATTCCTGAAAATCATCATTTCAGATTTGCTTAAATTTACTTCAAGATTCCACATTTCGCAGTATGTTTCAAGCCTCTGTATCATAGCTTTCATTTGAAGTATATCATCAGCCAAGATAACTATGTCATCTGCATACATTAATAGGCGCACATTTATGGTTCCTACAATTACTCCTCCCCCTAGATAGTCATGCAAATCATTTATATATATTGAAAACAGAGTTGGAGATAACAAACAGCCTTGTTTCACTCCAGAGCTGGTTTCAAACTCTTCTGACAGGTTCTCTCCATTCCAGACTTTAAATTTAGTTACACTGTAAATGCTTTCGATCATTTTGTTTATTTTTGTTGAAATACCAATGCAGTTAAGTTTATACAATAGTGACTTTCTTGAGATTTTGTCAAATGCCGCTTTGAAATCAACGAAAAATGCGTATACTTTTTTATTCTCCTTACGTTTTAGGCTCACAATTGCTGCTAGATTGTACAAGTTATCAACCGTTGAATATCCTTCTCGAAATCCAGCTTGGTATTCTGTTATAATGCTATGTCTGGTTAACCATAAGTTTATTCTATTATTTAGAATTCCCATAAAGATTTTTGATATGGTGTTCATAAATGATATCCCCCGATAATTGTTTGGGATACCACGGTTACCTTTTTTATATATTGGGAAAATTATACTTGTGATGAATTTTTCGTTTAGTTCAGCGGTTTCAAAAATAATATTAAATGAGTTTGCCACTTCTTCGATGAAATTTTCATTTGCATTTTTAAAAAACTCATAGCTTATTCGGTCTTCTCCAGGCGCCTTGTTGTATTTTGCCTTGGCTAACACTTTTCTGATTTCTGAAGAGTTTATTGGTTGATCCAATTCATCATTTCTATATAGCATTGCTGCAAACATAACATCGTGTGAATTTAAAGGAGGATTAAGTAACTCTGAAAAATACTGCTTAAAAGTGTTAATTTCTATTTCAGGATTAGCTTGAAATTCTACATTTTTTATTTCCTTAACTAGGTTCCACCAATCTTTATTGTTTTTAACTGAATTAATTTGATTCTCCAATCTTTTGTAGTATTCAATTTTACTTTTTTCGCAAACATGTTTATATTTTTTGTTTTTTAAAAGATACTTTTCTTTATTCATTCTTGTAGGATTTTGACGGTATAGATTCAATGCACTGAAAGACTGTTCTCTTAAGTTATAGCAATTTAAGTTGAACCATTTGTTTTCCTTTCTAATTTGAATTTCATTACGATAGCATACCGGGTTTGCAGACTGTATAACTTCTGTAATTTCCTGTAAATTTAGGGTATCTTTCTGTTGCTTATATGCAGTTAAATTTTGACTTAGTTTTTCATGGTATTCATTTATTTTTCGATCGTTCCATTTTAATTTTGGCAGCAATTTCATTGAATTTTCATTTTCTTTCCCCGTTACGTTTATAGTTAGGACTATTGGCATATGATCAGACCACACTTCATTTTCAACCTTGAAACTTTCCACTAACTGCAAGTTATCATATGCCAATGCACATATATCATTGACCGATTCGCCAACACCACTCACAAATGTAAAATTGCCTAATTCATCGCCGTTTGTACAACCATTTAATATGTGCAACCCAAAGTCTTGACAAAACTCAAGGAATATATTTCCCTTTGAATTTACAATAGAGTCTCTTGATTTTCTTGTATCAAATCCTGCTTTAAATGTTGATTTAATAAATTCATCAAGTGGTTGCTGCAAGTTTCCTATTCGAATATTGAGATCGCCCATTATAATAAGGTTTTCTAAGTCTTTATTTATTAAAAAGTTTTTTACCAATTCAAGATCTTCATTCCAGGTAGCTGTTCTTAGATATAGCGGCATTATATTTATCGATTTGTCTGCAGTTTTTATCAAAATTAACTCAGTGTTGTCTATATTTTTAAATTCATAGGAAATTTTCTTTTCCCGAAGGTTCTTTTTGAATCCATAGACGTACCCTGCTATTCCTCTACCAAATCTACTATTTTTTACTGCTGGTCTCCAATATGTGTCAAAGCCATTAAAAAATCGTTTAAACCTCTCTACCTTATGCTCCATAATGTGTGTTTCCAGTAGTATAAAAACGTCACTAGATCTTACGTATTGGAAAAAATCATTAAATAAAACTTTATTTTCTAAACCATGACAATTATATGATAAAATATTCAAATTTAAGCGATTATTATTTTCATTTATTTTATAGATGCGATTAGGTTTTACAAGAATATTTTTATTTGTTAATAGTTTTTTGAATTTACTTGGTTTAAAATTTCATAATAATTTATATTAATGGAGTTTAAATCATCGCCATATAAGTTGTTAAGAATCACATTTCCAGATTGCCTTCCACCAGTTAGTTGTTTATCCTTATTCCACCATAACCACTTGTCGCCAACTCTGATTCTTTCATTTCGTACCATAATATGATGTTTACTGCTCTTTGCATGAATAGATTTTTTAAGTTCCATCATAACATGTTTGTCTTGTTGTTTTTCACTTGTAAGGTCACGTTCTAGCATTATTTTAGTTCCAGCCAAATTTTTTGTCTTACTAAAAATCTCTTTAACCGTCTCCATTGAACTAAATTCTGCAATAACTCCTAATTTATTATCTTTTTCATATAGTTTTCTAGTTGATACTATGATCACCTCTTTTGTAAGTTTTAAATCTTTTTTGCAACATTCTTTCACAGCATCTTCCAGGGAGCCCTGTGCTGAAATTCCCTTAAACACAATATTATTTCTTTTAATGTGTTCTTGCAGGTACATGATTTGTTGGTGGTCCTTTTCTTTTTCATACTGTAATTGTTTAATTTCGCTTTTTAATGTTTCATTTTCTGAAATTAAATCATCTAGCTTCTTAGAGTTTTCATTTACTTTTACTTTTATTTCATCAAAATCTTCTTTGGTTGGAATGTTTTTAAGCTTATCATCCATAAGGCTTGACGTAAGGTTCATTAGAACGCTTACTGGCATTGTACCAACCGAGTTATCATTTTCAGCATTATTAGGGGATAATTCTAAATTTTTTCGTTTTACTAACGGTGAGTCCGTACTTTGTGACATGCTGGTAAAGGTTAAACTCCGAAAATAATTAAAAACCAAAAAGAGACTATTGTATACTTTAGGGCTTATAATTTTTATATATATTTGTTCTCAATATTAGAGAAAAATTTTGTGGATTCCGTTACAAATATTCTAATTCAAAAATTATGCGAGAAAGTGTTGCATACCTTAGGGATTTCTTTGTTTGTAAAAAAGCTTTATCTATGTTAAATATTACAATTTTAACGATCAGCATAAGATTTTTTAAGATTTCAATCCAAGATCCGGTAAGATTGATATGGATAATGTAAAATTCAATTCTCCACACACAGCTGTTTCTTTTTTTTTTTTTTTTTTTTATTTTTTATATGTTTCTTTCTTTATACTTCTGCTTGTTAATGTTTCTTTATGAGTTTTTTTTTATTTGCGTTTTGCACTTTGATGTTAGTTTAATGTTTTTAATTTGATTGTTCTTTGGCTTTGTAATATTTTTATTTATAATTTATTTTGTTTTTTAACACTTGATATTGTCTATTTCAACTTTATTTCGCATTAAAACCGGAGCAACACAGAAACACGTCTACTCTCTCTAACTTCTACTTCTCTTTTTTTTTTTTTTTTTAATAAAACTTTGTATTTAACATAATTCAAAAAAAAATAAATTTAAACCCAAAAATTGGACAAAAAAAAATCAATCACCAAAAATATATTTTTTTTTGTGCAAAAATCAAAAAGCTGAAAAGAATTTAAAGGTCTATATTCAGTTCGGATATCAGGGTAATGTATAAAGTATAAGTAAAAATATTCGAATTATTCGCGAAAATCAACTTATCATGTAGCAAAAAAAAATCATTAACCGAAATAAAAGCAAAAATATCCAAAAATACAAAAAAAAAATTATAACTCGAAAATAAAATTTTGAAATGTGTTTGAAATGGATTCTATCATCTCTTTAAAAACGTATTGATTGAAAATTTTACCGGAACAAAACGAGTCAAAATTAGATTTCGTTTAAGAATAAAATAAATTTGACCGAAGAATTCATTCTTTCAGACATGCGACGAATTATTTCTTTCTTTTATTTCCACGATCTATTTTTTTTTTATTTTAAAATTTCTTGAACTATTTATTCTTTTAAATACGTACAAAAAGAAATATTTAAATTTTTTTCTTTAAAATAAAAATTTATTTTTACTCTTTTAAATAAATCAAAACTTCAAACTTCGAAAATTTTAACGGAACAAAAAAGTTATAAAATTTGAAAAAACAATACCGAATACGGAATAAAAGAAATTAAAATATAACACTTTTTAATCTAGGTGATCTTTAAACAAATTCAACGGAATTAAGAATGCATTCTTCTACGACCTGACCATAAAAATTTATAAAATAACTTAAAAACGCATTCCTTCTAATATAAAAGCAACAAACAAAAATTAACGAATTATTGAGGTTTTCCTACTTTGCAATTTTAATGTATGTAAAAAGAATTCATTCTTTCATATAAACGGACAAAGATGTAAGTTGTTCTAAATGACAAAAGTATTTTATATGAAATAAAAGGATTAAATAATGTTATCAGAATAAAAGCATATGAAATACCAGAAGGAAGAATTCATTCTTTTAGATGAATGAGGAAAAAAATTACTATTACCAAATTAGAAATGAAATTAATTTTTTTTCGTAGAGTAAAACAAAGGATATAGAGAAAAAATTAACAGATTATTATGTTAATAAAATAAAAGGAATGAATGAAGAATTCATATGAAAAAAATTACTTTTATCATTTTCAAACAAAATGCATATATAAAAGCCAAAATTTAAGTAAATTTGTTTTTTTTAAATGTTTTTATTTCAAATTGAGGAAAGAATAGTTTATTCTTTTAAATAGTTTATTCTTTTAAACAAATTGAATAAAAAGAAATTCACCACACTGGCTATTTATAGAAAATCACTCTTCTTCTTCCGTTCCGCTATATACATATATATTTTTTTTTTATTTATAAAATAATTAATTATGTTTTCATAGACTAATTAATTATTTTAAACAATTTACACCACATTCCTGGTATCAAAATTTACGTTAGAAAATTTTCTATATGATGCTTTTAGTTATTTGTTTGTTTAATGATCACTTGATAAAAAAACAAACTTTTAACACTGTTTAAGTTAACAGAAACATCCCAATGCTAACAGTTGGTACATTATGTAGATAACAGAATGCAAGAATGTTAAATTTAAATTAACATTGGTACTGCTAATGGGATAACAGTGGTAAAAGCCTTGTTTTTAGACAGATTAAATTGAATAGAAATAATAAAATAAATAAATTGTACACTTACAGCCTTTTCACTCCCACGTTGACAGATCTTTCAAAGCCGGAACAATTTGCTGATGTATGATTTCAATGATGATTAGGTTGTAAATTAGGATGATCTGATTATAATTTATTAATTGTCATTACCGATTTAATATCGAAATTAATTAAATTATGTAAATTACAAAAAAAATGTGTTTACTTGTTTTTTTTTTATTGTTTTGTCATTGTTTTACTATAAATTTTTTTGTGACACTTTTGTTCGCTTTAGCGTTTTTAAATTAATTTTTAATAAAATTTATTAATTTTAGTACAATTGTACTAATAAAACTTAGATACCCGAGTAAAAAAAAATTCTCTTTGATTTATGCACAGGTTTTGGTGATTGTGGATTAATAAAAAAAATTAAATTTTAAAATTACAAATGACATGTACGAAATATTCCCACTTCATGTATATCTTACATGTAAAAAAAGAAATAAAATAATTTTTAATAATATTGTTCTTTTGTTTCACTTAGTGTATGTTTTTATGTTTTTTTTTCTCAGATTTAGGTTTTAGAGTTTTTTCGAATAAAAAAAATTAAGTTATTTAACACTGTTGCCGCCACTGCTATTTATATTATCGTTTTAATTGTTATCGTTTTAATGCCTACTAAACATCTCTATGTCAAATGTCAATTCTATTTACATGTATCTGTTGAGTGTTTTTTTTATAACAATTGTATTAGTTTCATAATGTAATAATTTCCACGCGGTTTTGTAAAACTCGATTGTCATATAAAAGGAATTGTATCAGAGGCCATTTTGATTAGTTAAATTTGAGGCCATAACCAATTATAAAATTTGCTCTTGGTTACCATACCAAAAAGAATTTTAACACAAGAAAATTCAATAAAATTAAAATTTAAAATTAAAATTAAAGACTGTGTTTATAATCTGTAGTGGAAACCTCGAGCTGGGGCAGATTCCCCGATAACAACTTTAAAATTCTTTTTGTGGCTGTATTTTTATTTCAAATAAAAATTAATTGGTGTCTTCATCTGCAAGCGGTCTGATGGTACAACTTGGATAAACCATAACAAACCATAATACTAGCGGCTGATATACTGTAAGTCCTAACAAAAAATGGAATCTAATTCTCTTTTACAGGGTCAACAACCAAATTCCAACAAACTAGTAATCCAACCACGCAACCTTCAACAAACTGCCAGGTCTGTAAGCAACCACCAAACAACAATAACACAATAAACTGCAACAAATGCAGTCTTTGTTTTCATTTACGATGTGCCAACATCGGTAACAACCCATTTGATTCAACATGGCTTTGTCAAAATTGTTCAAAGCCACAACAAACAGCAACACTCTCACCTCGTTCTGTTCGCAGCAATTCCACAAACTCATCTCGTGCATCACGTTCCCGTAGAAAACTACTGGAACTTCAACGTTTGCAGGAAGAGACGCAGCTTGAAAGAGAATTCATTAAAAAGAAATATCAAATTCTCGCGCAGGCGGAGGAAGATGATGCGCAATCAATTACCAGCTCCATACATCAATGGTTAAATAACCAACCCGACCCTGTTCTTCCACCAACTTCTGTCGAAGAACAGATAAATTTAATAACAACAGAGGGCGAAGATCAAACAATATTTAATGAAACGACGTATTTCGCATTTCCCCAACCCACTGTAACAACAACATTGCCATCTTCATCTAATTTATCATCATCCACATATGGTCAAAATGTAAGTACAAACCCTGTCTATACAACAGCAATACAGCCAGTTTCTACAACAACCACTTCATCAAACAACACCGTACTTTCCAATACGGCAACGTATATTGATAAAACACCACATAATAATTTGCATTCAACAACAGAAAATGTAAGTAATATCTTAAACAACAACGTTAATAATAATATCCATTCAAATACAACGCATCCAGCACCTCCACCTCAGTTTTATTCAAATGAACCATCATTTTGTATACCACAATCGTTTACTTCAAGGCCAAGCATTAACGCCACTCAAAACAACCTTACACACCAACAAATAAATGCTCGTCAAACAGTGCCAAAAGATCTACCAACATTTACCGGCATGCCTGAAGAATGGCCACTCTTTAGCTCTACATATGAATGGTCCACCAATGTTTGCGGATTAACTGATGCAGAAAATTTGGTACGGCTTCAAAAGGCACTACGTGGAGAAGCACTGAGATCTGTCCAACACATATTACTGCACCCTTCTTGTGTACCATCTGCAATGTCAACGTTGAAACTACTGTATGGCCAACCAGAAAAAATATTAAGTTCTATAAAAAACAAAATTAAATCATTGCCTGCCCTCAATGCAAAAAAATTAGTTACAATTACCTTATTCGCCGTTGAAGTAAAAGGCTTGGAAACAACGATTAAAGCTTGTGGTTTATTAGATGAACTTAATAATTCTTCTTTATTGCAGGAACTTGTTATAAAAATGCCATCTTATTTTCAACTGAACTGGGGATCACACAAAACAAACTTGATAAAGAATAACAACAAAGTAAATTTGACGGAATTTGCAAACTGGATTTATGACGTAGGCATATCAGCAAGCAGCGTAAATATAGAGAGCAGCAGCAGTATGTCGACGTCGGCAGAGAACCTCTCACGTAGAACTAGAAATGGACATGTTTATACACATGATGTACAACAAAATAAAATAGAATGTATAGTATGTTCCGATTGTTGTAGCAGCATTGAAAAGTGTAAAAAATTCTTGACTGCAGATAGAAATGAGAGATGGAATTTAGTAAGAAAACATAATCTCTGCAAATTGTGTTTACGTCGTCACTACGGCATTTGCAATAGCAGCATTGTGTGTGGAAAAGAAGGTTGTCAAATTAAACACAATTTTTTGCTGCATAGATCAACAGCTGATGAAACAGAAACAAATGTAACAAAAGAAAATGCAAACAAAAACATTAACTTACAGGCAACACACAGTGGTACTACAAGTAATCAAATTTTGTTTAAAATATTGCCCATAATTATGTATGGTCAAAATAACAAATGTTTAAAAACGTTTGCCTTTATTGATGGAGGCTCTGCAGTAAGTTTAATTGATGAAAAAGTTATTAATGAATTAAATTTAACAGGTGAAGCAGATCCGTTGTGTTTAAAATGGACAGGCGATGTATGGCGAAATGAAGACCATGCACAACTTATTTCAGTACAAATTTTTGGCCCAAGTAAAACAAAATTTTGTATACAGGGCCATACGGTAAAAGTTTTAGATTTACCTAGTCATGTAAAAAAAGAAATAAAATAATTTTTAATAATATTGTTCTTTTGTTTCACTTAGTGTATGTTTTTATGTTTTTTTTTCTCAGATTTAGGTTTTAGAGTTTTTTCGAATAAAAAAAATTAAGTTATTTAACACTGTTGCCGCCACTGCTATTTATATTATCGTTTTAATTGTTATCGTTTTAATGCCTACTAAACATCTCTATGTCAAATGTCAATTCTATTTACATGTATCTGTTGAGTGTTTTTTTTATAACAATTGTATTAGTTTCATAATGTAATAATTTCCACGCGGTTTTGTAAAACTCGATTGTCATATAAAAGGAATTGTATCAGAGGCCATTTTGATTAGTTAAATTTGAGGCCATAACCAATTATAAAATTTGCTCTTGGTTACCATACCAAAAAGAATTTTAACACAAGAAAATTCAATAAAATTAAAATTTAAAATTAAAATTAAAGACTGTGTTTATAATCTGTAGTGGAAACCTCGAGCTGGGGCAGATTCCCCGATAACAACTTTAAAATTCTTTTTGTGGCTGTATTTTTATTTCAAATAAAAATTAATTGGTGTCTTCATCTGCAAGCGGTCTGATGGTACAACTTGGATAAACCATAACAAACCATAATACTAGCGGCTGATATACTGTAAGTCCTAACAAAAAATGGAATCTAATTCTCTTTTACAGGGTCAACAACCAAATTCCAACCAAACTAGTAATCCAACCACGCAACCTTCAACAAACTGCCAGGTCTGTAAGCAACCACCAAACAACAATAACACAATAAACTGCAACAAATGCAGTCTTTGTTTTCATTTACGATGTGCCAACATCGGTAACAACCCATTTGATTCAACATGGCTTTTGTCAAAATTGTTCAAAGCCACAACAAACAGCAACACTCTCACCTCGTTCTGTTCGCAGCAATTCCACAAACTCATCTCGTGCATCACGTTCCCGTAGAAAACTACTGGAACTTCAACGTTTGCAGGAAGAGACGCAGCTTGAAAGAGAATTCATTAAAAAGAAATATCAAATTCTCGCGCAGGCGGAGGAAGATGATGCGCAATCAATTACCAGCTCCATACATCAATGGTTAAATAACCAACCCGACCCTGTTCTTCCACCAACTTCTGTCGAAGAACAGATAAATTTAATAACAACAGAGGGCGAAGATCAAACAATATTTAATGAAACGACGTATTTCGCATTTCCCCAACCCACTGTAACAACAACATTGCCATCTTCATCTAATTTATCATCATCCACATATGGTCAAAATGTAAGTACAAACCCTGTCTATACAACAGCAATACAGCCAGTTTCTACAACAACCACTTCATCAAACAACACCGTACTTTCCAATACGGACAACGTATATTGATAAAACACCACATAATAATTTGCATTCAACAACAGAAAATGTAAGTAATATCTTAAACAACAACGTTAATAATAATATCCATTCAAGTACAACGCATCCAGCACCTCCACCTCAGTTTTATTCAAATGAACCATCATTTTGTATACCACAATCGTTTACTTCAAGGCCAAGCATTAACGCCACTCAAAACAACCTTACACACCAACAAATAAATGCTCGTCAAACAGTGCCAAAAGATCTACCAACATTTACCGGCATGCCTGAAGAATGGCCACTCTTTAGCTCTACATATGAATGGTCCACCAATGTTTGCGGATTAACTGATGCAGAAAATTTGGTACGGCTTCAAAAGGCACTACGTGGAGAAGCACTGAGATCTGTCCAACACATATTACTGCACCCTTCTTGTGTACCATCTGCAATGTCAACGTTGAAACTACTGTATGGCCAACCAGAAAAAATATTAAGTTCTATAAAAAACAAAATTAAATCATTGCCTGCCCTCAATGCAAAAAAATTAGTTACAATTACCTTATTCGCCGTTGAAGTAAAAGGCTTGGAAACAACGATTAAAGCTTGTGGTTTATTAGATGAACTTAATAATTCTTCTTTATTGCAGGAACTTGTTATAAAAATGCCATCTTATTTTCAACTGAACTGGGGATCACACAAAACAAACTTGATAAAGAATAACAACAAAGTAAATTTGACGGAATTTGCAAACTGGATTTATGACGTAGGCATATCAGCAAGCAGCGTAAATATAGAGAGCAGCAGCAGTATGTCGACGTCGGCAGAGAACCTCTCACGTAGAACTAGAAATGGACATGTTTATACACATGATGTACAACAAAATAAAATAGAATGTATAGTATGTTCCGATTGTTGTAGCAGCATTGAAAAGTGTAAAAAATTCTTGACTGCAGATAGAAATGAGAGATGGAATTTAGTAAGAAAACATAATCTCTGCAAATTGTGTTTACGTCGTCACTACGGCATTTGCAATAGCAGCATTGTGTGTGAGAAAAGAAGGTTGTCAAATTAAACACAATTTTTTGCTGCATAGATCAACAGCTGATGAAACAGAAACAAATGTAACAAAAGAAAATGCAAACAAAAACATTAACTTACAGGCAACACACAGTGGTACTACAAGTAATCAAATTTTGTTTAAAATATTGCCCATAATTATGTATGGTCAAAATAACAAATGTTTAAAAACGTTTGCCTTTATTGATGGAGGCTCTGCAGTAAGTTTAATTGATGAAAAAGTTATTAATGAATTAAATTTAACAGGTGAAGCAGATCCGTTGTGTTTAAAATGGACAGGCGATGTATGGCGAAATGAAGACCATGCACAACTTATTTCAGTACAAATTTTTGGCCCAAGTAAAACAAAATTTTGTATACAGGGCCATACGGTAAAAGTTTTAGATTTACCTAGTCAAACCGTTAATTACAAAATTCTAAGTGATCAATTTCCATACTTAAAAGGTTTACCTATAGACGATTATGAAAATGCTGTGCCCAGTGTACTTTTAGGTCTAAATAATTTGAAATTATTTAATCCAACTCGTGTTAAGGAAGGTAACGAAAATGAGCCCACTGCTTTATGCACTCGACTCGGATGGTTTCTATGCGGCAGTTCAGGTGTGAATCAAACAAACCAAATTCAACATAGTTTGCATATTTGTGAATGTGATCGTATTAATGATAAAAAACTTAATTGTTTATTAAAAAAGTTTTACTCTCTCGAAATGGCTGGTATATCTAGCACACCTGCTTTAATTGGTAAAGACGAACAAAGGGCGATTGATCTATTAGAAAAATACACTAAGCAAAAAAGTAACGGTCATTATGAGACAGCTTTACTTTGGCGATATGAAAATGTCAAGCTGCCACAGAGCTACGATATGGCAAAGAAAAGATTAATCTGTCTTGAGAAAACTTTAAAAAAGAATAATGAATTGTTAAATATATTTGAAAAAACAATTGTTGACTATTTAGGAAAACAATATATACAAAAAATTGAAAATTTTAATGAGGATAAAAGCAAGGATCAAAATGTATGGTATTTACCAATTTTTCCTGTATTTAACAAAAATAAGCCCAACAAAACTAGAATAGTTTGGGACGCAGCTGCAAAAGCTTGTGGTGTTTCACTTAACTCCATGCTGCTTAAAGGACCAGATTTGTTATCTTCACTCCCATCAATCCTTTTTCGATTCCGACAAAAAAATGTAGCTGTATGTGGTGATATAGAACAAATGTTTCACCAAATTTATATTCGCGAAGAGGACTGCAATGCCCAACGTTTTCTATGGCGTGGTTGTGACGATAATAAAGAGCCCGATGTATACGTCATGAAGGTGATGATCTTTGGTGCTTCATGTGCACCCTGTATATCTCAATATGTAAAAAATCTAAATGCTTCAAAATTTGAAAATACATATCCGTTAGCTGCTGCAGCAATAAAATACAACCACTACGTTGATGATTTTCTCGATTCGACGGATACTCCCGAAGAAGCCTCAAAATTGGCTAACGATGTAAGATTTATTCATAGTCAGGCAGGATTTAACATTAGAAATTGGTGCTCAAATAATAATTCGGTTTTAAATGATTTAAATTCTAATAAATCCTCAAATAATATTTGCCTGAACATTGGCGATGGTTTAGAAACAGAAAAAAATCTTGGAATATTTTGGAATCCTGTCGATGATATAGTGACATTTAAGCTTTCGCCATCTATTTTGAACAGTGAATTGTTCCTTGGCAATAAAGACCCCACAAAACGTGAAGTTTTAAAAATTTTGATGAGCATTTATGATCCATTGGGGCTTATTGGTAATTTTCTCATGTATTTAAAAATAGTTATGCAGGAAATCTGGAGAAGCGGTGTTCAGTGGGACGAAACAATTTTGGAAGAGCAAAAAGTAAAGTGGAAAAACTGGTTATCGTTTCTACCGCATTTAAAAAATATAAATATCCCACGCTGTTATCTACAAAAGTTACCAAACTACAATAACTTAGAGGTCCAATTGCACACATTTGTAGACGCGAGCGAAAATGGATATGCTGCCGTGTCATATTTTAGAATATTTAATGGTAACAACGTGGTTGTATCTTTAATAGGATCAAAAACTCGAGTAGCTCCACTAAAAGTACACTCATAAAAAAAAGTTTGTAAAGTCAGCAAAAAATTTTGCTGAGTCAGCAAAATTTTAGTCAGGAGGATGCTAGCAAAAAAGTTGCTAATGTCAGCAAAATCTTTTGCTGAAAATCAGCGAGCTGATTTTTAGCAACAAAATTTGTAGATTCAGCAAAAGTTTTGCTAACACTTAGTAGATTAGAAATAAAAAAGCGTTGGTAAAAATTAATAAATTTTTTGCTGAATTTTAGTAGACTGAAAAAAACGCAAAAAATTTGTAGAAAAATTGTAATTTAGTTAATTTATTTGCTGAAAATCATAAAACATATTTTTGTGATTCTTTTAAAAATAATTTACTATAATAACGAAATATAACAATTTTAATTTTCCCACATTGACGACATGAATTAATTTAATATCTGAAAATATATAGAAATAAATATATATAACATAACAAAAATTTTCATCAACTACTTACATCAATGGTTGTCTTAATGATGCTATCTTTTCAATGACGAAACCGCCGAAGATAATTCTAGAAACGAAACGAAAAAATAAACAAAACAAACGAAACGAAAAAAACAACCCTTTTTTTGCAATAAGAAAAAGAAACCATACAAATCTACCTAAGATGTGTGTTTTTGTCTTTCTCTTTACTCTGTCTACATGTCTGTATATGTTTTTTTCATGGTTGATTTTTTTACTTGTCTTGTTAGAGTTGTACTTTTTAATATCATTTTCCTCTTCTCTACTACATCTTGACATGCCGCAACATCTGCTTATCAGCACAATTTTTTTTAGCAAAATTAATTAGTAAAACATTAGTATATTAGTAAAGCATTAGTATAAAACAGTTAAGTGCTGAATAAGTATAACAAAAATTTTAGCTGAAAACACGATTTTAGCAAAAATATTTGCTAAAAAATAGTATACCTGATTTACAAGACGTTTTACTAACTTTTCTACTAACTTATTTTTTTGAGTGTAGCTTCCATACCACGATTAGAGCTAATATTTGGGGCCGCTCTTATTGGGGCACGTTTTGCTAATTTTATAGTACAAAACCATAATATTAAAATTAATCGAAAAATATGTTGGTCTGATTCACGAACAGTTTTAAGTTGGATACGCTCGGATCACCGAAAATACCATCAGTTTGTTGCTGTCCGAGTAAGTGAGATTTTAGATATTTCCGAAATAGATGAGTGGTCTTGGATATCAGGTAAAATAAATGTAGCAGATGAAGCGACAAAATGGTCGAACAAGCCTGATTTGTCAGACTCCAGTCGTTGGCTGAAAGGCCCAGATTTTTTAAAATTTCCTGAATGCAAATGGCAAAATGATATTGAAGATTTTACTCCAACAGATATTGAATTAAAACAACACCATTTAGTCATTCAAAATATAGAACCATTTATAAACATCGAACGTTTTTCTCGCTGGTGTAGGACCCTAAGGGCTACAGCATATGTAATTCGATTTTGTCATCTTCTCAAGCATAAAAGCCCAACTCGTAATGGAGCGGAATTAACACAAGAGGAACTTTATAAAGCTGAAGCACTTTTGTTAAAAGAAGCCCAAAAACAATCATTTTACGAAGAAATAAAATGTTTAAACGAAAACAAAAAATTATCAAAATCTAATTTCATTTATAAGTTGTCTCCATATATCGACAATGATGGCGTCCTTCGTGTAGCCGGAAGAATTGAAAATGCAAATGTACCAGAAGATTTAAAGCACCCAGCTATTTTGCCAAAAAATGGACGTATAACAAAACTACTAATTTTACACTACCATAATTTATATCACCATATTAATCACGAGACCGTAATAAATGAGTTACGTCAGAGGTATTACGTTCCAAAATTAAGAGTTGCATGTAAATCTATTGTAAAACAGTGTCAAATGTGCAAAATAAAAAATGCTGTGCCAGAGTTTCCGCAAATGGGCAAGCTGCCTCGTGCTCGCCATGCCGCGTTTTTGGCTCCCTTTACCTATACAGGTCTTGACTTTTTTGGTCCTATGTTCGTTACGGTGAATCGTCACAGGGAAAAAAGATATGGTGCTTTGTTTACCTGCTTAACAGTCAGGGCTGTCCACATCGAAATTGTGCATTCGCTTAGCACAAGTTCCTGCATTATGGCGATACGAAACTTTATAGCTCGACGAGGTCAGCCTAGAGAGTTTTTCAGCGATAACGGTACAAACTTTGTGGGGGCCGATCGTGAGTTGCGTGAAGCACTTAAAGAGGTAGACAAAAACGAATTTGTTCGAAGTTTTACAACTGCAAATACTAAGTGGAACTTTAATCCGCCATCAGCCCCTCATATGGGAGGGGCATGGGAACGTCTTGTTCGTTCAGTAAAAACAGTTTTTTATAAAATAAAACAGGAAAGGTTTCCTAGTGATGAAATCTTACGGAATATGATGGCCGAAGTAGAAAACATCATAAATTCACGTCCATTAACATATGTTCCAGTGGAAAGCGAAAATGAAGAGGCTATCACACCTAATCATTTTCTGTTAGGCAATTCTAACGGTATAAAGCCTCTCGCATCGTATGAGGACGATGGTGTTGTGTTAAGGGAGAGTTGGTTGTGTTCACAGCAGTATGCTCAAAAGTTTTGGAAAAGGTGGGTTGCAGAATATTTACCAACTTTAACTTGCCGAACAAAGTGGTTTGAAAAAGTCAAGCCATTAGCGGTTGGAGATTTGGTTGTGGTGGTTGACCCGGCAAATCCGAGAAATGTGTGGCCAAGAGGAAGAATCGTTGAAGTCTATGAGGCCGAAGATGGTCAAGTACGTAAAGCAAAGGTGATGACTACTTGCGGTATATTAGAGAGGCCAGCAGCTAAACTGGCGGTCCTAGATGTGGCGAATAAAGAAGAGTAAGGCTTCGATGCAGTTTCTCGCCATACTGCGGAGGGGTGTTGCCGCCACTGCTATTTATATTATCGTTTTAATTGTTATCGTTTTAATGCCTACTAAACATCTCTATGTCAAATGTCAATTCTATTTACATGTATCTGTTGAGTGGTTTTTTTATAACAATTGTTTTAGTTTCATAATGTAATAATTTCCACGCGGTTTTGTAAAACTCGATTGTCATATAAAAGGAATTGTATCAGAGGCCATTTTGATTAGTTAAATTTGAGGCCATAACCAATTATAAAATTTGCTCTTGGTTACCATACCAAAAAGAATTTTAACACAAGAAAATTCAATAAAATTAAAATTTAAAATTAAAATTAAAGACTGTGTTTATAATCTGTAGTGGAAACCTCGAGCTGGGGCAGATTCCCCGATAACAAACACTTTATAAAAAAAAATTAAAATTCCTTTTTTTTTTAAACAAAATTAATATTTTCGGAAAATAAATTAAACCGTATCCTGTGATTAGGAATTCTGTGGTATTAGATTTTATTTTCTTTGTAGCGTTTTTTCTTTTTTTTTTAACAATTTTAGATTTTTTTTTTTAGTTTTAGCCAAATTTTTCTTTCACACTCAAAAAAAAAATCTCTTGGTTTTTTTTTTTTTTATAGTTTTTCATAGTTTTTTACAGAATTTTCACAATTTCCCTACACCGAAATTTTCACTTTTTTCCTAACAACACTAGCACTTTCACTTGGTTAGAGCTGTTTCCGAAGAAAATTGAAGAAAATAGTGTAGATCTCCCTTCAGATTCCCAGTTGATAAATGTAATTTTTCGGGAAAAGCTGCGGGTTTCCGTTGAGGGTTTCCCGTGTCCAGGAAAATAGAAACCATAAGTAGGGTTCGGAACACTCCCAATCAGACGTTGCCCTTCGCTTGGGGACCAAACTGTATGAGGAGGCTGAAAATCAAAAGGTTTGGTTAGGGTTTTGTACGCTATTTGTATGTATGTATGTTTGTATGTATGTTTGTTACCTTTTTGATAGCTAACAACAGGGGGTATGAATAAAAATTATAAAAATTAAATCCAATTGAAGACCCGAGACTTGGAACAATTACAGAATTTAAAGTAGATTTTTCCTAGGAAAACCAACAAAATTATGGTTAGGAAAATTAATGAAGAAAATTTTTTTTAAAAAAAAAAAAAAAATTCCACCAAACATTATATAAATTTTTAAAGAAAAAAACAGAATTTTTTCTTTTTTTTTTTTGTAGAAAAAAACTTTTATAAAATTTTGTTGAAAAATTATTGAAAATTGAGAAAAAAAAAAAATTCAAAAAGAAATTTAGTGTTTTTTTTTTAACTTACTTTATCTTCCGAAAATATTTTTTTTTCTCCGTCGGTGATTGAAAAAACTTTTGGCAGCAAAAAAGAAAGCCTGTACCTTTGGACGACTCTTTTATACCCCACAAATGTGGAATGTCGTGGAAGGTTTACGCTAGTTGAGCAAATCTTTTAAATACACACAAATTATCTCACACATACAAATACCATTAAATGCGCCAACCCAAACTCAACGCCCTTGACAGGAGTTTGACAGGGCTTTTCATTGCCAACTAAGGTTTCAATATCGTTTCACTATTTGACACCAGGGTTCGCTGATCAAACAATAATGACCGTTAAAATTAAAACAACTATTAATACCAAATTCGTTTCTACGGATACAAGCGCCTCTACAAAATCTCATTAAATATAAATAAGTGTTCCCCACTCTAAACATTAATATAGATATTTAATTCCGTTATTCTGTTGGCGTTCTCGCACATATTATATCCAAGTTAATATTACGTGTGACCACCGTGTTACAAATCCTGATTGTGAATGGGGTATAAAAAGAACGAAATGAACGATTGAACGAATATAAGTGAACGAGTCATTTCGTTCAATTGAGTGAGTCTTTCAATTGAACTAGATCGTACTTGAACGACACAACTCTAAGCAAAACAATTCATTGTAAGCTTGTACATATTAAAGAAATTATATTAATTTCATTAATTAATTTCATATTTATGGTCTTTGAATGCTGTGAATGATTGGATTTTAAGCTGGAATAAGTGTTCTTCAGAATAAAGACGGTAAACTGTGCCACAAAAAGCAAAGTGGATTTAGAAAACATAATCGTTAAGCCAATTGCATTAAAGTGTTGGAAAAGAGAACTCTGGGACATACGTTTATATTCATACGCTTATAAATGTACCCATTTAATGGCATCAATCCGGTTAGAATGTTTAAACAAAATTATGGAAGGATCGAACTACTGTCACAACCCAGGAAAACTTTTGTAATGGGTGCAATAAAGTAAGGCATTACCTTGTAATGTGTGCATTACTTTGTAATGTGTGCATTACTTTGTAATGAATACTCCTCATCTTCAGCATTAATTCGAAACATAAACTAATCAGTTACCAATAGTTGGTTACATAATGCATTACATTGTAATGTACACTCTACATTCCACATTAGCGCTAACACAGGAGGGCAAAACTTTTTATACACTCCATCCCATAGTGCAGGAGGGTATATATCACTTTGTCAAATGTTTGTAATTCTTTTAAAAAAAAATCTGGGACCCCATAAACTACATATATTCTTGATCAGCATGAATAGATAAGTCGATATAGCCATGTCCGTCTGTCTGTGTTAACTCAAAAATCGTAAAATCATCATTTAGTTATTTTGGGTATTAAATATCGTCAAACCTGGCAACACTGCATGCGATTGCTACTAAACATACATACATACCATTTATAAAACCTACATACATACAGGGTGGCTGATAAATATTGCTATATTAAGGGCCGTTATTACAACTTGCCTTTAAAGGAAATGTTAGTGAAAAGTAACTTTAGCTAAAGTGAGGAATAAAGTGAGCTATAATGTTTTTCGTTATTACAACTTCCCAATAAAATAAAATTAATATTTTTGATAATGTGGCAGCACCAACCTAAAAACCGATTATTGGTTTATGAATTGGTTTATAAAAATACGTAGTGGCAACGTACTTTTATTTATTTGTTTACAAACAAACAATAATTTGTGAAATTCGGTTGTGAAATCCGGTATTTTCTTCTTTATAGAGCAGAAAATGTGGCAACTTTAAACACATAAACCTTACGTTTAAAGTTAAAGGCAACAACATCTTCAATTTAGCTTATCGGTCACTTTTAGCTTAAAGTATACTTATAATAACGAAAAACTAATAATCTGTCAGATAACATCCGAACTTTAGCTATTGGCAAGTTGTAATAATGGCCCTTAAAGATATAGATGACTGGTGTAAGTTATCAGGTGCAAAACTCTCAGTAGACAAATGCAATTTATTACACATCTGTAGAAAACACAATTGTAATATATTTAACATTGTGTATAACAATACATTAATTAAAAGAGTTGAACAACTACGTATATTGGGAGTTATTTTCGACAAAAATTTTACTTTTAAGAATCATTGTTTACAATTACGAAAAAGCTTATTCTCCAGAGTAAACATTATTAAATTCCTAACATCGAAAAATTTTATGATCCATATATCGACAATGATCAACATTACCCGTGCAATTCTCCTATCAAAAATTGATTACGCTCTGCCAATATACGGTTGGTGTGCTCCCTCAACTATTAAATTAATAAAAAGCCCTTATCATGCGGCAGTCCGTCGCAGCATTGGAGCTTTTCGTACAAGTCCAATTACTACAATTCTGGCCGAAGCTGGACTACCATCAATCGAAGAACGAATATCACATCTAACACTCAAATTAATCCCCAAAATTCTTATATGTCGTAATAAAATATTGTTCAACGAAACAAATAAAGCAATCAATAGTATAAGGACACCTAAGCTCTTATCTACTATTAATCGATGTATCCTTTTTTCTCGCCAACTTGGACTTGATCAACATCCTAAACTTCTAAATCAAGAATCTGAGCCCCCCTGGCATCAACAAAAATCCTCTTTTATTCTATCTATGATAGATCTACCAAAATCAACTACACCTCCTACCGTTTACACACAGATCTTTTATAACATAACTGATTACTTTGTTCGGCACAATTGGAACCTTTTATTTACAGATGGATCTAAATCAAAAGATTTCACTACATTTGCATTAGTGGATCGCGAAGGTAAACTCATTAAAACTGGATATATCGATAACTATTGTTCCATTTTCACAGCTGAAGCCTCATCATTATATGTAGCTATTGAATTCGCCTCTTCTCACCAAACAAATTACATCATCTGCACTGATAGTCTATCGTGTATCCGTGCGATACAAAATTCGTTGTATGACTCTCCGTTAATAAATCATATCCGAAATATTCTTATTAAATATTCAAACAAAATTAAAATAATGTGGGTCCCATCCCACGTTGGCATCCCTGGCAATGAACATGCAGATTCTGAAGCCGCGAAAGCAAAACGAAAACCACTAATAAAATATCCAACTTACGAAACTCAAGACATATTAAATACTATCTACGCTTATATAGAATCGATGAATGCACATAAATGGAGTTTATATCAACATAACTACAAAACTAACAACCCTATGGGAACCAAACCAGCATACCCCAAAACCTGCTGCAGAAAGGAAACCAACATAATAGTGCGCCTCCGTATCGGGCACTGTAAATTTTCCCATAAATATCGCATCGAAAAAACATCACCCCCAATCTGTACTTCCTGCAACAAAGAAAATAATGTCACCCCCATCCTAGATGAGTGCTCCACTTACCATTCATCCAGAACCAAAATTTTTGGACCTCGTCCTTCTTCTGATCTCGTTAAATTAGTCAATGAAAAAAATATTAAATTAGTTTGTAAATATATTTTTGAAAATAACCCACAAAATATTATCTAAATATGTAAAATTTACAAGACAGAGTCGAAAGCCTCAGTAGCTAGTACTCTTAGCTTAAGTTAGTTACAATAATTGTATTAATGTAATTAATAACAAATAAATAAATTAATAAATAAATAAATAAATGCAGTGTACTTACGGCTTCCTGGTTCAATTAAAATTTGATAATAACCACTGTTGAGATCTAAAGTTGTGAAATATTTATATTTCTTCGCCTCTTGTAGACATTCTCCAATATTCGGCAATGGGAAATTTTCTTTTGACATAAGCTGATTTATTTGTCTGTAATCGATACATAACCGTTCGCTACCGTTTTTCTTTTTGTGTAGTACCACCGGACTAGCATATTCTGATTCTGACCGTACAATTATATCGTTCTCTAAAAGTTCTTGAATCATTTCCGAAATGATTTGTTTTTTTCGGTTCAGAAACGCGATATGGGGCTTGCGTTACGATTTTCGTGTCCGTGAGGTTAATTTTCATTTCGACTAAATCAGTCTTACCGAGATTTTGTAAATCACTCGCGAATACACTGTTATTTCCCCGAACTAATTTTATTAATTTTGTTTTTACGTTTTCATCATCTAGTTCACATTTTATTAAATTTTCATCAATTTGATTACAGTTCATATTTAAAACATTATAATTTTGCACTTTTTCAGTCTTGTCATCGACCATCACACTCGTTTTAGGTTTTATTTATAATATCTATTTTACCATCTTCAATTATCAATTTTATTTTACTACCCTTTACAAAATTATCTTGACCAAACCAAATGTCCGTTAATAAAAGTTCATCTTGCACCACATATAACGTCACGGGTAACACAAGCTCGTTTATGATCAATTTCACAATTTTCGAATTGGCAAAACGTGTGCCACCACACATACCCGAGATTGTCATATTGCATTTGTGCCGTTCACAATTTATTTGTTTAGAAACCGATTCTTTTATTAAACTACACTCGCTACCGGTGTCCACAAATGCGATTAACAAATCATCATCCAAATTCACTTTTATATTAAAACTGTCATTATAATCGCAGAACATTACGCGCACCGTTGCGTTCTGTTTACACTCTACTTCGTTCTTCGAATGGACTTTGCCACATTTTGGACATCGGGGACGTTTCGACGGTTTTGGACAATTCGTTGAAATGTGTCCCATTTCATTGCAATTAAAGCACTTCAAGTTTTTTTCCGATTTATTTACGTTTTCTTTTTTCATATAAATGGGAGCATTAACACTTTTGTTTACATTATCCGTTGTTTTATTTTTATTATCGATTACTTTTGTTGCACGTTTATCGGGAACGTTTTTTTCATATTCACTTAAAGTTTCCCGTAATTGTTTTACCGTATCGATTTTCTGAGCCGCGATAGCTATATATATTTAACAGTAGCTGTTTCACTTAATTTAAACCGCTTACCCAAACACACATTCGAAAACAGTAATCGGTTACTTTTTCATCGTTTTTTCTTACAGCACTAATCATTTTAAAATGTATATCTGCTTCCTCTAACGGACATACACTTTCTAATTCAGCAAATCCAAACATACAACAACAAAATAATAGCGACTTACAAGTTATACAACAACCTAATAATGATATGCAAGATCTAAAAGATATGATGAAGCAACTCATATCGCAAGTATCCAACATGAGGAACATTATCACCGTTTTACTTACCAAGCTAAATGGATAAACAAAGTGTGCTTAAAATAGTCCTGTGGAATTCAAACGGCCTTTCGCAACATTCACTTGAAATAACTTCATTCTTAAACCGCCACTCTGTCGATATACTACTAGTTTCTGAAACCCACTTTACGCAAAAAAGTTTCTTAAACATACCGAATTATTCAGTTTTCTATACAAATCACCCCGATAATACAGCTCATGGAGGTACCGCTATAATAATACGAAAGAACATACAATGCACCGAAATCCAAAAATGCAGAAAAGACTGTATCCAAGCAACCTCTGTACAAATCGAAGATATTCATGGCCCCCTGGTAATATCTGCCGCTTACTGCCCACCTAAACACAATAATACTCGTCTCGAATACCTTGAATACTTAAAATCTCTCGGCCACAGGTTTATTGCTGGCGGAGACTTTAACTCCAAAAACACTATCTGGGGTTCTAGGTTAACCCTACCAAAAGGTAAACAACTTCTTGAAGCAATACGTGAATATAAAAGCAACTTCCTAAGCTCTGGAGAACCTACCTACTGGCCAACTAATGTAAGTAAAAAACCGGATCTTATAGACTTTTTTATCACTAAAAACATAAACCATGGAAATCTTAAAATAGAATCATGTTTTGAACTATCTTCTGACCACTCGCCGATTATACTAAATTACCAATCTAATGTTTTGCTTCAATCACACACAAAATACATATATAACAAGAAAACAGACTGGGATTGCTTCAGAGAAATCTTGGAAACGAAACTCTCCACAAACGTATCGCTAAAAACTAAAGATGAAGTTGATACTTCGTTAGCTTATCTAAATAATACAATTATCTTTGCGGCAGATAATTCTACTCCAATAGTTAAACAAAGTATGAACAAATATAGCATTTCATCACATATTAAAGATAAAATTAATTTAAAAAGAAAATTAAGAAAGAAATGGCAAACAAATAGGTCACCACACGATAAAACTCTTCTCAATAAATTAACAAAGGAGCTTAAAGACCTACTCAAGAAAGACAAGGAAGATAAACTTGAAAGATATCTTAAAAACTTAGATTCTTCATCCGCATCAAACTACTCTTTATTCAAAGCCACAAAGATAATTAATAATGCAATCACTCATAACCCACCTATACAAAAAGCGGATCTCTCTTGGGCACGGACCAATTCAGATAAAGCTAGTGTACTCGCTGAACATTTCTGTAGAACCTTCACTAATCCAATGGACGAAAATGCTATATTACTGCCAAATATTTCCAACAATCAACACTGTCAAATTAAAAAAATTACAATAAATGAGATCGAAAAGACAATTAAAACAAGTATAAACAACAAGAAGTCTCCGGGTTATGACCAAATTACGGGAAAACTCCTAAAAGAACTGCCAAGAAAAGCATTGATCTATATAAGAAATATATTCAACGTACTCATAAACATCAAATACTTTCCTAATGTATGGAAAGTTGCAGAAGTAATAGCAATCCCTAAGCCCAACAAAGATGCAACAAAAGCAACTTCATATAGACCAATAAGTCTGCTACCACTGCTCTCAAAACTTTTCGAAAAACTTATTTTTGTCCGCCTTGAACCCATACTTAAAGAAAGAAATCTAATTCCAAACCATCAATTTGGTTTTAGACGTATGCACTCTACCATCCAGCAAATACACCGAGTAACAAATAAAATCTCAACTGACATCGATAAAAAGAACTTCTGTGTGGGTACTTACCTTGACGTGGCCAAGGCATTTGACAGCGTGTGGCTAACAGGACTCTTACATAAACTAGAAAATCTACTACCACCAAACTTTTTTCTTATCCTACGGAGCTACCTAGAAAACAGAAAATTTTATGTAAAATACAAAGACCAGTGTTCCAACATAATGCCAATGCAAGCTGGAGTTCCCCAGGGAAGCGTCCTAGGCCCTCTACTCTATCTTTTGTTCACTGCCGATATTCCAACTCCTCGCGCAAGCCACGATATGATTGCAACATTCGCCGACGACACGGTGCTTCTATCAGCCAACCCAAATATCAGTGCGGCTATAACAAATCTTCAAGTATTACTAAACAACATACTAAGCTGGTTCCAAACCTGAGGAATTCAGGTCAACAGTGATAAAACAACTCTAGTTATTTACACAAATAGAAAGGCCGCTGCTCACCAACCAATTCAAATTAATAACTCTCCCATACCACTGGACAATAAAGCGAAATATCTTGGCATGGTGCTAGACGCAAAACTAATTTGGAAAGATCACATCATCCAAAAGAGAAATGAATTAAAAAACAAATTCAGGCAATTATACTGGCTACTAGGTAGAGAGTCAAAACTATCAATTCAAAACAAATTGCTTATCTACAAAACAATAATATCTCCCATTTGGAAGTACGGAGTGGAAATATGGGGAACTGCAAGCAACTCAAACATCAAAATTATTCAGCGTATGCAGTCCAAAATTCTAAGAACTATTGTAAATGCAGAATGGTATATCTCAGATGAGGACCTTCATCGCGATCTAAACATTAAAACCGTTAAGGAAGTTATTCAAACCCACAGCTTTAAACACTCAAACCGCCTCACTACTCACTCAAACACTGAACTAAGACAACTGCCTATGAAGGAGGCTACGTTACCCAGAAGACTTAAACGATTCACCCCCACGGGACTATCAGCTCGCTTCATTTGATGTGAAAATGTATTATAATCGTTATTTATTATTTACTTTTCGCTTAATTGATCTATACTATTTGTAAAAAACATAATTATCATAAATACTGATTTAGGATAATTTATTAACCCAACAACTAAGAAAAATTACTTATTGTCAATTGTAGACAGGTGTAATATTTATTGGGAAATAAAAAAAAAAAAAAAAAAAAAAAAACTCATTTGCAACACCACCCCAATTTGGGTGTAATGTTTGTAGAGAATCTAACCATAAACGAGCGACCCCTTTCATTTTGCAGTAAACGGCTAGCATTAAACATTTTTCATCCCATTGATACGCTCGTATGGCACTTTAAACTCGCTCTACAAACTCCTCTGCCGATAATGACATTTCATTCGTTGGATCAAATTCTGGTATGGTTTCTGCTATCTCTCTCACTGAACAATTATTTGATGAACGTACGTTGTGAGTATACAAATTGTCAGTTGCATTTGAAATTTCGCTGCTACGTTGTTGTGCTGGACTTATACGTTGTGTTGAATTGCTCTGCCGCTGCATGCCTGCAACTTGTTGCTGTTGTACGTTAGAGTCTCGAATATCGTTTTGCTGTACGTTTTGTTGTTGTGTGTGTGTTTGAAAAACACCCAGAACACCCTCTAGCATTTTCCTTAGCTCATCAACCTGCCGCTACAAGTTTATGACGCCATCGTTGTTCTGTGGAATTTCGTTTAGATGTTCGTTTGTAGGGGAGACCGTTGAGGACGTTTCCTCGAAAGCGTCGCTATCGTCGCCGTCTTCCTCTACCTCATCTGTTCCAAGAATTCCCATAAGCCGTGCAATTAATTCCGCTTTTGAGCCAGACGTCGGTAGTTCCCGTTTGCGGAGCAATTGTTTTAGCTCCTCCATTTTTAGCGTTGAAAGTTTCTTCATTTTATTCCTTTTTCTATATACGTTTAATTTCACTTGTAGTTTTTTTCTTTTTTTTCTGTTTTCCAGAATTCTTTTCACACACGTTTAATTTTGCTTCGTGTCGCGATTCTGATCCCACTTCTGATCTGTAAGATACCTTTTCGTTACCATTAATGTCACTCAAAAATAAAAGATATCTTCGTAAAGTAATTCAGGATATTATTTATTTAAAATTTAGGGAATAAGAAAGAAAAAGTATATTTCGGTTCAATAAGCGTGTTCTTCTCACGAGCCGGCAAATTCAACTGACTCGTTAAAAGCAATACATACCAAAGTAGGAGTAAAAGAAAAACATAAGTCAAAGGAAATAATATAGGGTTGCCAACATATTAACTTCGTAGAAGGAAAAGAATGCCATATCTTGAAAAATGCCATAATTATTGTGCGTTGTCTTAGACAAAGTTTTTATATTAAATAACTTTTGAAAATGGAATTTTTTGTCAAAATATTTTCCATTAATACCCTCTTTTTAAAGAGCTAACACTTATTTAGGTCAATTGTTCATTAAGCTTTCATTTTCGCTAAAACTGTAAAAAAGGTAAAATCTATATATATAAAATACAATGTTTGTATGTTTGTCCTCTATAGACTCTAAAACTATCTAACCGATTTGGCCCAAACCGGTTTAATTTGAAAGGTTATAGTCCAAATTAGGTTTTCGGCTATATATATTTCAAGTGGGCGTGGCTCCTCCCACATAAACATCATATATCTTGACTATTGTGATAGCAAGAGTTTTGAAACATTGCAGTATCCCATATGTTACTGATTTTAATAATCAGGAAAAAAAATGGGCGGGATCGGACCAGTGGGAGTGGCAGCTCCCATACAAAGTAAATATTTAATATCATATATCTGCAGTACTATAATAGCCATAGTCTTAGAAATTTGTGCACGTTGATTATTTGTTAATGTGAATAGTCATGGGAAAAATGGGCGTGATCGGACCAGTGGGCGTGTCAACTCCCATACAAAGTAAATATTTTATATCATATATCTACAGTTCTATAATAGCCAGAGTCTTAGAAATTTGTGCACGTTGATTATATTATGAATAGTCATGGGACAATTGGGCGGGATCATACCAGTGGGCGTGGCAGCTCCCATACAAAGTGATTATTTAGCTCATATACAAAATTAATATTAATATTAAATATCTAGTGTTCTATATTAGCTATATAGCCTTCAAATTTTGTACGAAACCATCAATTACAAATATTAGTAGTCGAACTGAAAATGGGCGGAATGGGATAAATGGGCGTGGTACCAAAAGCAAAAAACAAATAAGCATTTAAATAAATTATCACATTCAAGACTTTTTGCAAGGTTATTTAATAATGTTGTTCAAAAATTGGTTTAGCGTTCCTCATAGTCCTAGAATAAATAAAAAAAGGTAAAGAAGTAAACAATAAATTTTATGATATGGTTTTAAGTAACAATTCATGTTTAACAGGTACACTTAACATAAAAAATATATTTTATTGCTATGGTAATCACATGCGGTTTAATTTCCATCATTACAGAATTTAACAAGTGAATTAGTTCAGGTATATACAAGTCATCATAGAATTAACAAGTGACATGGATCAGGTATATTTATTTATTTTTTAATAATAAAATAAAACAGCCCTAGACCAGATGCCGACAGATGATTATACGGTTGTGATAAGAGCTGACCAGACAGCGGCTGGTGAGCATGAGCGGCGCTTTAATGAACCGGTAATAGGTGACGTCGCAGTTGTTATGGCAGTTGTTTTCAGCTATTCATTTTATATACTTCAGCAAATAAAGGCGATAGAAGGACAAAGAGGCGTTGGGCTTCCCATGAAATTACAAATTTTAAAATGATTTACTAATGTGAATTTATTTTTTTAATTATTTATTTGCGTAAAAGAAATTTCTTGGTTTAAAGAATTAATTAAAATTTGAAGGCAAAACAACGTTTGCCTGGTCAGCTAGTCTTACATAAGACGTGATGCTGTGGTTTAAATATAAAGTTTTCTGCATTAAATATGAGCCATAAACACAGGTAATGTTGTTTAATTCCGTCAAAACAGAAGCAGATTGATTGCTTTCGAAAAGTTTTTAATGAAAAAAACTAACTGCAAAAGCGCCAAACTTAAAAGACGTTTTTCTCGAAATCTGTACCATTGATCAAAAAATTAAGTACGCCATTGAAATCAGCATGTCCGAAATATATATAATTAATGGTCAGATGTCTATAAATTTTTTCTATGTCATGCCGTATAAAAACGGGTAAATTGTGTGTTCACTTACATTTTTTGGAAGAAGACGACTGCAACATTTCTTGTTCCGGTGCAGAACTCGAGTTATCCAATCCACTACTTTGTAAAATTGTATAATCTTGTGTAGACTTATCCACTATATTGCTGCTTTGGGACATGTTGTCCGACATGTGTTCTAAATACAAAACTGCAGATACAAAATATGCAACTTTAGTGGAATTTTATTACAATTCTATATTTACCTTCTGTACAGTTTGCGTTCTCATGTGTTCCATGGGGCATTTGTTGTATATAAATAAATTCATTATCTGCATACAAAAAGAATGGAATTATTATTAGTTTTTTTTTTAATAGAATTTAATATCTCTTACCATTTAGTGGATCTTCTGACGCGAAAACGTCTGGAGATGATGTGTTGTTGCTGGACATCATTATTTGTTGTTTTTTTAAATAAAATTATTTTTGTTGCTGCTTTAAAAAAATATTACCAAAATTTAAAATTTTGATTTTATTTTTTCTCTGCTGTTTTGTTTATTTTTTTAAATCAATGGCTACTATGTAAAATTGCACTTTGTTATCCAATCTTTGCTGCTTTGTGATATATTGTAGGACTAGTGTTTTAAATAAAAAACTATAGATAGAAAAATGCATGTTAAGTTAAATTGTATTAGAAAACTCATGGTATTCACGATCGTGATTTGCACACGATGCAAACAGGCTTTAATAATTATTTGTATTTTTTCAGTCGAGCTGTTATGACGATCCAAACAGTGCTTTTTAGCATCGTGTTAAAATGACTATCGTGAGTACCATGTGTAATTCATTACCGTGTGCAGTTCATGTCTTGATGTGCTCCAAAGGCCAATTGTATATAATTAAATTCATTATCTGCGTATAAAAAGAATGAAATTATTTTTGTTTTTTCGTATAATTAAATATATCGTACCATTAACTGTTTTTTTAAATAAAATTCTACTGTTTCTGCTTTGAATGAGTTAGTGGCAATAAAATATTACCAAAATTTATAATTTTGTAATTTATTTCTCTGATGTCGTGTTTAAAACTACTTTTTGAAAATTGTAGTTGCTCAAAGTAGAAAAATCCAAATTTATCTGATGGTATAGGGTACAAGAACAATGGCTTTAAATTTTCAATTTCATCACCAGAAACAACAGTTCTATCGCCGTATTTAATAATTTTATCTACTTTGTATATGCGATCGTTAACACGATAATAGTTATTTGGTGGAAAAGTAGATAACACGAATCCATTCATAAATAACCAATCATTAGAATATTTTTTCCTCTTTTGAAATTCGGAAATATCGTTTCGATTTTGAATGGAAAAACGTTTTAATTCCTTAATTCGATTGTGAACTTGGCCGGCAACATTCCATCTATGTTTAACCTTTCTCTTGAATATCCCTAAAAAGTTTTCGAATTTGAAAGCACTTATTGTTTCCAAGCCATCAAAATTTAAAGCGTCTTCAGAAATATGTGTGAGTGCATGAAAATTGTATGTTAACATCGCCTGGGAATATAGCTGTGGTATATCTCTAACAAAGCTTCGTAGTAATTGCGATGCGCATTCATTATTAGCTTTAGAGTCTTTTGGATCTAACAAAATACGAATAGCTAAGCTCAGTTTTAGGAAGTGTGTATAATACTCTTCAGGCAAATATTTTTTCAATAAATACGGGCCTGTATATAAAAGAAATTGGCGAAACTCTATCGCCTTTCACCTTTCAATTTCTTTTGTGCTTTGAATTTTTCGAACAAAATCTTTGGGAGATTGTTTTCTGATTTCCGTTAAATCTGCTTCAAGTTTTGCGACTTTTTTACTAGAAATGTGATACTTTTCCTTTTTATTGGATCGAAACTAATATACCATCAATTTCTTCATTACACCCAAACACACAACATGCATATGATCCGCAGGAAAATCTTTTACCGTATCAATTTTCAAATTTTCTATTTCGAGTTTGCCTATTTCCTTTTGATGCTCAGGTTGAACTCTCATTCGTACAGAATCGTCGGTTCGCATAGTACAATCTTTTAAGGGAAAAGTAACCCGTCTTTCATTCATTTCTCCCTTTTGCACGCACTTAAAGCATGAATAATATGCATTATGGTTTTTCCTTCCTGCAATAAATGCCTTTGTCGGCGCGTCGCAGGTGAAGCATCTACAGGAAACTTCAATATTTTTATTATTTATATTTATACCAAAGCGCTCCAAGTCTTCAATTTCATTTACGACTTGTGACAAAAGTAAATCCGCGCTCATTAATTTACTATTTCCTGCAAATGTTCCGACTAAAAATACAGAGTTTGTACCTACAACACTCGCACAGGACACAACTGATTTTGCGAACTCTTAGATAATGGAAGACCATCTATATTAAAATACAATTGTATTTTATTTGAAGTGGTCTTGCTTTTAGTTAATACATTTTCAAGCCCTTCCCGGAGACCACAATGTACGTATTCACCATCTTCCATACATTCGACCGGAGCCTTTTTGGTACATTCTCTCAAAGTTCTGCTATCTTGATTCCATGCGTGACTACCCATGTTGCTATCTCTCTTGTCTATTGACAAGTGTATTTCGGCTGAATTTCAGTTTATGGGGGACACCCCTAGAGAAAAAATCTGAATATGCCATCCCCTTCAGAATGTTCCCAGGAGTACGAAAATCATAATGAATAAGGGGGCTCACGCCCCCTATGGGCGTGGCAGTCGAAAAACGACCCGGCCCACCTACGTAGACAATATGGGTATCAAATGAAAGCTAATGTCTTCACGATTCCAAAAATAGCCATAGTTGCCAGATCGGGCGGTTTTTGCAGCCGATACGGCCATTTTTGTTAAATAGGGGCGGGGGTGAAAAACGACCCATGCCACCTACTTAGGCAATATTGGTATCAAATGAAAGGAAATGTCTTCACGATTCCAAAAATACCCGTAGTTGCCAGATCGTCCAGAATTTGAGGAAGATATGTTAATTTTTATAAAATGGGGGAAGGACTTTTTTTTGTTTATTTCTTTTTAGCTCGGCCAGAGGCCGAGCACTCGAGATCCCCGCCGTCTAGAATTAAGACATACTGGAGTTAAAAACCCCTAAGCCCGGCCGTAGGCCGGTCACGCAGAAAAACTTTACTAAGCGAAGCCAGTATAACAAATTTTCATTAACCAATCAGAAGCTTTCAAGAGTTTTCCTCGTTTCTTAATTTTGTACTTGTAACGCTAACAATAGTAATCTTTTCGCACAAAATGCTCATTTTTGTTTGATTTTAACAAAATATAAGCAAAAAAAAAGGAAAAAAAAAATTTCCCCCACCCCAAATTTTGCCAAAATGGCCATATCGGCTACAAAAATCGCCCGATCTGGCAACTACGGCTATTTTTGGAATCGTGAAGACATTAGCTTTCATTTGATACCCATATTGTCTACGTAGGTGGGCCGGGTCGTTTTTCGACTGCCACGCCCATAAGGGGCGTGAGCCCCCTTATTCATTATGATTTTCGCACTCCTGGGGTCATTTAAGGGGGCGTGGCATTTTTTTTTTTTTTTCCAGGGGTGTCCCCCATAAACTGAAATCTTGCCTGTATTTCTTCTTCGATATACTCCAGATCATTTAACAGTACCGAGTTTTTATCACATATAATTTCATCTTGATCACTTGACGCTAGTGATGCCTCATCACATGAAGATTGTTCTAACGTATGCTCCACATCCATAGCCTCGTCATTTGGAAAATCATTTAAAACCTTTTCATCATTTAGAAACAGTGAGTCTACTTTATTTGGAAAAATTGACTGAAATAGATTTGTTGTGTCCCTGCGGGATGATTTATAACTACGCATGTTGAGATTGCTTATTTTACTGATGCGGGAAATTTTGTTGCGTAAGAGTCTATTGAAATTACTAGATTAAAAACTATTTAAGATTTGTCAACTTACCTGTATCAAGTTAATATATTAAAGTTATTCCGTGGTTGTTATATTATTTTATTAATATTTAATTTTATTAATAAATAAAACTGTTTGATTTTTTTTAAACAAAACACACTCCGGTAATACCGGAAGAAAAACGATAACGGTTGTAACGGAGTTTTAACTGATGAAAATCGGTGTAGTCCGGTTAAACGGCACCGAAACGGATACAGCAAAACGGAGTTAAAACGGATAATTTTCGAAAATTGAGTAATCCAATTTTACTGTACGTTAATGGTCCGTTTTCGTACAAGCTTCGACGGATACGTCAATTCCGGTCAGTTTTCGTACCGTCAATGCCGGATTCATGAATCCGTTTGTAACGGACAGTTCGTAAAGTTGTTTCTTGGGATAGCATGGAGTAGTGAAACAGTGTGTAGTGGTAGGGGGGGGGGGGGAGGTGTGCGATTCGCGGCCGCTCCTATAGGACGCGAAACACGGTGGCGCCGCAGGACGCGAATCGTACAGAGGTGGCATGTCATAACGTCCAATGACATAATGTCCATGGACGTTATGTCACTCGAAAAGTGCCATAATGTCCATGGACTTTATGACAATTTGGAAAATGTCGTAATGTCCATGGACGACATTAATTTTTTGGATATTATGTCCCTTTAAAATGTGGCATAGCGTCCCGACTTTTTAAAATAAAAAGATAAATAATATTTAGTATATCAATACAATTTTTTTAAATATTCTTTAGTAGTATTATTTCGCGAAGCCGAGTTCTACGGAGGAAAAAACCCCTAAAAGCCACACAGAAAAACTTGTTTTTACAAATTACTTGATGTCTTAAAAATATATGATTTCAACGGCCTTCGGCTGCTCTTAGGGGTTTTTTTCCTGCGCAGAATGCGGCAGGCGGCTTCGCGAAATAATGTTTTTTCTGCGTGCGACACAAAAGAAACTTCAAAATTACTGATCTGTTTCCACACTGGAGTATAATGTCCATGGTGTTAAAACTTGGTAACCCTTATTACAACATGTATGTTTTTCCCTTTTTCTTTTGCTTTTATATTCTTTCTTTTTCATTGCCATACATTTTACTTGTGTACTTTTATATTTTAGTCTTTAAGATTCCTTTGAATAAATAACATTTAAAACAGGTTATGGACCAGTGATCGCGTCGGAATTTGAAAAAAAAAGAAAGGAAAATTAAAGATTAAATTTTTTTTTAATTGATTTGGTAAATTGGAAAATTATCGAAATGAGTTCGTTGTACCAAATAGAAAAGTTGGACGGAGGAAACTATGATTCTTGGGTCATCCATATGCGCAGTGTGTTGGTGCATAGTTGATATTGGAAGATAGTGAACGGTGAGCTTAAAGAGGAGGCTGGTATGAAGCCAGAAGAAATCACCAAAATAAAGGCTGATGATGAAAAGGCTCTGGCAACCATTTGCCTGAGCGTTAAACCAACACAACTAAATTATATTAAGAATTGTAAGACATCATGTGAAGCGTGGGGCAAATTGGAAGATGTGTATAAGCCACGAGGACCTATACAGAAGGTAACACTTTATAAAAAGTTGTTAAATTTGGCCATGCCTGATGATGGTGAAATGGTAAAACATATAAATTCATTTACCGAGACGGCGGATAAGTTGGAGGAAATTGGTATATCTCTCCAAGATGAACTGTTGAGCATCATATTATTGTCAAGCCTGCCACAGCAGTATGAAAATTTTGTCATTGCTATGGAGACAAGGGATAGCCTGCCCAATTCTGTATCTCTTAAGCAAAAACTTATGGAAGAATTTGAAAGAAGAAAGAGTGAGAGAGATGACAGCACAACCGGTCAACAAGCTTTTAGTTTACGAAGCAAAAACAAAGAAAAGCGTGAAAAACCAACGTACAAAAATGGCGGCCAAAAGTTTAAAGGTAAATGTTTTAATTGCGGACAAGCGGGTCACTACGCAAATAAATGTGACAAGAAGAAACAACAACAACAGTTGCAGCAGTATTCATTTTCTGTTCTGGCTGCTGCTGGTGCGTTTACTGCAAAGCAGTGGTTATTTGATAGTGGTGCAAACTCACACATGTGCAACGACAGCAGTATGTTTACACAGATGCATGAACATGAGGAGGGAATTGGATTAGCCGGTAACAAATATATACAGGCCATTGGAAAAGGTGAAGTAAATCTGAAATCAGTTAATAATGAGGATATTGTACTGCGTAATGTTTTGTATTCTCCTGAATTACAGGCTAATTTTATTTCGATTGGCAAGGCTGTTGATTGTGGTTTTGTTGCTATGTTTGACAATAATGCTGCATGCATTAAAACCAAGAACAATGAAGTTTTACTAACGGCAACAAAGAAAAATGATCTGTTTGTTGTTAATGATAATGACAATGGTACAAAATTGTTCGCTATGAATTTTAAATGGCATGACAGATATGGCCATTTGAACAATAAAAGTCTCGAAATGTTGTCGAAAGAAGGAATGGTTGATGGTATGAATTTAAAGCAATTGGATATTGCAGAAAAATGTAAAACGTGTATGTTGAGTAAAGTACATGCATGTCCATTTCCTAAAGAATCTACAACAACAACAAATGATGTATTAGATTTGATACACACAGATGTCTGTGGTCCAATAAATGTTAAATCAATTGGTGGCTCGAGATATTTCCTGACATTTATTGACGACAAATCTCGTCGCACATTTGTATATTTTTTGAAGAACAAATCGGAGGTTTTGGAAAAGTTTAAAATATTTAAAGCTCAAGTTGAACGTCAAACTGAAAAAAGAATAAAGGCCATTCGTAGTGATAATGGTGGTGAATACACCAGTAATGAATTTAATAATTATCTAAAAGACTGTGGCATTGTACGACAGTTGACGGTACCCTACACACCGCAGCAAAATGGTGTATCAGAACGGGCCAACCGGACTTTGGTCGAAATTTCTCGATCAATGATGATTCATGCCGGCGTTTCTAATGATTTATGGGCAGAGGCTATTTGTACTGCCGCATATTTAAGGAACAGATGTCCTACACGTATTTTAAACAACAGAACACCTTATGAAATTTGGCATGGTAAACGGCCTAATGTTAGTCATTTGAGAACGTTTGGTTCATTGGCTGTAGCTCTTAAGAAACCTCATAGATCAAAGTTTGAGGCACGAGGGGATGAGTATGTTATGGTTGGATACTCGCTCGTATCAAAAGCGTACCGCTTGTATGATAAAACAACAAACATTGTTGTTGAACGTCGTGATGTAGTGTTTGATGAGAATAAATTGGTTCGAAATGTAAATAATAATGCAAACGTACAGACTGAAAATCCAAATGATTTTATAACATTTTCTTTTGATGTTGATCAAATGCCCCTTAATGATGTAGTACAGCAAGACAATAATGATGATATTATTGAATGTGATGATAATTTAGACGACAATGTCGATGAAAATGTTGAAGAAAATGCTGATGAATTTAACACAGCAGGTGAGGAAACTGAAACAGATTCTGAAGCTGAGGATTTTTGTGGTTTTAAGGCTGGTCCTGGAAGACCCCATATTGTGAGAAGTGGTGGTCCTGGACGCCCTAAAAAGGTAAAAAATTTTGTTAATGCTATGTATAATGAATTTATTCCCCAAAATGTTAATGATGCGTTATCTTGTGATGATAACCACAACTGGAAGTCAGCAATGAGAGCTGAGCTTAATGCCCTTGAGAAAAATAACACATGGAGTCTGGTTGATTTGCCAGATGGTCATAATGCTATTGGTTGTAGATGGGTTTTTGCCCTCAAACGGGACAAAAACGGCAACATAGAGCGATATAAGGCGCGTTTAGTGGCAAAAGGTTGTAGCCAAAAATTTGGAATAAATTACACGGAAACATTTTCACCTGTGGTGCGAAATGCTACAATACGCATGTTGTTAGCATTGGCTGTGCGGGAACAGATGCATTTACATCAGGTCGACATTAGTACTGCATATTTAAATGGCGAGCTCCAAGATGAAATATATATGCAACAACCAGAAGGTTTTGTTAACCGAAATGATCCATCTAAAGTTTTAAAATTGAATAAAACTTTATACGGTTTGAAGCAGTCCGGAAGAAACTGGAATGAAAAACTTGATAGTGTTTTAAACAAATTTGGCTTCAAGGCGTGTGAAAACGAACCGTGTTTGTATAAAGCAACAATAAATGGTAAGATGATACTCATAGCCGTATACGTTGATGATCTGATAATCGCTTGTAGGAACAAGGAGAAGATTATAAAATTAAAGTCACAATTATCAGATAAATTTGAGGTCTCTGATAAAGGCGTTCTAAATCATTTTCTAGGAATGAATATTATACGTGAAGGTGAAACTGGTACTATTAAAGTATCTCAAGATCAATATATTAAGGATATATTGAAGCAGTCAGATGGAGGAATGCAAACCCGTATCAGTACCACTTGACCCGGGGTTTCAAACGCATTGTGGTAATGATTGTAAACGTGTTAATAAAGAAGAATATCAGTCTATCATTGGAGCATTAACTTATCTTGCTATAACTTCTAGACCTGATATCCAGCATTCCGTATCTAAACTCGCACAACATAATAAGGATCCTCATGTCGAACACTTGACTGCGGTCAAGCATATTTTACGTTATCTCAAAGGTACAACCGATTTGGGATTAGTGTACAAAGCTAGTAATACTTGTGTTAAAGGTTATGCTGATTCCGACTGGGGAGGCAACACAATCGACCGTAAATCTTATACGGGATACATATTCTTTCTTGGTGAGTGTGTCATCTCGTGGGAGTCTAAGAAACAGCACACAGTAGCCCTAAGTTCAACGGAAGCAGAATATATGGCCATGTCCAACGCATCCAAAGAAGCCATATATCTCAGACGTTTAATAAATGAAATTTGTATCGGTAATGGTGAACCTATTTTGCTAAATATTGACAATCAAGGAGCTATTAAGCTGGCAATGAATCCTGTTTACCACAACCGTACTAAGCACATTGACATCAAGTACCACCATGTACGTGAAGTAGTCCGTAAGAAGGAAGTTTCATTGCAATATTGCCCAACCAATGACATGATTGCAGATGTTCTAACAAAAAATCTTCCTAAATCAAAACACATGAAATTTGTCAATTTAATGAATATGAAATGAATTTATTTTTATTTAACGTAATTTAAAATATAGAAACATTTTTGTGAAAGGACATCCATGTTGAGGAGGAATGTTAAAACTTGGTAACCCTTATTACAACATGTATGTTTTTCCCTTTTTCTTTTGCTTTTATATTCTTTCTTTTTCATTGCCATACATTTTACTTTTGTACTTTTATATTTTAGTCTTTAAGATTCCTTTGAATAAATAACATTTAAAACACATGGACCTTATGTCACCCAAAAAGTGTCATAATGTCCATGGACTTTATGTCATTCCATTTGTGGACATAATGTCACATTGCATGGACATCATGACACTTTTCGAGTGACATAACGTCCATAAACATTATGTCATTGGACATGTGTCATGCCACCCTTTCCGGACCCTCCTCCGTCTGAGATGTCTTAACTTTTCATAATATTCAATATGCACCAAAATCAATTGCTTAAAACATCCGAGCGGAACAATTGAAAATGTACCATCAATCAAAATCTATTTATTATTGTTGTTGGGAATATTTTCATTAATTAGCTTGACCATATTATCTGATCCAAAGACGCAGTACGCAAAGTATTTAGAGTCGTGGCAAACTTTAAAAAACGGTTTTTGTCACGACCCTCATGCAACGTATATCCAAACTTTTTAAAAATATTTTCTTTTTTAAGCATATTGACAACATCGGTCGAAGTCTTTGGATATGCCGCAAAAACTTTTGCTGTCAAATATTGCAGACCGCGTTTGACTTTGTTGAAATCAATGTTTTTAGTTGACTCTTGATTGCTTTATTACAAACAAGAAAAACATTGTTAACAATTGCAATGCAAGAAAAACCTGATAGATTATTAACTTTCCTTACGCACACGTTCCGGAAATTCTCCCGGATTCCGCTAACAGCGTTAGCAGCGCCCAAAGTACTTGCAACATCTAAACACTGATCTTTTATTTGGTTGAGGGCTTTAAGTTCTTCATACAGCTTCCGTTGGTCGCTGTGATTATGCTCAATAAAATCAGTGACTTTACGACACTGCCCGTTTTCCAGAACCACTCGCGACTTGCAGTTTTCTTCGTAACACGTATAATATTTTCTTCCTCCAGCTTCCGAATTTTTTAAATAAATTTGATTTTCGACTTTTACGTATAACACTTTACTATTTCTTCTTTTGCCACTCATTATTTAAAATTCAAGATTTGCCATTATTTTTAATCACTTTAATACCGATCTTTACTTACCAAAATTCTAGCAAGAACTGAGTTCCTTTTGGTAAAATAACTCATTGTATTGCTATTATTTACTGTACGAAAATTTTAAAAACCGTTACAAATGCATAAAATTTACCAAAATGTAATTTTAATAGAAATGAAATAACTCCCAACAAAAATGAAATAACTCCCAACGATAAAATCACATTTAAAAATGAAAATGAAATAAGTCCCAACAAAAGTGAAATAACTCCCAATGCCAAAAAGGAGTGAAATAACTCCCAACAAAACCTGGTTGGGAATTATTTCATTTGGGAGTTATTTCATAACGAAATATTTTCTAACAGAAGATTGTGAAATAAGTCCTATCGCATTGGGAGTTATTTCATAGTGAAATAAATCCCAATTTATATGAAAAATTTTAACAAAGAAAAATCTGCTAATTTTAGCAGGTTCTTCTGCTACGTCATTTTAACTAATTTTCAGTACTTTTAGCAAAAAATTAGTAATTTTTTCTCTCAGTGTAGAACTAAAAAAATAAGTTGTTTTACAAGCCGTTCTTGAAAACTCTCATATTTTGAAACTGGTAACGTTAGTAGACCCTTAGAGCTTTTTAATCGAAAAACTCAGCAACTCTAAGCATTTAGTGAGTTAAATTTCTCCTTAATAAATCTTTAAGTTTCTAAGGTATGAGCTTTTAAAAAATCGCAGGATGCTTTTAATCATCCCAAACAAATCATTTATATACCAATAAAGTCGACTTAACTTAAAAATTGTGTTTTTATTGATAAAGTACCAAAGAAATACATTTATTTTGAAATAAACGATTAACCGCCAATTTTGTCGATAACCCGACCCGAATAACCAGTTAATCAATTTAAACGAATAGCCGGTTAATCAATTAAAGCTAGGTACCGAATATTTGGAAACACTATTAAATACATTTTACGACATTTTTCATGCCCTGATGTATTGTTTGGTATTCTTCAAAAAACTCTTTAGATATTCGATTTTGCTGCGAACATATTGAAATAACTATGAAATAAATATTAGGTAAAAAATCTAAGTTTGATGATGCATTATGTATGACAGACACAACTGATCACAATAAAATAATTGAAACACTATTTGTACAAATAGAAACTAGATTTAATTCTATACAAAATTTAAAATTTGAGGAATTGCTAAATTTAAAAAAATATGCAAGTTATCAAACAATATTTTCGACTAAAGCATTTGAAAGCTTAAAAGAGTATTATGGACATTGTTTTGATTTCAATAAATTAAAAAATAAAAAAATTTCTAAATAAGAACAACGTCATTATAATACAAGGACTAGCGTAGCTGCTTCACATTTCAAGAAGTGCCTTTATATTTAGTCTAAAAAAAAATTGTGAAAATTTGAGTCAACTTGGACCCGGTTAACACATGATGCATATCGAGCAAACACGAGTCGCTTTAATGGATTTAAAATAAAAAGATTGCACTGCAAGTAAAGTATCAACTTTTGAAATGCCACACTACGGCACACGTAAACTTAAGTTTGGGTCGTAGTAGTATCTCCGTAGTGGTATTTCGGTTTTAAAAGATTATGTCAAAATGCACAAAAAATTATTGTTAAAAAAATCAATTAAACTTATATTCGATTTCAAAATCACTTTCAATTTAATGTTTAATAATATGCATTAACTGTTTAATTAATAATCAATTTGGTATATGCAAATTTCCAGTTTTTATAATGAATAATAACAACATGGTAAAAAATGCAAAAATTTTAAAAAATCGCCAAAATTAACAACTCGATTGAAGTAAAAAATTCTCGATTTTTTTAATAATATCAAATGCTATCAATTAAATAGTTACAGATTATTATTTTAATGGTTACTACAATTTGCTCAATATGACCGAATTCAATTAAACTTCTACCTGTATCATCAAATGTTTTAATTGAAAATCAATTTTAGTTTTTTCTGTATAGATATATTTAATATTTATTTTAATCTTAATTATTAATTACATATTTGTTCAATTATTTTACTTTAATTACAAATTACATGCAGTTGCAATTAAAAAATTGCAATTTGTAATCCAGTTCTTTTGATTGAACGTTCTTTCTAGCTCAATTGTTCTCTATAAACTATGTCGCTAACCTAGTTTGATTAATTATAATATGTCAATTTCGCTCAACCGTTCCTTAGATCGTTTGTTTAATAATTTGTGAGCGAACTATCCATATTTGACACTTATTTTTTAATTCTATTTATTAAAAACGATACAAATACCAAGAACTTAGAATTTTAATAATATAAATTAAATATAATAAAAAAATATATAAGTTTGATATAATTAAAATGAAAATTATTCAAGTTCGAGGCCATACTCTATATTCCTTTATTAGGATATTGTCCTAACAAATAATCTATAGAGTTTTTTGTTTTCAAATTTATTATTTGACCTATCAGGAATGTGTTAATAGATCTATTTCGGAAATTTTCTAGGTTCCCATCATCAGAACACATTTTGAAAGCGGTAACAATCCCATGCCAAACAGCAAACATTCATATAAACTTGTTTACTCACGAAATGAGAACTAATATATAAGCTTGAAGTTAAAGATTATAGCCATTGATCAAAAAATAAACTGAAAATTTGTTTGGTGTATGCAAGGTCCACCTCTGATGGATATTCAATACACGTTTTTTGTTTTTTTAAAAAAATATATTATTAAAAATTAGTTTGGCAAAAAATATATTTTTATTGCATTTCGTTTCATTTAGATTTCAAATATTACTTTTAAAACACCAATTAAAGATATAAAATTGTTCCTAGAGAAAAAAGAACGAAATGATCTAAAAGAGCGAAAAAAGGTGACCTAGGACATATCGTTCGATTGGGTGAGTGGTCCAATTGAACTAGTTCGTGCACGAACTACAAAAGTCTAGCCAGGCTGGCCAGATACTTTTTTCCTTATACCCAAATAAATCAAAAACTATCCAGAAAAGAAAATCCGCAATCAGAAAAATTTTGAAGAAATTATCAAATCAACAAAAATCCCTAAATTCAACATTGTAATTTTTTAGTAAAGTTAGAGCTCTAATTCATTGTTAATATAACACAAATTTACTTTGGCTTTTACAAATTGGCTTTTAATAGAAATATCATTGCATACTACACAATTTTCAATTGTGTTTCCGAAATTATAAATTGTATTTCAGAAATTATCGATTGTATATCAGATTTAAAATTTAATTTCAGAAATTATCAATTGTATTCCAGATGTGTTTTTTATTTTACGTCTGAAATACAACTGATGATTTCAAAATATAATTGACAATTTCTGAAATACAATTGCTAGTTTTTGAAATAAAATTTTAAATCTGATATACAATTGATAATTAAAAATGGTGCAGTTCTGAAAATCAGTGAAATTCAAAACTATTTTTCGTACACTTTTCTTAATTCTCAAACTTATTATATTTTTGCAAAGAAACCCTTAAATTTTTTATTAGCTCTGTTAAAAACCCCATTCAATATAAAGGACCTACGTTTTTTAATTAAAAAAATCAGATAAATAAAACTATCAGGTGCATATATCTTTTTTAATCTTTAATTTTATAACTATTTCAAAATAGCCAAATTTTTATTTAATACATACAAAAATAATCGAAGTTGAATTATTTTTGGCAACATTTCTGACGGTTCTTATTCTAAGAGTCGTAAAAGAGCCTTCATTTCTGAAGGGAGTTTTCTAAAAATGCCACAGAAATGACTCAGAAAATTAAATAGGTTTGAACATTTTGTGAATATGAGTATAGATTTTGCTTCTTAATTTTTGAATCAAAAAAAATTTTTTTGGATGAAAAACCTTTATATGTACAAAAATGTTTACTTTTAGGAAAATTTAGCTCTTTTTTGATTAATTTAATAATCAGATTTTCGCTTAAAATGATGTGGCATTTTATCAAGGGTATTCTATAAAATGTTTTAAGAAAATTTTAAATACAGTAAAACTCGCTTAAGGTTAATACGAACTAATTTAATAGTCCCGACGTTTTGGCAACAATTTTCATATAAAATACATCTTTTAATACGAACTCGGGTAATACGAACCCTCGGTTATTACGAACTGTTTTAAGCAGTCGCAAAAACTCGTTTTCATACAAATTACCATGTTTAGTACACTCTTTATCCGTTTAATGGGATAGACCTAATATGAATTTCATATCCGTGAATGACTTTCTAGATATAGATGCTAATGTTTTGACGTCACATACTTTATCAGGTGAAGAAATATTGGAAATTGTTAATCCTGCCGATGTTGAAAATTGTCAAGTCATATATTCGAACAAAATCGTGTGCCGAAGAAGCTGACAATCATATTTTGGTAATAGAAAAGCTTATAACGAATGAAATCGTTAATTCAGTCATTCAGAAAAAAATATCAGATTTTTTTTTAATGAAGAATTTTAATTGAATTTTTAATTGTGAATGCATGAAATGTTAATTTTATTTTTTATTTATGTAAAAATCTTGTTTTTGTTTTTTTTTTTTATCGTTAAAAAAACCCGCTTAATACGAACCTCGCTTAAGACGAACTAATTTTTTTGGTCCCTCGGAGTTCGTCTTAACGGGGTTTTACTGTATAAAAATCCTGGTAAACTAGCCTGGAAAAAGCAGGTGTCATATACACACAAAAAATTTTCAGAGGGAATACGTTGAAAGCATACTTAGTAAAATTCTTGAATTTGTCATGTGTAGGTGTAACAGGGTTAAGTGTTAGCGAAACGATGACATTGAAACATTAAAACTGGGGGGTTACCGCGTAACTCGATTCGAAAAGAAAAATGTACGAATACGAACAAATTGTACCGCGTATTACGAATTTCGTACTTTTTTTCTCGAAAGTACGGACATTTTTTCTCCCTTTTCGAACAAAAAAATCCCTTTCGAAAATGCAACTCTGTATTACGAAGATGAACTGTTTTTGCGATAAAAACGTTCGGAAATTGTTCGAAAGATATTTTGCTAGTGACAAGTGAAAAAATATTAAAAATGTAAGTATTTACACATTTAAAAAATAAAAATGATTAACAAATAAAGAAAACTTAATAATATTGTTCATTTATACAGAAATATTTATTAAATTACCCAATAAACATGTTATATTAAATGTAATAATATTTGTGTTTTCAATTTATAAAGGCAAGCTCCAAAAAGAAATTTATACACAAATGAAAAACCATATGAGGTAGTGGTCGACTTCATGGTCAAGCATTCAGACTTGGCAAAAAGGCATCTAAAAGTCCCAGATTCTAAGAATAAGTCAAATAATTTGTGGCAAAAGTTGTGTTCGGATTTGAATGCTTTCGGACCACCCGAATGTGATGTCAATGGCTGGAAAAAAGTAAGTTTGTGTAATGAGCGTTTTTACTAATCAGCCTGATTACGGTTGTCGAATTTGTAGTCGAATTTTTCGACTAAATACAAAATGGTTTTGCTTAAATTGAAAATTAAAAAGAAATTAAACCCAGATTAAATATTAATGGGAGTGTTATTTATGATAAATTCAGTTGGAAAATTGTTCAAAAGTTTTGTTTTTAATGAATTATCAGCCAATTCGACTTACTCTCGAATTCGACTACGACAACCGTAATAAGGCCAAATATATTTAAAACATATTTTTTCAATAGGTTTTGGCCGATTACAAGACTCATGTAAGAGCTAAATGCCGTCGTAACCGAAGCAGCATTTCTGGAACCGGAGGTGGTCCAAGCAGATACTGGTATCTTACTCCATTGGAACAGCAAACGTCCAATTTGCTATCAATTGAAGAGGAATTTTTTTTTTTTTTATTTTTTTCTTACATTACATTATTCATTATTTAAATTCGATGATGCCTCAGCGCCTTAAAGACATTGTTGAGGCAAGCTGGCAAAAAGTATAACATATTATTTACATTTCATTACGTACCTATTTATTTACAGATTAAAAAATAAATAAAAAAAAAAATAAAGTAAGAAAATACAAACGTACTTATATAAATTGTCATATATATAAACCATAATAGAAAAAGAAAATATACAAAACGAAATATTCACATCAGAAGATCTTCAATATGTTGCAACAAATGTTCTTTCAGCAATCTTTTAAAGGTTGAAATTCTATTTTCATTTTTTAAACCACAAATAAACGCAATCCATTTTTATGTTTTAAAACGAAAAAACAATTTCTTTTTTGATTTCAAATTTTCTTTGTTTTGGAATTTTTTGTAATTTTGACATTTGATAATAGTGTTGCCACGCTTTCATCAGTTTGTTCCCTCTTTATTATGAATACAACTCTGTAGTCGTTCCGAATGAATTACACAGTACGCATTTACTTTCGATTCGGAAGTTCTTTTCGAAAAATTTTGATTTGCGATTCGAGTTACACGGTAACCACTATATGCAACGATGTGTAGATTAGATAAATTAATGCTTTTGACAATCACAATGTCATTGAGAGGAGAAACTTAAAAAAAATGCCGGGGAATAAACTTCCTTTTTATATTTGGTTTTGCTAAAGGTCGGTCAAGTGGCTCCTAAAAAAATAAAACAAAGGAAAACAACAGCAAAAGAATTTTTGAGGTGGTTTTATTGGATTTGAAACAAATTTGGTGTATATACAACATGGACATACACTAAGCCTTAAAAAGGAAGAAAAATTTAAACATAAGCGGTAAAAATAAAAAAAATTCACTTTAATCGAGCTGTAAGTCAACACCACCTCTGACCAGACCCATCGTGGGAATATCAGATATAGCACTACCAATCTTGGGGTGCCAACATATTACGAACTAGACGGCTTCTGGAGGGAAATAAAATAAAGAAAATTATAATTAATTATTTAATTTCAATAAAGGTAAACATTTAGATAAAATCCACTTAGCTGTTGATAAAACGAAGTCCCTTTTAAGGTAATTATAAATAAAGGGTGCGCGGAACTATAGGGGTGAGCTCAGGCCTGTAGGGCCACTTACTGTGGATTAGATAGATGGTCACCCTGTAATTAGCAGAAAAAAAATTTAATACATTAGTTATTGTGAAATTTAGTTTCTTTTAATGAGAAATTCCTGAAAGAAGATTATATAGACTTACGTGATTCACCCACCTTAACAACCTTCAAATACATAGTCATTAGCTGCACCAGCCTCCATTGGTATTTTATTTATTGGCGAAGCCACCGAAAACCCGCTTACCCGGAAGAGCGTTCATTGGAGATGATAAAAATATTTAGAAATTTATTTGATATTAATAAAAAAAATCTGTGAATAGGAAAAAAAAATTTTTAAAGTAATTTTGTTTGGTAAACCGGAATATATATATATTTCATTTGTTAATTTTCTTTTATATTAAATTTAATTATTTTTAAAGAAAATTTACCTTTTATACTTTGCCTTTGTTATATTAATATTTATTATTTTTTTTTGTATTTTAAATCCAAATTTTATTTTTTTAAATTAAACCCAAAATTTTTATGATGTTTAAAAAATCGACCTGACTCAAGCGGATAAAACGCCTTCTAAAGTGTAGTGCGAAGTGCATGTGGCAAATGAAAGCAGGTTCAAGCCACGGTCAGGATTGCATTTAATAAAAATTTCATATAGATGCAATCAAACAATAAAAACCATAACAAATAATTACAGTATTGTCAAAAGGATTACTGATGAAGGTTGTGTTACCAGAAACTGCGCAGTCTAATTCAATAAAAATTTACAATGTAGTTATGATTTTTAGAAAAGTATGCTTAATCTTCTACCACGCCTATCTCAAACAATTGAAAATACGTGCATATTAATTATAGTATTAATGGCACACTGTCTAAGAAGACGATGAATAGAATTCAAAAATCCCCAATAGAAAATTTTTAAAGTTTTATCATTTATGAAAATGAAGTGCTAAGCAAAAAAGGCAGTGGTAGTAGGGAAGGGTAAGTAGCCTGCGGAGTGATTGTGTTTGGAACATCCGGTAAATTTATGGCGCGGATGTCACGGTGAAGTTCTTATGGATTTCAAGAGGGCGGGATGTCTACTTGGCATAACATCGGCCGTCATTTAAAACATTGTGAGTGTGCAAAAGGGAGTTCGTGTTGTGACGTGTTTTGTTTTTTTTTTCTTTTGATTCGGGTCTTGTACTTTTTTTTTGTAACTGTCAGGTAGGGCCAGAGGTTTGCAATAACCACCCCCAAAACCGGCGAACTCTAGCCGAGCTGAAACGCGGGCATGCCAGCACCGCAAACAATCTGGCCATACAAATTATACCCTTTTTTTACCCCACCTGACAGTACAAATTTTATCAAGTTTTGTATATATTAGGTCCATTCGTTTACTTTTCCAGTAAAATCCAGTAGATGAGTAAATTTTGGGCAAAATGAAAATTTTACTCTCTTGCACAAAAAAGTAAACGAACGGAAAAATTGCAAAAACTTGCAGGTTAATTCAAACATATGAGCGCCAAAAAGCTTAGTGTTGTAAAATAAGTGTTATTTAGACTACCCAGTATATATTGTTTTGGTACTTGATGCATTGAATTTTAATAATTATAAATTCGTAGCAATTGTATTAATTAAATAAACTTTTGTGGAAGCTTTTGTACCTTTTTAGTTTGTACATGACTTTTAATTTTGTTTCTAGTTAAATAACATACAAAAATACATGAATACTTTATTTTTGATATTCGGTACCCTGAATAATATGCAGTAAGAAGTATTCATATATTCATTAGCTTTACATCTCTAATATATTAATGTAAATAAAAACAATTAACAGAGATATTAGAAAACTGATAAATTGTTACTATAATAATTGTAACTGACTACTTTAATTTTTTTCAGGTTGAAAATAATTATATTTAGTTTTTGCCGACCTTTTAATTCCGCTTTTAATCTTTTAAATGTTTTTATTACTAAATGTATGCTTATTTTTGTTTGTTTACTTAATTTAATCATATGTTTTTGTTTTCTACTGGATTTTACTGGCAAAAATTTGTCCAGTAAAAATTTGCAGGTTTTTTGCTGACAACTGTCACTTTACTCTCTTAGTAGATGCTCTCTTTTGCAAATTTATGTGTACGCGAACGCATTTCAGTAAAATCCAGTACAAATTTGTACAAATTTGTGCAAATTTTGGTGTAAACGAATGGACCTATTATGTACCCATTGTTTTTTTTTTTTTCATTGAATCTTCACTAAAATTATGTGAACTAACAATAAGTATTCAAATCTTAAAACTACAAAATAAAAATAATATTAAGTCCGGCCAGTGCCAGACAAAATTTTGTATGCTCGTAAATTATACAATGTTTTCAAAAGCATTCATCCTTCACTGCAGTATGCCAAGTCAGCAGTGGTTCTCCTTCTAAGGCGTTGGTGACCACGATTATTAAGTAGATTACGCGCTAAATTGTTTGGATGTGTTTCCAATTTTAGTAAATAGTTTCGTGTATGTCTCGCAATTTCCTCTTTAACAAAGGAAACATTCAGATCTCTGTGAAGGTTTAAATTTCTAACATACCAGGGGGCACCAGTAATCACTCGCAAAATGTTGTTCTGTTTCCTCTGTATTTTTTCATTATTAGACGCAGAGGCAGTGCCCCATAACTAAATACCATAGCACCATATGGGTTTTATAGTCGAGTTGTAGAGCAATAGCTTACAGTATAGCTTAAGTTTCGAGTTTCTTCCAATTAGCCAATTACCTTCAATGGCTTTTAATTTTATCTGCGTTAATTTTGCATCTATATGGTTTTTTCCACGTGAGACGACGATCAAGATGAATTCCGAGGTACTTAACAGTTGAATGTTGGGGTACAATGTGATTATTAATTCGAAGTTAGGGACATAGCCCATTGTATTAATTTTGTATTTGCATTAGAACAATTTTCCTAAACTGCTTTCTACATAGCCATCATTTCGTACTTTATAAAATATTACTTATAATTTTTATCTATTTATACAACTGTTCAAACTTATATTACATAACTCTGACATTTTGTGTACATATTTTAATCAAGCATTACTTAACATAATATATAATTTATTTAACATAAATGTTTTCGATAACAAACAAAAAGGTACAACATAAAATAGTTTGTTCTCTGTGAAATAAAATATTTATTAATTAAATAAAAATTTACTGAAACATAAATTAGTTAAATCTATAGTACAGATAAAAAAGTAGCCGACACAAAATTCTGTGAAAAATATAAGTTTATTTTATTTATTAACGTTAAACGTTATTTTATTTTTTTTAGTTCTAAGTTATTGGAGTGGTGAAATTGTCAGACATTTTTTTTATTCTTGGTGCAAATGAGAAAGAGGTTTTAACATTAATAAGTAAAGGCAATATTTAAAATTATTGTCATGTTATATATTTTATATATAAAAATAATTTTGAATACATTAACAAAAAGAACAGCATTTTTAATCTAAAAAAATTTAACAATTTATTAAACTATCTAGGGATTCTTATATATATTTTTATTACGATTTTCAGGTTAATTGTCCTAAATAAGTGAGGAAGAATTTCCAAGTTTTTGTAGTTAAATGTCATAATATTTTTATTCAAATCATTTTCCTTAGTTGATTCATAAACTTTCCTAGAAATAGTTATTAGTTGAAATACTCCTATACTTGGTAATATTATACCCTTTTCTTGATAAACGTTCCCCTAGATTTTTCTGTGTGTAGGCTTTAACATGACTGATTCAATGGCAAACCAATATTCAATTAAAATATTTGTCAACAATTTTTTAATATCCCCAAAAAATCCCGTAAATATTTTTGAAATTCGCAAAAAAGTCCCCTGTCTACAATTAAAAATTTCTTTCCCGAAGAAAAACAAAAAAATTCCCAAATTTGGGGACGAACACCCCAAGTCTGGCAACCTTAATGTCTAGCTACTGCTCAGGTAAAAATTATCATGGGTCAACATGTTTTTTTGTGTACGTTAGTTAGTTTGTATATAGTACAAACGGAGATCCACGTCTTAGTAGAAAAATAAGAAATAAAAAAACTCATATCATAATGTACAAAACGAGTCGAGTCTATTTGAAATTGTGTTTTATGCTACTTTTCATTGGAATATTAAATGCACGATCAGTTATTGAGCAAGTTGATGATACAGATTTAGTGCATTTACTTACTGGAGAAGATAATGTCGTTGTTTTGTTTAGTAAGATATATTTAAGAGTCTACTCTTTAACCCGTGTACACGGAAGCACTGTTTAATAATATATTTTACTCTTGCATTGCAGTCCGAAAGCCGGGGAAAACGTGATCTCATCATGAAAACGAAAATTATTGATTGTATTTGTGTGTTTCTGATTTTTTTTTTATTTATTTAGCAAAGCACAACTGTCAGGAATGTGATGAGTTGGAGATTATACTAGGCAATATTCAAAACGAACTGAAAGAAAGCATTGGAGCTGTTGTCGTTAAAGCCCACAATAGTCACATGGTAAGCCTTTATGATCCGTCTAAAGAGCCGGCGTTGATTTACTTTCGACGTGGCATGCCACTGCTGTATCATGGAGAACCTAGTGGAGAGGAAATCATGCAATTAATCACGGAAAATCGAGAGCCAATAGTTAAAGAGCTCTCTGATGAAAATTTTGAGCATCTAACTCAAGCGGCAACAGGGGCAACAACGGGAGACTGGTTTGTGTTTTTGTAAGTATCGACTTGGTGTTAAAAATGGACCACACAATTTAAAATATGCTTGTTATGTTTCAGTTATTCTGCAGACTGTGTATTTTGTTTACGTCTACATGCTACTTGGGAAGCTGTTGGAGCTCGGCTTAAACATCGTTTGAATGTGGCACGTATTGATCGTCTAGGAGCCGGCATTACTACAGCCAAGCGATTTGGTATTGTTGAGAGTCCTGAATTTATATTGTAACTATGATACCAAATGAATAATGATAAACACTTAAATACATTTGTTCTTGCAGTCTCCGTCAGGGTAAAATATATCGGTACAATATAAAAGAGTACACACCGACTAAGCTAATCGAGTTTGTTCAAAATGGCTATTTAAAACAAACTAATCCAGAGTCGGTTCCACTAGAATCTGTTTCAATGTAAGTAAAGTTTTAAAACATTTTTCTGGCTTAATAAAATTTTTTATTTGTACTTTTTAGAAATAATTTCTTTGCCGGCTATATTGAATCACTGGCAAACAATCCTCAATTTGTCTTGCTAGCTTCTATTGCAGTATCTCTTGTGATATTAATTGGATGCCTAATTAAATATATATCATCGAAAAAGACTGTAAAAACAACTAGTAAATCTAAAAAAGCCAAATAGAAATAATAGTTTTATGTATTTTAAAATGTAGACTATAGATTTTGTAAATTATACAATTTTTTACTTTTTAAACAAATTCCATACATACAGGGTGGGCTCAATTTAAGTCTGTTTTTAAACATTAATAACTTCTGAGATTTTTTTTTTTTTTAATATTTCTTTTGGAAATTAAAAAAAAATTATTCGGAATTTTTCTGACTTCAGTGTGGAACATAATATAATTTTAATGACCTACATTTTTTTGTTGACACATATAGTGTATTACAAAATAAGTATATAGCTGCATCTATATATATATAATTGAATGTGTGTTTGTTTATTTGTTTGTTTGTACCTTATAGGAGACCAAACCTCTTGACCGATCTTCCTGAAATTTTCACAGCATTTAACTGGGACTCTGGCATGATTAATGGGGTACATTTTTTCGACCCACTTTTTTAAATTATGTAATTGCTCCCATATAGTTTTTAACAGATTTACTTCAAATTGTATACACATACTCCAGGCGAGGTAGAAATAAACACTTCTTACGCCACGCTCCCTTTCACGCCCCTTGTCACGCCAAATTTTGTTTGAAAGTTTTAAACTTTTTGTTCTCTGTACAAATTTGTTCCTTAGAACGGATTTTTTTTATTTGGTAGTATATTGCTCTTAATACTGTTAACGTCGCCATATAACTATGAACCACGCCCACTTCACCGCCCCCTTTTTTTAATTCAGATACTTATACCACTAACAATGTTTGCTATACAAAATACTTTTTTGTAATATGTATTTAAATAAAGTTTTATACACTTTTTTAGCTACAGGTAAGGTAGCCATACATTTTTTTATTACCAAATCCCCCATTCTCGCCCCATTTTACCTTAAATTATAATTAATCTGCTTTCAATCTATATATATAAAACGGGATGTGTGTATGTATGTAACGTATGGACTCCAAAACGGCTGTGCCGATTTTGATGAAATTTTCAGGGAATCTTCGAATATTCAGGCGGGTGACACTGTGAAGTCTGATTTTTGATTTCGGTCTGTGGGCGGAGGGGCGTGGCAAAATCCAATTTTCATATTGTACCACAAATGACATATACATATATTTTTTTTTTTTTGCTTTTTTTAATTTGATTTTATTTTTTTGAAAGCCGTTGTCATGTTTTTCAAAACGAGATATCAAACTCTTAAATCGGTTATGTAGTTCCGAAGATATTTACAAAAAACCTACGTTAATATTTACAAAAAACCTATGTTAATCTTCAAGTTATGTTACACGAACACAACAGCCTCATCCGTCTATGCAAAACAACCCTAGACCAGATGCCGACAGATGATTATACGGTTGTGATAAGAGCTGACAAGACACCGGCTGGTGAGCATGGGCGGCGCTTCAATGCACCGGTGATAGGTGACGTCGCAGTTGTTATGGCAGTTGTTTTCAGCTATTCATTTTATATACTTAGCAAATAAAGGCTATAGAAGGACAAAGAGGCGTTGGGCTTCCCATGAAATTAGAAATTTTAAAAATGATTTACTAATGTTAACCCTCTACTGCATGCATAAAAAAATTTTTTTTTGCTTGATTTATTTTTTTAAATGGAATAATTAAGCCATGCAAACAACATTTTTTGAGGAAAAGTAGGTCAGTTTTCTGTAAAAAAATGTTTGCCATATATGGATTCATATGCACTCCTATCTTTATCACCCGAAAAATTTATTGCCATATATGGCGTTTGATGCAATAAAGATAATTTAATTTTGTTATTAATTTTTTTATTAATATTTTTTTTGAGCAATTAAAAGTAACTAAAAATAGTATAAGGAACATAAGTAAATAAAATAAAAAGAACACTTCAATGGTTATATATTTATAACGTTAAAAGGAATTAAAAACATAGTAGAGAAAATAAGTATTATAAAATCAAAAATAGAACTACTTATGAGTCGAATGAAGCAAAGCAATTTTTGTCTTTATTCAAACAAAGATGGTCCAAGCATTTAGTGCAGCTTATAAATGATTGAAATTTGCAATCATTTTGACATTGCTGACGCATTTTTTTCCATTCTGGAAGATGATCTGCAGAATCCAGTCTGACAGCATTTAGTGGAAAGTCTAAGCGGCGAGCTATGCTTATTGTAGCTTTCTTTGCCACTTTACATGAAGTCGGGGTTGAACCACAGGGATCTGAACCTCTTTTCCTATTTGCTAGAGTATTTGGGGTGGAAGGAGGTCGACCCTTCCTTTTAGATAAGTTTTTTCCAATAACATAAATACAGTAATTTTTATCCGTAAATGCATGAGAAGCCAAATATGGCACACCAAAGTTGGACGAATATTTCTGTACATGCATTAGAAGCCATATATGGCTATTCTAAGAAATACGTCGTTTCATGAGTTCTACTTGCACAATTGCAAAACAATCACTATTCACAAATCTATATAATTTATAAAAAAAAACAATATGAGAGCATACCAAGTTATGTGTAACTTAAAAAAAAAAATGTTTTATTTTGTGTATTTTCAACCTACGACATCACCACGCGCACTTGTAAACAAGACTGAGGGTTTTACTCAGCTATATAGAGAATAGAGAAAACTACATTCTTCTCATATTTACAAAGCCCTACTTATGCTTTTCAAAAACTATCATTTTTTGTAACTGTTAATTTTCGTTGAGAATTTGCATTTGAAAATGAAAAGCCATATATGGCTTCTAATGCAGTAGAGGGTGAATTTATTTTTTTAATTATTTATTTGCGAAAAAAAAAATTCTTGATTTAAAGAATTAATTACAATTAAAATTTGAAGGCAAAACAACGTTTGCCGGGTCAGCTAGTAAACTATATAGTTTAATAAAACAAAACTTAAGCCTTTAAGTTTTCTTTAAAATTAACAATTTATTTTAGTTCATTAATAATAAGTATAATATTAAATATTAACAACAAGGAAAAATAACTAGAATTCTTCTAGTTATGTAATTATATGAGATAGATGGGTCGATTATGGATAGCAACCGAACTACAGTTGCGTTGTCAACAGGCAACTGAAATGAAAATTGGTATTATGTACGGCAACCTTCGCCAGTTGCTAAAAAGTTATCGATAATCTTATTTTGACAGTTCAGCAACTGAAAAAATGTAAATAAATAAAAAAGGTTGACAAATGTGAATTTGTATAAAAAATAAATTAATAAAAATGTTGTGTAAAAAATTATTTAATTAAAAATGTTGTACGTAAATGGGTATTTTTCGAGTTGTTGGACCAACAACTCAAATTGTTTTCGGGTTGTGATTTTCACCATTTTAAAATCTACAGGTACAAATAAAATTATTTAAAATATTTATTATATAAATATATATATATAAAATATTATTTATATATTTATTACAAATAATTTAACAGTAAAATATACTTAATTTTTAATGTTCTCGCCTTTTTTGTTTGCTTAAAACTCTACAGCAACCAGTACTTTTCGGTTGCCAATCTAATCACTATTTAACAACTGAAGTTGCCAGTTGCCATACGTAATATGTTTTTGGCAACGCAACTGAAGTTCGGTTGCTATCCATAATCGAGCCAAAAGTTTAAAAGGTATGAAATCAACATCAAAAACGTTAGTATACACTAAAGAGGAGCACAAAAATGTTCGTTTTTACATCGTCACTATAGTACATGCTTCTGACATAGTGTCTACATTAAATATTAACTTTAATATTTTTTTGTCAGCAAACTTTTAATTCAATCGCATAGAGAATTATATTAAGTGTGGACCACACATTGCTGTTACTGTTAGTATTATATCTGATATCAAATTAGTGTTGTTATGATAAATCTCTAAACAACAATATCATATGAGTTGTCAAAATACACACACACATACATAAAAGATTGTTAACAAAAAAGTAAATAAAAGTTAAACGCATAAAATTAAAAAAAAAAAACAGAAAAAGTGTATTAAAAATTGTTTAACTGTTATAAATTAATTTAAAGTAATTTTTAAATCACAGATGTAAATTGAATGAATAAACGGACGTCTTTACTCAACTAAAAACAAAAAATTATGAGAAGAGATGATATAAATATGAATACGTGTTCTCCACCCTAAACATTAATATGAACATAGATAATACAATGCCGTTATTCTTCTGGCGTTCTCCCACATATTATATCCAACTTAATATCTAATGTGGACTCTGTATGAGGAATACCGTAAATCTCTTACATAGTGTCCACACTAGATATGAATTTCAATATTTTTCTATCAGCAAACTTCAATTTTAATCGCAGAGAGAATTATCTTACGTGTGGACACAATACAATACACACAATACTGTTAGTATTATATCTGATATAAAAAGAGAGTTGATAAAATGTCATGAGGAGCTGTCAAAATCCACGCACAGACATAAAAGATTCTAAACAAAAAAATAAATAAAAGTTAATAGCCTAAAATTAAAAAAAAGAAGAAAAAGTGTTTTATAAATGGTTTAACTGTTATACATAAATTTAAAGTATTTTTTTAATCACATAGTGTACAATTTAATGAATAAACGGACGTCTTTACTCAACTAAAAACAAAAAATTATGAGAAAACATGATATAAATATGAATACGTGTTCTCCACCCTGACATAGTGTCCACATTAGATATTAATTTTGATATTATACGTGCGAGAACGCCAACAGAATAAAGGATTTCAATTATCTATATTCATATAAGTGTTTAGGGTGGAGAATTTATTCATACTTATATCATGTCTTCTCATAATTTTCTGTCTCCCGTTGAGTAAAGACGTCCGTTTATTCATTCAATTTTCAACTATGCGATTTAAAAATAACTTTAAATTGATTATAACAGTTAAACAATTTTTAATACACTTTTTCTTCTTGTATTTTTTTAGTTTTAGGCGTTTAACTTTTATTTATTTTTTTGTTTACAATCTTTTATGTATGTGTGTGTATTTTGAAAGCTCATATATTGTTGTTTAGAGATTTATCATAACAACACCATTTTGACATCAGATATGATACTAAAAGTAACAGTAATGTCTGGTCCACACATTATATAATTCTCACTGAGATTGAATTTGAAGTTAGCTGACAGAAAAATATTAAAGTTAATATCTAGTGTGGACAATATGTAAATATTAATATGAACATAGATAATTTAATTCCGTTATTATATTGGCGTTCTAGCACATATTATATCCAACTCAAGATATATTTATATAGGTAGTCTTACTAGAACAACAACTACAACAAACAATACAAAAAACAACAGGGTTTTGACATTGCTTTGTACTCAAGATACAGTACAAATGAATGTCAAAACCATGTAAGAAATTTCAAAACCAGGTAAGAGGAAGATAAACAGCTGGGCTACTAAGACTACCTCTATAAATATATCTTGATCCAACTTAATATCTAGTGTGGCCTCGGTATTATCTTACTGCACATGACAACAGATAAAAATGTTAATCAGCGCTAGATTTGAACACGACAACGAAAAAACGAAGTTCTGTTAGGTTGGTGTTTGATCGTTCGATAGATATTTATTTTTTTAAGGTCATGTGTTGATCTAACATGTGCACGAATTTTTTGGTGTCATTGTTATATTTTGTAATATGTGGAAGTAAATTTGTATTGTGTGTCTTTATAACACAGAACTAAGCGACAATATTGTAACATTCACACAAGTAAATTTGTTAAAATCATAACGAAAAGACGTTATTACAATATTGCACGCAAGTCAAAAAATACGCCAAGTAAAAATTGCTTTAAACTTTGATAATAAAAAAATGTTCAATTTGATTTTTTGGTATCTTTACTTCAAAAAATATTTTATTATTTCAGATTGATTTTTGATTAAAATATATATTTTTTATTTTAATTATGTTTTTTTTTTTAACCCGGGGAAACTTATAAAAATATGTGCACACTAGGGTTACAACTTTTTTTTTGCTAAGTTTTTACCTATCAGCACGTAAAGGGCAATAATGTATTAATAATAGAAATCGCTTTTTCAGGTAATTTTGAAACAAAAACTTCCCGCACAAAGTGCATTTCCTTAAACTGAATTTTTTCAAGTTTTTAACATTACAGTTCTACTAGTTGACCAATAATATTGCACAACATATTTTAAATAACTCTTTACTAATTGTGTTCGTTATTTTGCGAATATTGATGTTTACATCGCGAAACAACGCTCTAATCTCTTTTATCAAAATCCACGAACACGTCAAATTTAAAAACTTTTGTGTCCTTTAAGTTGGATATGCATCGTTATTATCTAATTACGTTAAAATTTTAGCTAAATATTAATTTTTAGTTTAATTAAACAAAAAGAGGATTATACGGAAACTTTTTGAAAACCGCGAAAAATTAAAATTGCGTTATTTTTACTTACTAGTAGCTAAAATTTAATAATTGCAAAAAAAGTCAAAAGTTATATACCTAGTGCACACAGAAACTTTCGGCTTCTAATAACCAGATTAAAAAAATTAATATGATGCTTTATATAATCATTTAATTAAAAATTTATTATGAGTCTTAATACAGTTTTATCCGGTAAATGGACCCATATAATTATATAGTTTGCATTAGTTTAGTTTTAATTTGATAACATCAGATTAAATTACATCCGAATAATGGCGCGATATAATTGAATCTGATTTTATATAGCGGTATAAATTTATATCTGAACTAATACTAATATATACAAAATAAGCTGTAGTTGCATCCGGATTTTGATTTAAAAACTTAATTAAAATCCGAAATAATTACAGTCAAATACGGGTTTTGCTTCAACGTTATTATTTCTTTTAGACTTTAGGAACCTGCAAAAAGTTTAAAACTTTATAATATGTAGCAAATTCCTTTCGATTTGGACATTTTATTTTATTCAAACCTAAAATATAAGTTGTTTGAGAAAAAACTTTGAAAATAAAGATATAATGAAAATGAAGATTTTGTGGATTTTAGTAACTTACGCCAATGAATAAAAAACACGGAAAAAAAGTTGAAACTTATTTTAGCTCTTTACATAGAAAAAATTAAAAACTAAGTTCAAAACTCCTAATGTTACAAATGAAACAAGTTCTTTTTTGGATTCCTACATCTTTCGTGTAGAAATTTATGAACCAGAAAGAAATCAATTCAAAAGACAAAAATTGGGTTACATTTTATTTATATAATTATATACAAAATGATTGTACTATTGTATTGATGTAATACATATTTATATCCAAAATATGATTGTCAATTTTCTAAATTAAATTGTGATTTTTTAAATATGATATAATATATAAATATATTAGTGTCCGACCGAGTATTCGGCTTCGGCTTCGGAGTTCGGTCAAAAAGTGAAGTTCGGCCCAAATTTTGGCCGAACTACCGAACTTTTTATGATTATTTATAAAAAGCACAAATAAATAACAACTGTGGTTATATTTACTTTTCAGAATTTACAAAAAAAACTACATTAAAAATACAACGTTGAATATAATAGAATACCAAAAAAAAACAACGATATTTTAAACATCAATGTGTGTGAAAAAATTTCAAAAAGCCAAAAGAGTTTAAAAAAAATTTCCAGAAATATACCTACAAGACTTATAAGCAAATAATCAAATTTAATGCGATATAATTTAAATAAACGTATACTTTTATATTTTGCAATTAATTTCGATTGGTAAGTAATCCTAAAAAGAGAATAACAGGTTCATCATTTTGGGATAGACATGATGCAGAACCAGACTTAGAAGTAGCAGAACCAAATGAAAATTTTATTGAAAAAGAAATTAATGGTTCATTACGGAGCCTTTAAGTCCCGAAATATTAACATATTTGAGTATTTTAATACAAGTCCATTTACAAATATAAAAGCTGTAGCAATAAAATATTTATCAGCCCCACCAACTAATGTAGCTAGCGAACAACTTTTTAGAGCTGCCGGACAGCTGTATTCTGATAGACGAAGCAATTCACATGGTGTGAATGCGGAAAAATTGCTTTTCTGTCATTACAATATCAAACTTTTGAATTTTAAATATTAAAGTTTAAGTTTTTTTTTTTATATCAACTTAAAAATCGATCAACTATTTTTCTTTGACTATAAAATATAGTACAAATATTTTATTCTTTTTTTGTACTTAAAATACTACAACTATTTTCCAAACATGATTTTTTAAAAAATATACCTATAAATTTTTATTTTTGTTTATGTTTAATAACTTTTTGGTTTAAATTTATTGATCTAAAAAATAATTTATATTTTTTTTATTAAAACAAAAAGTTCGGCTTCGGCCGAACATTGATATTATGGCCGAAGTTTGGCTTCGGCTTCGGCCGAAAAAAATGAGTTCGGTCGGACACTAAAATATATATTACTTTGTATTTGGAATGTCTAGGTATATTTAACGGCATTATTAATTGGATTAGCTTTAGTGTATTCTAAATGCAATATACAATTATATAATGAGCGAGATGCGACAAGACACAACTATATATGACAACATGTTAAAATTTTTCGACGAAAATTATTTTATATATGAATTTATAAATTTATGTCCGGTTAAATACACTGGCAGACAAAAACTTATAAGTGCATATAAAATAAAGTATTGTTTAATGCAAACATCTTAACTCGGTAAATTAAAGATTTATAACCGCAAAAAAACTACTTTCAGATTTTGCAGACAATTTAAAAGGCAAATTTAAAATGCCTGACACTTACAAGAAAGCTTTTCCGATGGGTTCCCTTTGAACTTAATAAAATTCGGATAGGTGATAAAGGAGCAAAAAAATACGATAAACGTATTTTTCAGCGGCCCAATCCCATATTTTGGAGTTTAAAAGTGGCGGTGAAATTTTACACATGTCTGTATGAAAATATGTTTAAAGTTTAGGGAATTTAGACTTATTTACAAACAACGTTAAAATACTTGAGAAAACACATGTTTTGTAAGCCTTTTTGACACTGTCGTGGGCCCAGGCTGCCACTTATTTGAATTATTTTAAATATTGGTGAACAAATTAGTCACTATTTTTTTGTCTCCTTTTTCATATATCCGACTTTTTGTAAGATCGGTGGGAGCCCATTGGGGCTATACTCCATGTCTTGTATTAACAAAAACGTAAATTTAAAAAAATTTAAAATTTCTAAAAAAAAAAAAACAACATCGTTATAACACAAAGCCTAAATTATTTTATATCCACTTATAAGTTTTTGTCTGTTTAATTGAAAATAAATTGGTATAAACAACATAGAAAATAAAATGCAAACATTTAAAAAAAATCGCCAAAATCAAAAAATCGATTGAAGATTCGCGTTTTTTAATTTTGGCGATTTTTTTTTTAATTTTAACAATTTTGTTATTATTTTAGAGATTGTTTCGAATTTTGATAATTTTTTTTAATTTTGGCAATTGTTTTTTAAATTTATGCAATTTTGAGGATTGTTTTTTAAATTTCCGCAATTTTTTTTTCAAATTTGGAGGATTTTTCAAACGTTTTCTATTTTTTTAAATTTTAGCGATTTTTTACAATTTTGGTGATGTTTTAAAATTTTGTAATTTTGCGATTTTTTAATTTAAGCAATTTTTCCCCAATTTTTGGCGATCTTTTTAATGTTTTAATTGTATATACTCAAAATTAGTTTGAAATAAAAAACAATATTCAATTACATTTTTAATAGATATGAATAAAAATATAATTTAAATAATATCAATTAAATAGTTACAAATTATTTTAATTGTTACTACAATTTCCTCAATAGGACTTTTAACCAACACTCAGGGGATGCCCCTACTAATGCATTGCATTGTGTTGATATCAGGAAAATAGGTTATATGGAGGAGGAAAGAGGGAGTAGTGTTTGTGGACATTTGACTTGAATTTTTCTAAATTGTAATTTGCAGGGAAGACTTCCGCAGGGAGACAATTCCACATACGGCAAGTGCGGCTGAAAAACGAATTTCTCTGTAATGCGTTGTGCGATTTGCCGGGCTATAGACAACAAACGGATGAGATCTACTTCACAAGCGGGTAGTACGAACAGAGACCCGGTCCCACGGGATGAGTCGGCTTATCTCAGCAGAACACTTCCCATGGTAATATCTATAGAACAAAGTCACACAACCCACATTCCGACGATGCTCCAACGAGTCAATAGAGTTCGAAACCCTACTGTCGTTGATAAGCATCAACGCTCTCCGTTGCACACGATCCAGAAGCCCCAAAATAGACTTTGAAGCACCTGCCCATATATGGGAGTTATATTCCATCTTCGGCCGGATGTAGGTGGTATATATAGTAAGGAGATCAGATGGGGTGAAGTATTTCTTACACCGGTTTAGAAAACCAAGACACTTGAAAGCTTCTTTCGATACTTGAATATCGAAAGCATGAAGAGTATCTGAATCCTCAATAACGATCCCATCCATATACACAGATGACGTAGTTGAGTCCACAGACCTATGGGTCAACATACAACATTGAGTCTTACGAGCATTAAAATCGACCCTGTTCGCACGACCCCACTCTGAGATTGTCGAAAGGTCAATGATTGAGTGTGTCATTCATAATCTGTCTTTTGCCCCCGACCACCACAAGGCTTGGCCTACGATCGAAGAAAAAAGAATGACAAATGTTGCTGTCATCTGCAAAGGAGTAAATAGGATTGATAGTTCGACCAAGGAGGTCATTAAGAAAGATGAGAAAAAGAGATGGAAAAAGAACAGAGCCCTGTGGTACCCTGAACATAACTGAAACTCGTCGGACGAGACCCCATCTATAACAACACGTATAGTACGATCTCTGAGAAAACTCGAGACAAATCGAGAGAAATCATTACCTACACTCAAAAAAAATAAGTTAGTATAAAAGTTAGTAAAACGTCTTGTAAATCAGGTATACTATTTTTTAGCAAAACTTTTTGCTAAAATCGTGTTTTCAGCTAAAATATTTGTTATACTTATTCAGCACTTAACTGTTTTATACTAATTAATATAATTTATAAAACATTAAAATTATCCTGTCTTAGTACAACTTTTACGTTATGGAGTGTTTAAATGTAAACTGTATTGTAGGTGTAAATGATCGGATGATTTCATGCTGGCTTTGCATCGGAAGCTTTCACATGAAATGCAGTGGTCTTAAAGCCCGAGATGCGGATGCACTTGCTGACAATGGAAAATTTCTCCACTGGACCTGTCCAAAATGCAGACCTATCAGTGTGGAATTTTATAATTTTTTCAAAAGTTCTAAAAAAGATTTTGAACAACTTAAAAGCGACTTTGTTTTACTACATCAAAAACTTACTAAGTTTGGTGAACTATTTACAAAATTCCCAAATTTGGATAAGTTTACCAGTGCACATCAACTTTCTTCTCCTAAGCGGAAAAAAACTGAAAACAATCTTTTTCAACCTCAAAACGCTCAGTCATTGATTGCTGAACCTAAAAACATAACTGATTCTGTTACTCCTCGTCCTGTTATTACTGTCCCTGAAAACACAAATGCTGTTCAACTTATGGAAATCGCTGTCCCAGTGCCACAAATGAATGTATCAGCTCCTGCGGAAACTGCTGAACTGTAAATGTAAATCGAAATTATTTAAATTCAAATACAAATAATAATGAAACTCCTTCAAATCCGTTAAGAGTAATACCCCCAGAAAAATCGATATTTGTTTCACGCTTTGCTTCTGAAACTACAATTAATGACATTAATCATTATATAAAATCAAATTTGAAATGCGATGCCGTTATCTCGACATATAAATTTAGAAATTTCGAGCAAAGAAGTATTGCCTCCTTCAGAATTATGGTACCATTTGAATTTTTTGATCGTGTTGTTAGTCCTGGATTCTGGCCGGAAAACGCTCTCGTCCGAGAATATATTCCACGTAATAACCAAAATTCAAATAATACTGCTCGTATTCCACGTATGCTAAATTCTCCAAAAAACTAACTAAAAACCTTGAAAATTTAAGTATCGTATACCAAAATGTTAATGGAATTAATTCAAAACTATCCTCTTTATATATTGAAAGTTTCGCGCTCATCGTATTCACAGAAACCTGGCTTAGTTGTAAAACTTTAAATACTGAAATACTGTGTAATAATTATCAGATTTATAGACGGGATAGAATTACTAATACTACTGGTGGAGGTGTTTTAATTGCTGTGTCTAAAAAGTTACCTTCGGTTGAAATTGCTACCGACCCTATTTGCAATATCGAATTTATTGGAGTAAGAATAAAGTTAAATCGTAAACAAGTCTTTATAACCTGTTCATATATTCCTCCGAGTACTGATAAATTGACTGATAAATTGATTTTTTCTTAGCACTCTGAAACCATTAAATCTGTTGCTCAAACAACAAATTCTGAGGACTCTATGTTTGTCTTTGGCGACTTTAATATGCCATATTTAACTTGGAAATTTTTACCGGATGTTTTTATGTATGCTCCCATTTATATTAAGGATACTTATGAAGAATTTTTAAACAACATATCGGATTTAGGGCTTCTCCAGATAAATGGTGTTTATAATAATAATAAAAAGTTACTAGATTTGGTATTTGTAAATGAACCGGCTGATTGTACCTTGACTCGCTCTAATCCTATTACCAGACCTGAAGACCATCATCACCCTGCTATTGAATTAATTTGCAACTTGCCATTAGTTACTGAGTCAAAAAGACATTTGAATAATGTTAAGTATTACTGTTTTAAAAAGGCGAACTACAATGATTTGAATTCCTTATTTTGTAACACAAACTGGCTACAAATTTTGTCATTTTCTAATGGATCATCAGATGCTATAGACACAATGATATTTTCTTTCTATAAAACTATTTTTGGTTACTTTGATGAATGTATCCCGAAGCACACTGTAATGAAAAAATCCGGTCCTCCATGGAACTCAAAATCTTTAACTAAACTGAAAAATTTGAAAAATAAACGGTTTAAAAAGTATAAAAAATCTGGCTCACTTATGGAGTATGGTAAATATTCTGTAGCCCGCGCAGAATACAACTTGCTGAATCTAAAGTTGTACACAAATTACCTTATAACATAAAACTAAACTTTAAACGTGACCCTAAATCCTTTTATAAGTTTGTTAATTCTAAAAGAAATCTGACGGCTACCCTCCAGTAATGAAATATTTAAATCGTGAATCTAGCGATGATTTGATGATCAGTAACATGTTTGCTGACTTTTTTGCCACTACATACACAGATGCTGAATATGATAGTTATAATATTTATCCTTTTACTATACCTGAACATCCGTCAATTTCATTTCCTCTTGTTGACACGTCTTCTATTGTTAGCGCTTTAAAAAAATTTAAATCGTCTTATTCAGGCGGCCCTGATGGTATTCCTAGCTGCATTCTAAAAAATTGTGCTAATTCCTTAGCAACTCCGTTATCTATCATCTTTAATTTGTCTATTAAACATGGCTATTTCCCAAAAATTTGGAAAGAGTCCTACATTATCCCACTATTTAAATCTGGTAGTAAATCTGATGTTACCAATTATAGAGGTATAGCTAAACTAAGTGCAATACCCAAACTGTTTGAAAAATGCATCACTGATTCCTTATGTCATCAAGTCTCTTCCATATTATCATCGGTTCAACATGGTTTTCGTAAAGGATACTCAACAGTGACAAATATATTAGAACTTACAACTTTAATTAACCGTGGTTTCATCAAAGGAAAACATACTGATGTAATATACACTGATTTCAGCAAAGCTTTCGATAAAGTTAATCATTGCCTTTTACTTAAAAAATTGTACTTGATGGGATTTACAAAAAACTGTTTAAACTGGTTTCAATCTTATCTAACTGCTAGAGAGCAATGTGTTTTGTTTAATAATACCTCATCTAAGAAAATAATTGTAAATTCTGGGGTACCGCAAGGCAGCCACCTGGGTCCAATTTATTTTCTCTATTTATAATGATGTTCCATCTATAATTAAATTTTCTAACGTGCTTATGTATGCTGACGACGTTAAAATCTTCCTTAGCTATAAAGATTCTGGTGATCGAGCTTACCTTCAACGTGATTTAAATAGTTTCTTCGTTTGGTGCAATCTAAATTTATTCGATTTGAATTTAAGTAAATGCAAGTACATGCGTTTTTCTAGAATATTCTGGAGATCTTGGTCAATATTTTCTTGGTGAACATCAGTTGGAGTTCGTAAATGTTTTTCTCGATCTCGGTGTTTTACTGGACACAAAACTGACATTTACTCAACATATTACTATGACATCTAATAAAGCTCGTGGGGGTACTTGCCTTTATTAAACGTTGGGCTAAAGAATTTACTGATACAAGCATTACAAAACAATTATCTTGTTAGACCAATTTTGGAATACTGCTGCGTTGTCTGGGATCCGTATTACGACGTTAACAGTAATCTTATTGAGTCTGTTCAAAAACAATTTTTAATTTTTTGCTTACGAAATCTTTTTCCTGATCCTACTAATCTTCCTTCATATAAATCAAGGTTAGCTCAAATTAAATTACCTTCATTAATTAGCCGCAGAAAAATGCTAAATGTAACATTCTTAATCAACCTGATAAATGGCGACGTTTGCTCTGAATTTTTGGTGAACAGTCTTACATTTAACGTTCCTCAACGTCCAACACGTTACTTCAGTCCATTATATATTGATTACTTTCGCGTAAACTATGCTAATGCTGATCCATTTAGAAGATTATGCGACGACTTTAATACATTTTATAATTTAATAGATTTTTCCACAAATATTAACGTAATTAAACGCAATATAATATTGTTCCTAAATACGTAGATTTAAAACACTATTTTAATTTATTATTTTTAAGAAAAATGTCTGTAGGGATCTATCCCGTAGACTTAAATAAATAAAATAAAATAAAAAAAAAAAAAAAATGCTTTACTTATATACTCATGTTTTACTAATTAATTTTGCTAAAAAAAAAATGTGCTGATAAGCACATTAATAGTGTGGACGACAACCAGATTGAAAGATATACGCAGAATGAAGCAGATGTCGCGGCATGTCAAGATGTAGTAGAGAAAAAGAAAATGATACTAAAAAGTACAACTCTAATAAGACATATAAAAAAATCAACCATGGAAGACTTTTGTATCTGTTTTTCACACATAAAGCAAAATTGAGGATTAAAACAACTTAAATTTTGGGTTGTCACCGGCTTGTGAAAATAATTGTCTTTTAATTAAATGAAAGACAAAATAAAATATTTAAATTTAATATGTATTTCTAAACTAAATGCTTATAGATTATAATCTAGTGTGGTCAAATTGCAAACAAACATATACAGACATGTAGACAGAGTAAAGCGAAAGACAAAGACACACATCTTAGGTAGATTTTTATGGTTCCTTTTTCTTATTGCAAAAAATGGCTGTTTTTTCGTTTCGTTTGTTTTTGTTTATTTTTTCGTTTCGTTTCTATAATTATCTTCGGCAGTAGCGTCCTTTAAAAAAAAAGCATCATTTAGACAACCATTGATGTAAGTAGTTGAAAGAAAATTTTTGTTATGTTATATATATTTATTTCTATATATTTTCAGATATTAAATTAATTCATGTCGTCAATGTGGGAAAATGAAAATTTTCATATATCGTAATTATTGTAAATTATTTTTAAAAGAATCACAAAAATATGTTTTATGATTTTCAGCAAATAAATTAACTAAATTACAATTTTTCTACAAATTTTTTGCGTTTTTTTTCAGTTTACTAAAATTCAGCAAAAAATTTATTAATTTTTAGCAAGGCATTTTTATTTCTAATCCACTAAGTGTTAGCAAAACTTTTGCTGAATCTACTAATTTTGTTGCTAAAAATCAGCTCGCTGATTTTCAGCAAAAGATTTTGCTGACATTAGCAATTTTTTTGCAAGCACCCTCCTGACTAAAATTTTACTAACTCAGCAAAATTTTTTGCTGACTTTACAAACTTTTTTTTTGAGTGTACACCAAAGGGAATTAGTTTTGATAACAGTGCGCCGTGCCACACACGATCGAACGCCTAGGAAATATCTAGAGCAACTACCTTGTTCTCACCAAACATGTGAATAGACCGACTCCAACATTCAGAAAGGATCGCCAACAGATCTCCCGTAGAACGAGTTCTACGAAAGCCATACTGTCGATCACTAATCAGTGAGTTGGCCTCCAGATAATTTACAAGATAGTAGTTAACCATGCTCTTGAAAGATATACGCAGAATGAAGCAGATGTCGCGGCATGTCAAGATGTAGTAGAGAAAAAGAAAATGATACTAAAAAGTACAACTCTAATAAGACATATAAAAAAATCAACCATGGAAGACTTTTGTATCTGTTTTTCACACATAAAGCAAAATTGAGGATTAAAACAACTTAAATTTTGCGTTGTCACCGGCTTGTGAAAATAATTGTCTTTTAATTAAATGAAAGACAAAATAAAATATTTAAATTTAATATGTATTTCTAAACTAAATGCTTATAGATTATAATCTAGTGTGGTCAAATTGCAAACAAACATATACAGACATGTAGACAGAGTAAAGCGAAAGACAAAGACACACATCTTAGGTAGATTTTTATGGTTCCTTTTTCTTATTGCAAAAAAATGGCTGTTTTTTTCGTTTCGTTTGTTTTTGTTTATTTTTTCGTTTCGTTTCTATAATTATCTTCGGCAGTAGCGTCCTTTAAAAAAAAGCATCATTTAGACAACCATTGATGTAAGTAGTTGAAAGAAAATTTTTGTTATGTTATATATATTTATTTCTATATATTTTCAGATATTAAATTAATTCATGTCGTCAATGTGGGAAAATGAAAATTTTCATATATCGTAATTATTGTAAATTATTTTTAAAAGAATCACAAAAATATGTTTTATGATTTTCAGCAAATAAATTAACTAAATTACAATTTTTCTTCAAATTTTTTGCGTTTTTTTCAGTTTACTAAAATTCAGCAAAAAATTTATTAATTTTTAGCAAGGCATTTTTATTTCTAATCCACTAAGTGTTAGCAAAACTTTTGCTGAATCTACTAATTTTGTTGCTAAAAATCAGCTCGCTGATTTTCAGCAAAAGCTTTTGCTGACATTAGCAATTTTTTTGCAAGCACCCTCCTGACTAAAATTTTACTAACTCAGCAAAATTTTTTGCTGACTTTACAAACTTTTTTTTTTGAGTGTACACCAAAGGGAATTAGTTTTGATAACAGTGCGCCGTGCCACACACGATCGAACGCCTAGGAAATATCTAGAGCAACTACCTTGTTCTCACCAAACATGTGAATAGACCGACTCCAACATTCAGAAAGGATCGCCAACAGATCTCCCGTAGAACGAGTTCTACGAAAGCCATACTGTCGATCACTAATCAGTGAGTTGGCCTCCAGATAATTTACAAGATAGTAGTTAACCATGCTCTCCATCACCTTCGAGAGCGCAGAACATATTGCAATTGGGCGGTAATTTTTAGGATTATTAGCCGCACCCTTTTTGGGGATTGGTTGAACATTGGAAACCTTCCAGCACGAAGGGAAGACACCTGCATGGCATGAAGAGCTGAACAGGTTAGCCAATGGACGAGCTAGCATCAAAGAGCACTGTTTCAGTACCAGTGCTGGTATGCCATCCGGTCCCGGTGACTTGTTTACGTTGAGATCCGCAAGAACCCTTTTAACGGCACGAGCTCGAAAGAATATCTTGGGCATAGTACAGGATACCCGCCCAAGCTCGGGCAGTGGTTGATTGCTCTCTGGTAAAAGTGAATTTCTCGCAAAAAGATCAGCCAATAGGTTAGCTTTACCAAACGGATCAGTGAATGCGTGGTCATCCTTTATAAGAGTTGGAATAGATGAACTAGCATTATTCCTTACTCTTTTAACAAATGACCAAAAGCTCTTACTGCCCTTAGGAGCAGAAAGAACTTTAGCACGAAGACGCTGTTCGTACAGAAACTTTTCGCGACTTAGTACTTTGGCACAAGCCTTTCTCGCCTGTTTGCGTAGCAATTCAGTATTGGCGTTTTTGTTATTACGCCAATTACTAAACGCTACCTCTCTGGATCTGACTGCGGTACTGCAAGTCTGGTTAAACCAACACTTATGTCTTGCTTTAGCCGAAATGCGCTTTGATGGAATGAATAACTTCATTCCAAGCACGATTATGTTCTCCACCATTTTCGCGGCGGCATCAACATTTTCATCAAGAAAACACAGTTTCCAGTTGAATTGACGATAAAAATCATTAAGTTCAGCCCAACGAGCCTTTTCATAGATAAATACTGAGCGTTTCGTAGCTGGATTTGAAACGCGCCGAAGTTCGGAGTACGAAAAGGGAGCGGAAATGGTGCAGTGATCCGAATTTCCGAGAGGTGCTAATACCCCCACATCATATTTGTCCGGATGTGACAACCTTTTTGTGTTTTAAAAAAGGGTTTTTTTTTGATTACCCGATGAAAAAAGTTCCTATATACTCATATACAACATGTTAGTTTAGTTGATTTTTTTCCGGTACCATGTAAATGCAGTCCACTTTATAAATTAAATAAAAGAACATTAATAGAATACAATTAAATTCAAACCTAAATTAACAAAATTGTTTAATCAAAATCGTAAACATAAATTGGTCCTTCTCGCCAAATCTTGGGCAGAAGTGTTTCGGTCGCGGAATGAAAATAAACTAAAGTATTCGTGGTAAAAACAATTCTCCCAAGTAAAAAAATATGAAATAAATAGCGGTTTTCATTCTTGGTGTTATATTTACTACGATTTTTTCACAGCAAAGCGTGAGTGTTTTTTTTTTTAATGTATGGTAAATTTATAATCAGCTGATTTTTGTTGTTCGCCACATATTTATCAAAAATTATTTTAAACTAAGAAAATTGCCAAAATTTCCAGAAAAAAAGACAAAATCAGAAATACTAGTATCAACCTAGCTAATATGTGTGATTTGCTTTATTTTTGTAAATATACGGACAAAATCACAAATACTAGTATAAACCTAGCTAATATGTGTGATTTGCTTTATTTTTGTAAATTACGGAGGTTCAAAGCTCGTTTTACTGATAAATTTATCACTCGTGTTTACTACATTTTTTGTGTGGTATTTCGCCACAGCGTAGTAAATTTTAGTGCAATACATTTTGTTGCTGGTTCTGGTAAATTCTGATAAATTTATCAAACGTACGTAATAAACCAGATCTACAAGGGGTATTTACTACCGGTAATGTATTTAATTTACTATGAGTACAAGTAATGTATTTAATTTAAACAATTGTGATTTTTAGTAATGCGTAAATAAGTAGCTCCTCTGGACTACAAGCACAACAACAAAAAGAAAAGAATATTGTGAAATTAATTTCTGTACAAGAACAACAAGTGGCAAAAATTGTTATAGGAACAATACATATGTACATATTAGAAAAAAACAAGCAAGGGAAAAAAGTGCATGCATAAAGACCAAACCACAAAATATGTACATATTAGTGTGTGTAAAACAAAAACAGTGAAAAAACAACAAGAAAACTAAACATAGTAAGTGTAGAAGCCCAGCTAGCATTTGGAAGATTGTTTTTTCAAAAATCATCTTGCTTAGTCTTCTTCGAGTATTTTTGGTGATCAAAAACTTATTAATCACTTACGGTTTTAAAGAAGGACTCGAAGATGAATCGAGCTTATGATTGAAAAGTGTTTGTTTTAAAATACCATAACAAATTTATAGAAATCGTAAATTAATCGTCCAGGTGTTTAAATTGTAAGTATTTTATCCGTTATTTATTATCTTAATTTGAACATCTAGAAGATTGAAAACTGCTTGATCGCAAACACATAAGGCAGGCGTTTGAAATGTGATTATTTTGTTTTATGATCATATTTTGCGCTTGCTTGTTAAGGTGTTTTTTTTTTATTATAAAGCAAAAATATAATAATATATTAATGGCGTACCCCGTTTTTTCTTCTATAAACCAGATTTGCTCTGCAAAATTTTAATAAAGTTTTGCATCTTTTAAAGCAGTTTTTTGTATTATTATATATTTCATCTTAATTTTTTATGGTAAATACATATAAGATCTTCAGCAATATTCTGGTATCAAATTTGGTTAATAAATGTGGAGAATTAAGAAGTAAATCAGCGTTTTTCAGTTCCCGATTAAAAAAAATCTCATATATGGTGTTTCATATAATTTAATTTAATATGACCCCATAATTTATTATATAAAATTTCATCCCAAAATGGCCCGATTAAATTGTATCAAATTTCATTTAAATGTATCATATTAGATTAATTTAGATTATTATTAGTAAATTATGCTTTATTATTAGATTAATATAGATTAATTTACAAATATAAATGATAAAATATAGTTTTGTAAGAATTTTGTCCTTATTAAATTTTATCAAATAATACCTTATACTATTGTAGTGTGAATACTCACAGTACATAGTGTACAAATGGAAATAGCAATTAAACTTGAATTTGGAAATATTAATATATGTTGTTGAACCGTGTTCAACAGGAATTTTATGCATCAATCTTTCCCCTATTTTGTTTATCTATTTATCTCAATTATTTTGTACTCAATTTATCTTATTTCTCTATTCTCAGTTCTCCATGAACAAACCCCTTTTTTTCTTTATATATTTTTATTTAAATATTATATATTTAAATGTCATTTATTTTTTTTATATATATTAACGGAGTTGGACTCCATATTTTATCTGTTTTTTGTAAAAACAAGTGAGTATTAGAATACCCTTCAATAAAGCAGGAAGCTTTTTATGTGAAAAATAAGAAACCCCTGTGTTCTTATTTGTAATACTCACCGACTCAAACTAATTGGGAAAGGGAGTTACCCACACCCCAACATATGGTCCTTCGATAAAATCCTAGAAAGGCTAGGATTGGAATGAATTAGTGACATTGTGGTCAGCTAATTTTCATCATAGTGGCAGTTGTCTTACAAACAACAACTCTAACAACAGCATCAATAGACAAGGTGGTCTATATTACAGCGTAATCACTTCAAGTGCATCTCAGCAGGGGACAGTGACCAGTGTGTTTTTACCAGCATCCCTGAAGATTAACAACAGCACTCATCAAAACTCCAACAAGGTGCATACAGCACAACACACATAATACCGGCAATACAACATAACCCCCAAGGCAAATTATTCGTGAAGAAAATACTGAGGTTCTTGGATTTGAAAGGTATGTACTGTGATTATTAGTGTTTTGTGCGGCATTTTTTTTCTCTAATTAAAAAAGGCTGAATTTCTTGAACCATATAAAATTTGTTTTATAAAAACAAATACAAAAAGCAGCCAATTAATTAACCACATTTAACCTCAAAAACATTGAAGTTAAAATAAAGAAGTCAAACTTAAAATGAAGCAACACAAAAAAGAATGAAAAAGTAATCGATTTAATCGATAAAAATACCACTAAATTGTACCTTCACAAAAAGAGTACCACTAAAAACTCCAATCACTAATAAAATAGTCAAATTCAACACAGTCACCACTAATAGAATTCTACATGAACGAAAATAAAAGGAACAACAATTAGGACATACATGTAAAAACAAAAATACTACTCAAATTAGCAACCGCAACCTACCTCAACATCTTTGTTTAATTTGCAAACGTTTTCTTACCACACACGAACAAAAAAAAAAGAGAATAAAAAAGAACATTCTAGTGCAAGAAGAATGCAAAAAAAACTTACAAATTAATTAAAAAATAAAAAGTAAAACTAAAAATTAACAAACAATTTATTTCACTATTGAATGTGTATAAAGTTATTGTCACCAACTAAAAAAGTGTTTTTTTAATCATATTTCCCCATGAAACAAAAAGTTAATAATTCAAATAAAGTGATGAACTACTACAGTAATTAATATTTAATTTACATATAAATCCCTCATGGTGTAACAAAAGCCGGTGTCTCAAAACAACAACAAAAACTATAGAAGACAAAACCCGTTTGCAGTAAAATAAAGATCAACAACTACAGTGACGTCATACATAGGGTATCCAAACCGGACTATTGAAAATCAATTGTGGTAAATTGTGTAGTGCCGGTAAGTCCATAAAGTTGATCTTTTTGAATCTATAAATTGGTAACACAATCTGGTGGATTATTAACAACAAAATTTTTGGAAAATTTAGAGTGGATCGGTATTGCAAATTATATAAAAAAAAAAATCCTTAAAAAAGTTTTTCTTAAAGATATTTTTAATAAAAGTGGTGCTATTTAAAAGTAAATTGCTATATTTTTTATTGAAGAAAAATAGAGTGGTGCAATTTACGAATTTCGAGTAAAGGATTATTTCAAAAGTAGTTCGAAAAAAAGAAAAATATTTTTCTTTAAATATAATAGAGTGGTGCTGTTTATACAAAATAGAAAAAAAATAGAGTGGCCCAATTATACGAATTTTTGGAACAAAAACAAAGTGGCACGGTACAATTAATAAAAGTTTTTTCTTGGAGAAAATAGAGCGGCGCAATTTTCAAAATTTTAAAAAAACAATATACTTTATTTTGGGAATTTTTCTGGAGAAAATTTTTTAGAGTGGTGCGGTTTTTCAAATTTTAAAAAATTTTTTGATGAAATTTTTAAGCAGTGGTGCAACACAAAAATAGAAGAAATTAGAAAATTTGGAAATTAGAGTGGCACGAAAACCTATTTTAAAAAAAAAAATTTTTTTTGATATTAATGTGCCAAATTAAAATTTATTGCAAAATTTTTCAAAAATTAGAGTGACCCGGAAAATTATTTCTTGCAAAAATAGAGTGGAGCGGTTTTACGAATTTACACAATTCTTTAAATATTTTGTGGTAAAATTTTATTGATTTAAATATCACTTCGTGAAGAAGTTTTGGAAAAATTAGAGTGGAGCGGTTTAACTTATTTTGGAAATAAGTTCGTTAATAACGATTTTTAAGGAAAAAATTCGAATATTCTGGTTGTTCTTTACGGAGCAAGAGTAAGTTTACACATTTGTACACTCATTATACACACATTGTATACACATTTTGTATATAAAAAATAATAAATTCCTCAAATTTGATTCTGGTCATTAGGGTTGTTTTTCGGCTCGGGTAGGCAATAACAATGATAGCATCAAAGAGAAGATGTAAGTTCGACCTGCAACAACTAACGGGGTTCTGCGCGAACTTTGAAAAAACGAGTTCGGCAAGCAATACGTTCGCTTCTCTAAGTGTAAAACGCGATGAACTAGACAGAAGATGGCTCAAACTAGTGGGGTCTTATGAAGAATATGTAGTAGGGGAAGAAAAAGTAAAGGACGAAGACTTAAAAAATGAATTGGTTTCAAACTATGAAGAGGCTAGTGAGTTATACCAGAAATATAAGGCAACGATTTTAGATCATTTGAAAGCAATTGAAACGAAACCAACCGAGCAGGTGGTGCACAGGTCGTCTTTCAAGTTCCCAGCTTGTGACATCCAATCCTTTGAAGGGGGGTATGCAAAATGGCCAGCCTTTCGAGACATGTTTCAGGCGATAGTGGGAAAGGAAAAATTCCTGGCGCCAGCAGAAAAACTTAATTATTTAAAAACCAAAGTAAAAGGGGAAGCTTTTAATGTAATAAAAGATTTCGATTCTGTCGATGACAATTTTAACTTGGCCTGGGAGGCATTGAAAAACAGGTTCGAAAACAAAAGACTGTTGGTAAACGACCAAATGAAAAAGGTTTTCGCAATACAGGCATCCCAAACGGAAACTCTAAAATCTATTAGATATATTAAGAATACAGTGGCCGACTGTTTATCGATTTTAAAAACCTTCAAGGTTGAAGTAGCGGATAATGATCCCTTCTTATTACATCTAGCAACAGCAAAACTTCCTGAGGAAACTCTACTCGCCTGGGAATGTACAATTGAAAACCATAGGGAGTTGCCATCATGGGGTCAACTTAGCGACTTTCTCTCATCTAGAATAGAATTTTGGAAACAATGAGCGAAGTAAGAAAGCCCTTAGGCAGGGATAATCAACCATCAAAATCCCAATCATTTTACGTTCAGGCTGAAACAGATAAACAAAATTATATCTGCAAAAAGTGTAAACAAAATCATCCACTGAAAATTTGCAGTTATTTTAAATTGCTATCTCCAAATGAGCGTCTTAAATACGTTTTTGCAAATAAATACTGCGTCAATTGTCTGTCTCATACCCATTTTAAGTCAAAATGCCCAAGTACATACACTTGTAGTGTATGCAACAAAAAGCATCATACAATGTTGCACCTTGAAAAGGGCGATAATACGGGAAACTTCAAGAACACGAAACCTCAATCGCAAACGAATTTTCAAGATAAGGAAAAACCTTCATCTTCAAACCCACGACCGCCAGTTAAAACATTTACCACTCAAGTTAGTGATAAGGGTCCGTCGGATGAAAATACTTTGGAGGAGATTCAGGCTAACTTTGTTCAAGCTGACGAGACTACGGTTTTGCCCACTGTAATTGCACAAATCGAAAGTTCAGGCGAATTATTCACGATTCGAGCCTTAATTGATACCGGATCTGAAAAAAGTTTCATTACTACTAGTATGCAACAAAAGTTTTCAATACCTTTCCATAACAAAAATTCAAAAATTTCTGGATTAGGTGGGGCAGTAGTAGGCAAATCAAAAGGAATGTGCAATGTTACTGTAAAATCTAGAATTTCAGACTTCAAAGTAAAAATCAATGCAGTAGTGGTACCGAAATTATCCAATTTTTTGCCTTCACGACCTTTTAAATTAACAAGTTTTGAAGACATCAAAGACTTAACCCTTGCTGATCCGTATTTTATAAACCGGCCGGAATTGATATGATTATTGGAAGTAATTATTTACCAGTTATTAACCTTACGGGCGTAAGGTTGAATGTTATGGGCACATTTGAAGCCAGAGAGTCTCATTTTGGTTGGTACTTATTGGGACCTGAACCCGCAAGCCAAATCAACTCATTTTCGACTTCAGTTTCGACATCAGATGATTTTCTTCTTCACGAACAGATAAAAAAGTTCTGGGAACTTGAAGAAATCGAAAAAGATATTCCGGCCGCCGAAGCCGATATATATTGTGAAAATTTTTATAAAACATCCACTATTAGACAATCAGATGGTCGCTATATTGTGCGACTTCCCTTTAAAGAGGAATTCCCCCGTGATATTTTTTTAGGTCCTTCAAGGAACATGGCCCTAGCGCAGTACCATAGGATGGAAAAAACGCTGGATAAAACGCCAGACTTGAAGAAACAATATCGTCAGGTTCTCCAAGAATATATTGACTTGGACCAAATGGAACCAGTTTCACACTCGGAAACAATAGGTGAAAAACATTTTTAATTTTTTTTACCCCACCATGCGGTTGTTCGACCCGAAAGTAAAACCACAAAAGTACGAGTGGTTTTTAACGCATCAAAGAAAACCAATAGTGGATTCTCCTTGAATGATGTTCTTCATCAAGGCCCAACTCTTCAGGCCGATTTAATGCAAATTATACTTAGTTGGCGATATTACAAATTCGTCTTCACGGGCGACATTGAAAAAATGTTCCGACAAATAATAATACATGAAGCTGATCGACCGTACCAGCAAATTTTGTTCCGTAATGAGACGGATAATTTCGTAAAATCGTATCAAATGAAAACAGTCACATTTGGGGTGAACTGTGCGCCTTTTTTAGCTATACGAACTCTACAGCAGTTAAGTGAGGACTGCAAGAACGTATATCCAAAGGCATCCACTATTTTAAATACAGAAATCTATGTAGATGATATTTTGTCTGGAGGACATATTCTTGAAGAGGCAAAACTGAAACAAAGTCAAATAACACAGGCTTTAAATTCAGCAGGCTTCCCCATGAAGAAAATAACCGCCAATAACAACTTTCTTCTTAAACATTTGGCCCGGGAGGATCTTCTTGACGAAGATTTTTTGAAGTTCGACGATTCTAGCACCATAAAAACCTTGGGTATTCGCTGGAATGCAAAATCAGACTTCTTTTATTATGTAGTAGAACCTAACCCAATTGTGCCCTCCTCTACAAAAAGCAGATTTTATCATGTATTGCGAAGCTATTTGACCCCCTGGGCTGGTTAGGTCCAATTGTCGTGATTGCCAAACTTTTGATGCAAGAGTTGTGGGAAAGAAAATTAGATTGGGATGAAGGTGTCCCACCCATTATTTTAATAAAATGGAACGAATTTCTTAAAAATTTACCCCTAATTTCTACATTGAAAATCCCTAGATGGGTACATTTTTCGCCAAACCACCATATACAGATACACGGATTTTGTGATGCGTCTGAAAAAGCGTATTGCGGTGCAGTCTACATGCGATCTGCAACTTCAGACGGAGAAATCAGCAGCCATTTGTTAGTGGCAAAAACGAAAATCGCCCCTATAAAAAAGACCACAATCCCCAAGCTAGAATTATGTGGCGCTTTGTTACTTTCAAGGCTAATTAAAGGTTTAATGGAAAACGCAAAGTTCTCTTACGAACTATACTTGTGGACGGACTTCTCTATAGTCCTCGGGTGGCTACAAAAACCACCTAACACTTTAAAAACAATAAACACTGGAAACATGTGAAAACCGACGACAACCCAGCAGATTTAGGTACCCGCGGTTCCACACCTCAAGAGCTTATCGAGAGTAACCTATGGTGGCATGAGCCCACCTGGCTTCAACAACCTACTGAACTTCGGCCAAAACCACGAGTTTTTGATCCAACGGACTTAGAAACCAAAAAGATCTCAGCCTTTCATCTAAAAACTACCCCAGCCGACACCAGCAGCACAGATATTTTTCATCAAGCTAGTGAATCTGACAACATATTAGAAAACTTTTCATCTCTCCCTCGAGCCCTAAGGGTCGTGAGTTATTGTGTTCGTTTCATAAATCGAAGACGAAAACACCCATTTGAAACTGAACAGTTTATAACTACAGAGGAAATTCTATTCGCGAAAAGGCGACTAATTTCAATCGCTCAGAAAGCTCACTTTTACAAAGAGTATGAATGCCTTAAAGGAAAACGGCATATCAACAAAAAAAGCAGACTTCTTACTTTAAGTCCATTTCTCGATAAAGATGATTCATTACGTGTTGGAGGTAGACTTAATAATTCAGGATTAAGTTATACAGAACGCCATCCTATAATGATTCCCGAAAAATCACGCTTTGCTAATCTTTTTGTCGAATATACCCATACAATTTTGCTTCATGCTGAACATCACATAATGTTACGGGCTATAAGACAAGGGTTCTATATACCTAGACTTAAAAATTTGGTACGAAAATGTATTCGAAACTGCAAGGCATGCACTATATACAAGCACAAAATTCAACATCAAATTATGGCCGCTCTCCCCCCTGAAAGAGTAAATTTTTCATTGCCTTTTACCTACACCGGAGTCGACTTTGCCGGCCCGTTCAATATAAAAACATCAAAACTACGAAGTGCCAAGTTAATCAAAGCATATGCAGCCGTCTTTGTTTGCTTCTCTACAAGAGCAGTTCATTTGGAAGCCTGCTCAGATCTTTCTACAGACGCGTTTCTTGCCTGCTTTGACCGGTTCACCGGACGTAGAGGTTTTCCTAAAACCATGTTTTCGGATAATGGTCGAAATTTTCTTGGGGCTAGTTTAGCCTTACTAAAAACCTACAACGAATTCTTGAAAACGACCGAAAGGGCCTTAGTAGAAAAATATGGTGCCCACGGATTTACCTGGTCATTTATTCCACCATATGCACCCCACATGGGCGGCCTCTGGGAGGCTGCCGTAAAAAGCATGAAATCTCATCTTAAAAAGGTAGCTGGTAATCTCAACTTTACTTTTGAAGAATTTGCTACAATGCTAATCAGAATTGAAGCTGTATTAAATTCGCGTCCAATGTCTCCATTGACCGAAAACCCGTCCGAACTACTTCCCTTGACTCCAGGTCATCTTTTGAGAGGTGCTTCACTCATTGCTCCTCCTGAAGCTCCAGAAGAACCACCGCTAGAAAAATTGAGTCACCTAAAACGATTTGACCGACTAAAAGCTCTTCAACACATCTTCGCCCGTCGTTGGAAAAACGAATATATTACCGAACTTCAGCGAAGAGTTAAATGGAAAACTGAACAACACAACATAAAGCCAAACGACTTTGTCATCGTGAAAGATGATTTGTTACCACCCACCGAGTGGCGTCTGGGACGCATTACCAAAGTGATATATGGAAAAGACAGCAACGTGCGAGTAGCCGAAATCAAAACACAAAATGGAATTATAATGCGCTCGATAGCTAAATTGTGGCTTTTACCAACCTCTAATACCCCACTTAAACAAACCTCACAGAAATCCACCCGATTTAAAATCAAAAGCCCTGATAAAAAAGAGAAACAGTCGCTAAACAAAATTTCTAATAACACAGTACATATACATTCTTTTCTTCCTCTCTAGCCATCATCATGCCCCGATGCAATTTGTGTCTAAAAAACCACGCCGTCCGGCACTGCCGCACTGTTCGCCCCTGACGAACAACGTGGGGGAATCGAGTACGGGGTGTTCGACGTCTCCGCAACCTACACACCACGCACCCATTATGGACCGATCGCCCGTTGGCGACTACCGTTGCGCGAAGAAGCCATTCGTGTACCACCGCCTATTACGGATCCACTGTTAGTGGAGCATTTTTCAACCATCAAGTCCAAGGCACATCCCTTCGCGACTTGCCGTACCATTGATGGAGTTATTGGTCATCGGACGCTGGCATCCATAATAAGACCAGAGGTGATCCAGCCAGCAGAAACCCTACCCAAGGCGCAAAGATCCATCTTTGGGTGGGTCATCCATGGAGTTTTGAACCACAAAACATCCTCGCGCGGGAGTATGTTGAACCGTGTTCAACAGGAATTTTATGCATCAATCTTTCCCCTATTTTGTTTATCTATTTATCTCAATTATTTTGTACTCAATTTATCTTATTTCTCTATTCTCAGTTCTCCATGAACAAACCCCTTTTTTTCTTTATATATTTTTATTTAAATATTATATATTTAAATGTCATTTATTTTTTTTATATATATTAACGGAGTTGGACTCCATATTTTATCTGTTTTTTGTAAAAACAAGTGAGTATTAGAATACCCTTCAATAAAGCAGGAAGCTTTTTATGTGAAAAATAAGAAACCCCTGTGTTCTTATTTGTAATACTCACCGACTCAAACTAATTGGGAAAGGGAGTTACCCACACCCCAACATATGTGAATACCGTATATACAACATATAAAAGGGTATTACATTTCATTAATATTGTCTTTAGCAGTCAATGTCATACGATGGGTTTATTTACACAACACATGTTTTAAGTGTTTTGTTGTTTATGACTTTTTCATGACTAGACCCACTCAATGCAATAAGAATGACTTGCAACAAATAGTGCTGCATTGCTAGAAATCTGTCACACAGATGTTCAAGTAGGCCAAGGGCTAGTAGCTATGGTTATTTCCTATTTGCATTTGTACCTAGTACTAATAACACAAGGCAACAATTTTGAAAAAATTTTAGGGGCTTTGAAAACCACTATACAATTTTGATGTATTGTGGTCCCAGTAGTACAAATATGGTTCAATTTTGAAATTCTATGGAGAGGTTTTTTTTTAAAAAATTTTTAATTAAAATTATAAATTTTTTTAGACGTTTCTCCACATAATTAATGATAACTAAAAAAAATTAGTCCGATATTATTCAAATAAATTTAGAAAAACTGAAATTTACATAGCCTTTAATCCGTTAATATATTGCGTTTCAATCGGCTCAGTAGTTTTGGAGTTATAATAAAAAATTGAGGGAAAAAATATTTTTTTTACGTGAAAATAGCAAATTTTTTTGGTTTAAAAAAATCATAAAAAATCGAAAACGTCAAAAATCGTTCAGATTTATTGCTTTATCGCAAAGCCACATGTAATAGGAACAAAATGAGATATCGATCATAAAAATCGATTGATTTTTTTTTCGAATTTATTCACAATTAAGTGAATTCGCTCATTTTCACCTAAATTTTAGTTTTTTGTCTGATATACATAAAATTGAGTAGTTAATGTTCTTCTTTCGATTGATTGAATTTTGAAAACATTTTCCCCATGCTATGTACAAATTTTCACATCAAAAATGCATTACATAGTAACATTCGTGTATTTTTTGGCAAAACCCTACCTAGAATATACTGATTATATTCTTCGGAAAGACATTTGTGTTGGATGAGCTTAAATGTAAATAAATAAATAAATTAAATAGTAGAAAATTTATATTTTATTATTCACATTTATTATAATAAATAAAACAAGAAAATAAATAAATAAATATGTATTATAACTACAAACTCTGAAATTTTCTTTTAGTCGATTTTCTACTATTGTTGAATAACGAAGTGTTACTCTGAATACTCCAGCAAAAATCAGCCATCATGTGTGCATCCCAGCGACCCTGGTATCGTTCCTCCATTGTCCGGATATCTTGGTGGAATCGTTCGCCCTGTTCTTCACTCAAGTCTCCTAGATTTTCAGGAAAACGATCTAAGTGACTGTGCAGGTAGTGTACTTTGATGCTCATGTTGCATCCAAGATTCTGGAAGTGAGTTAACATCTCTTCAACGTGCGCAACGTAATCATCACCCTTGTTATTTCCTAAGAAATTTTGAATAACCCATACAAACGAATCCCATGCATTCTTCTCAATTTCTGACATTGAACTGCCAAATTCAGTATCGTTCACCAATTTGCGAATTTGTGGGCCATCAAATATGCCTGCTTTCAGCTTTTCCATACTTAGATTGGGAAACTTCCTTGAAATATACTGGAAACATTCACTATCTTTGTTAAGTGCTTTAACATATTGTTTCATCAGACCAAGTTTAATGTGAAGAGGGGGTAATATGATGCGATCTCGGGGCACTAGAGCCACATTTATAACATTTGGCGTACCTGGAACTAGTGTTTCCCTATAAGGAAATCGTTTTCTCTTCCAATGTTCTGTTTTAGCTCTGCTGTCCCATAAACATATAAAACAAGAATATTTTGTAAAGCCGCTTTGTTGGCCTAAGAGGAAATTTACCATCTTAAGATCAACACAAATTACCCACTTATGTTCATCATACTTTATCTTCATGACCAATGCAATTACAGAGTATTCTTCTTTTACTTTGGTTGAATGTGCGATCGGCAAGGAGTGAAATTTATTTCCATTATGCAAAAGGACACACTTCAAGCTGCGTTTTGATGAGTCGATAAATAAACGCCATTCGTTTGAATCATATCTCTGTAAGCCCATGGCAGTCATCAAACCAGAAATATCTGTGCAGTACACAAAGTCGTCCTCTTCAGCAAAATAATGAAGTAAGTCTTTTTCTCGAGTACGGTAATATGAAACTTTAGTTTGTTTAGTTATGAGACCTGTTTCTTTCATCCGGGACGCAAGTAATTCAGAAGATCTTTTCGACAATCCAAGGTCTCTAATTACATCATTAAGCTGATCTTGATTCCATGGTCTCGGCGAGAAATGTTTGTGTGGGATGAACTCGTCATTTTCAGCTGTAGATGGTAGTGCTGGATCTGACATATCTGATTGGTAAGACATACTTGAGGTTGAGTGTCCTGGTGAAGATGAAAGCACATAACTACAGCTTGCACCCCGATCTTGAGCATATTCTATTTCTTGTGAATGTAGAACTGCAAGTGTAAACCCATCAGCAGACCTCGTGGGGTAAGACCATCGCATATGTTTTCCAAAACCGCTTTTTGTACTTAAACAAAAATAACACTCGGATGCGTGGCTCGCTGTTTCTCTCCATAGCATAGGCTTCAAAATTTCCAAGTGTCGTCTGTAAAATGAAAAAAAAAATTGAAATCAGGAATATGAAGAATTCAAATTTTAATTAAGAAATATTGTAATTATAAAATATTCCAAATCTATTAATTTATACTTACTTTACGTTAGAAGACTTCATAGATAAATTCAATCGACATGGAATGCATATAGTACTCGGTGTCCAATGCTGGTTCAAATTGTGCGGATAGATATTATAGCAATCTTGATATGACTTTTGCAATGAAGTTAAGAAGCACTTCCGTTTTTTCCCGGTGATATATTGGCCGCACACATAACAAAATAAATCTGGATCGTTTTTACATAAAAATGTTCTGGCTCATTTTTATTAATATTTGAAAATTGTTTTTAACTTCTAAGCTGTATGACTCTAATTTTTGTGTAGGTATTAAATGATGTTTGCGTTATCGCAAACACTTCTTGAATGAAATAAAAAGGGTCAAGGAGATCTTATAAATACTGATACTATAATTTGGGATAACCCTTTGTGTGGATACAGTTTGTGTGTGCTGCAAATTTTTTATTATTCCCAAGAATCCTAAAAAACATTAAGGACTTTTATGAAAAAAAAAAAAAATTATCAGTTACAGGTAGCTAACGGAAAATAAGAGCACTTCAGCGTACACGCACATTTATGAGCGTTTTATTACTATCCTACCGCAATCGTAAAAATTAAACAATCTTTTGTTTATTACTTATTTTTTTTTAATTATTAGAATCATAAAAATGTCATAGAGGTTTTTCCCAAAGGGGTTTTGCCAAAATGCGTGTCGTAAAATGCACCTGAGTTTTTATGTTCTGCATTTTCATTATATAATAGGTACAATTTTCTACAGTGCTTGTAAATATGCGATACCTTCAATTAATTGTAAATAAAAATGTAAAGCATGCATCGATTTTTATGATCCATATCTAGTTTAATTCGCATGATATGTAGCTTTACTACAAAAAAAATAAAAAGTAATATTTTTTGCAGTTTTCGATTTTTTCCAGATTTTTGTTTTTCAAATTCTTTTTTTTTTTTTTAGCATTTTTTTTTTTTTTTGCTAACAATTTGTTTCATAACTTTGAAACTATTGATCGCATTAAAAAAATTTGTACACGTTTCTTTAAAGATATTGTAAACCTTAATTTTTGTAAATTTAATTTGACAAAATCGGACTAGTTGTTTTTGAGTTATGACAACATAAGTGGAGAAATGGCTCAAAATATTGTCAATTTTAAAAAAAAATTTTTTTAAAAAAAAATTATCCATAGAATTGAAAAATTTTACCATTTTTGTACTTAGGCAGCCATGATGCATCAAATCTATATAGTGGTTAGTCAAGCCTTTTTTGCTGTTGACCTGTGTAATTTAATATATAAACTAGAATCTAAGTTTAGTCGTAGTTCATTATCTTGTCTAACTTCTTAGTGTATAGATGTCAGAAAATTAATACTAAAATCCAAAAGATGTGTTATAGTAAAAATAAACTGTAATATAAAATAAAACATACTCAACAAACAACAAGCTCTCCTTTATTTTCAACAAAGAAGCTCAACCTATTGAAGAAGCACACGTACATTATACTATAAGATTATGGGTCCGCCAAATAACTTTTTTTTTTGAAAATGCTATAAAAAAAAACTACTGAATATTTTCTCAAATTTCTTTTTTTATTTGAAAGTACAATCCTTCCGGTTAATAATGGAAAATAATTTCATTCAAATGGCTGCCTCGGCTGGCCATGCAGTAGCCTACACGATCGGTCAAATTTTAAGCACATTATCGATTGTGTGCAGTTGTATTTCCTCCTCTTCAATTTTTGTGAACAAAAATTCGTTCAACATGGCCCGATAACGATCGCCATTGACTGTAACGGCCACTCCTTGCTCATTTTCGAAGAAAAATGGCCCAATTATGCCTCTGGACCAAAATCCACACCAAACAGTGACTCGTTTTGGGTGTATCGGCACACATTCTGCAACATTGCCATGATTTTCAAAGTAATGTCGCAATATTTCCCAGCGTTGTTCAAGCGTATACACAACCATATTCGTTCAGCGGAAGGATAAAACTAATTATCTGTCAAATCAGACATGAGCTAAGTGTTACCATTCACGAATTAAGCACTAGTTGAAAAAAAAACGTCAGATGGCGGACCCTTTATATAACTTAATATGATAGGATAAATTATGGTCTATTATTTTAAAAATAAATACCGTATCATTCCTTCCAATTTTCAAAAAAAAATTCATACATTTACAAGAAATTTGTAAAACTAACTTGAAATTTATGTAGTTTATGCACTTCGATATAACCCCCCAGTTTTTTTCTGCGTGCATTAATGTTTATGTGTGATCATTAGGGAAAGTTTTTTTTGGCACGAAAAAAGTTAAAAATAGCATGCAAAAAAGCACTAAAAACTATTCAAAATGTCACAAGAAATGGCAAAATTGCAAAATAAAATGTGTAAAAAATTAAAAGTTAAATATTAATTTAGTCAGTCTCTTTACAGGAAGAAGAAAACATTTGGCTAAAGTGCAGTTTACGGGGTTTTGGAAATCAAAAAAAAAAAAATACATGGTCCTCTCCAGAATGAAAAAAGAAAATTTTTTTCTATCTTCGGTTAAGGGGGCTGACGCCCCTGGGGCCCTCTAGGGCCAAAAAACCGGTATTCGTAGTAACATATAAGTGGGGGTACTCTAATGAAAGGAAATTTCATCTGGATTTCAAAAATGATTTTTTTTTGGATCCATGATACGAAGCGCCCTCTACAATCGTTTTATGGCGCCTGGCCCCCCTGGGTTAAAAAAACGGAAACGGGTTTTTTGGAAAACTTTGCTTAGCAAGGCACTTCCTACGCATACCGGGGCGAAGCCTCAGCGAAGCCGAGAATTGGACTGATGGGAGTAAAAAAACCCCTAAGCCCGGCCGAAGGCCGGTTACGCAGAAAAACTTTGCTTAGTAAAGCCACTTCCTACGCATCCCGGGGCGAAGCCTCAGCGAAGCCGAGAATTGGACTGATGGGAGTAAAAAAACCCCTAAGCCCGGCCGTAGGCCGGTTACGCAGAAAAACTTTGCTAAGCAAAGCCACTTCCTACGCATCCCGGGGCGAAGCCTCAGCGAAGCCGAGAATTGGACTGATGGGAGTAAAAAAACCCCTAAGCCCGGAATTGGTGTTATCGGTTCAAAAATAAAAATCATTTTTGAAATCGTGAGACAATTTCTTTTTATTTGAGTACCGTTTTTGTTTAATTTTATTTTTGACTTTTTTTCGTATATTACTATTGGTCGAATAATGGCTCTAATTTGGAATAGGTGTTATGGATCCGAAAAAAAATATCATTTTTGAAATCGTGAGACAATTTCCTTTAATTTGAGTACCCATACGACCCTGTTACTATGGCCCCCTGTTTTTTGCCTCCCACGGGCCTCCCGGGGCCGAGCCCCTCCCAAAAATAATTTCGGTTTTTTTTTTTTTTTATTCTGGAGGGGGTCATGTATTTTTTTTTTTTGATTTCCAAAACCCCGTAAACTGCACTTTTGCCAAACATTTTATTGAAAAATTTTACTGACACAATGGATCCGTAAAATTTTTCAATAAAAATGTTTTCTTCTTCTTCTTCCTGTAAAGAGACTAACTAAAGTAATATTATACAGTAATTAATTAAAACTTAATTACGATTGTCATTATCTGACGGTTGCAAAACACTTTCTAACGTTAAATATTAAAGTTTTGTTCAATTTTCGTTTATTAAATTTTGATTGCATAGTAAATTCATGTGCTTTTTCAAGTTATCAAAAAGAAACGATCTACTATTGTCACATAAAACAGTTGAGTTTACTGAAAATATGAGTTCCACATCTGTAGATGCAACTGCAGCACATTTGAAAGCATGTAAATCCGAAGGGGATTAGTTTTCAATATATAAATCCTTCTTATTAAAAAATATATTTTTTTATTTCAAAGTTTGTAGGCCACTTTTTCGATTGAAGACTTTATTAAGTTTTTCAATAATTTCTTTGTTGCTATCATCTTTAATCTTTTCCTTAACGCAATCTATAACATCTAAACTTTAATTTATAGAGAGTCCCTTTGTTTCCAATTTGGTGACGCTTAAACAAAGACATATTTTATTCCAGGTTTAAGAAATATCAATTTTGCATTGCGTATAGAGGCTTTCATTGAAATTATCACAACAATATTTTCAGATTTAATCCAAATTTTACTTAAATTCGGATACATTGATTGTAACAAATTTTGGCGAGATGGATCCTAAAAAGATATCAAAATTAAAAACTAGATAGCACGACACTTCTGCCGAGTTTTTAGGATGTAGATTATCTTTAATCTTAGTTTAACGCAGTTTGTAACTGGAATACTTCTATTGGAATTTTGTTTATTTTGCTTTATTTCAGTAAAGACCGAAATTCTGAACTGGAAAAGGTTGTTCCGGCAAATGTTTGTTAATAAAATTGGAAATGGTGGACACAATTCGGTATTGGGTTCAGAGAACGAAGCCGATCGGCTGATAGCCGCGGCTTAGCCGCCGCCGACTATTTTTCAGGCACTTGAGCCGCCGCCGACTTGTGCGGCTAATTTCGGCTAGAAATGTTAGCCGACTCAATCAGCTAAGTTGGTTGATTGCTTCTACAAAACTGCGTTTATAATTTTTTATAAACGAAAGGTAACATTAAGTTTTCAATATGTGGCAACACAAAACTATTCCATAGCGTCTGTTAAAAAAAGTCCCGTTATATTATTCGCGTTGCAAGAAAAAGTGAATATTAAAAATTTTCAAATGTCGCAAAAAAATATAAAAAACTATTTCTCTACTACACAAACTAATCCAAAAATTCCTACTGATTCTGACTCAGTGGGTCGCTGGAAACTGCGTTTAATTCTAAAAAGTTGTCTTAATCCTGCTACTGTGAAAAAACAGTTGTTCGTTCATGACAACAGGGGCAATATTAGCACCATTTTTATCTAATTAAAACAAATATATAACTATACTTAAATGCTATAAGCTAATGCTAGTTCCTTTTATTTTTTTAATATACTCGCATATTTTTTAAATATAAGAATTAAATTACAAGAATGTGTATTTTTGTTAAAGAATCGTCGACTTTAGTCGAATTTTAGTCGCCGCCGATTTTTTTTTAGTTCAAGCCGCCGCCGCCGAAAAATGTTCGGCTTTAGTCGACTTTTAGCCGCCGCCGACTGCTATCTTGTTTAGCCGCCGCCAGCCGAAATACAACATCGGCTTCGTTCTCTGATTGGGTTAGCTAAACAAAGTTTTACTGACGTAAAAAAACAAGGCTTTAAATATTAAATTTACCTTATTTAATCGTCAGTCTTGCACTTGCCTTTGAAGTCGACTTTATTCTTATTCTTATAGCAAATTCTGGTTTTAATCAAACAGTTAAATTTGTATTGTTTTAAACAATAACAAATTTAAATACAAAATAAAAAGAGCGCCAGAGAAACAAGCCGATCGGCGCAAAATCGGCTGCGCGCCGCCGCCGTCAATTTTTTTCCATTTTCAGCCGCCACCGTTTTAATCGGCTCGCATCGGCTTAAAATGTGAGCCGGCTAAAGCGGCAGCCGCCGAATTTATATTTGCGCCGCCAATTTTGTCGAATTTTGAAATATAGCTTTCCAAATTTTTAATCTTTAAAATTACTTTAACATTTTGAAAATAAAAATCACCTTGCATATAATTATAAGGTGCATTGTATATAGGGTTGCCATATTTGAAAAGTGAAAAAAAAGTACATTGATGAAAAAAAAACAGTACTTTTCAAAAAAAAAACAGTACATTTTTGTATTTATTGTTAACATAACTTTTACTTCAATACATCACATATTTACTTGCAATAAGTTAATACACCGAACCAAATAGCGTAGGTAAAATCAACAAAAAAAATTTTTGTAGATCTTTAACGAAATTTTGTCAATTTTTTTTTAAGATTTAACAAATTTTATTCAAATCAACAAAATTTTGTCAAGTTTACATCCTCTAAAGAAGTAAAATTGACTAAATTTCATCAAATTGACTAAATTTCGTCAAATTGGCTAAAATTATTATTTTGGACTCCATTACTTTTTGCATTGGGCAGTGTCATGAAAAAAATTGTGTTTACAAACATCCATTGCCTGAAAAGTAAACAAACCAAACTTATATATGTACAAAGAAACGAAGTGGAATTAATACAGGGAGATTCAAAAAATTTATATAAAAAACTATTGTACACACGAAAAAAACATGATTAAAAAAATATATATTCTTTGTACACGCAAAAAAACTTGTTTATATGAAAATATGTAAAATATACAAAAAAAACAGTACAAAAACAGTACAAATCCAAAAAAAAAAAAACAGTACTTTTGCGTACTGTTTTAGGTGTTGTGAATAAAACAGTACATTTTTCAAAAAACAGCACATGTACTGTTTAAAACAGTACGAATGGCAACCCTAATTGTATACCTTTCATATGATGCCTTAGTTATGCATATACCTCAAATGCTTTCAAAGATGCATGCATAATGTAATGAAAATTCGCAGATTTTCTGAAAATCTTTGATTTTTAAGAGATTACATTTCGGGAGCAAGAATGAACAAAACTCTTAAGCTTTGTAAAAGTATTTGTTTTGTAAAAGGTAACGTTCATACCAATTGTCGTCAAATTTGGCAAAAGTGCTGAAAACCCATTGGTGAAGGGCTTATTGTAAAAATTTAATAAGCCACATTTATTGTTTGATGGATTTTCGCTGTATTCTAGACATAGATTGATTAATATTTAATAGAAGTCTTGCTTAAACACTTATTGCAAGTACCGAGTGTGTAATAGTCCTGCAAAAGTTATATTTTTTGCATCTTTTTAAAATGCAAAAACAAACTTAAAATAAAATGTGGCTTATCAAATTTTTACAATACTCCGTTCAAATGCATTATATCAATTTTAAAAAAAAAAATAATTATAATCTGTTTTTTTTTTTTCTTTAAATAAATTTAATGAGTTTTTATATATATGAACTTTTATTTGTTTTATTAACAATTAGCCAACCCAATTTAATTAAATCTTTATACTTAATAACTTGTGCATGTTTTTTTTATTATTTTTGTAAATATACGGAGGTTGAAAGCTCGTTATAAATTGAAAATAACATAAAAATAATCTCGATGTATATAAAAACAAAAAACTAATATAACTGTAAAAAATATTACTTGAGCCAGAGTACATACTAAAAATTTTTTATATAAATAGAACATTTTTGGTCTTCAAAGTTTAGTAACGTCATGATGCTTGTTAGGAAAAGACCTAAACACGTGGTTGATTACTAAGAAGACAAGAATGGAGCAAAATTGATTATTAATAGGTTTTTGTTAAAGTTCTGCCTATTATATAGGTTCTAGCTTTTCTAAAACTTCGGGTTCTGATGAGATCTTTAGCCAGATCGAAATACTAGTATCAACCTAGCTAATATGTTTGATTTGCTTTATTTTTGTAAATATACGGAGGTTGAAAGCTCGTTATAAATTGAAAATAACATAAAAATAATCTCGATGTATATAAAAACAAAAAACTAATATAACTGTAAAAAATATTACTTGAGCCAGAGTACATACTAAAAATTTTTTATATAAATAGAACATTTTTGGTCTTCAAAGTTTAGTAACGTCATGATGCTTGTTAGGAAAAGACCTAACCACGTGGTTGATTACTAAGAAGACAAGAATGGAGCAAAATTGATTATTAATAGGTTTTTTGTTAAAGTTCTGCCTATTATATAGGCTCTAGCTTTTCTAAAACTTCGGGTTCTGATGAGATCTTTAGCCAGATCGAAATACTAGTATCAACCTAGCTAATATGTTTGATTTGCTTTATTTTTGTAAATATACGGAGGTTGAAAGCTTGTTATAAATTGAAAATAACATAAAAATAATATCGATGTATATAAAAACAAAAAACTAATATAACTGTAAAAACAGCATTATTAGCTGACAATTCAGACGCCGCCGGTTTTTTAACCTAAACGCCGCCGCCATAGCTAAAGTGGTTGCGCCGCCGCCGAAAATTTAGGGTCGGCTTGTTTCTCATAAGAGCGCATAGTGATGACGATAATACTGACTTTTCAAGGCCTAATAACATGAGCAGTGTTGCCAGGTATATTGAGCATAAAATCGTCCAATTTTCCAATAAAAATCGTCAAAATCGTCATTATATTTTCAAAAATCGTCAAAACAAAAAATATTTGTTACGAGTTTGATAAAGTTTTAATAAAAAAAAGAATAATACTGTAATCCACATTTCAAGTGCTCATGTACTATCGGTGTAATATAATACTATTTTTTACACTTTTCTGTAATTTAAACTTCGAAGATCATGATATTTTATAGCGATAGTACTTTACCACTTTAAACTGTTAATTCCTTCTACATAATTCTGTAAACACCACTTCAGTAGCACAATTTTTGGCAAAAGTGCAGTTTACGGGGTTTTGGAAATCAAAAAAAAAAAATACATGACCCCCTCCAGAATAAAAAAAAAAAAAAACCGAAATTATTTTTGGGAGGGGCTCGGCCCCGGGAGGCCCGTGGGAGGCAAAAAACAGGGGGCCATAGTAACAGGGTCGTATGGGTACTCAAATTAAAGGAAATTGTCTCACGATTTCAAAAATGATATTTTTTTTCGGATCCATAACACCTATTCCAAATTAGAGCCATTATTCGACCAATAGTAATATACGAAAAAAAGTCAAAAATAAAATTAAACAAAAACGGTACTCAAATAAAAAGAAATTGTCTCACGATTTCAAAAATGATTTTTATTTTTGAACCGATAACACCAATTCCTAATAAAAGCCATTATTCGACCAATAGTAATATTAAAAAAAATTAAAAAATAAAATTAAACAAAAATGATATTAAAATTAAAGAAAATCGGGTGGCTTTTTTATAGTGAGTTCCCTTGCCTCTCACTCCTCCTCATCAACACTATCATCCGCGGTATCGTCGATTTCAAACTCCGGGGGTGGAGCACGTGGAGCATACAAGATTCCTGCAATTCTGCAATACTCCACAAAGGGATCTAAGTTTCTCGCAGAGCACCGCCGTAAGAACATATGCTTTGCTAAATAGCCAGGCATAATTTCTTTCTACGACCTCCCGTTGGGATATTTCGCTTAGCATGTGCCCATGATCCCTCTATGGAGTTAGTATGAGCTCCAGTCTCCGGATCTTTAAAATGCAGCGAATGGTTCACCTTTAAGTGACGAAACCCATGTTCCTCAAGGCAATCGTATGACTTCCAAAAATCACTAATTACAGTGGTCCCTGGAAGTATCCATTGCTGAATCACTGGTAAAAGGGTGTCAACGTCCCGTTTTTCAACGGGCACCATAAATGAGGCTCCGCTTTCTCTTTCATAACCGCCAAACACCCATTGGCCTTCCACACGCTTCCCCCGATGGTATTTTCGTTTACCAAACTTGGACTCATCAATTTCGACAGTCTTGCCAACTCCGCCGATCGGTTTCATATTGATGACAAGGTCATCATATGTAACCTCACGACAAAAGTTGGCCCAGTCCACTAACGTATGGTTTGAATTTATCCGAGTATATTTCCCAATTGTAGCTAATTTTATATTATCTACCCAGTATAATATAAATTTAGCTACCACCGCATAGTTTAGATGAGACTTTTCGAAAAAAGTCCCAGCACCTAAAGAAACGGTATATCTGCATTTAGAAGCACAACCTTTCTTTGGATGAAAGTAGTTACAGCGCCACTTGTAACGACCCCCCTCCTTTTCCAAAACCATTGGGGTAGCATGCCCTTTAGGACAAAACATGGTGCCTGGCATCGGAAGGATACCAAATTCCATTAGCTTATCAACTAATACCCCCTCCTTATCCCATTCTGATATATCGCAGCAAATTATATTTTCCATTAAAAACTGTGTTGTTCGTTAGACGAATTATTCACAAATAAATAATGCATAGCATTTAAAATGTTACCGTTAAAAATTTTACAGTTTCATTTTGATTTTTGTCAACAACAAAAACAAACATGTTTGTGAACAAAGTAGTTCAAATAAACTAATGTTTACTTTGAACTAGTAATATAATTGAACATTATTTTTTTTATATTCTTAATCTGTTTTAAATATATTTTTGGGGGGTTTTTTACTTAAGTTTATCACATAGCCGGCCTTCGGCCGGGCTTAGGGGTTTTTTTACTCCCATCAGTCCAATTCTCGGCTTCGCTGAGGCTTCGCCCCGGTATGCGTAGGAAGTTGCTTTGCTTAGCAAAGTTTTTCTGCGTAACCGGCCTATGGCCGGGCTTAGGGGTTTTTTTACTCCCATCAGTCCAATTCTCGGCTTCGCTGAGGCTTCGCCCCGGGATGCGTAGGAAGTGGCTTTGCTTAGCAAAGTTTTTCTGCGTAACCGGCCTACGGCCGGGCTTAGGGGTTTTTTTACTCCCATCAGCCCAATTCTCGGCTTCGCTGAGGCTTCGCCCCGGGATGCGTAGGAAGTGGCTTTACTAAGCAAAGTTTTTCTGCGTAACCGGCCTTCGGCCGGGCTTAGGGGTTTTTTTACTCCCATCAGTCCAATTCTCGGCTTCGCTGAGGCTTCGCCCCGGTATGCGTAGGAAGTGCCTTGCTAAGCAAAGTTTTCCAAAAAACCCGTTTCCGTTTTTTTAACCCAGGGGGGCCAGGCGCCATAAAACGATTGTAGAGGGCGCTTCGTATCATGGATCCAAAAAAAAATCATTTTTGAAATCCAGATGAATTTAGAGTACCCCCACTTATATGTTACTACGAATACCGGTTTTTTGGCCCTAGAGGGCCCCAGGGGCGTCAGCCCCCTTAACCGAAGATAGAAAAAAATTTTCTTTTTTCATTCTGGAGAGGACCATGTATTTTTTTTTTTTGATTTCCAAAACCCCGTAAACTGCACTTTAGCCCAATTTTTAAATCTTAAATTCTTTTACATAGTTTAGAAATTCTTTAACAATGTTATTTTCTTTAATTATTAAATTTGGACTTCCATTAACGTATTAAAGTTTCAAATTGCATTACATGTGATGACATAGTTTAATACAATAAATTGTGAAATTTTTGATTATTTCATATTATTCATTTTGGGTTGGTTTTTAATGTTGCTAAAAATTATTTATTATTTTATTTATTATTTATATTATTATTTAAATATTGTTCATTACTGCATGTTTTTCCATTTTCAAATATAAATTGTGAATATCTGAAGTTTCACTTTGGAACACTTTATTTATATTATTATTAGGCCTGTTTTTTAAGCACGGGATTCATTTTTGGATTTTTAAATCAGAATATTCAAACTCGATGTTTGTTTCGCAAAAACTTGAATGTTTTTTTTTTAATTTAAAAAATATTTTATTTTTATCTCAATCTTACACTAATTAAATTTTATAAAAATATAAATATTCAAAAAATCAGGATTGGCATTCAATAACTTTTCATAATAACGAATGGCTATCACAGTAACACTAATAGCGGAATGGAATTTAAAAAAAAAGAGATTCCAAGACATGTTTCTTCTTATGTAAACGGTTTTAGTTTTCTATTTAACCTGTTTGATTTTGAAATATCTTGAACTAGTTAAAGTCAAAATAACGCTAAAATACCGAAAAAGCGATTTATAACGTTATTTTGTTTATGTAATAAAATTTAATGGGAAGAATTTTGAAATAAACCCTGTAAAGACACATGCCACTATTGGAATCGTAGCTGTAAAACGTTCACAACGGCATTGGTGTGGCGTGGCAGATAACTGAAAATGAAAAGGTAGTGTTTGCCAACCATGAAAAGAGTAAGCATATACTCAGGGAACTTCGTCGTTGTTTCATTTGTGAGTGCATTTAAAAAACAAACCACATTAAATTACAGTATTATGATTTTACATTCATTTTATAGAGTATTTTTTTATTTAAAAAAATAAAACAAATCAATATTTGTTTAGTTCTTACTGCACTGACTGAACCACTCATTAATAATACAATTGTAATTACTTTTTTGAACAGTAAAAAACAAATGACTATGTTAGTTGAATTTACTAAAATGTAAGTCGTTCTTTTTTCAAGTGAAATTTAATTTGTTTTTAACTACATTTGCAGTGGTCTTTACCTTTATTAAGTGCAGAAAATAAATTAAAATAAACCTTTTTTGCTAAACTTTCAATAAAAAATAGTTTTTAATTTTAACAAAATAATAAAAATCCAAAAATAGATCCGGTAATTTTTAAATAATAGCAAATAAACATGTTTTGCTGACATATTAAACGTTTGTCAAAAAATCGTCATTTTGGAAGCAAAAATCGTACAATCGTCAATTAGTAATTTAGGTACTAAAAATCGTCAAAATGACGATAAATTGTCAAACCGAACTTGAGTAAAACTAAGTCCTGGTTCACACACGGCAATTATAATTGCGCAATTTTTATTCAATTCTCCTTTGAAATTGCTTTTGTGTTCACACAGGAAAAGTTTGTTTCAGCAATTTTCGTATATCAACCTGCAGTGTTGAAAATTGCGGATGACAAAACAAAACGGAATTGGAGTACGGGCAAGTCTGTACCCCCTATCATTCTCTTTTCCTTCCTCTCCTATAAACTCAAGAATTGCGCAAGTAAAATTGCCGTGTGTGAACCAGGTCTAATGAACCTAGCCAGTGTTGCCAGGTATGTTGAGCATAAAATCGTCCATTTTTCCAATAAAAATCGTCATTATATTTTCAAAAATCGTCAAAACAAAAAATATTTGTTACAAGTGGGATAAAGTTTTAATAAAAAAAAGAATAATTATGTAATTCACATTTCAAGTGCTCATGTACTGTCGGTGTAATATAATACGATTTTTTACACTTTTCTGTAATTTAAACTTCGATAAACATGATATTTTATAACGATAGCACTTTACCACTTTAACTGTTATTTCCTTCTACATAATTCTGTAAACACCACTTCAGTAGCACAATTTTTAAATCTTAAATTCTTTTACATAGTTTAGAAATTCTTTAACAATGTTATTTTCTTTAATTATTAAATTTGGACTTCCACTAACGAATTAAAGTTTAATACAATAAATTGTGAAATTTTTGATTATTTCATATTTTTCATTTTGGATTGGTTTTTAATATTGTTAAAAATTATTTATTATTTTATTTATTATTTATATTAATGAAAATCAAAATTATTCAAGTTCGAAGCCATACTCTATATTTCTTCATTAGGATATTGTCCTAGTAAATATTCTATAGAGTTTTTGTTTTCAAATTTATTATTTGACCCTTTATAATCTTTAACTTCAAACTCATATGTATATTAGTTCTCATGTAGTGACTAAACTAGTACATATAAATGTTTGATGTTTGGCATGGGATTGTTACCGCTTTCAAAACGTGTTCAGATGATGAGAACCTAGAAAATTCCCGAAATAGATCTATCAACACATTCCTGAAAGTGTCAAATAATAAATTTGAAAACAAAAACTTTATAGATTATTTGTTAGGACAATATCCTAATAAAGAAATATAGAGTATGGCCTCGAACTTGAATAATTTTCATTTTCATTGCACAATTAAAGGTCGAAAAAAACATAATTTTTATTTTTAATAAAAATTATAACAAACTTGTAAAAAAATCAAAGTACCCGCCTAGTTTACTTCCCCTGTTTTGTTTACAAACTAAAAAAAATATAAAAAGGACAGAAAAACAAAAAACGTGTATTGAATATCCACCAGAGGTGGATCTTGCACATCAAACAAGTTTTCAATTTATTTTTTGATCAATGGTTATAATCTTTAACTTCAAACTCATATGTATATTAGTTCTCATGTAGTGACTAAACTAGTTCATATGAATGTTTGATGTTTGGCATGGGATTGTTACCGCTTTCAAAACGTGTTCTGATGATGGGAACCTAGAAAATTCCCGAAATAGATCTATCAACACATTCCTGAAAGGGTCAAATAATAAATTTGAAAACAAAAACTCTATAGATTATTTGTTAGGACAATATCCTAATGAAGAAATATAGAGTATGGCCTCGAACTTGAATAATTTTCCTTTTTATTGCACAATTAAAGGTCGAAAAAAACATAATTTTTATTTTTAATAAAAATTATAACAAAATTATTTATATTATTATTTATTTTTATTTAAATATTGTTTATTACTGCATGTTTTTCCATTTTCAAATATAAATTGTGAATATCTAAAGTTTCACTTTGGAACACTTTATTTATATTATTATTAGGCCTGTTTTTTAAGCACCGGATTTATTTTTGGATTTATAAATCAGAATATTCGAACTCGATGTTTGTTTCGCAAAAACTTGGATGCTTTTTTTTTAATTTAAAAAATATTTTATTTTCATCTCAATCTTACCCTAATTAAACTTTATAAAAATATAAATATTAAAAAAGCAGGGTTTGCATTCAATAACTTTTCATAATAACGATTGGCTATCACAGTAACACTAATAGTGGAATGGAAATTTAAAAAAAGCGATTCCATTAAAGACATGTTCCTTCTTATGTAAACGGTTTTAGTTTTCTATTTAACCTGTTTGATTTTGAAATGTCTTGAACTAGTTGAAATGAAAATAACGCTAAAATACCGAAACGACGACTTATAACGTTATTTTGTTGATGTAACAAAATTTAATGGGTAGAATTTTGAAATAAACCCTGTAAAGACACATGCCACTATTGGAATCGTAGCTTTAAAACGTTCATAACGGCAATGGTGTGGCCGTGGCAGGCAGCTGGTATTGTAATGAAAAGTTAGTGTATGTCAACCATGAAAAAAGTAAGCACATACTCAGGGAACTTCTGCTGTAAATATTTGTCGTTGTTTCACTTGTAATACAGTATCTTTATTTTTAAGTGAAAAAAACAGTCATTTGTAGAAGAAATTTAATTGTTGACTTACAATTGTATTTCATTTAAAAAACAAACCACATTAAATAACAGTATTATGATTTTACATTCATTTTATACAGTAGTTTTTTTTATTTTAAAAAATGAAACAAATTAAAGTTTGTTTATTTTTTACTGCACTGACTGAACCACTCATTAATAATACAATTGTAGTTAATTTTTTGAACAGTAAAAAACAAATGACTATGTTAGTTGAATTGACTAAAATGCAAGTCGTTCATTTTTCAAGTGAAATTTCATTTGTTTTTAGCTACATTTGCCGTGGTCTTTACCGTTATTAAGTGCAGAAAATTAATTAAAATAAACCTAACATGAATCCATAAAATAACTTTTTTGCTCTGTCTTCGACTAACTCTTGCGCTGTATGGTTCAGCGCAAGAGTTAAACAACAGTTTTTGTTTTAGTTTTTACATTTACATTATTTTTTTTTCTATTAAACAGTGAACAAAAAATTTTTTCGTCGTGATTGTATCGTTTATAAAACCGTAGATCGGGGATAGTGACAATGTCCGATCCGCCCTATTTGGGGGACAACCGCTATGCCGTATTAGCGGAGGCCCCCCGTGCTAAAAAGAAACGCACAACCCAAAACATTTCCGAAATTTTTCCCGAATTACCAGTAATTCAAAAGCCTGATCCAAAATACGTTGTTATATCGGCCTCATCTGGCGATAAAACGCTCCAAGAATACTCGTGTTTTTCGGTGCACCGTTCATTAAAATTAATTTGTTCTGACATTCTGTCAGTTTCGGAATTAAGAGACGGTAATCTGCTACTATTAATTGGAAACAAAAATAGCGCAGATAAATTAATTTCAACAAAAAAATTGCCTGGAATCTGCAATATGAAATGTGACTATCATTCTAATCTTAACTTCTCTAAAGGAACTATATATGCTCCATACTTAAATAAAATCTCAGAATCCGAAATAGTTACAGAACTAAAATCACAAGGAGTCGTTGATGTCTACAAGTATCAGAAAAAAAAACACTGAAGACAAATTAGCACCCTGTGGTGTTGTTTTATTAACATTCGACCGCTACCACACACCAGAAAGACTTGAAATCTCGTGACATAAGGTTAAAGTTAGGCCTTATTTCCCTTATCCTATGCGTTGCAAATCTTGCCAAAAACTTGGTCATACGCAGAAATGGTGCAAAAATTCGCCTCTATGTGAGAATTGTGCTTTACCACCTCACAAACCTGATGAGTGTGCACGAACTTATTGTGTTAACTGTACTGAAGAACACCCCTCCACCTCTAAAGACTGCGCAGTTTTTAAACAACAAAAAGAAATATTAAAAATCAAAACCAAGGACAAATGTTCTCTAAAAAGTGCTAAGGAAAAATATCATGCACACATCTCTTCATACCCAACGCTAGTTCAGTCTTATTCAGACATTACTAACAACAATAATCATGAAAAAGCAATAAATAGCAACAAATCTGCAATAATTAACACCGAAGCTAAAAGAACTCTACTGAAAAAATTAAACAAACTAACAATCCAATAACAACTTTTTCTCAACAAAATAAAACAGAATCAACAAAAATTTCCAATAACAATTCTATTGTTACACAAAAAACAAACCAACAAAAATACAAAAACCAACAAGAAGCACTAGCCAAAAAACATCACCTAAAATAATGTTACGTAGAGTGTCTAAAGATATACCTAACAGTCCAACTAAAGACAATAAAGCAAAAAAAATTAAAAAAACACTTAATCTCACACCAATCAACAACTTTGCTTTACCAAAGCGTACAACACCAAATCAACACAATTCTTATGATGAACAAGAACAAATTATGTTTGTTGATGAAGAATAATTTTTCTAATAATTTTATATCATGGATTTTAAAATCATACAGTGGAATATTAACGGCCTCGTCAACAATTACCATGAACTACAACTAATAATAAAAGATCACAGTCCCGACATTATTTCGATTCAAGAAACACACATTCCCCACAACACTAAAAATATCATTTACCCAAGGCAATATTGTGGATACTTTCATAATCTGCCCTGTAACAACACTGCTAAACAAGGTATCGCTATACTTATTAAAAAAAACTATCCCACATAAATTGCTATATTTAGATAACGTCACTTCTTCTATTGCAATAGAAGTAAATGTTGGTTTCAATTTTTCATATGTGAACTCATACATACCCCCCACCAAACAATTTCAGAAAAGAATTTAAAACTTATTGTTAATAATGTTACTTCACCATTTTTCCTTTCTGGTGACTTTAACGCATGGAGTAATCTCTGGGGATCAAGCGTATCCAACCCTCGAGGAAAAATCATTGAAAATTTCGTCCTTAATGAAAATTTAATAATACTTAATAACGGTAAACCAACAACATTTCTCCACCCACAACACTTTTAGACACGTCGATATTTCTTTATGCTCGTCTCAGCTAGCGCCATTCTGCTCTTTTAATATATTTAACAACCTTCACGGAAGCGATCACTTTCCCATTCTAATACAAATTGAAAAAAGTATTACCCAATTAAAGGTTAAACGAATACCTGAATTCAAAACAGAATCTGCCAATTGGTCGTTATACTAAAGCCATTGTGATCAAAATCTATCTTGTTCCAAAAAATCTGCCAACGTAAACCAGCAAGCAGCGTCAATAATAAAATGCATCAGATCAGCTGCAAACCTAAGTATACCTCAAACAAAATACAGGGCGTACACACCTCGCGTAGTATGGTGGAACAGAAAATTAGAGCTACTAAGGAACGAAAAACAAAATCTTTGGCACAACTTCAAACAAAATAGCAAAATAGAAACGACTCTAACTTAATTCTATACAAAAAATCTAACGCGATATTTAGAAAAGCTGTAAAAGAAAGCAAAGCCGAATGTATTTACAAATTCACGGCTAATATTAACCCTAATTCTTCATCCAAACGTATATGGAATGACATTAAATTAATTTCAGGAGCAAAAACCTCAAACACCATAACATTTCTAAAATCGGGTTCAAATATGCTAACTTCAGCAGTCGAAATAGCAAACAGCTTTGCTTGTCATTGGTCAAATTTGTCAGAGGACAAAAACTTCTCCGACAATTTTAAATTAAACAAATCAAATATCATTAACCAACCCTATACTCCACAAAACTATAATTGCCATGCAAAGAAAATAGAAACCCCTATAAGCTTAATAGAGCTTGAGGATGCTTTACACTCTGCCAAAGGAAAAACACCGGGCTCCGACCGCATATCCTATCCAATGCTAAAAAATCTTACATCTTCAAAAAACCACATCCTTACTACCTATAACAACATCTTTACCTCCAACAGTTTTCCTCAAGCTTGGAAAATTGCATCTGTTATCCCAATTCCCAAACCTAACAAGGATAAATATTCTGTTTCTGGGTACAGACCAATATCCTTATTACCTTGTATAAGCAAAACTCTCGAAAAAATAATCACCAGGAGACTGATGTGGTTTTTAAAAGCTAACAACTTCATAACTTCCAATCATGTAGCTTTTATGAAAAAACAGGGTACAGATGACGTCCTTCTACATCTTCAACATTTCATCTCAAACTCTTTATCAACAAAAAATCATATAAACATACTATCCACAGATTTCGAAAGGGCCTTTGACCGCATTGGAATCCATGCTGTACTTCAACAACTTGTTGATTGGAAAATAGGAAAAAATATGTTCTCTTTAATAAAAAGTTTCTTAACAAACCGTAAGTTTAATGTAAAAATCAATGGTCAACAGTCTAGGACGCTCCCTTTACACAATGGAATACCACAAGGTTCACCATTATCAGTAGTTTTATTCATAATCGCGTTTAACAAATTCAGTCAAATTATTTCAACTTACAAACACATTGAACACGCTATCTACGCTGATGATGCCATTATCTTCACAAAAGTTAAGGATAATAACAAGGTCAAGGAGATTTTCATTAATATTCTTCGAGATATCGACAATTGGTGCCTGTTTTCTGGTGCAAAACTTTCTATCGATAAATGCTCTCTATTACACATCTGCAAAAATGCGACAGTTTTGACATAGAATACGGTAATAAAAAAATTAAAAGAGTGGAACACTTACGTATCTTAGGAATTATATTTGATAAAAGTTTTACCTTCAAAGAACACTGCTTACAACTTAGAAAAAATCTAAACGGCAGACTAAATATTATCAAATATCTTACATCGAAGAACTTTAATATACATATATCTACAATGATAAATATCACTCGTTCAATTGTACTCTCCAAAATTGATTATGCTCTCCCAATCTATGGATGGTGTGCCCCTTCCCATATAAAACTTATTAAAACTCCCTACCACGCTGCAATTCGTTTTAGTATTGGAGCCTTTCGTACGAGCCCGATGACAAACGTACATGTCGAAGCGGGAATGCCTTCAATTGAAGACCGAACTTCTAAACTTACATACAAGCTTATTCCAAAACTATTTACTTGTCGCAACAAAATTATATTTTAAGAAGTTTCAAAAGCAATAAATCACAAGAGAAGACCTAGGATCGAATCTACCATTAGAAGATGCATTAACTTCACGCGATCAATTGATTTAAATCTCCGTCCTATTCACCTTAAACAACCATCTGATCCACCTTGGCTAATAGATCACCACTCTTTCATTTTGTCTATGACTTATCTACCAAAAACAACAACTCCAGCTATAGTTTATGCTCAAAACTTTAAATCTATAGCTGATAATTTTACAAAACAAAATTGGAAATTTTTGTACACCGATGGATCTAAAACAAACAACTGCACAACCTTCGCTGCCGTCCAACAAGATGGAACTCTTACCAAATCTGGTTATATAGATAACTGCTGCACCAACTATACAGCTGAAGCCTTAGCAATATCGATTGCTGCTGATTTTGCGGCTTCAAACAATTATAAATATATAATTTGTACAGATAGCCTCTCATCCATCCTAGCAACTCAAAATACTTTACACGATTCACCTCTAATAAATAAAATTAGAAATATCCTCACCAAAAACAAAATTAATGTGGGTTCCGTCACACGTTGGAATCCCTGGGAATGATTACGCCGATTCAGCTGCTAACGAAGCCAAGAATAGGCCACTACTAAAAATATATCCACTTGGGAACGCCGAGACATACTCAACGAAATATATTCTTCGTTGGAATCGTCATACAATTCAAGATGGCAATCTTACCAACATTGCTATAAAAACGTTAATCCACTTGGGACCAAACCAATCTTCCCTAAATACTCCTCTCGAAACGAAACCAGCACTATAACTCGTCTAAGAATCGGACACTGCAAGTTTTCACATAAACATCTTTTAGAGAAGACCGCTGCTCCAAATTGTACAACTTGCAATACTCAACTCAACATTTCACACCTTTTGGACGTATGCCGCTTATACAACAATTCCAGAACAAAAATCTTTGGATCTAATTGTTGTGGGTGGGTAATTCAAAGGGGTGGTGGTGTGGCCCAAGTTTTTTTATTTCAGTTTATATTGAAAAAAAAAAAAAAACAGGAACAGACCTTTTGTTGTAAATTTTTTTTTTTTAGTTTGTTTATTTTGTAATGTGTGTATTCAGTAGTCTTTACGAAAAAAATATTGTGAGTGAATTCATATTCATTCATAAATTTTTTATTGAAGTTATTTGCTGTGAGGTCCCGTGATCACCACTAGAATCAACTCCTTGCATATGTTATGGCAAGTGGCAAACTGGTATAAAAGGGATATTTTCTCGTGATGACGTAGAATTTCCCTTTTAAATAATACAGGCAGCTGTTTTTGTTGTATATGAACAAGTTTATTTTATGTTCTTAATTGAAATTTGCATATAAAATTAGTTTAACAGGGAAATGGGGAGTCAACATTTTATTGATATATTAAATTAAAATTATTTTAAGTACTTACCAAACATTTTGGGCTTTGTTGAATGTTTGTTTTTTTTTTGTCCGTCTGCTGCAAGCTGTAAATTCCTGTGTGGTTGAGTTGGATGAATGATGTTGAGTGGGTGAATGGTGGAGTTGGGTGTTTTGTTTTGTTTGCATATGTTTTTTTTTATTTTATTCACGGTTTTAAGTTTTTTTTTTATTATTTTTTTCATTTAGTTAATAATTTATTCGAGTTTGATGTTTAGAAATTTGTGTTGGTTGACGTTTCGTTGTCGGTATAAAAAAAAGGGCAAAATGTGATTGTCAGGAAACATATGTTCATGTGGATTTTGTTGAGCACAGTGTTGCTCAAATTTATTTAGGAGTTGCCACTGCCGCAGGGTTGTATTTAGGGAATGGAGTAGAAGGGAAACACCAGTAACATGAAAAGAGAAATTTTTGTTTGAAATTTATTTCGGAATTTACTCTTTGGCACATGGCGGGAAAGTGTGAACTGCAATTTTTTCAAGGCCAGAGCATAAAGGAATGATGACCCTCTCTATTGTATGTAATGTACATTTAGGTGGTTAGTTTTTTTTATAGGTGTTTTTGTTAGTGTAAAATCCAGTTAGATTAGCGTTTTGTTGAAATGAAAGTTTGTATATTAGATTTTTCTGATCATAACGAAAGTGACCTACGAGAACAAAAGAAAGGTTTTTGTGTAAGCGCTTATAAAAAAATTTTCAGTGAAGTTTAAAGTGATAGAAAATTAAATAAAGCGAAGTGAAGTTCTAGGTCTTATCGGAGGAATAATACCCAGGAAGTGCCAAAGGGTAATTAACACCTCATAGTTGAAGAAGAAAGAAATACTCTTGGACAAGAGCCAGGATCATCCGGGGACATATATTTTTTTTTACAAATAAATTTGCTAAGGGAAATCCTTTTGTGTTAAACCGTAAGTTTTTAATTTTTTTTTATTATTTCAATACAAAATGGAGTCATAGATTCTAAAGTCCGTATGGATCGTTCTTTTTAATAGTGTGGTCAAAAAGGACAGTGAATACAAAATATAGAAGACTCCTTGATCCGTGAGAGAGACTTGGCCACAGGAAGCGATTTTAACACATAAAGGTAAAGACAGTAATATATTTATGTTTTGTATTGGCCCACAGTTTGTCCTGGGATTTTGTCCAAAGTGGCAACACCCATTCCAGCTGGTGGATTGTAAGCTGAAGGGAGACACTTCTAGTGTACCAATATAGTTGGTCATTTTATTTATTTTATTTTGTGTTCTTGTGTTTATGTGTTTGTATTGATCCAATAAGGGAAATTTATATTCGCTGTATAACAGCTAAATAGTGAACGTGATAAGTTATCCCACTATAGGAGGTTTTTATCCGAGTCAGGAACCCAAGTGATATAAAGAGGAATTATAGCGAATTATATTGAAAAAACCATAATTATTGTAGTTTATAGTAAAATACATAAGCTTAAAAGAATTAATAGATTGACGAGGAAAATTTATATTAGTGGCTAAAGTTAGTATTTTATAAAATTAGTATAATTATATTTTTTTTTAGTAAATTTTATTTAAAATCAAATAGTTTGTTGTATTTTTTTTTATTTAGGTTAATATTAGTGATTTCTATAGTTTTATTGTTTAATGTAAAGAGGATCTAGCTAAATTTTAATATACTAAATTTTGACTGCGGAAACAAGGCTAAATTAAATTAATGGTTGAACCGATAGCCTTAGAAATATATTTCTTTCAGAGAGCTCTTTTAAAGAAAATTAAAGGGAACTGAAGCGTTTTTAAAAGGGTTTATTGGGGTCTATCAGGGTATTCACTGTATAGCCAAAGATAGAAGTTAGTTCGATCCTTTATTTGATTTTTTTTTTGTCATTTGTAAATTTTTAGTGTTAGTTTTTTTATGATAATAATCTAAAATTTTTTTTAGTTGTTTTTTTTTTTTATATATATATGTGTATTAAGACAGTGTTGTCTTAGTGAAAATTTTATTGCATACGGTTAATTCTATTTTTATACTAGTAAAAGTAGCAATTGCCTTTGTTAATAAATTCCTGCTTAAGGATATATTAATAATTGGTGAGTGTGATCAATTTTGTTCATTAGTTGGAAATTGTGCTCAGTTATAGTTAATCTGTATAAAAACTATTGGCAGATATAGATATCTTTCAATTTAATTAAAAGTTTATATAAAACGTTCAAGTGATTTGGTTAAAATAACCTTTCGAAAAGATACAAGTGTATCGTTCAGTTTAATAGAAAACCCATATTGGGTGTATTATGGAATAATAATAATTATTAAAATACAAACATTTTTTTTTATAAATTTTTGAAATCCGTAAAAATCATATAGATTTATTTTTTTTTATTTTCATTCGTTTGATATATTTATATTTTTTTTTTTATTTAAAAAACCACTATAGTTAGTAAGATATTTTGTGTTTAGTTTTAATTCTTTTTGTAATAAATATGTACTGATAAGATTTTGGAAATTATGTGTTGCTAAATTTGTTTAAGGGAATTTCAGGTGCAATGGTCAAAAATGGGTAAAGTGTGAAAGGGTAAGTGTTGGTGACATATTTGAAAGGGGTCATTAAAGTACATTACGATGACCTAGGTTTTGGGTGGGCTACGTATGTGGGAGTGACATCTGTCCCATAGTGATTCCGCCTACTTGTGGTGGTCGATGTGTGTGTTTTGAGTTTGTTTAGTTGAAATTTTAACGTGGTTGAGTATCAGTTAAATTTTGTACATTAACATTTTGTTAATGTTTTATTGTCGGCCCTCGGTTTATGTTGCGGGTTGAAAATCCACGCCGGTGCAGAGCTAGCTAGGTGGCAACATGGACTAGATAATGTACGGGGAAATAGAACATAATCTACCATCAGAATATTTAAAAAACACTTGTGATAATAATGTAAAGTTAATTTGTAAATATTTATTAGAAAATAATTTAAAACAACTAATTTAATTTGATAATTAAGGTACTAAAAATCGTCAAAATGACGATAAATCGTCAAACCTGGCAACAGTGAACCTAGCTCATCTCAGAGAAATGAGAATCAAAATTTTTTTTCTCCATTACAAACTATCGATAATGATGATGACGAAATTGTCATTGATGACGTCGCTAAAGTACCACCTCTAACCATATTAAAGTGTAAAACAGAACAAGTACACGAAATAATGAGATGAATAAAAATAACCGATTACTCAATTGGAAAGATGTCTATTGGACTAAAAGTTTTTTGTTCAAATAAAAATGATTTTGACTCTGTATGTAAATGTTTACAGGAAAATTATGATTTTGAATATTTCACTTATGGTTCAAAAAAGGGAATGCCATACAAAGCAGTACTACTGGGTCTGGATAAATGCAATCCCGAAGTTATAAAAGCTTATCTTTCATCCAAAAATTTAAATTAAAATTTATAGATGTCAAAATTGTGACCGTGGTTAAAGAAAACAGAGGTGAACAAGTCATTTTTATTGTTTATTTCGAGAGAAAATCGTTAACATTAAAAGAACTAAGGCAAAATTATGCCTCAATTAACTATATAAAGGTCAGATGGGAATATCAAAAACCAAATAGATCCAAACTGACCCAGTGCTAGAACTGCCAGATGTTCGGACATGGATCCAGCAGATGTAATGTCAAGACTTATTGTGCTAATTGTGCCGGTAGTGATAAGACCAGTGAATGCAATTCTACTGTTGTCAAATGTGCAAACTGTATGGTTAACCATAAGGCCATGTCACCGGAATGTCCAAATAGGGCAACATATTTAGAAGTCAAGCAGCGTGTCCAGCCAAAAAGAACTTCTAGACCCGTAAATCAACATTTTAATAATAATAGTACCAACTATAGTACAAATTTCCCAAATTCTTTAAATCAAAGAATAACGCCAAACGTCAATAGTTGGAGAAATACCCAACCAACATATCAAAGTACAAATGAAAATCTTTTCTCATTTGAGGAACTCAAAACCCTTACTGTCGAGCTCATAACAAATTTGAGCAAATGCAAATCGCGTGTCGAATAATTTTAGGTTATCACAAATCTCGCTTATAAATTTCTATCACGATGAATAATAATGTAATAAAAACGGCTCTGTGGAATGCTCGTGGTGTTCGTTTCAAAGAAGATGAACTCTTCCAGTTCATTAATATAAATAAAATTGATATCTGCCTTTTATGCGAAACTGGGCAAAACAAAAAATATTCCATAAAACATAATGACTTTTACTGTTACAGATATGACCGTCAGCAAGGTAGAGGAGGGGGCGTAGCTATACTTGTTAGGAAAAATATTCCACATCACCTACTACGTTTAAAAAACACAAAGGCAATTGAACATATAAGAATAAACATTTCAACCATAAATGGGTCGCTAAATTTATACTCATGCTATTTCTCGGGTGGTGCAAGGGGTAATACCAACCGTAAACAATTATTTATATCTGACATTCGTATGCTAACAAATCCTAACAACAGCTATATTCTAGCAGGCGATTTTAATTGCAGAAACCGTTATTGGGGATGTCAGACAAACAGTAGTTGGATTAATATACTATACGAAAGGCTCAAACCAAATGAATTGGAAGTAGTTTATCCGCATGAATGTACCCACATTCCAACAGACTTAAGGAGGCGACCGTCAACGTTGGACTTTTTTCTAACAAATAATATACATATAATATTTTCATTAAGGGTAATAAATGATTTGAGCACAGATCACCTCACAGTCATTGGAAACATAAATAAGAGTTTTAATAAAATTGAAAATAAAATACACAACTATAGTAAAACAAATTGGTCGAAATTTGCCAAACATATAAACAGAAATCTCCCATTATCTGCAAACTTTACGGAAATATCAAATCAATCTCAAATTGACGAAATGATTTCTTCTTTAAATAATACAATCAAAGGTGCAATCGAATGCAGTGTACCTAAACGAAGAGAATTTGTAAACAGCAAACCGTTGCCCAATAATATCAAAGTTCTAATACCATTCAGAAATATTTATAGAAGAAACTGGAAAAGGTATAGGGATGTTAATGATCACCAGCAAATGACTAGGCTTAATAAACAAATCACCGATGAACTTTTAAAACATAGGACACAATTCATGGAACAACATGTTATCTACGTTGGATAAATCTTCTTCTCCGTTTTGGAAAATCTCAAATATACCAAATAAGAAACATAAAAACATTCCAATCTTAAAGGATAACACTTCAACTTATTGTACTCTGGAGGAAAAATGTAATGTATTAGCAAATACTTTTGAATTAAATAACCAAGTTTCAAATCATCTCACAACTATTTTTGATGTAAATAATGTCGTTAACAGTATTAAACAAACTCAAGTTACCCACATAGACCAAAATTTATATATATCAGTTGAAAATACATCAAGTTTCATAAAAGCTCTAAAAAGCAAGAAATCTCCTGGCTTAGATGAAATTAACAACAAGTTCTTAAAAACTTTACCAAAAAGGCTATTAAATATATTACAAACCTCTTTAAATCTTGCTTAAAACTAAGCTATTTTCCAAATCAGTGGAAAAACCAAAAACGATAGCAATACCTAAACCAAACAAGCCTGCTTAATCTCCACATTCATACAGGCCAATAAGAACAAAATCACGTGAAGTAAATATAAATGCTGGATGTACACAGGGTTCATGTTTATCGCTAGTTCTTTATAACATCTACACCGCCGATATTCCTTCGTTCTTTGGATGTATCACTTTTTAACTATTTCGAGTTAACTTTCTTATCAAGTTATAGAGAAAAATCAAAACGACGCTTGCTAGTTTTTTCGTCAGTTAGCACTGGTCTCTTTTATTATATTCTTACGAACTTCTAGAATAACAATGTTGTACATTATGTTTCTAAAACTTAAAACTACTTTTTATATATTTACAAGGTTGTATAAAAGGCGTAGGGCAATAGGGCTGCCACAGGGGTCCCCTCCAAGAGGCGGATCTATAGAAAACGTTTAGGAAAATTTACGTGTCGGCCGGAACTAGTTACCTTTTCACGACCTTTTGACGATGATGGTTGTGCGTCTATTGATTCTGTCGCTTCATTAGTTTGGTTATCAACAGTTGTTGGAAGATCAGATAAATAATTTGATGGTTCGTCTGCTGTAGGAAAATGCTGGTCGTTTGTGGTCGAAGTATTGCCCGTGCTATCATAAGGCGTATTTGCCGTGAAAGCTGTTTTAAGCGGTCGATGGAATTCGAATTTGGGAGCCAAACAACATTTTCGCTGGGCTACAATTTATATCTTCCTTCATTGCCGATCGTAGTCCTAGCAAAACAAATGGCAAAATGAATGACCAATCTGCTGTTGCATGACATTTAATAGCTGATTTCAATGTACGGTGCCATCTTTCCACAATACCATTGGATTGAGGATGGTATGCCGTTGTTCTGAGGTGTTGAATACGCATACGCATTAACTCTTCGAAAATTCGAGATTCGAATTGCCGGCCCAGGTCACTGGTTATACGAATTGGCACTCCGAAAAATGCAATCCAACCATTGACTAATGCGAAGGCTATTGTTTCAGCTGTTATGTCTGGGACTGGAATGGCAACTGGCCACCTAGAAAAGCGATCGATGCAAGTTAAGCAGTAGCGTTTGTTTCTGGATGGCGGCAGAGGGCCAATTATATCGATGTGGACATGATCAAAGCGTCGATCAGTTGTACCAAAGTCTCCAAGTGCTGATTTTGTGTGCCGATGAATTTTATTTTTTTGGCACTCGATACACGTTTTTACAAAGTTTGCAACATCTTTGGACATATTTGGCCATACAAATCGTTTCGAAACAAATTTTGAAGTTACTTTTCTGCCTGGGTGAACTAAACAGTGCAACTTGCTTATTATCTGGGATCGAAATTTAGATGGAACAAATGGCCTCAGCATCCCTTGACTTACGTCGTAGTATAATGATTGTGATGATTCAGGAATTGTTTACTTCCGTAATGATAACGAGTGATTATCAGATTCGAGAAGCGATTTTAGTTCAAGGTCATTACTTTGCTCTTCCGCTAAAAGTGGTAAAAATTGTAAATTGCCTACCCTTAAGCATGTGTTGAAAATAACCCAAACCTTGAAAAATAGCGACCAACTCCTGATCGTACGTACTATTATTTCTTCGAATAAAAATCCAAAGGCTGACTCGTATTATTGACGATTTGGTGCACAACTGCACCGACAGCCTCATTAGAAGCGTCCACAGTAAGTGTGAGTGGCAAGTTTTCAGCTAGGTGGCTTAACATTGTCGCGTTTTCCAATTCATTTTTACAGGCTTCAAAAGCCGCCAATGACTCTGAAGTCCAATTTATCACACTTTTATCGTTCTTTCGATTGCCATTAATGAGTTTTTGTAATAGCGACTGGTTTGACGTAGCCTTTGGAATGAAAGATCTATAAAAGTTTATCATTCCCAAAAACCTCTTTAGCTCGCATGCTACCTTGGGAACCGGAAAATCTTTGATTGCTGGAATTTTGTTTTGTGTGGGTTGGATGCCGTTATCTGAAATCAAATGTCCCAAAAAATCAACTTGATCCTTACCGAATTCGCATTTTGAAAAATGTATCGTTAAATTATATTTCTGCAAACGATCAAAAACTGTACGTAGATGAATCTCGTGCTCATCATTATTTTCCGAAACCACCAAAATGTCGTCGATATACGAAATCAAGACCACGAATAACATCCTGCATATGCCTCTGAAAGGTTTGTGCTGCGTTGCGTAAACCAAAGGTCTTAACTTTAAATTCAAAGAGTCCGAAAGGTGTTATTATTGCCGTTTTCGGGATATCTTCTGGTTCTATCGGGATTTGATGATACGCTCGCTGTAGGTCAATAACGGAAAATACACGCTTACCATGTAAAATTGTACGGACATCGTGAATAAAAGGAATTGGGTATCGGTCTGGCAAAGTTATCGTATTTAACGCCCTAAAATCACCACATGGCCTCCACTCCCCGTTGGATTTTTTGACCATATGTAATGGGCTGGCCCAATTACTGCTTGACGGTGCGCAAATGCCTTGATCGACCATAAATTGCAATTCATTTTTCGCGGCACGTAGCTTTTCACCGCTTAACTTTCGAGGCCTTGCATACACTGGATTGCCTTTCGTTATAATATGATGATTGACGTTAGATTGAACAATTTTGTCATTAGAGTTAAAAGACATTAAATCTTTGTACTCATTTAATAAGTGGGAGTAGCTGCTGGTCGTATTAAATGATGAAATACTTAAACCGTTAGTGCGAATGGTGTCACCTTTTACCTCCAACAAAGTTTTTTTGTCAATTAACGATTTTCTCTTAACGTCCACCAATAAATCGTAATACTCCAAAAAATCGGAACCTATCATAGGCCCTGATACATCAGCTAAAATAAAAGTCCATTCGAAGTTACGGCGTAAGCCTAAAGATAATTTTATACGTCTCTGGCCAAAAGTTTGTATTACCGAACCATTTGCGACATATAACTTTGGCGATTTTGGAGGATTTCTTTTGTCTATGTGGCGAGGTGGTAGCACTGACATGTCAGCACCAGTATCGATTAAAAATTTGTATGTTGTGATGTTGTCAAAGATCATCAGTCCTGCTATTGTGTTGGGGGAAATGTCTGACCTGTTCTGCCACAGATCAGGAAAGCTATTTAGTTTTTTGAATTATGATCGTACTTACATGGCTTACGGCATTTTTGTGCCTTGTCACCGAATTTGTCGTGATACCAGCACATTTCACCATCACCGGAGCTTGCCGCTGCATTTCCTCTACCACCCCGATTGGAGTATCTTGACGAAGAGCGTTTACGATATGGTCGTTTTTGTAACAATTGCTCCAAACTCTTTTCCAACCTAGCCATGCGTTGGTTTACTTCGGCAATTGTGGAATTCGGTGTGGAATTTGTTGCTTCGGCCGAACAGACTTGTTTGTAGTCACTTACTTCAAGTATTTTGTCTGCAAGTTTAGCAAGTTCGGGTAAGTTAGCGTCTGATGCTTGTAAAATAGCACGTGCATGAGGTGGTAATCGTTGAAACCATAACGATTTTAAAAAATGTCGCTGACACGGTTTTTCGCTAAACCGCTCAACTCATTAAGCAGTTGCGTGGGGCGTCGGTCGCCTAAATCAATGTCAGAAAGCAATTTCTAAATATTTTCTGTTCGCTGTCACAGAATCGTTCGATGATGCACTTTTTTAAGTGTTCATACTTTCCCGTTTCGGGTGGCTGCAAAATGGGTTCTGAAATCTGTGCGAGTACGTTGGATTCAATTGCTGCAACTACCGTGTTGAATTTCGTTTCATCTGTTGTAATACCAGCAATTTAAAATTGAGCTTCTACTTGGGCAAACCAAATTTCTGGGCGTTCGGCCCAAAACGGTGGCACCTTGACAGCCACTCTGTTGACCAAAATTTCTGCTGCTGCCGCGTTAGAAGTTGGGTTTGGTGGATCGTTGTTTTTAGCTTTATCGTTGTCACCAGCCATTTTACGTTTTTATTGCTGTATTTTGATTAAATATTTCAATATTAAATGCGGGGTCACCACTTTAACTATATCGAGTTAACTTTCTTATCAAGTTATAGAGAAAAATCAAAACGACGCTTGCTAGTTTTTTCGTCAGTTAGCACTGGTCTCTTTTATTATATTCTTACGAACTTCTAGAATAACAATGTTGTACATTATGTTCCTAAAACTTAAAACTACTTTTTATATATTTACAAGGTCGTATAAAAGGCGTAGGGCAATAGGGCTGCCACAACTTCAACATTTGCTGATGACACATCTTTCCTAAGCTCAGATATATATTCTGTCAATATAATAAACAACTTAGAGTCAGCCCTGACTGAACCAAACGATTATTTTGCCAAATTTTAATAAACTCGGATAAAACGAAAGCAATATACTGTACAAGAAAACGAAAATCTTGCTTCACACCACAAAACCCTTTCCATTTTAAAAATCACAATATCCCATGGGAAGATAGCGTTAAATATATAGGTGTTGTACTTGACACCAAATTAAATTTTAGAACCCACATTACATATATTGTGGATAAAATAAATAAAGTTACATGAATTCTATAGCCGTTAATAAACCGAAAATCGGATCTCTCAATCGATAATAAAAAGTTAATAATTAAAGCAATTTTTCACCTAATCATGTTTTATTGTACCCCTGTCTGGTATACGTCAGCAAATTGTCACATAAAAAAGTGGCACAGAACAAAATACTTAAAATGATTTTTAGGCTGCCTTGGCACTACTCAACCCAAAGGCTTCACACACTTGCTGGATTTCCTACTGTTAATGTTAAATTAACGTATTTAACTGAAAATTTTGTCAGAAGATGTCAATCCTCGCAATATGATCATATTACTGAGTTGATCTCAACATAAATTTTACCTATGTACCCTAGTTTTTTAAGTTTTTTATATTACTGAGTTGATCTCAACATAAATTTTACCTATGTACCCTAGTTTTTTAAGTTTTAAGCTGTAAGTAAAGATTCAGAAGGTTTTTTAAATTTTCTCCTCTAAAAATAATAAAATAAAATTATAAATCTTATTAAAAGAACCAGAATGTTAAAGCAGAAATAATTTCTAACCTCTTTTAATGAATAAGTCACCTTGTAAATATACTAATATCAAAGAAATACAAATAAATTTTAATTGAAAAAACCTTAAGAAATATAGCTTTACAATTTGCAGTAAGTGAATTGACATCTTCAGAATTTAAACGTGTTAAGTTAGCTACTTTACAATCTGGTAATTTTAAGGTAAAACTTGTAAAAAGAGCATTTTTATAGAAGAAAATCTAAAAAATATTGCAAGAAGGGAAAAAATGACAAGGTGGAGCAAAAATTGCATTTTTGGAAAATAATTGAAAAAATGGCAAATGCTGTAATTTGTTTCAGGTTTTTAAACTTTCATAAAAATTTAACCACAAAAAAATATTTTATATTTATTTAGTTTATTTGTTTCCGTTACAGTTTAGCTTAGATTATTTTTTTCCAAAGACATATTCAAAAAATTCGTGTCTGTTTTTTTATTATAAAGGATTGTTTATATATAAATTTATTTCAATTCAAATTACAAGTAAATAGTGTTTGAAGTGAAGAGTTTATACAAATGTGTGTGTGTATACATAAACTGAAATAATTTCAAATAACTGAATATGATTTTTATTCAGTTGGAATTTAAACATTTATTTTTAATTTACTATTCGTTTGTTCTTACGTATTTGTTTGTTACTTAAACGATATTTAAAAATAAATAATTTGATTTTGATTTAAATGAAAAGTAAGTAGACCGCTTTTTAAGTGATTTATCATTTATGTTAAATTACATTTTTAGTTAATTTAAACAACAAACTATTTTTATAATATAGTATTTATTATCATATTCCTCTCACTAACTACAGCCATATTATAGTTGCCAAACATTAAGATGATCAGTCTGCTTTTTATAAGTGTATTCACTCATTGAGTGCCATCATTGTTTAAAATTTTGTGAAAAGAAAGATTAGTTTTGTTTTTTTTAGATACTGTTGTGAACTTGGTTAAATAAGTACACACGATTTAATGTTTATTTAATTAATTTATTTAATAATAAAAAGTAATATAAAAATACGAGGTGAAAAACTACGACCAACTTGTTGCGAGGCTAATGTACGACAAGGTTGTATTTATTAACCAGTGTTGTGTACTCAACATTTCGCTCCTTGTTATTGTTGAACCTCGTAGTCCCGGTGCCATACTGGTGCGTTTCTATTACGTGTGGAGCTCCTTGGTGGTGATGGAGTATCTTCATTAGATGCGCTCTCATAGTATGATGACGTGTTTAGAGATTCATTTAAATCCCGATCATCTGGTGGTAAAATTTCTGCTGATTCAGGATGATGTTCAAGTTCGGTTGATGGATTGTTAAAAAGTGGTTGTAAATCATATGACATGCGATCATCTATTGGATCGATTTCCAAATGACGTTCACGAATTTGATTTGCATGTGATCTGCTGATTCAGGATGATGTTCAAGTTCAGTTTATGGATTGTTAAAAAGTGGTTGTAAATCATATGACATGTGATCATCTATTGGATCGATTTGAAAATGACGTTCACGAATTTAATTTTTTTTTTTTTTTTTTTTTTTTAAAGAGAAGCAACACTCAGGAAATTCTTCCTATTAATTAATGTGTTGCTTTCTTTGGAAAGGGGATAGTGGAGAGATGAAAGGTGGTGAAAGATGAAGGGCTTCAAACATGGCATGTGATTTTGTTCGAATCAGAATTTTGAAGTTTAACATGATAGTTAACATTGCCAACTTATTCCATGATAACTTCTGGTTGCCATGTCATTTTGTTGTTTTTATAGATTTTGACGAAAACTTGTTGATTAATTTGGAACTCACGAGTTGTTGTACCATGTTTTCTATTGAATTGAGTTTCCATTTTGTCATTACGAACGATTTCTGATGATTTTTGTTGTTTGAGCAAATTAATTTTAGTTTTCGACCGATGAATAGTTCTGCCGGAGTTTTTCCTTTATCACAATTTGAGTTTGCAGTTAATCTATACTGAAGTAAAAACTCTTGGAGATGTACATTATCTTCTGAATCATCATTATAAGATTTTTTAATGGCCGTTTTAATGATGTCATTGACCATTGCTTTGTGGATGATATGGGGCAGTCCTCATATGTTGAATACTACGCTGATTGCAAAATTGTTGAAACTCTCTACTCACAAATTGAGTACCATTGTCTGATACAAGTATTTCTGGATAACCAAATCTGTTTGTGTAGTCAGACATGAGATCAATAATTTTTTTACTTGAAATTATGTTACATTGATATACTTCAGGCCATTTTGAAAAAGAGTCTACTATAACCAAATAGTATTGAGATCGAATTGGACCTGCTATATCAATATGAACACGTTGTGACGGTTGATACTGGCCAAGAACATAAAGATGTTTTTGGTCGTGATTTTGTGTTGATTTGGCATTGTGGGCATAGACGAACGAAATCTTCTATTTGCTGATCAATGTTACGCCAATATACATGGCTACGGGCAATTGATTTCATACGCTGTTGACCCTGATGGCTTTTATGTAAAGTTTTTAAAATTCTTTTTCTAAAATTTTCAGGAATGACGATGCGATCACTATTAAGAAGAGAGTTGTCTAACTGATAATGAAGATCTACGATTATAATATGGGAGTAGATTGCTGCTGCTAAAGTCCTTATCTTTCTTTGGCCATGATGTTTGAACGTGTTGAATTACTCGTTGAATTATGATGTCTTTTGCTGAAGCTTCCTGTACCATATGAAAAGTCAAGGGAATCGATTGAAGATTGTCCTTTAAAACTGATTTGATGTTATATTCAAGTGTGGCACAAGCAATTTCAAAATCTTCATCTTCTTCTTGTTTTGATGGTAGTAGTCGAGATAACATATCAACGTTACCAAATTCATCTGTTTTTACATACTCGATATTGAAATCGTATGTCATCATAGTAAGTGCCCATCTCTGATTTAAGTAAGTGCCCGTCTCTACTGGCTGAATGAACTGGAATGCCTTTTCTAGACCCAAAAATTGCTTATAACGGATTATGATCAGTACGCAGAAAAAATGTTCTACCATAAACCATACGGTGAAATTTCTTAACGGCAAAAACTAAAGCAAGGGCTTCCTTCTCGAATTGACTATAGTTTTTCTCTACTGGAGTCAAGGACCTGGATGCGTGTGCTACTGGTTTTTCCGTTCCGTCTGGCATTTGTGTGATATTTGAGCTCCAAGACCCTGCAATGAAGCATCTGCTGACACTATAATGGGTAACTTGGGATTGTAATGGGTTAGCATTAAATCTGAGGACAAAATTTGTTTAAATTTATTATATGAGTTTTCACACTCTGATGACCAATGCCATATTTCATTATGTTGAAGTAGTTAATCAAAAGGTGCTCTAAGGGATCTTATTGTGCTGATAAATTTCCCATAGAAATTAATGAAACCAAGAAATGATTTAAGTTCGCTGACGTTTCGTGGTCTTGGCAAATTTGTAATTGAATAAATATTGTCCGGATTTGGTTTGATGCCATTTGAATCAACTATATGACCCAAATACTTTATTTGATTTTGAATCAACTATGTGACCCAAATACTTTATTTGATTTTGAATAAATTCGCATTTATAATAATTTACCGTCATATTGTAAACGGTGAAACGTTGTAATACTTGGCGTATTGATTTAAGGTGTTGCTTAAAAGTTTCACTTGCAATGATGACATCGTCCAAATAAGCAGTGGCTTCTGGGATACCAGATAGAATTTTTTCTATAGCTTGTTGAAATGCACCTGGTGCTGATCTGATTCCCGGAACCAGCCTATTAAACGTGTATAGACCCCGATGTGTATTGAGGGTTAAGATGGATTTCGTTGCGTCATCCACCTCAAACGGCATGTAGGCATCATTAAAATCTAATCTTGTAAAGTACTTACGATTATTGAGGCACATAAAGATGTCTTCTGGTAGAGACAGTGGATGAAAATGAGGTTCACAGATTCTTAGTTTGCCACTTGATCGTCTCACTGTAATAATGAGGCTGCCCACTCCGAAAAGTTAGTTGATGAAATTACTCCTTCTTCCTCTAATCGATTAAGTTCGGCATCTACCAATGATATTACCGAATATGGTACTGGGGGGTTACCGCGTAACTCGATTCGAAAAGAAAAATGTACGAATACGAACAAATTGTACCGCGTAATACGATTTTCGTACTTTTTTCTCGAAAGTACGGACATTTTTTTCTCCCTTTTCGAACAAAAAAATCCCTTTCGAAAATGCAACTCTGTATTACGAAGATGAACTGTTTTTGCTATAAAAACGTTCGGAAATTGTTCGAAAGCTATTTTGCTAGTGACAAGTGAAAAAATATTAAAAATGTAAGTATTTACACATTTAAAAAATAAAAAATGATTAACAAAAAAAGAAAACTTAATAATATTTTTTATTTATACAAAAATATTTATTAAATTACCCAATAAACATGTTATATTAAATGTAATAATATTTGTGTTTTCAATTTATAAAGGCAAGCTCCAAAAAGAAATTTATACACAAATAAAAAACAATATGAGGTAATCGTCGACTTCATGGTCAAGCATTCAGACTTGTAACGACGAGATTTCCTCCGTTAGCTGGGGTAAGCTCTCGGGGGTAGGGATCGTCACAGATATTTATTTTTGTCAGTGACAAAGAGTAAAAGTCGTGGTGTAAACGTTATAAAGCGTACTTTATTCTCTTAATCTAATTACCAGATCACTTAAGCTAAAATACAAAGAAAAGGGAAAGAATGGTTATTTGGGATGGACCCTGACCCTCAGGTGACCAACGCACGGCACACACGTGAGGGGAGGCGACCTACGAACGGCACACACTCCGACGGCTTCTTCGGGAATACCCCCAGGCGACCAACGAACGGCACACACTTGAGGGGAGGCGACCTACGAACGGCACACACTCCGACGGCTTCTTCGGGAATACCCCCAGGCGACCAACGAACGGCACACACTTGAGGGGAGGCGACCTACGAACGGCACACACTCCGATGTTGTCCTTAGCGGTACCCTCAGGCGACCAACGAACGGCACACACTTGAGGGGAGGCGACCTACGAACGGCACACACTCTGATGTTATCCTTGGTAGTACCCCCAGGCGACCAACGAACGGCACACACTTGAGGGGAGGCGACCTACGAACGGCACACACTCCGATGTTATCCTTGGTAGTACCCCCAGGCGACCAACGAACGGCACACACTTGAGGGGAGGCGACCTACGAACGGCACACACTCCGATGTTGTCCTAAGCGGTACCCTCAGGCGACCAACGAACGGCACACACTTGAGGGGAGGCGACCTACGAACGGCACACACGCAGGACCTTCGCAAAATACGGCAGGATACTCCAAGGATGTCAAAGGACCTTCGCAGGATGCCGCAAGGATGACGCAGAACCTTTGAAGGATACGGCAGGGTACTCCCAGGATGTCAAAGGACCTTCGCAGGATGTCGCAAGGATGACGCAGGACCTTTGAAGGATACGGCAGGATACTCTCAGGATGTCAAAGGACCTTCGCAGGATGTCGCAAGGATGACGCAGGACTTTTGAAGGGTACGGCAGGATACTCTCAGGATGCCAACGGACCTTCGCAGGATGACGCAGGACCTTTGAAGGATACGGCAGGATTGTAAATAAAAAGACTTTTTGATTTGCTTTTTATTATCTTTGCATAGAGCGGATTAAACGCTCCCTTGAATGTTAAGCAAAGAATTGATTTTATTGATTGAAATCGAGCTTAATTTATAGTACATAATTGCTTACTCGACATTTCTAAATACAGTGGAAAGTGTAGCAATAGACTAGGTACTTTTAGTTAGATTGTTAGTACAAAACAACGATCAATGTACAATACCAGAAGGGTTGACTGTTAATCAATGTGTACAGTGGATGTTCAACAGTCTGACTGAGCATTCTCAGCTTAGAATGTTTGTAACCACTGCAGTCGTTGTACAATGTAATAAGTGTTGATCGTTGTGTAATATGATCCTTTATACTTAAAGAACTTGAAAATATTCTTGTAGGTACTAGTCGCATACAAGTCATGCTAAACATGCTACACCTCCCTTTATGGAAGAATGCTCATATAACAAAGTTGTATGAGTATTCTTTTACATTAAATACATAATTTTATTACTATATTGTGTTTATGTTTACTTTTTGTTTTTATTGATTTTCTTTATTATATTGGAATTCCATATATTACTTTGTATTATTTTATTTCATTATTATTGTGTATAAATCTTAAGTCTATTCTTATGAACTATTTGTTCTTTTTCGGTTTTGTTATCAAAAATAGTTACATTATGTTTTAAATCTATGTTTTTAACTTTGTATGGTCCCTTATATTGAGGGTCTAACTTATGGCCTTTCTCATTTTTAAGTAAAACTAAATCTCCTATTTTAAAATTGTAGTCTAATGTATTTTTATCGTAATTAAATTTTTGTAGTAACTTAGATCTATCTATCATCTCTCGGGCCCTCTTATGTGCTATTTCTAATCTAAATTTTACTTCCTTAGAATAATCATCTATGTTGTAAAGTGGACTAATTCTATCTACCTCATTAAATTGTTGAAACTCATTTGGAAGTCTGCCAAAAACTAACTCATATGGACAATAGTTGTGTACGGATGATGGCGTAGTGTTAAAGCAGTACGTGAAGTACTTAAGCCAATCATCCCAATCGTTTCTATCAACTGCTATGTAAGATCTTAAATACTCGTTTAAGGTTCTATGACTTCTCTCTATTGTGCCCATTGTTTGATGGTGATGAGCCGTGGAAGTGAGTTTCTCAACTTTAAGAAGCTTGAATAATTCCGTCAACACAGAATTTTTGTATTCCGTACCCATGTCCGAAATGAACGTCTTCATTGGACCATAAGTAAGAATAAAATGTTCGAAAATTGCTTTTGCAATTGTTCTAGCGCTTTTGTCTTGTATAGGTATTGTTACTAAATATTTTGTCATGTCACATATTATAGTGACTGCATATTCATTGTCATTATAGGATTTTGGTAGCGGACCTATAGTATCCACTAATACAATATCAAATGGTTTCGCCGGCGTTGGCGTTAATATCATAGGACTCTTCAAGTGCTTTGTAATTTTGGCTGTTTGACATTTTTGGCATGATTTAACGTATTTTGTTACGTCTCTCGTGATATTTTTCCAATAGTAATATCTTTTAATTTTGTTTAATGTTCTTGAAACACCGCAGTGACCTCCTTCAGCAGGGTCTTCATGGTATCGTTTCATTACATCTTGAATAGCTTTAGCATTATTATCAATTCTGGTCACCTCATTCAGTAGCGCTACTTTTATATAATTCAACATTTTATTGCCCATTTGTTTGAATTCATTAATGGAGATAAATTCGAAAATTTTCTCACTAGGTGCCATTTGTATTTTCGTAATGTTATGTTTACAGGCCACTTCTTCGAGCCTTGGGAAGAATTGTCCTAAGTCAAGTTTCCCATTAATAAACAAATCATATATATGTATATATGCAATTACAGATTTTCCTCTTTTGATGTAACATCTTCCGGGGGTAATCTTCAATTTATAATATTTTCTGACGTCAGTGTTCTTGATTGGTACATATATACTGGGCTTTTCATTTTCATTCAGTTGATGCTGCTTATTCATATTTTTATTTTCAGCCTTGTTCTGTGTCTTGTTAGTCATTGATCTTGTTGTCATTTTTAGTATATTGCTATTTAGTATATTTAATTCTTTTAATTCGTTGATCGTGATACGCGATAGAGCGTCCGCGACGTAGTTATCTTTTCCCCTAAGGTATTCAACTGTGAAATCGTATTCCTCTAGATCAAGTCTAATTCTAGTCAATTTTGAGCTGGGGTTCTTCATTGAAAATAGATAAGAAAGTGGTCTATGATCTGATCGAACAAGAAAGTGTTTTCCATAAATGTAGGGTCTAAAATGTTTCACTGCCCAATGTATGGCCGTTAATTCCTGTTCAATAGTGGATTTATTGCTTTCTCCTTTTGTGAAACTTCTAGAGGCGTATGCCACTGGCAAATGTTTTACATCGTACTCTTGTGTGAGCACGGCGCCACAAGCATGTTTGCTAGCATCTGTTGTTATACAGAATTGTTTTTCAAAATCTGGGTATTGCAGCAATGTTGGCTTCATTAATGCATTTTTAAGATGCTCAAAAGCAATATCGCACTCCTTTGTCCATTCAAATGGTACTCCTTTTTTCGATAATCGTGTAAGATGTCTTGAGTATTCAGAAAAATTTTTGATAAAGCGTCTGTAGTAGTTGCAAAAAGCTACAAATCTCCTTGCGCTATCGGCATCAGTAGGTTTTGGGTAATTTTCTATTACTGAATATTTACTGTCATCTGGGAGTATGCCTTTGTTGGTGCATTTATGACCAAGGTATGTAACCTCGTGCATGAAGAATGAACATTTTTCAGGATGCAGTTTGAGATTGTGTTTGCGACATAATTCGAAAACATCTGTCAAATTTGAAAGCAGTGTTTTTCTGAACAACCTAGAACAACTAAGTCATCCATGTATAAGAAAGCTTGATCTGGTCTTAGACCGCTAAAAGCAATTGTCATCATTCTCTGGAACGAATTTGGTGCTATTTTCAGACCATATGGTAGTCTGGTAAATCTATATGAACCCTTGGTAGTTGAAAATGAAGTTATGTTCCTAGAATCTTTTTCTAATTCAATTTGATGAAATCCGGATATTAAATCTAGGCGAGAAAAATATTTGGCTCTGCCAAGTTGATCTAAAATGTCATCGATTCTTGGTAATGGAAATTTATCTGCAATTAATTTCTTGTTTACTTGTCTGTAGTCTATCACCAATCTCCATCTTTTTCCTTAGAATTTGGCAATGATTTCTTTGGAACTAACAGAATTGGACTATTATATTCGGAATATGATGATTCTATTATTCCATCATCTATTAATTTATTTACTTGCTCTTCGATTTCTTCTTTATGGGTATGTGGTATACGGTAGTTCTTGATGTATACGGGTTCCGTATCCTTTGTTCTTAACTTTTGTTTGTAAAAATTGTTAGTTGTAACGGTTTCTGATTCCCAAACCGAAAATATCACTATATTCGGTGCATATTTGTGTTAATGTTTCGTTAAAACGTTTTGGAAAATTTCTTTTCAATATGTCCATAATTTTTCCCTTTCTATTTTCTTCGTTAGTGTTACATTTCATTATTTCATAATTATTGACATCTTCCGTTATAATTTTATTTTCTTTTAGTGTAGTTACTGAATTATTTGTGTTAAGTATCCTTATAAATGCATTTTTAGCTTTCACTATTGTGCTGGCTATGAAAACTCCCGAGTGGGGTTCTTGGTTAGGTACCAGTATTTCCTCAGTGCAGGAAGAAAGTTTTATTTTTCGTATAACTTCCGATCTTGCTGGTAATGCAATATCTTCATTACAAGTATTTGTGATTGGTATAACTATTTGCTGTGTTAAATTATTTGGTCTCAGGATGAGATAATCCTGGTCTTGGTTAAATTCAATAATGGAATTATATTTTTTCATAAAATCTGTACCAATTATTCCATCACATGGTATTGGGAAATTGTCTTCTACCACTTGGAAATTGTGGGGTATCAAAAATTTATCGGTTCTTAAATCGAAAAATGTTGTACCAATGGATTTAATTCTACCTTTTCCTATACCAGTAAGTGTAGTAAAATTTGCAGTATTTATTTTCTTGAAAGTGCATTGATGTTTTATTAAGGATATATCTGCTCCAGTGTCTACCAACAATGTTACAGTTGTATTTACTATATCTATTTAATTTGAATGAAACAACTAAAGTTAAGGTTAAGGTTGTATATCCTCTTGTTCATTGACTTTATCTTAGGGGAGCGTTCGAGTTTTCCGAACTGTCTTCATTTGCAGTTATTGCTCTAGTGTGGTTTCTGTTGCCGTTATAGTTACTACGTCCTCTTCTGCCCCTGTAGTTATTATTTGAATAATTATTATTGTTGTTGCTGGTGCGGTTGTTATAATTGTTATTTCGAGAAAAATTTCCTCTTCCTCGGAATCTTCCTTTATCTCTGCGATAATTGTTATTATTGGGTCTTTGCCCATAGTATAATATAGCATTTTGCTGACCTGTTGCATCAGTGCAACTATTTACGAATTTGCTTATTGCGTCATTCATATTATCGAATTGGCCAGCTTCCATGATTAATTTTACTTTGTCTATGGTGCAATTTTTAGTGAGTGCTTTTACAGCTACTTGGGTAGAGTATTTATTTGCCAACTCGCAGGTCAAACCATCTGATATGTATGCGTTCTCGAGTGATTTTACTAGAGATTCAATCTCACTACAATAAGCATTTGCAGACTTGTTGTTTTGCTTAATATTCATTATCTTAGCCGACAATACTTCGACTGATTCACCTTTAACTGAACTAGTCAGTTTATTAATGATTTCGGAAATCGAATTTTCATTATCAATCAGGTTTCTAGCAGTTCCTTTTAATTTTGTCTTTATCAGGGACACTGCCACTTGCTCATGTGTGTCTTTGAGTGAGTCGATCAATCGTAGCGAGTCCAAGAATGTTCGTAAATTTTCGGGCTTGCCGTCGAACTCACAAATCAGCCGTGAGGCTGTATTAAGGAATTCCACAACTGTTTGTGGCATTTTATTAGTATTCGAGTAATTTTCTGAGTTCTATCAAATATGGAGCTATTACTAATTCCCTAGTATCTATTGGTTTTTGGCACTAATTTTAATTTTTCTTCTATAAAGGACCATAATTTTAAAAAAAAAAATTTAATTATAACAAAATCTTAATTTTTTGTAATTTTTAATTATTTATTGTATTCATTTTAAAAAAAAGTTTTAAATTTTCATCATTTTTTTTTTTTTGAAATTCAAATTTTAACATTAAAAAAATTTTTTTTTTTTCTTTTAAAATATATTTTTTTCACTATCATTAAATTTGAACACGGGCGAAGTCGCCTCCGTTCGCTACAGGTGCATATCTAGTATGCACTCTGTTTATTATCTAGTTTGGTTTTTTTTTTTGTTTTTTCTATACCTGATTTGATATGGATTTTTCACGTTTTAATTTTTGAGTTGTTCCTCCTCTTCTCTTTCGGGATATTTTTGGGGTTGTTGGTTCCTCTTTTTTATTTATCTTCTGGTGACGTTTCTTATACTCTTCCAGAGTTAGTGGTTGAGGTTCTTCTTTCATCCTGTCTCTTGCTCAGACAGGGAACTTCCATCACGCAGCTGGCGAATCTTTGTGGCTGATCCGCCAGGACAAATTTTTATGTATTTTTGACTGTGCAGTGAAGCACTAGTCCCAGTCGGTGCTAGTTTAAAGCACTCCTTCTTTATTTTATTATTAATATTTTTTTTTAATCCTTTAGACTGGCAGGATCGCCATGTAAATAAAAAGACTTTTTGATTTGCTTTTTATTATCTTTGCATAGAGCGGATTAAACGCTCCCTTGAATGTTAAGCAAAGAATTGATTTTATTGATTGAAATCGAGCTTAATTTATAGTACATAATTGCTTACTCGACATTTCTAAATACAGTGGAAAGTGTAGCAATAGACTAGGTACTTTTAGTTAGATTGTTAGTACAAAACAACGATCAATGTACAATACCAGAAGGGTTGACTGTTAATCAATGTGTACAGTGGATGTTCAACAGTCTGACTGAGCATTCTCAGCTTAGAATGTTTGTAACCACTGCAGTCGTTGTACAATGTAATAAGTGTTGATCGTTGTGTAATATGATCCTTTATACTTAAAGAACTTGAAAATATTCTTGTAGGTACTAGTCGCATACAAGTCATGCTAAACATGCTACAGGATACTCTCAGGATGTCAAAGGACCTTCGCAGGATACGGCAGGATATCTAAGGGTGGAAGTGACCTATGACGGCACGCTTCCTTTTCAGGCTAAGTCCTTGAGAGCTAAAAGAAGACAGAGTGATTAATAAGTTTACCTTGTGTTCACGACCACGGCTGCAGACAACTGATCCCGATTCCTGTGATGTTGCGCTTTATATACTCTCAGATTGTGTCGAGGGTCGTCTGAGAATTATTAGGCCAAATAACGTATCAAGTGTGAGATTTGTTAAAATGTCTTTTGTTCCATAATAATTCTTAATTCAAATTGTGAGATATTATTATACAAGGGTGTTGGCAGAAACGAGGGTCCCGACTTCTGCCATTACACATGCTCCCCCCTTGGGGAACCTGGTGGAAGGACGTGTCCTTACTTCGGGGACTTTGTTGATTCGCCAACGGGCCCAAACGTTTGACTATGGCCAAATGCTGGCGATTTACATGTACACGGTATCTTTGATGGTCTATGACACAGATTTGATTGCCACGAACCCCTGCTTTATAACGGCCCAACGTGTTGTGAACGTACGGTTGTAATTTTTCCCGGACCGACTGTGAAATGTTGTCCTCTGTGATGATAGGGTGGTATCGATCTTGTGGTGGTGGGTAAGGTGGCGTGTAAGACGTCCGTGGCAGTGGTGAAAATACTGGAGCGCTGGATGGTGGTGTGCCCTCACGAGTGCTAGTTAGCCTCGTGTTAACTCGTTTTTCTTTTCTTTGTGGGTCCTTGTCTGTATCTGACTCAGATGAAGAGGACGACGTTGACGCGGATGACGACGATGAAGATTAGGACGAAGATGACGGTGACGACGTGTGTGATTCGGACGGAGTCGATGGTTTCGGAGACGTTTTCAAGTGAGCCGGAGTAGTTCGTGGTGGCGTGACTGGGGTATATTGTTTGCCTGCACACGGTGTATTTGGCTGACCCAACGGCGCGTGGTCGTCATGCCAAATGGTCGGTGACTTACTGGCAACATAATGTGATGTTTTTACCGGGGACCGTGATGGAAATTCTGCCGCCAGGTCCGTTTCAACGGTTTCTATCGGAGCTTCTTCCTTTCCAGTTATGGCCGTATGGGTCACTGTATTTTCCGGATCGGGAACAGTCCTAGAGTCAGCGACAGGTGCCGGGTGTTCTTCTGACGATTTTAGACGGCGGATGATCTCGTGGTTGTCATGTGTGGGGTTTTGACTTGGTATTTGCCGGAATTCACACGTTAGGCCTGCAATAGTGATTTTAGTTTCGCAGCTTTCCAGAAATCGCAGCCCAATAATGAAATCTTCAGGTGAGTTGACCATGACGAGGAGTTTTGTCCTTATCTTTCGATTCCCCAACGTGACATCATGTTCTAGAGCATGGGTGATATATCGTATGGTCCCGTCGCCTAGCGTTACCGTTGATTCATACTTCTCTAGTGAAGAGACATCGTGAAGGGTGTTGACCAAATTTTGACTCACAAAACAACTTGTGGCTCCGGTGTCAATTGTAGCGGCTATCAGGCGGTCCTCCAGGATAACGTTAGCGATTAGTCTGGTAGTGGTGTACTTCAAGGAGGTTTCTAGTTGCGAGGGTAAACTTCTCCGAGGGCCAGCACTCCCCCGTTCTGCGCGGGCTCGACGATTCTTTCCCGAACGGCGACCGCACTGGATCTTTCGTACGTTTCGTCGACCACCTTCCCAGCAAAATAGAATACTCTCGTTCTGGCATTGGGCCGAAAAGTGACCCCTTTGTCCGCAATTACGACACGCGTCCCGGGGATTGGGGATAGCCTCATTCTGCTGTCGCAGACCCTCCTCTGGTGTTAACAAGCGGTGGTGCTCACCGGGGTGTTGGGGCTTGACAGGAATGCACTCAAGATCGGCCGCCATTTCCAGGAGATCGTCCAGGGAATCGAAATCCTTTCGGCGGATGTACAACAGGTACTCGGGAAGGGCGTTGCGGAATATACATTCAAGCTTCTGTATCTCGGAATACCCGGTATGTCGCATAAGGTTCTGCATGGCAAGCGTGTAGTCTTTGAACGTCTCACGGGCTCTTGATGGCGCTTCCTGACCTCATCCTCTAAGCGCTCGAAATACCGGGGTGGTAAAAAGAATTTCAGAAAATCCTTCCGGAATGCTGACCATGTGACCCAATACCGATTGTTGTTCCGATACCATATGAGTGCCTTGCCGATGAGGATTTCTGGCATCATAGCGGGCATGGTGTTGATGTCGATGGCATACATGCGTGCCAACTCTTCGATTCTCTCCACAAATTCTAGCGGTTGGGCGACTCCGTCAAACTGGACTCCCCATTTTCAGATCTGGTCAGCCCTTGATTTCAGGTCGGAACCACCAGCGGCCGGGGCACGGGAATCTGGATTGATTCGTATTCATTGCTTTGATTGTTTGGCGGGTTCGGAGTCTCATCCTCCTTCTGCTGTTTTCGAGGAGTGTACATCTTATTCTCCTTATTCGAGGTTGTCGGGTCATGCTTGGTTTCTATGGCTAAAAGTCTGGTGATAATTTGAGGCTCATGTTCCCCGCCCACGAATTGTACAAGTCGTTTGCGTAACTCCTCCACGTTTCCTGATGTTTCCAGACTAAACTCGCTGAGGTAAGTAATCAGTTCTTCCTTTCTTAAGGAATATACCCACGAGGTACGTAACATGATGAATGGGTACGAAAAAGCGTAGTAGTGAAAATATCTAGAGTTTCCTCTTCAAGCTAAGTGATCTGGTAACGATATCAACAACCTTAAACTCTTTGTCCCTGCTCGGGCGCCACTGTAACGACGAGATTTCCTCCGTTAGCTGGGGTAAGCTCTCGGGGGTAGGGGTCGTCACAGATATTTATTTTTGTCAGTGACAAAGAGTAAAAGTCGTGGTGTAAACGTTATAAAGCGTACTTTATTCTCTTAATCTAATTACCAGATCACTTAAGCTAAAATACAAAGGAAAGGGAAAGAATGGTTATTTGGGATGGACCCTGGCCCTGAAGTTTTCTGCGGGAAATACCCTCAGGTGACCAACGCACGGCACACACGTGAGGGGAGGCGACCTACGAACGGCACACACTCCGACGGCTTCTTCGGGAATACCCCCAGGTGACCAACGAACGGCACACACTTGAGGGGAGGCGACCTACGAACGGCACACACTCCGACGGCTTCTTCGGGAATACCCCCAGGCGACCAACGAACGGCACACACTTGAGGGGAGGCGACCTACGAACGGCACACACTCCGATGTTGTCCTTAGCGGTACCCTCAGGCGACCAACGAACGGCACACACTTGAGGGGAGGCGACCTACGAACGGCACACACTCTGATGTTATCCTTGGTAGTACCCCCAGGCGACCAACGAACGGCACACACTTGAGGGGAGGCGACCTACGAACGGCACACACTCCGATGTTATCCTTGGTAGTACCCCCAGGCGACCAACGAACGGCACACACTTGAGGGGAGGCGACCTACGAACGGCACACACTCCGATGTTGTCCTTGGCGGTACCCTCAGGCGACCAACGAACGGCACACACTTGAGGGGAGGCGACCTACGAACGGCACACACTCCGATGTTAACAGGTGATATGTAAAATGATTGCAAAGAAAATAACCGTCGGTGTTTTAATTACTTTTTAATAATGATCTTTATTTATTTTAATTAACTTAAAGCTACCTAAATTATATTTGGTGGGTAACCAACGATTGAGTGGTTCCCACAGTTAGTATAATGAAGGTGTCAAATTAATCAACCAAAAAAGTACGGCTTTTAGCCAATCACAATTAAGTGTCAATTACAGACAGTGATTGCTATTGTCCGACAATGTTGACTTATTAATTACACTACACCTCCTTTTTTGGGAAAAAGATTGATCAGTAGCTAATTGATCAATCTTTTTATATAACTTAAGTGTATAAAAAATTAATTTTATTTTATTAAGTTTGTTAATTTCTAAATTTTAGAATTTTTTTTTTTTAAATTTTAATTAAATTTAATTTAAATTTTAAAATTTATTAGGGGGACATTGGAATTTTTATTAAATTGAATTTAATTTCAAAGGTTTATTAGTTTACAGGTTTAATTGGATTTAAATTTAAGTAATTTTTAAAGTTTATTAATTTGACAGTTTAATTTTATTTAATAATTTAATTTTCAAATTTTTATGAGTGTTACATTTTAATTTTTATTAAATTTAATTTAATTTTTTAAATTTTCATTAATTTTACATTTTTAATTTTTATTAAATTTAATTTAATTTTTTAAATTTTCATTAATTTTACATTTTTAATTTTTATTTAATTTAATTTTCAAATTTTTATTAAAATTTAAATTATCCAGTTTTTATCCTGTCCCGAGATCGAAATTGTCGAAGACGATTTTTGTGGACTTTCATAGTCCTTATATCGTCAAGTGCTAGCAAACAATTGCCGTGGTCATCCACCTCTTTGATCTCAAAGGGACCTTTAAAGAGTGGTTCTAATTTATGACCAGCACTGTCTTCCAAGAGAACTAGGTCTCCTATTTCAACGCTCATAGGCCTAGTCACCTGAGCCTTTGTTGGTCAATTTCGCCCTATCAAGCATCACTGATGCTCTTCTCCAAGCCGTTTGGAGCCTATACTTCGCCTCCTTTTCATATGAATCGATGTTATAAAGTGGACTAATTTTGTCCGACTTTAAAGCGTCTATTGATGGTGGTATTTTACCAAAGACTAATTCATATGGACAGTAATTATGTACTGTGGAAGGTGTTGTATTAAAGCAGTACGTGAAGTAAGCTAACCATTCGTCCCAATCAGTTCTATCAGAGGACATGTACGAACGTACGTACTCATTGAATGTCCTGTGGGACCTTTCTATGGTACCCAATGTCTGATGATGATAGGCTGTTGAAGTGACGTAGTCGATATTCAACAATTGACATAATTCCTTTATGGTCTGATTTTTATATTCGGTTCCCATATCAGAAATCATTTTCCGTATAGGACCATAAATCAAAACAAAACCTTCGAAAATCGCTTTGGCGACTGTTCGAGCAGATTTGTCAGGAATTGGTAACGTGACTAAATATTTGGTCAAGTCACATATTGTAGTTATAGCGTATTCATTACCCTTGTTTGATCGCATGAAAGGCCCAATCGTATCAATAATGATTGTGTCAAACGCGCGTGTTGGCGTTTCCGTTTCAACCATGAGTTCTCTCGTCTTAGGCATTGGTTTGCTCTTTTGGCACTCTACACAAGATTTCACATAACGAGTGATATCCCTTGTCATGTTCTTCCAGTGGTATTTCAATCTTATTTTCCTGAGCATTCGTGTAATGCCAGGGTGACCTCCAAATAATGGATTATTATGGTATAATCTCATAATTTCAAGTTTTCGGAATCTGTTTTGACCTTTGTCAATGTTGGTGTGAGTACTATGTTCAATCTTCGAAGCTTTTCATTACCCACTTTCTTGAAGTGGTCTAATTTTACGTTGGCCAACAACGCATCATCCAATGACATGCGAAGAGTCGTGATTTTAAGATTACTGGCTACTTTTTCAAGCCTTGGAAATAGATGATCTAAATCAACAGTTCCATTAGTAATAAAATCTCGTGACTCAAATTGGAAAAGCCTGGTTTTCCCTTTTTGGATAACCAGCTTGTCTTTAGCAAAATGCAATCTTGCATTTTTATTGTACTCTTGGGCATTTATTGCCTCATATATGCGGATATTCAATGATTCCGTGTTTGGTTTTCCGTTGGTCACTTTGTCTAAATCTTTGGCAGCCTGAAGTCTCGTAGTTACCTTCAGTATTCCATAATTTTCTGCCTTTTTAATGTCCTCGAATTCTAATCGAGACAATGCATCAGCTGCATGATTTTCATTCCCCCTGATATATTCCACTGTAAAATCATACTCCTCCAGATCCAATCTCATCCTCGTAAGTTTTGATGATGGATTTTTCATGGAAAATAAGTATGTTAAGGGACGGTGATCACTTCGGATCAAAAATTTTCGGCCATAAATATATGGTCTGAAATATTTAATTGCCCAATGGATAGCCGCTAATTCCTGCTCAATCGTAGACTTATTGCTTTCGCCCTTTGTAAAGGATCGTGAAGCATAAGCCACAGGTAGCTGCTTATCAAAGTATTTCTGACTCAGAATTGCACCACAAGCAAATTTGCTTGCATCTGTTGTTATGCAAAATTCTTTTTCGAAGTCAGGATACTGCAAAATAGTTGGATTCAATAATTGGTTTTTGAGATAATTGAATGATTTTTCACATTCACTGTTCCAATCGAATGGTACATTTTTCCTACATAACCTTGTTATGTGCCTTGAATACTCGGCAAAATTAGGAATAAATCTCCGATAATAGTTGCAGAAGGCTACGAAGCGTTTAGCTTCATCACCGTTCTTTGGTCTTGGGTAATTTAAAATTACAGAAAATTTTCCATCGTCAGGCAATATACCTTTGTCTGTACACTTGTGTCCCAAAAATGTGACTTCGTTACAGAAAAAAGTACATTTGTCTGGATGCAATTTCAAGTTATATTTTCGACAAGTTTCGAAAACATTTCTTAAATTTTTCAACATATGTTGTTCGGAGCAACCAATTACTACTAAATCATCCATATAACGCTTGGTCGGAAGATAATCCCGAAAAAGCTAGCGACATCATTCGCTGAAATGAGTTCGGAGCAATTTTTATACCGTAGGGTAATCGTTTAAAACGATATGATCCCTTATCCGTCGAAAAAGATGTTACGTCCCTAGAGCCTTCCTCTAATTCAATTTGGTGGAAACCTGACATTAAGTCAAGGCAAGAAAAGAATTTGGCTCTGCCCAATTGGTCTAGAATATCATCTATTCTAGGGAGTGAAAATTTATCTGCTACGAGTTTTTTATTAATTCCTCTGTAGTCAACTACCAATCTCCATCTTTTCCGATCCGTACCGGGTAAAGATTTCTTCGGTACTAATAAAATTGGACTGTTGTATTCCGAAATGGAGGGTTCTACAATGTCATCTCTTATAAGCTTATCAACTTGAATGTTCACCTCTGCTTTGTGAGAGTGTGGTATTCTGTACGATTTCATATACACTGGGTCATCATCCTTTAATCTGAGCTTTTGTCTGTAGAAATTGTTGGTTGTCATCTTTTCAGATTCCAGTCCAAAAATATCAACATACTCAGAACATAAGTTCCTAAGTTTGTCTTTTGCAAACTCCGGGAAATTTTTGGATAATCTATTCAATTTCTCCTGGTCTCCGCGAGGATTTTCGGTCGGGTAGACAATTTTATAGTCGTTAAGACTTTCGGTTTGAATTTTAATATTCAAAATAACTACATCTCTATTGGTTGTGTTAACAATTTTGACCAGTGGTCTTGATTTTGAGACTATGGTGTTCGCTATGAATATTCCATTCTGAATTATTTGACTCGGAATTAGCACATTTTCCTCATCAGTTTGAATGTTAACGTGACGAATTACCTCAGATCTTGCAGGCAATGAGATCGAGTTAACTTGTGGCGCACAGCGCATTGCTATTGCAATGTGTTGTGGAAGATTACCAGATCTCAGGACTAACCAATCTTGGTCATCCTGGTAATCCAGAAGACATTTATATTCACGCAGAAAATCCATACCAATGATTCCATCAGAAGGAATCTGGAAATCATCCTCGACCACATGAAATGTATGCGGTATTAGGAGTTCCTCAAATTTCAAATCAGCATGAATTTTACCAAGGGTAGTTGTTAATCCTTGGCCAACACCACTTAATCGCGTCGTTGTAGTCTCATCTATTTGTCCGTTTAGGATTTGTCCGACCTTTATTATAGAAATATCCGCTCCCGTGTCAACTAATAGTGTTGATTTTCGATTATTCAAAGATGTTCTACAGGGAAGATAGCTATAGAGATTCAAATTTATATTGTATATTGTGTGGTTTAATTCAGGGGTACCAGTTCGTTTCCCGAAATGTTTTCGGTAACGTGTTGCACATTGTGTCGGGATCAGTTGTTATTTGAACGGTTCCGCCCACGGTTGTTATTGTAATTATTATTATTGTTATTATTGTTGTTGCCATTGTAATTATTATTACGGCCATTTCCGCGATTATTGCCATTTCTATAGCCGGATCTATTGTTATTTGACCGATTTTGGCGATTATTGCCATTACGGTTTTGAGATTTATTCTTCGTTCATATTTGAAAAGGTTCCTGATTCCATGACCAGTTTAACCCTTTCATTTGTCGCATTCTTTGTAATCGCTTTAACTGCCGCTTGGGTCGAGTACCTCTGGGCCAGTTGTTGTGGGAGGCCATCTGTAATATAGGCACTCTCCAATGATTTGGTTAGGGAGTCTATTTCTGCCACGTAGGTATTGGCGTTTTTGCCACCTTGACGGACATTCATCAATTTGGCCGATATGACTTCGACCGACTCACCTTTGACAGTTCCTTTTAATGTAGCTATAACCGCATTAATTGTGGTTTCATTCGAAACTAAATTTCTGGCTGAGCCCTTTAGTTTCGTTTTAATTAAATTTACCGCCACGGCCTCATGGGTATCTTTAGGGAATCCAAGAGTGTCAGTGCGTCGAGGAAACCCTGTAAGTTTTCCGGTTTACCATCGAAATCTGGTAAAAGTTTCGATGCCAAACCGAGAAATTCCGTTATCGTTTGCGGCATGGTGGCTTCCGTAATGTCCACCGTATTATTGACAGTGCCGGGCAACGGGGAAGTCTCTATATTGACTTCCTGTTCAATAACCTGTAGATTCAATCCCGGACCAGTCTGAGTGTCCGTAAGAACCACCGTTCCGTGGGAAGTTGGAGGTAATTTTGTCTCGGTCTTGGTGTCCCAATACGTTACCCTATCGTGCAGTGACAGTGGTAACTCTATGCTCAGGTTCCTTCGCGCTAATAACTTAGAAAGTTTATCGCGGACGTCGGTGAAAAAAACCTCAGCCGATAGCCGGTGAGTAGTGGTAAGACGAGGGTAGTGTTCGTCAAGTAATGCCCTAATCTGTTCGAGTCGGGTGAACAAATTATCAAGATGCTCTTCCACTGTTTTCTCCCCCGTGGGTCTATCAGTATTCAAGCACTTGTATGAACGATCGAAGTGTTCTTTTATAAGCCTTGCCTTTGTAACTATTTGTTGCCAGTCCATATGGTTGGCATATCAAAACTCGGCAAATTATGGCCAACACTCATTAAGGCTATCATACTGTCGTTGCCAGTAATGTCAATTTAAAAAAAAAATTTTCACAATAATATATTCCACTGTGGCAGCAAATTACTGCTGAATAATCCGTATATAATAAGGACATTTCCCAAAAGTAAAATTCACTAGACAAAATCTAATTTTCCAAAACTCCCTTCTAGTTAGTAAGAAGTTCAAAAAGAACATGGGGGAATTTTCCCAAGAAAATATTCTTAGATTCACGTATTAAAAAAAAATTCCGTTAGTATCCCCCGAAAAAAAAAAAATATTCTAGATTTTATCGATGCCGTTTCCCAAGGACGCGGCCCTTGCATAATTCTTCCTCAACGACCTCTTGTGTAACTGGTACAAGCGTCGTCAGGAATTGTAATGCCAATATGGATATTATGATTATCAAGTAAATAACTGGAAGGTGTACTTCCACAGTTATTTCGTTTATGACATTCGCGTTGGGGTTCTCGATTTTCGAATCGCGATTCCCCATTTTCAATTCCGTTCAAATAATCTTGTTAGTATTCAGAAATTTTCCAAAAAAATTCAGTTATGTCATTGCGTTCCCTATCCGTTCCCTTCTGGTAAACGGATTTTGAGCACAATGGCATAAATCAGTCACTCGGTCTTTTGGTGACTGGATAATTTATACTACACTGAGGGAGTGTCACGTATGAATCACCCCAGTTAGTAGAAATAAAAAAAAATTGTTGTTAGTAATAGGTTTAAAACTTAAATATTTTCATTATTTTTTTTTGTTTGTTTAGCTTATTTTAAATTAAGTTTTCAATTTTTATAAATTTTAATATAATTTTAATTAAAAAAAATTCTAATAATACAAAAAATTTTGGGTATTCTTACTGTTTTTCTTTTTAATTGCATTTGGTTGTCTGTTGTTGTTGAGGATTTACTCCAGTAAATTATTTTGTTGATTTCATTGCTGACGTTGTTGACTGTTGTTGCTGTTGTTGTCCGATGGTGTTTAGGCCACACCATCCTTGGAGCAACCAGGCTTGTTGCCCCGGCAATGTTTTGGATACATTGCTTCTTCCTTCTTAAAATATTTTTGTTTGAATTGATGCACAAAACGTTTATTTATTTCATTATATTTGCACTTAAATTGTTTCTTTGTTTTAAAGTTTTAGTCTTTATAACTTTTCACAGTTTTTTTTTTTTATTGTTCTTTTTGTACTCCGAAATCAATAAAAAATATGTACAATGTAAAATTTTCTTTTTTGTTTTTCTTTTATATTTTAGCACTTTTAAACGGGTTTTTATTAAAACACATGAACACTTATTTATTGAATATATTTTGCTAATATGATAATAGTTTTTTTTTAGATTTAACGCAAATCAAATTTGTTAAAAACTTTTCCCTTCCGATGGCAGGATCGCCATGATATGTAAAATGATTGCAAAGAAAATAACCGTCGTGTTTTAATTACTTTTTAATAATGATCTTTATTTATTTTAATTAACTTAAAGCTACCTAAATTATATTTGGTGGGTAACCAACGATTGAGTGGTTCCCACAGTTAGTATAATGAAGGTGTCAAATTAATCAACCAAAAAAGTACGGCTTTTAGCCAATCACAATTAAGTGTCAATTACAGACAGTGATTGCTATTGTCCGACAATGTTGACTTATTAATTACACTACACAGGGCCTTCGCAGTGCACTCGAAGGAGGTGGAAAGACCTTCACAGGATGTCGCAAGGAAGACGCAAGACCTTCGCAAAATACGGCAGGATACTCCAAGGATGTCAAAGGACCTTCACAGGATGCCGCAAGGATGACGCAGAACCTTTGAAGGATACGGCAGGGTACTCCCAGGATGTCAAAGGACCTTCGCAGGATGTCGCAAGGATGACGCAGGACCTTTGAAGGATACCGCAGGATACTCTCAGGATGTCAAAGGACCTTCGCAGGATGTCGCAAGGATGACGCAGGACCTTTGAAGGATACGGCAGGATACTCTCAGGATGCCAAAGGACCTTCGCAGGATGACGCAGGACCTTTGAAGGATACGGCAGGATACTCTCAGGATGTCAAAGGACCTTCGCAGGATACGGCAGGATATCTAAGGGTGGAAGTGACCTATGACGGCACGCTTCCTTTTCAGGCTAAGTCCTTGAGAGCTAAAAGAAGACAGAGTGATTAATAAGTTTACCTTGTGTTCACGACCACGGCTGCAGACAACTGATCCCGATTCCTGTGATGTTGTGTTGTGTCGAGGGTCGTCTGAGAATTATTAGGCCAAATAACGTATCAAGTGTGAGATTTGTTAAAATGTCTTTTGTTCCATAATAATTCTTAATTCAAATTGTGAGATATTATTATACAAGGGTGTTGGCAGAAACGAGGGTCCCGACTTCTGCCATTACAGACTTGGCAAAAGGGCATCTAAAAGTCCCAGATGCTAAGAATAAGTCAAACAATTTGTGGCAAAAAGTTGTGTTCGGATTTAAATGCTTTCGGACCACCCGAACGTGATGTCAATGGCTGGAAAAAAGTAAGTTTGTGTAACGAGCGTTTTCAATAATGTATTTTAAAAAATACATTATTAACAATTTGCTATCAATTGAAGAGGCCGTTAGTGGTATGAGTGGTACTTTAGAGCGGGAGTGCCCAAGAGTTCCTTATGGAAGAGCAAACACCAATACATTTAAAGAAAAACTAATTTTTATTCAATATTTTTTGTTGTAAAAACCAATACATACAAAGAAAAAAGAAAAAATATTTCAATGTTTACCAGCAAAGCATACGAAACTGTTGTTGCTTTGCATTTGCGTGTATACAGTGAAGAACGACAAAAAAACTAATAAGACAAAGTTGTTTGTGTATTTCGTATTGCTAGTGCTGAGTGCTCTATGTGTGTATTAAAAAACACAGCCTATAGCTAAGTGTTTTTACAAAAACAAATGAGCACGAAGCGCATAGGGCTTGGGCACCCTTGCTTTAGAGTTTGGGGTCAGAACTCCTTTAAACACCATGGCATCAACAAGTGGAAATTCCACTCTTGAAACTGGCATGGAAAATCAAAGTGATGTCAATATGAGCTCAGATTCTTCCTCTGAAGAGGAAAGTAATGAAGTATCCACTTCATAGCAGCCAAAAAGAAACGTTTTTAACAAAGATACCCTTCTGGAAAAACAAGTACAAAACCAAGTAACGTATCATGAAAATTCCACTAAAGTTTTAACAGAAATCAATGAAAATCTTGCTGGGGTTCAAAAATATTTGAGAAGAAGCTATGATGTTCAAGACCGTAGATATAAGCTGGAGTTAAAAAATTTGAACTTGAAAAAGAAAAATTTGAATTTAAAAAACCAAAATTTGAATTAAAAAAACAAAAATTTGAATTTAAGAAACGAACGGAACTGGATAAATAAAAACGGAAACTGCAACAACTGGAAAAAAAAATATTTTCGATATCGAATTAGAATCACATCATATTTCTAAGTAAAGTTTAAGGTTTAATATTATTTTTACTTTATTTTGCCTTTAGAATTTTGTTATTTTTTTGATTTTTTTTTTGTTTTTATGTAAATAAATACTTATATTACATCTTTTTTATTAATTTCACAACAAACATTTAAAATTTGTGCTGCTTTTTCTGGAGCATAATGTAGTTCTCTGGCAGCTAAGAGGCAGCGAAATCTTGCCTTCAACAGCCCAAACGTTCTTTCAATGATAGACCGTGCTTTTGAATGCTGTTCATTGAAATAGGATTCTGCTGAACTTTCTGAGGTACTTCTGTATGGAGTGAGAATCCAAAGCTCTAAAGGATATCCAGAATCCCCTAAAACGATTATACAAAATTAAGGATATATATTATACTTATAGCTCTGTGAATTTAAAGAAAAATATATTACCAAGTATTCTAGTTGATCTGTCATCATTTTCAAATTTTTCTTTTAAGTATTGTCTTTCGCTAGACAAATTCCATATATGTGAGTCATGGCTAGCACCACCAAAACGTCCGTTGATTTGTCATGTGTAGGTACAAGAGGGTGAGGTGTTGAGGTCTTGTAATAGATTAGAACGAAAAAACCACAATATAAACAACCGTGGGTAGTTTAGAAAAATTAATGTTTTTGACAATCACAATGTCATTGAAAAAAAAAAAGAAAAAAAACTTAGAAAAATGGCCGGGGAATAAACTTACTTTTTGGATTTGATTTTGCTGAAGGTCGGTCAAGTGGTTCCTAAGAAAAAAAAATAAACAAAGGAAGACAACAACAACAGCAGCAAAATAACTTTCAAGGCAATTTTATTTGATTTAAAGCAAGTTTGGTGTATGTACATGGGTATACACTAAGCCTTAAAAAGAAAAAAGGAAACAAAATTTTAAACAAGCCGTAAAAATAAATAACAGAAATCCACTTTCGTCGAGCTGTTAATCAACACCACCTCTGACCAGACCCATCGTGGGAGCAGCGGATATAGCACTACCAATCTTGGGGTGCCAAGGTTTGTTGAGGTTACGTACTTAAGACAGGGATACTAGGACGACATATTACGAACTTGACGGCTTCTGGAGGGAAGAAAAATAAAGGAAATTATAGTTAATTATTAAATTTTTATAAGGGTAAACATTTAGATGAATCCACTTAGCTGTTGTTAAAACGAAGTCCCTTTTTACGTAATTATAAATAAAGGGTGCGCGGAACTATAGGGGTGAGCTCAGGCCTGTAGGGATTCAAGTAACTTTAGGGATATATTGCCCACGTACGGTGGATTAGGTGGATGGTGACCCTGTAATTAGCAGAAAAAAATTTAATTATTTATCGTAAAATTTATAATTTCTCTTTAATGAGAAATTCCTGAAAGAAGGTTATAAGACTTATGTGATTCACCCACATTTGTACGGAAAACTGACGGACCAACCTTAACAACCTGCAAATACATAGCGATTAGCTGCACCAGCCTGCATTGGCATTTTATTTATTGGCGAAGCCACTGAAAACCCGCTTACCCGTAAAGGCGTTTATAAAAATATAAATATTTGGAAATTTCCTTAATATTTCTATAAAATTTAAAATCTGTAATAAGAAAAAGAAATTTTTTTTAAAGTAATGTTGTTTGGTAAACCGGAATATATATTTGTCGCATTTGTTAATTTTCTGTCATATTAAATTTAATTATTTTTAAAGGAAATTTAACTTTTACACATTGCCTTTTTAATATTGATATTGGTATTTATAATTTTTTTTGTATTTCAAAGCTAAGTTTGTTTTTTTTTTAAATAAAACCCAACATTTTTTATAATGTATAAATGAAAATTTTTAAAATTTTATCATTTATAAAAATGACCTGCTAAATAAGTAAGCAGTGGTAGTAGGGAAGAATAAGCAGCGGAGTAAGTATGTCTGGGACATCCAAGGAACGGCCAAGGATGTCAAGGTGAAATCCGTATGGATTTCAAGTGGGAGGGAAACCAGCTTGGCCTAACATCTGCCAAGCCAACTAAAAATATTTTTGAGTGTGCAAAAAGGAAGAGTGTTGTGACGTTTAAGTGCAGTTTTTTTGTTTGCTTCCGGTCCATTACCCTTTAATTGTTTTATTTTTAGACTGGCATGATTTTTTTATTTTATTTTGTAGCTGTCAGGTAACGCCAGAGGTTTGCAAGAACCACCCCCAAAACCGGCGAGCTCTAGCCGAGCTAAAACGCGGGCATGCCAGCACCGCAAACGATCTGGCCATACAAACCATACCATTTTAACCCCCAGCTGACACTACAGAATGGCGCCCATAACGTGGAGCACGAAGCAAGCTTCAGATTTCAGTAAATTTTTTTTTTTTTTCAAATTTTAGTTCTTTTACAGATTTAGTGTTTTTTTTTTTTTGTTACAAATGTAAGTCCCGCTAGGGGATCAGAGAGTCCTTAGCGCGTTGCGACATTTAGGGGAAAAGGACAACACTTTTTCTTTCAAAGATCATTTTCCCTGTGTTTTTCTTGGCCACGGACGGAGTCTAAGTCGTACACGTAATTACGGGTAAATGCTTTCGTTCGTGCAAAGGAAAACAGGAAAATGTTTCGTTTATTAGTTTCAGTTGATTTTTTTTTATTTTTATAAATCTTTGGATTTACGACATTCCCGGTCACGTAAGTCCCGGTTTTTGGTGTTTAGTAGCCTGAATCGCGTTGCTACATTATTTTGGGATTGAAATGGTCTAAATTTTTACTTTTTTTTTTTCTCTACATTTTTATATTTACTTGAGACATAAAGAATTTGTAGTTATCAACTAATAATTAATTTTTATCTGCTGCAAGTCATATAAAAAGGTGAGATCAATTCTCATTTTTTTATTTTAACAAAATAGCCCAAAGATAGTTGCTAAAGTTTTATTAAGTATAAATACTTACAATTTTAATATTTGAGATTTTTCTCGATTGTTAAACAGACTGCATAATAGAGTAGTCGCGAGTCCATGGATTTACTGGCAAAATGCCAGACTCCTTAGTTGCAGCGCTATTTATTTTGTTGTTTTCAGATACAACTATTTCCATATTTCATCTTTTAAATTTTTGAACATTATACACACGAACTTCTGAAAAACAGATTGAAAATTTTATAATTATTATATGTTCACTCAAAATATTTTTAAATACATACCTTTTACTCCGCAAGCTCTTATTTTTCTTGAACTGCTACCACGTATGAATATTATATATTCCGTTTTCTAAATAATATTTTTGGTTTTTTCAAAAACCGAACAAAATTAGATACATTTTGTTTGGCGTTTACACATTTCCGAATTTAATATAAATTTTATTAAGGCTTTTGTTTTATTTAAAATTTTTTTTCTTATTATTTTATAATTTTTATTATTATAATTCGTTTTTTTTTCCATAGAGCGGAATTGTGTTCATTATCCTCTAGGGCGAAAATAGGTTTTTTGCGCTTTTTACCTGAAATTGGGTGAGAAGAATTTTTATTAGTATTATATTTTTATTATTTTTTTAAAATTTACACAAATTTACCTTTTTGAGGGACACAAATTTGTTTCTTTCATTATTTATTCAATTTGTTATTTTATTCTTTGATTTAAAATTTGAAGAGGTCGTAAATATGGAACCACCGGCAACTACAAATGGTAGTTCGAATACTTTAACTACAGGCACTCTACCAGTGGCTTCTTCTGCAACTTCGGCAGCTAACGTTGTGACAACACAGTCGTCGAGGTCAGATGATTCACGCCATGATTTGTCCTTTAGCCCAGATGATCTTAATGATACGGTTATTTCGCCTGAATATAATAGCATTACGGCCCAAAATATTCGCCGTGAGTTTCGTGAGGGGTCAGCTAATGCTCAGGTGGGAGCCAATGCAACGAATTCTACCAACATTTTGCAAATGGTGAGCGCAACGATTGGGTTGTCTCAGGCACAGCTAATGCGAGATGTTGACCAAAAGATTCAGCAAGCTATAGAGGAAATTAAACAAGCCTTAAATATTCAATCCACAGGGCAAATACCTTTAAGAAGTCCGGCCTCAGTAGAAAATCATACTAACAACCCAAATCAACAAAATTTTACCGATATTAATGAAATGCCTGCGACAATGCAGTCGCATGTTTTTCAACCGCCTGTGTATTCCCAAGCTCCGTTGTTATCTCAAGGGCAAGCGTTTATGCAGACGACTAGTTATGGTCAACCAGCAGCTGTGCAAGTGTCAACCGGGCTGCAGCAACTTCCAACGTTAACTCCAGCATCACGTTTTGTAGTTCCGGCTACAGCTGCAGCCACACAATCTTTGCATTTAAGCCCTGATCAGCGACCTTTGCAACAGCCATTAATACAGTTTGAGCAGCAACCCGTGCAACAACAACATCAACAACAGGTATATGAGCAAAATTCGTTATCACAAAATCAACAGCCAGTACAACAACAGCCTAACCAACTGAATAATCTAGGTCCCATATTCCAAAGTCAGCAAATTCCAAATCAACCACAACTGCAACAGCAACAGCAGCAAACTTTTTATAATTTTCAGCAACAACCAATTATTTCACAGCCTGAAAGTTCGCGTCAGCGACAAGAGGTGTGGACAGCACCCAGTTTTCAGCCACAACAAACTCAAAATTTTTCTGGGCCAATGCCTAGACAAAGTTATGAACCGTTGAGAAGAAAATTAGAAAAATGGAACCTCAGGTTTGACGGAACAAATAGAACTATGAATGTTCAGGAATTTATTTTTCGAGTTGGGGTGCTAAAACAGGACTACAGTTGTACTGACGAAGAAATACTTCGTGATTTTCATATATTATTAGAAGGACCAGCACGTGATTGGTACTGGGATCACCGAAAACTGGTACGTGTCCAAACCTGGAGTGATTTAGAAAAAGCGCTCCTAACAAAATATCGAAGATTTGAAAAAGAGTACCAGGTGCAAATGCAAATTTTAAACCGCCGTCAACTGCCGCAGGAGTCTTTTGAAGAATTTTACAACGCTGTCATGAAGTTGCGAAACCAACAAGATTCTCCATATGAAGAGGGGCAGCTCGTAGAAATTATGAGAGGCAACTTGAAACCGTCGTTGGCCCAGATTATGTTTTCTGTGCAGGTGCGGACTTTATTAGATTTTTGCCGTGAAGTGAAGCGTGCTGAAAATTTGCTGGCAAATCGAGTGAGTGAACTGGCGTATGAAGAAGTAGAAGAAGCACCACTGGTAGATTCTGAGGTTAATGGTATTCGGTCTAAAAGTCATTATACTTGCTGGAACTGCAAGGTAGTTGGCCATAGTTTCATCGATTGTCCTGAACCTTTGACTAGGCAGTTTTGTTTCAGGTGTGGCAGGGATGGTGTGGTTGCACCAAAATGCCCTAAATGTCAGGGAAACAGATTGCGGAGCCCGTCTCGAACTGGGGAGATGAGGTCGACCGATGTTTAGACCCAGTTACAAGTCAACAAATGGGAACTAGAAGTAAGAGCATTTCAATTTTAAAAAATACAAATAGAATGATTTCAAATTTAGATTTAGAACCAAAGCTTAAAGAGCTTAAACCACTTCATTTACGAATTAAAGAATATAACGAGGCAAAATTAAGAGTTTTCGGTAAAGTGTCGAGAAAAATTGAAAAGGCCAGGGAACGGTACCGTTTGAGAAAAAAAATAAGACATTCAATAGCTGAGACGGTTTTGTTTGAAGGGTCCGATAATCGGTTATACACCCGAGTAAATATTAACGGGGTTGAAATTGAGGGTCTACTAGACAGTGGTGCCGACGTGACCATACTGGGCAAAAACTGTCTAGATTTTGTGAAAAAAGGCCAGTCTAAACGTATTTAATTTTTATTCGAGCATTAGTACCGCAGATGATACCGTGCATCATATGATCGGTCGCGTTCGCGCTGATATTACGTTTAATAGAGCGACGCATAATATCACGTTCTATTTAGTGCCTACTCTGAAACGCGAGTTGTATTTGGGTTACGATTTCATGAAGCTTTTTAAATTAATTGCCTCCGTAGGAAGTGTAACCACTAATAGTATTAGTCTTTGTGAGGAGACAGATAAAGCCGACGATATCAAAACTCACACTCTTTCATCACAACAAAAACACCAGTTAGACCAGGTGGTTTCAAAATTTCCGTGCTACACTAAGTTAGGTCTAGGTAAAACCGGTTTAGAAATGCACACAATTGAAACTCGTGACGCAACTCCGGTGAAAGATCGTCATTATCCCGTCTCACCAGCTGTACAAAAGTTAATGTTCGCAGAGCTTGATAGGATGCTTGACCTAGGTGTTATTGAGCTTAGCGAAAGTCCTTGGAGTCACCCGGTGACTTTAGTCCGAAAGGGCGAAAAAAATCGACTGTGTCTAGACGCTCGAAAGCTCAATGCGCTGACGGTCAAGGACGCCTACCCTCTGCCGCACATTGAAGGTTTGCTCAGTCGGTTAGGGGATACATTTTTCATTTCTAGTGTTGATCTAAAAGATGCATTCTGGCAGATACCATTGGATCAGTCTAGTCGGGAGAAAACTGCATTCACGGTGCCAGGAAGACCCCTATACCAGTATACGATCATGCCTTTTGGGCTGTGCAATGCTGCTCAAAGGTTATGCCGGTTGATGGATAAAGTGGTTCCCGCAGCACTTCGTGATCGAGTTTTTGTCTATCTAGACGATCTTTTGATAGTCTCACCAGATTTTAGCACGCATTTGGAGTTGTTAGATCGAGTGTCTGATTGTTTGACGAAAGCGGGTTTAACCATTAACGTAGCTAAATCCAAATTTTGTTTTAAAGAGTTACGATATCTCGGTTATATAGTTGGCGGTGGCAAATTAAAAGCTGATCCGGCTAAGGTGGAAACGATCACTCGTTTTTCGTATCCGAAAACCGCTAAACAAGTTCGGAGTTTCATGGGGGCAACTGGCTGGTATAGAAGGTTTATACCCGATTATGCCACCATTGCAGCACCGATTTTTGAAACTCTGAAGAAGGCCAAAACGTTTATGTTTTCGGATGAAGCTAAAGCCGCTTTTGATCGTCTCAAAAACGCTCTCGTTACAAGTCCGGTTCTTAATCATCCTGACTTCTCCAGACATTTCTACGTTCAGTGTGACGCGTCCGATATTGGTATTGGGGCAGTGCATTTTCAGAAAGATGATTCTGACGGGGAGCATCCAATAGCCTATTTTTCGCACAAATTAACGTCGGCGCAGAAAAATTACTCTGTCACTGAACGAGAATGTCTGGCGGTGGTCATGGCGATTAAGAAGTTTAGGCCCTATATAGAACTAATGCCGTTTTCCGTAATAACAGACCACAGCAGTCTAAAGTGGCTGATGTCTCATAAAGACCTCAGCGGTCGTTTGGCCAGATGGAGTCTCCATTTACAGGCGTATAATTTTACCGTTGAACATAGGCAGGGTAAACAGAATGTTGTTCCCGATACCCTATCGCGCTACGAAATGGAAGAAATCACCGCGGACGTTTGCAAATTAATTGATTTAAATTCAGAGGCTTTTAAGTCGGAAAATTATAAAGAACTTATTGCCACGATTGAAGGAAACTCCGAGCAGTTACCTGATCTTAAGGTTGTCGACGGTTTTGTATACAAAAGGGTGATTCCGTACGATGGAATAACCATAAACGAAGATTTTTCGTGGAAACTCTGGGTACCGCCCGATTTGACTCAAAGTATCGTAGAGGCCGCTCATAACCCGCCTCAGGTTTCGCACGGTGGTTTTTCGAAAACATTACGTAGAGTACGTGAATATTTTTATTGGCCAAACCAGAATTCACAAGTTCGTGATTTTATAAAAAACTGTCAAGTCTGTAAGGACAAAACCCGCGAATATAACGCTACGCCCGCCTATGGGGGCTGAAACGCAAGTTGAACGTCCGTTTCAGCGTATTTTTATTGATTTTTTGGGTCCGTACCCGCGCTCAAAAACCGGTAATTGTTTCATTTTCATCGTTTTGGATAATTTAACCAAATTTGTACTATTGAAGGCGATGCCTAAGGCCAATAGTAAAAATGTCGTAAAATTTTTAATTTCTGAAGTCTGTCATAAGTTTGGCACACCCGAATCTATTGTGTCTGACAACGGCAAACAATTCGTAAGTAAAGATTTTGAAGATTTTGTTAAAAATTTCGGGATAAATCACGTTAAAACCGCTACGCACTCGCCACAGGCGAATGCGTCAGAACGGGTTAACCAATCGATCATATTTGGAAGACGATCATACCGAATGGGATAAATATTTATCGGAAATTGAATGTTCACTAAGATCGTCAGTGCACAGCTCGATTGGTGTTACGCCATATTTCGCGTTATTCGGAATGAATATGGTAGGCCATGCTAGTTTTTACAAAATTGCACGGAAACTCAGCAATTTAGAAGATTCAGAACTGAACGTTATTCCGAAGTCTGTAAAATTAGATCTTATACGGCAAAAAATCCGGGAAAATCTGCACAAAGCGTACGTGCGAAACGAAAAGACTTATAATACTCGGTGCCGAAAAGTGAAATTTGTTCCGGGTCAAGAAGTCTATCGCCGAAATTTTCAGCAAAGCGATTTCAAAAACGCTTTTAAACGCAAAACTGGCTAGGAAATTTTTAAAATGCCGTATAGTCCGACCGATCGGCAACAGCCTTTACGAGGTGGAAGATTTGCAGGGCAAATCGTTAGGTATTTTTCATGGAAAAGACCTAAAACAATAGGCTATAACGTTAAACCCGATTTATTTTTTTTCCTGTTGATTTAATTTTTTTTATCTTTTTTTTTGTTTTGGAAATTAAAATAAACGTCGCGTCAACATTTTTTTATCCAACCCGAAATTCTATATTTTCATTTTTAAATCAAAAAGTTAGTAAATAAATAGTTTTTTGTAATTTAATTAATAATCTACGCGTTAATCGTAAATAATCTAAATTCATTTAATTTTGTTTTTATTAATTTTCCACTTAAGTTTTTTATATCGAGACCAAGAAAGGAATTCGCTTCCTTTTCTCCTAATCCTACCAGCCAGTGAATTCATAAGTCTTAGGTAATGAGTAATTCAGTGTTTTGTTCAACTAATAAGCCAACGTTTCTAAGAAAGTTACATTTTGTAACTGTCACTGTAACATGTGCAACTCCGTACAAATCGCCGTTGCCGACAACTAACATCCTGGGGAACTATGCCATTAAGGACTGGGAGCCGTTAGTCACTGCTACAGTAACGTGATTCTGAGCCCGTAATTACAGCGAGTTGAAACAAAAGTAAAAAATTAAACAACCAATGTCTTCTGCAAAAGCATATGGTTGGCTCATTACGTCGACATGAATTTCGCTGACTGGTGTGTCAAGAGAATTAAGGTTGAATTTCCGATCGGGGCCGAGATTTTTTGTAGAACATTAATAAAAAAAAATGTTTTCTTAAATTTGGTGATTGCAATGGATGTAGCAATTGTCCATATTATTTTTTTGGTCAATTTGTAAAATATGCCACTTAAATTCTAATATAAACTATTTTTTTTTTTTAAATACTCTACTTGTATACATATCTTAGATTTAAAACTTACCGAAAGTTTTCCATTTGTTGATATTTTGTTGTTGGAGTTCCTTGTAGGTCATGGTTGAGTTGATATGGCAAACCTAGGGGAAATCGATAAAATTAGTTAAGTGTTTTTGAATTTTTAGAAGCTAAGTAGTATAATATAGATTCTGGTTATTAATTATTTAAGAGATGAATTTAAATGATTTAAATTTTAAGTTTGAAATTTTTCAATTGGATTAAGGAGAATTTTGAAGTTTTTTTATAAAGTATTCGTAGTCTAAGTTTTTTTTGAATTCTTATTAGTAAATCTGTTGAGATTTTATAATAAATTTTCTCAGGGACAAATGAAGTTAAATACCCATTAATGTAGGGAGTAACTCGGAGAAGATTTGTTAAAAGTCTTAATATAATTAAACTTTTTAACTGGGTTTAGAATTTGAATTAATTATTTTTGGTAATTCCTACAATTGTATTGTATTCTCATGCAACTTAAAGTTTCCTTTTTTTATATAAATGCATTTGGATTAAAGTTGGTCTAATTTTATATAATGGTGTCTAACGGTACCAAATAAAATGTAACTGAATCTAATCAGATCAGTTCAAAACTCGGGTAGATTTGTGTTCATGGTTATTAGATTTGTCTAATTAAATCTAATCAAATGTTATAGGACCATTTCTCAAATCAAAAGCTCGAAAAGGAAATAATAATATGGAAAGAAACAATTAAATTTAAAAACTTTTTATTTACCATCGTCCCTACAAATTGAATTTTCAAATATAATCTATGGTTTAAATGCTGCAAACACACAAATTTGTAAAACAATGTTTGCAATTTTTTTTTGAATATTTTTTTTTTTTCACGATAATGTTAAATTAAATAGAAAAAAACAACTTTTACGAAAAATGCAAATTAAACAGTTCTTTGAATAAGTTAAAAAAAAAATTTCCACAATAGTTTCTGTATTTATAGTCTTAAAACTAAAACAGAAGATGGAAAAGGAAAAAACGTTTTAAAAAGTTTTTTTTTATGAAAAAATATATATTTCTGAAAATAATTTTTTTGGTATCTTTCTACAGATATTTTCGATTTTCAATTAGAGGGATATTTTGAATTTGAAATTGTTTTTTTTTTTTAATTTGAATATTTTCTATTAGGTTATAAAAACATGTTAAATTAATGTGATATTTATTTTTGTTACAAACAAAGCAATAGAACATTTTCTACTGCCTGCTTTAAATACATATTTTGTGTACATAGAACACAAAAATAAATGCATTAACTTCCGAGCCCTAGTTATTGAATAGATTGTAATTTTTTTTTTTCACTCGGGCAATTATGATGATTTTTGTTTTGTTTAAGTACACTTTTTGTTAGGTACTTACCTGTTTCCGACCGATAATTATGTTGGTGAAAAGCCGGCAGTGTTGATTTTGAGTAGCCGGTGGTCAGTAGTTGGAGGCTTCCACATCATATCCCTGCAGGAGAACACCTTGCGGGAAGTTGGCTGAAAATTGCTCCAGACAACATTCTACAGCACTGAAGTAGTTACAAGTCAGCATAAACACTGATTTATTGTTACCTCATGTGGTTGGTAGCTAAGCTACTTCTGGACAACATTTGTTTTTGTAGTAGTTGTGACCATGGACCAGTCTAGGTGGCACTACTTAAATTAGTTGCTTTAAAAAGTTGTTTGGCTGTATGTTGTGAAAGAGCGGTGCATTTACGGGTGCTTCGTTTTTTTTTATGCCTGGATGTCTTCGTGAAGATCTGGAAAGTAGGATTATTTGGATTAAATTGGATCAATAAATTATTACAATACTTACCTTTGCTTACACCTTTTATATTTTCGCTGGATGTTAGCGGCAGCGGAAATGGTTTAGCTCGCCATTGCTATTCAGCCATATGCGGTTCAGTCAGAACATCACATGGCCTAAAACCAATTAGATGGTGTATGCTGGAAAGAGAAAGTTTTTTTTAGTTACCATACTTACCATTGTAACGTAGAAAGGGTGTTTTCTTCAGCAGTAGTCTTCCATCGGAGGTAAAGGAAGCTTCATGGCATTGAACCTTTAATTTTTTTATTTTAATTTTCCATTCATAAAATTTTACACATTTTTTTTTACTTACCCATATTTCTTTTCATTCATGCAATAAACATATGTTTCTCAGTTTAGCGCTACCAGATTGTCAAAATTTAGTATAAGTTCGAAAAGGGCGTGTTTACACTCGGTTATCAGTTAGAGCTGCCAGACTGTTTTTCTTTTGCGGGATTAACCCTAAGCAGTCCGGAAGGGACCGAAACGACCCGGATTATGAACTAGGCAGGACATAGTTTCCCTCCCATCCTGGACCCGTTGAAGGATCTCAGGATGGTTGGGTTTGTCATGTGTAGGTACAAGAGGGTGAGGTGTTGAGGTCTTGTAATAGATTAGAACGAAAAAACCACAATATAAACAACCGTGGGTAGTTTAGATAAATTAATGTTTTTGACAATCACAATGTCATTGAAAAAAAAAAAGAAAAAAAACTTAGAAAAATGGCCGGGGAATAAACTTCCTTTTTGGATTTGATTTTGCTGAAGGTCGGTCAAGTGGTTCCTAAGAAAAAAAAATAAACAAAGGAAGACAACAACAACAGCAGCAAAATAACTTTCAAGGCAATTTTATTTGATTTAAAGCAAGTTTGGTGTATGTACATGGGTATACACTAAGCCTTAAAAAGAAAAAAAGGAAACAAAATTTTAAACAAGCCGTAAAAATAAATAACAGAAATCCACTTTCGTCGAGCTGTTAGTAAGCACCACCTCTGACCAGACCCATCGTGGGAGCAGCGGATATAGCACTACCAATCTTGGGGTGCCAAGGTTTGTTGAGGTTACGTACTTAAGACAGGGATACTAGGACGACATATTACGAACTGGACGGCTTCTGGAGGGAAGAAAAATAAAGGAAATTATAGTTAATTATTAAATTTTTATAAGGGTAAACATTTAGATGAATCCACTTAGCTGTTGTTAAAACGAAGTCCCTTTTTACGTAATTATAAATAAAGGGTGCGCGGAACTATAGGGGTGAGCTCAGGCCTGTAGGGATTCAAGTAACTTTAGGGATATATTGCCCACGTACGGTGGATTAGGTAGATGGTGACCATGTAATTAGCAGAAAAAAATTTAATTATTTATCGTAAAATTTATAATTTCTCTTTAATGAGAAATTCCTGAAAGAAGGTTATAAGACTTACGTGATTCACCCACATTTGTACGGAAAACTGACGGACCAACCTTAACAACCTGCAAATACATAGCGATTAGCTGCACCAGCCTGCATTGGCATTTTATTTATTGGCGAAGCCACTGAAAACCCGCTTACCCGTAAAGGCGTTTATAAAAATATAAATATTTGGAAATTTCCTTAATATTTCTATAAAATTTAAAATCTGTAATAAGAAAAAGAAATTTTTTTTAAAGTAATGTTGTTTGGTAAACCGGAATATATATTTGTCGCATTTGTTAATTTTCTTTCATATTAAATTTAATTATTTTTAAAGGAAATTTAACTTTTACACATTGCCTTTTTAATATTGATATTGGTATTTATAATTTTTTTTGTATTTCAAAGCTAAATTTGTTTTTTTTTTTAAATAAAACCCAACATTTTTTATAATGTATAAATGAAAATTTTTAAAATTTTATCATTTATAAAAATGACCTGCTAAATAAGTAAGCAGTGGTAGTAGGGAAGAATAAGCAGCGGAGTAAGTATGTCTGGGACATCCAAGGAACGGCCAAGGATGTCAAGGTGAAATCCGTATGGATTTCAAGTGGGAGGGAAACCAGCTTGGCCTAACATCTGCCAAGCCAACTAAAAATATTTTTGAGTGTGCAAAAAGGAAGAGTGTTGTGACGTTTAAGTGCAGTTTTTTTGTTTGCTTCCGGTCCATTACCCTTTAATTGTTTTATTTTTAGACTGGCATGATTTTTTTATTTTATTTTGTAGCTGTCAGGTAACGCCAGAGGTTTGCAAGTACCACCCCCAAAACCGGCGAGCTCTAGCCGAGCTAAAACGCGGGCATGCCAGCACCGCAAACGATCTGGCCATACAAACCATACCATTTTAACCCCCAGCTGACACTACAGATTGCCCTTATAAACATTTCATGATCACAAATCTGTAAAAATGTATTTATTTTTTGAAATGTTACATAAAAACGTTGGAAACTAAACGTTGGAACTTACCGCCATAGCATTTATGCTGTGTTTTAATTTTCTATAGAAATATAAATGTTCATTAGCACTTGGCCTTATTATTTGAATATGTGTTCCGTGTACTGCTCCAATTACCCCCGGAATTCCACTTTTATTTTAAAAGTATCTTCTGGCTTCTCTTTGCTTTTCTTCTGATGATTCCAACACAATGTGTTTCGGACAAAGAACATTTTCAATAGCATGCAATACTTCTGAAAAACAACTGGACATTGATTGCTGAGATATTCCCAAATGTCGATCTTGTCCAATTTGATGTTGGTATCCTCCTTGTGCCAGGATTTTCAATGTGGCTGCTAATTTCAATAAAGGTGCAATGGCAGTCGATCTTTGAGCAGCTCTTAATTTAGCTTCTATGCTAGTAAAAACATACATAAATGCATTCTTATTAAGCCGGAAGTTTTTTACGAAGCTAGAAGTAAAATTTTGTTTATTATAAAAGAGGTATGAGGATAAGATAAGAGGTATAAGAGTATGTTTGTTTACTTACCTCTTATCATTTAGACTCATAATATCGGATTTGTCCCTTACTATTTTTCTCTGGATTCTCTCAGGAATGGAATTATTGTCATCTTCATCAAACCACAAATAAAAGCAATCCATTTTTATGTTTTAAAACGAAAAAACTATTTATTTTTTTATTTCAAATTTTGTTTGTTTTGTTATTTTTTGTAATTTTGTCATTTGATAATAGTGTTGCCACGTTTTCTTCAGTTTGTTCCCTCTTTATTATGAATACAACTCTGTAGTCGTTCCGAATGAATTACACAGTACGCATTTACTTTCGATTCGGAAGTTCTTTTCGAAAAATTTTGATTTGCGATTCGAGTTACACGGTAACCCCCCTGGTCGTTTGGGGCAAAATTTGGTACTGGGTTTGGTTTTAGGGGGAGATGAATTTTGATTTTTGAACAATGACCCAACTCCTTTTTGAAAACTTCAGGAAATTCCTTTTTAAAATCAGAAATATGATGATTAACATTTGTTTGTATTAATTTACAAATTGAGTTGATTGGAATGTCCCAAAGACCAAACTCTTCGAAAAAATCTGCACCTGCAAGGTTCAATGCTTGAACTGTTGTAACATACATTTTCAATGTTTTTGTTGTGCTGTGAAATTCGGCTTTTGTTTGAAATGTTCCAATAAAATTTATTTTATTGTGATTGGCATCTTTAGCAGTTCGCTTTGTTGGTGATAATGTGGGATGATTACAATTTATCCACATTTCTTCTTCAATGATTGTGATGTCTGAAGCTGTGTCCAGTTGAAGTTCAGCACTATGATTGTTTATTAAAATATTTACATATTTTCGATTTAACTTGTTATCGATAATGTTATCGATAGTTTTTATTTGAGCAAAATTCTTATTTTTATTGTTATCAGTTCTGTGTGATTGTGATGTATTTGCATGATTGTTCTTGTTAGAATCTGATTGCTTTTTTTTATTGTTGTTGAACTTTGACGATTTTACATTACAGTAACCTACTCGAAACATTGCTTACACTTGTGATTTTTGTATTGGCAAGTGTTTGAGTAGTGCACACAACCAACATGGTGTTGATGGCGTTTTCGGGTTTTCCTTATTATTGGGTGCATACTTACTGCTGTGGGGTTTTGTATGAACGGCTTGTGTTTGTACAGGTGTCTGCTGATTGTTGCCGATAATTTTTGTGTCCTGCTGACGTTGTAGTGTGCGCTGAATTTCCTTGTTGATGAATTCCAAAGTTACTGGCTTTTCGGGCTTTTCCTCATCCAGCATTCCTAGGATTTCATTGCGGAAATTAGCGTCTTTTGCTGATTGAAGACCACTGACGAAAATAAGACACTTTAAATGTCTTTTGTACATTTGTCCAGTGTAGTCTCCGTAGTCCTCTGTTTCAGTTTTGAGTGTCTGAAAGCACTTTTAACGGCCACTAAAGAGTGATTCGTTGAAAAACATGGTTTTTAGCTTTCCAAGTGTTACGTCGAATGAAATATCTGTAGGTTTTGATGGTAACATTACGTCTGCATATTGTTGGTACACAGATTGGCTTACTTTTCTCAGAAGTAAACGGGTTTTGTCTGCGTCTGTCAAGTTTTTAGCATCAATGAGAAATAAATCTTCATACCTACCACGACCCAAATGTACGATTGTCGTCTGGATCATAAATAAATTCATGCATTTGCAGAGCTGCTCTCTGTTGAATGCACTTGCAATACGGAGGCGTTAGCTTCGTTTGATGTTGGTGCAAGTTGTTGACTTGAAAATAAATTGTCATGACGTTGAAACATTTCCATTTGTTTCTGGAGCTGTTCTTGTTGATACAAAATCTGCTGCTCCTGGCAGCTTGCTGCTTCTTGTTGTTGTACTAGAATTTTCGCTAGCACTTGCTCAAGCGCTAATGGTACCGCCATGTTTAAAGAAAAAAAAAATACACTTGTTGCTTGTAAAAAAATTTCTGATGAAATTTATTTTATGCAAACTTTTTTTCTCCTTATCTTTCGCTTATAATCCTTTTAAAACTCGTCGCCAATTTTGTTGTGAACTTGGTTAAATAAATACACGCGATTTAATGTTTATTTAAATAATTTATTTAATAATAAAAAGTAATATAAAAATACGAGGTGAAAAACTACGACCAACTTGTTGCGAGGCTAATGTACGACTTTTCTCTAGCATCTTCGGTTTTCTAACAAGGTTGTATTTATTAACCAGTGTGCGTACTCAACAGATACTAAAATAAAAATATTATGTAAAAGTCGCATAGCGACAAAATATTTATTTATATAACTCCTTAATAACACACTTCTTGTCCGTCTAGGATTTTAAAATAATTTAAGTAATCAAATACTTAAACTACAATTTATTTAAATGTGTAAATATTAAATAAATAAATATACGTTGTACTATTAAAAAAAAAAAACATGCATAACTTTATAGTCCAGCACCAACAGAATGCTAAGAGAATAATGCAGGAGTCATACTATGACAATTTAAAAGAAATTCCATAAGCATAATATGATAATATTGAGATCAATTGTGAATCATAATATAGTAATCTAATTATCATGTTATGATTAGGAAAAGGATAAGGGTGTATTTGTCACATCCATAGTGACATGGTTGTCGCAATCATAAATCCAAAAATGTTTGATGCTCTTCGAATATGGTTGTCAAAACAATGTTTTTTTTCTGTACGTGTAATGAAGTATAGTTCCATATACTGAAAGAATTAGCCTTTGATATTAATGAAACAATTTCATAGAATTTTTTTCGCAGATTCAATTAATAATTTCATTATATCCACAAAATTTCATTAATATTAAGAAATTTTTCATAAACTTTTTTTCTAAAATTTCATAGTTTCATAAAAAAATTCATTCGATTTCATAAATTATCTCTTCATAAATTTAACGAAAATTTTCGTTAGAGCTATGCAATTATTTCAATTAATTTTTTTATTTTTTCATAAAATTTCATTAATTTTCATACATTTTAAACTTTAGTTTTAAGATTTAATTCTCAAGTGTTCAACATATTTTACAAAGTGCTTTATTATTTCAATGTAGCCTTTTATTAATTTTGGACTTTTATGACATTGTTTAAAAAAATCATACGAAGCGGTTCATTGGCTTAGTTATAATGATTTTTTTAAGTCGTGGAGGGAATCAGAATTCTCTCTCTATTGGGAAAACTCTCTTGGCCAACGACAGGCTAAGAGATTAATTTCTTTTTCCAGTGCAGGATCGAGGAGACTCTTGTCCCTCGGGAGGGGTGACTTGAGAACCCTGGTGTCTTACCTGACTGGACACTGCAATCTCAGAAAAAATTATATGAAGCGGTTCATCGGCTTAGTTATAATGCATTTTTCAAGACCTTAATTCAAGGAACTTCGTAATATTAAAAAAATGTATGAATATGTTCTATAAATTCTATAAACGTTTCATTGTCGGATTGATTCATTAGTTTTACGAAGATTTTCATTAATTCAACAAACATTTCATAAACATTGACTTTAATCAAACCTGTTTCATAATTTCTATGAAAAGTTTCAATGGACGAGTTCCAGTGACAATTTTCACTAAAGCTATGAAGAAATTCATTACTGAAGTGAAGATAATTCTCTCAGTGTATATTTGAAGTTTGGTTAAAAAATTTTTATCGCTTCTTTGACATGCCCTTAATGAATTAATAAATCATATATGTCACAGGGAAACTTAAAAAATTAATATTAATAAATAAGTTCTGAATTTTTTTTAAAAAAAATTTGGAAGGATTGCGTTAAATTAAACATACTGCGATTAATCAATAATCGCGATTAACGTCGTATTTTTTAATCGTAATCACGATTAAGTAAAATTTGCGATTATTTGCAAACTCTAGTATCAGAGTAATCTCCAAGCCGTTTAGTTGGGCTTTCTCTGTCTTCTCTGCTCGGTATAATTACTTAATGCCTTCCATCAAATTCGATACAGGTTATCCAGATTTATTATCCCAACGATAAGATCTACTGTTAATTTTTACCAAGCTCTATTTGATAAAAATGTGTACAAGTTTGACATTTTGGGAAGATTCAGCATAATATGAACATTTGCTTAAGCCCGTATGACACTGTATAGTTTTTGTATTGACAATCTAAATTAAAGCAGTACAAATATATTGTTACTCAATTTTTTAACTAGTGTAAAGAGTACGAACACATAGTGCCAAATTGTAGTAAATGTCAAAACAAATACTTTTGTTATCGATAAATCAGCGAAAAATTGGGATATCTGTCAAAAGTGCAAACGAAAATTTTGAACTTTATCTTGACATTTCTCACAGGCAAATAAGTTTGTTGTCAGTTTCTTTTTGGAACTGTCAGTTTAAAAAAAAAACAAAACTGTTTGTTTACAAATTGTATATATGTTTCATTCGCACATTAATGTTGTTTCTTTCTCCCAATACATCTTGAAACTATACAAAAACTATACAGTGTCATAACAGCTTTAAATAGATAAAAATGCTAAGTTATATTTGATAATGTGTGAAATGTCTTGGTACGTTATCAGTTAGGAAAATTGTGCAAATGCATATGCAATATTAACACAATTTGATTCATAATTTATACAAAACTTTATTAAATCCACAGAATTGTAATAAACAAATTTTTACCAAGTATGCTTTCATCGTATTCCATCTGGCATTTTTGTGTGTGTGTATTTCGAATTAAAAAATCGGTATTTTGAAGGAAAAAATCGACAAACCTAACAAGATTGCTATATTGTCCAGAACATGATCATCAACAAGATTGACTGCTTTTTTTTTAAGAGAATTTCGTGTTTGCTCTTAGTTATAACCAGTGTTGCCAGGTTCGTTGAGCATAAAATCGTCCAATTTAATAAAAAAGTCGAAAACGTCATCATATTTCAAAATAAAAAATACTTGTTAAAGTTCGCTAAAATTTTAACGCCCAAATGAAATCTGGTGGAAAGAATTCAGTTAAAATATATTTATATGAGAGATAAAGGCGTCGAATAGGATAAAGTGAAATCAAATTTGAGAATAGATGTAAGATGTTCTTCTGAATTCCCAAGGAGCAAAAAGTAAAAAACAGCTCCGCTATTCGGACCATTTCGAAATTCGACATTCTAAAACTTGATGTGGTGTTTTTAATTTGTGCCTAAATATATTTAGCGATTAAGTTAAATTTTAAATAATTAATTTATTTAACAAAAACTTAAACTAATACAATTAATAATATTTAATAAAAAAGAAATTGCGTGTTAGCTTTTACGAAGTAATCAATCTTATTGTCTCGTTGGAAAATAGTGATGCCAGATTATTATTTTTTCCAGCGCCGTTCAATATCCGCCACAGTGGCCCCCTAGAGGGATCTAGCACCTATTCCCGAAATCTTGAGGGACATTGTATGACGCGACCGGTTCTGGTGCGTTGAGCCTGATAATCAATTTGTGGTGGTGTCTCATTGCCTGTAACGTCTTCATCTCTGATATGGTATAATATGTTTGTGTTTAATGACTACTTGCTTATTATATTTAAAAACAAGTCTCTTTTCTTTTTTTTAGTATATTTACTTTTATTTAATTAAATTCTTATTTTGGTTCTGTCTAGAACCGTCGTCTTTACAGTACTATTTACAATTCCCTCTTATTTCTAAAACTAACGTAATATATATAGTCATACGTTACACGCGTACCATGATACAAAAGAATCGCTTACAAAGAGTCGTACAAAGAACAAACACATGACCCGCCACAATATGTGTTTGTCACAGTTTTGCCGATAAAGCAAACTGTTTATTATTAGTTGAACTTGTGCGGTCTTTTTTCAAAACAAAATATTGTTTGACATTGACAATTATGAATATGATACCCTTTGAAGTGCATTACTCACATGGGTGTTCATGGTTAATAGTAACTTTACTTTGTAGTTTGGGTGGTCACATTTATAAGTGCTTTGTTTTCTTATTAATTTTGTCGTTCTCTTTTTGTATCCTATGTACCGTAAGTATACACATTACACCACCGCCCTTCAGAGAAATCTTCAAATTTTTGTGAAAATAATTTAACAGAAATTTGAGGATTTAAATGACGTGTATATCTAACAGTGCATACCCTTATTCATAATACATTTTTATTCATTCATTATATTTGTATATATTTTTGTTTGTGTAATACAATACTTAGTTTAATGACTTATAATTAAAATGTTTTTTTTTTTTTTGTTTATTTAGTTGTTTTATTTTTTTTTGCTTAAAATATATGTTTTCTTATTGCTATATTTTTGCTTAAATGGTATATTTCTTTAATAAGTTCTTATGGTACCCCAAGAAACATTTTTACGGACTCTCCGGCATGTACGGATTCTTGAATCCGGGGTTTACGGTACGTTTTCGGACCGTTTAATCGGATTTTCGAAAACACGTTTTTAGTCCGTTTGGGGATATCAGTTTTCGTGCCGTTTAATACGGACTTCACCGATTTTCATCCGTTTCAAGTCAGTCACAATCGGTAACAATTTTTTTCAATTTGTTTTATTAAAATAAAATTAAGTAAATAATATGAAAGATCGGGGCGCCAAATAAATTCAGATAGCATGCATAATATGCATTGCATACGTTAGATGGTAAGTATTTATATAATTTAAAACGCTCAAATGAGATTGCAAACAAAAATATATTTGTTCATAGAATCCATCGTTTTTAAACCCCACTTAATATTTTTTACATGTAGATATCTGATTCAATAATGGGCCACAAACTAACAATGATGCTCTTGGTGGAAACAAAAAACTGCATCGAAAAAGTAAGTATCAATTTGTTTTTTTAAAATAAAAAAAATATATTCCAAGAAAACTCTTACTATCTCTTGAAACTAAAATAATAAATTCTTTTTTCCTTTTAGATTTTGAATATTATCGACCACAAATGTTCCGTGATGCTGCTAACCTGGATACAAAAAGTAAATGAAGTATATTTTAATTTTTTTTCAAATAAATTAATAAATGTATAAAAAAAATAAAATCCATTGAGTTTTTTGTAAAAAAATGGTTGGAATACGGACCAAATAAGTATTTTCAACGATCCGTTTATTGTCCGTTTTATATCCGTAAAAAACGGAATCATCCGTTTTCAGCACGACAAAACGGTCCGGAAACGGTCCGTATTTGACGGACTTTAAACGGATTTGAGTCAGTTTTTAACACGACCCAACGGTCCGTAAACGGTCCGTCATTGACGGACTTGCAACGGATTCGAATCCGTATTCGATGTTCCTTTTAATCCGTTTTCTGGTCCGTATACTGATCCGGAAAACGGTACGGAAACGGACTCCGGATCCGACTATGCTGTACCGAAAACGGCACATAAACGGACCGGATTGTTTGCTGGGACGTTTTAATATTGTTTCCTATTTTTACTGATACGTTTAGCTCATTTATCTCTACTATAGTGTAAGGACCTTTATATGGTGCCTCGTTTTTCTTCCTACTTTCTACTCTAACTAATACTAAATCTCCTATTTCTAAGTTTATACTATTAGCCTTATTATAAGAATCTACTTTTCTATCGTTTTTTATTCTCTCAGTAATTTTTCTTGCATAATCTAGTGAATTTTTCAATCTGACCTTTAATTCGTTAGCATAGTTTTCCAGATTGTAAACCTGGGGATGATTCGCGATCTCATCACCTGGTAAACTTGGTAACCTTCCAAACAGCAATTCGAATGGAGAGTACTCAGTATCTACATGAGGAGTTACATTGTATGCAAACGCATAATAAGGAATCCATTGTTCCCAATTATCACCTTCTACAAAAGACAAAAAGTATTCGTTTAGAACCCTATGGTTCCTTTCTACTGTGCCTAAAGTCTCATGATGATAAGGAGTTGAAAATCGTTGTTCAATTTTCAATAATCCACATATCTCCCTCATTAGTTCGTTTGTAAATTCTGTCCCTCTGTCTGATTTCAAAACCTTAAATATCCCATATTTCAATATTAGGTTTTCAGTCAATGCTTTTGCTATAGACTTCGCTTCTTTTGTTTCCATGGGACATGCTACAACATATTTTGTTAGCTCGCATTGCATAGTCAAAATATATCGATAATTCATCGATGGACGTAATGGTCCAACCGTATCGATAACAACTGTTTCGAAACTCTGTGTGGGTGTATCCGTAACACAAAGTGGTTCTCTGGTGTGTCTTATCTGCTTATTCCTTTGGCAGAGATCACACTTGGAAACATATTCCTTTACCATTTTGTACATATTTTTCCATATGTATCGTTGTTTTAATTTGAGCAGAGTTTTTCTGACTCCAAAATGTCCTCCCTGTGGGGTATTATGAAATAATTTTATGAGTTCCTTTTTCTTTTCTTCGCCTAGTATCTTTTGAGGTCTATTATACAACATTATTATTACGTCATTATTACTTGATTTATTATATTAAATATTGCATCATCTCTTGCGATGGCAAATTTTCTATTATTACTTTTTCCCAAATAAGATGATAGCTTCTCCAATAAAATACCTAAGCATTTTGGATTATCACTACACCTAATGCGCATTTCTCTATTACATTTATCATTTTCCGTGACATATCTAAATATATCTTCTATTGGCCTTTTCTCTAGTACAAATTTCAATTTACATGCATGTTTTATATCATTGATGGAAGTGCAATCCCACATATGGAGTTGATCAGACTCACTGCGAGTTTTGCTATTGATATTCTCTTTCTTTAATGACTTTTTGCTCATCCCTCTTGTTACTACCAGCGTTTTTTTTATATTCTCATCATTCTCTACTGGTATCATACTCTTCAGTATTGTGGAATCTAGTTTTATCCGTGATAATGCATCTGCATTGGTATTAGTGGATCCTTTCTTATATACGATATCAAAATCATAATCAGAAAGTTCCAATCGTATTCGCGTTAGTTTCGAACTTGGATTTTTATGAGAAAATAAAGATACTAGGGGTCGATGGTCTGTTACAACCGTGAATTTTCTACCATATAAATACGGTCTAAAAAATTGTATACCCCAATAAATGCCTAGTAATTCCTTCTCAATCACGGGTTTATTTTTCTCGTGTTTGTTAAGGGATCTACTTGCATAAGATATGGGTAAATCATCGCCTATTGCACCCTGAGATAAAATAGCACCCAGCGCAAAATCCGATGCATCCGTTGTCAATACAAAAGGTTTATCGAAATCTGGATATTGCAAAATTGGTGGGCTTATCAGATTTTCCTTTAGGGTCTCAAATGCCGATTGGCATTTCTCAGTCCACTCAAACTTGGTGTTTTTCTTCAATAAGTCGTTTAGACAATGTGCAGTTTCTGCGAAATTTTTTATAAATCTGCGATAGTAATTGCAGAAAGCTACAAATCTCCTCACGTCGTCGGAATTTTTAGGAATAGGATACTTTGAAATTGTATCATACTTACTCGGGTCTGGCTTGATACCGTTGGCTGTTATCAAGTGCCCTAAGTATACAACTTCCGGTCTAAGGAAACAACATTTACCCGCATTTAACTTGAGATTATACTTAGATAATCTAGTAAAAACGTTCATTAAATTCTCATTATGATGTTTCAAACTACATCCAAAAACAATTATGTCGTCCACGTATAAAAATGCTTCAGATTCCAATCCAGACAGTGCTATTGTAAGCATTCTCTGAAAGCTATTTGAAGATATCTTTAAACCAAATGGTAATCTAGTATATTGATAATGTCCATTAGGAGTTGAAAAGGCTGTAAATGGTCTTGAGTTTTCGCCAAGCTCTATCTGATGGAATGAACTTGTCATATCCAGAGTAGAAAAATATTTCGCCCTTCCTAGTTTATCCAAAATGTCGTCAATTCGTGTCAATGGAAATTTATTATTAACTATTTTGTCATTAAGTTTTCTAAAATCTACTACTAGTCTCCATTTGCTAAGATCTTTTTGTCCCTTTTTTGGAACTAATAAAAGTGGCGCATTATATGGACTTATGGATGGTTCTATTATGTCCTGTTCTAATAATTCCTTTACTTGTCTATTTATTTCCTCCGTATGTGTTTGAGGTAAGCGATAATTCTTTATGTACACTGGACTAGTGTCATTTAATCGTATTGTTTGATTATAAAAATTGTTTGTTGTCAAATTTTCATTTTCCAAATGGAAAATCGATTGATATTTCCTCAAAATCCCAATTAGTTCATTTTTCGCATTATCATCGTCGACGTTTAAATTTAGTTCATTTAGTAGCCTATCGAATCGCTCGCTACTATATTTCGTATGATCCGTAGTAGTATTGGTTTTAAAAATTTCATAGTTTTTTAATGGTATAGTCTCTATTTTCAAATTTCTTATTACTGTTGTTTTGTCTAAAACATTCAGTAATTTGATGTGTTTATAACCATTTTTCGGTACTATGGCGTTTGCCAAAAATATGCCCTCTGCAATCTCACGACTGCATATTACTCCATCCTCTTCTATATTTAATTCGAATGGTACTATCACCTCACTTCTTGGTGGAATTTTCACGAAATTTGTCACGAACCGTTTGTGCTTCCGAGGATTCCGGCTAGCTTTTTATGAATCTCTCAGGAGGTCCCAACCCTCTCGGTAGCACCGGGCCCGAACACAAAATTAAATTCTCAAAAAAAACTCAAAAATAAAACTCAAACAAACTCAAACTTACCACAATTTTGTACCACACGATGATTAACGAGTCAGCTGTTAGACTCTTAAGTGCCCACCCAACCATGGTCGTAAGTATATTCCCAACTTCCGCATTTACGACCCCAAAATCCACCAAATCTTTCTCCTCCTTACCTTATCATCATTGCCTGTTTACCCCTTGTTAAATTAAGCCAACATGTTTCTCAATTTCAATTTTCAACTATACAAAAATATACATTTATTAAACATATTTTTATATTCTAAACAATTTAAATAAATTCTTAAATTAATTATCTAAATATCTAAATCTAAATTCCTTCTAATCTCTAATTTTATTTTTTTCTTTGATACAAATCTATATTCCTTTTCTTTTTTTTTAAGACTTATACTTCTATCACTTTTGCTTTCTAAAAACAATATTTTTTTGTTTTTACTCTTAAAATTTTCTATTTCAGGCCTTTTGTATTCTAATTTTTATTCATTTAGTTTTTAATAATTTTATTTGTAATTTTTATTAATTTTGATTTTTTTTTTCTTTTCAGGTGCCGATACTATCAAAAAAACTTTAGAAACTTATTTTTTTCCTTTTATGATTTCAATTTTTTTATACTCTGTTTAATATTTTTTCTAATTAATTAATTTTCTTTTCTATGTAGGGATCAAATCATACAAATTTCACCAATATGGGCCCCGAACACTACAAAAAAACTACCTGAAGGAGCTCCCTAAGGATAAATATACCTCTGTCACTCTACAGACGACACTTCACACTAACCGCCTACGATGTGAACCCTTTTATTTAATTTAATTTATCTGAAATGTATTTTTTTTCTTTAAGATTTTTTTTAATTTTGTTTAATTTTAAATGTACGTTCTTTTTTTTAAGATTTTTTTACTCGGCCCTAAAGGTTTTTTATTATGGCACTTTTTAAATAAATAAAAATTAGAGTGTAATTTCAGGCGTGAATAAAAAATTAAATTATACGTATAACACTTAAACATTAACCTACACTGCACATGAGCCTAACCAATAAAACTTTTAATAAAAAAACTGACTTAACAATTTTATGATAAATTTTACTTTAAATAGCCATTAATCTTTTATACACTTTTTTTTAACGCATGGACTATTTTAATATTCCTTTTTTTTTCTTTTAAATATAAATTTTGAATTTAACGGTTTTTTTCTTAACCTCACTTGTTTTTTTTTCTATACGAATTTAATTTACTTTTAAAAAAAATTGTTTTGGCTTTTCTATATTCTTTTTTTTTCACTTTAATAATAAATTAGCCTTGGTTTTTATTAAATATTAATTTACTTTTTTCCAAAATTTCTCAGGCTTTTTTAAAACTTTCTTCCACTTTGAGGACATATGCAAACAGAAAAAAGAAAGGTTTTACCTGGCTATACACTAGGAAGATTCAGGCTGATATTCGTCCAACTTGTTCTGCACTATTTACCCCTTTTGTACGGCTGTTTTATTCGGGGATTTTCACGACTCTTCCTTTTATACTGGTACCCGTCTTCCTCTCAATATTTAACACTTGTGTATGTAGCCAGCTAAATATTAAATCCTTTTACTATAACGCAAACTCTACATATTTTTCTATAAAACTTACGTTTTTACTTTTATTTTCCTATTTTCACCAACCACTCCTCCAGATCCAGATAGAAAAAAAGCTCCTTAAAATCTCTAGGCACTCACAAGTTTATATTATTATATGTTCTTCACTTGTATTCCTTTTTTATTCTTTTTATAATATTAAATTTAATGCGTCACTTTTTCACTTTGCACTAGTGTACGCTTTGGCTGCCTGTTTACTAATGATTTTATTTTCCATCTGAATCTAGCTGAGTAGCCTTAAAGTTAGTTTACTATTCCAATATTTACGGGAGTTATTTATCAACTTATCCTTTATTTTCCCGTACATTTTCCCGCCTAACGTCCATCTTTTTTTTAATTTATTTTGTTTCTTATTATTTCTAGAAGCTTGTAGGCAATACAATCTCCATCTTTTTAGTATACATACCGCCTACATGCATAAGAACATATTAAATTTCCCTCCACTCTGACCATTTTGACTTTCTCCTCGAAAGATTTGTAAAATTAACTTATTTTAATGTTTTTTTATCCCTTTCCCACTTATTTTGCCTCCAATATACTTTTTCCCTTTTCCCCCAGCGCTCCTAGCCTTAAAATCGCCTCCAACTGAATTCACATCTACCAGGCGCACATGAAAAATAATTAGGTTATTTTTTCATTGATAATTTTAATTTTAAAATAATTTTTAAAAACAGATTTTAAAATTCAGCTTTTTCAATGGTTTTTACAACGCTGTGAATTTACTAGTTTGTTTACATTGGTTTTACTACTAGTTACAACTTACTATTAAATAGTACGCAAAACAACAACAATGTATTGATGTCATTCATGTACATTAATACCCCAATGAAACAGCTGACCGGCAAATAAAAGAAAGAACAGCAAGAAGACAGAAACATCGTGGGTAAGTATTTTTTTATTTATATTTTAATTTAATTTTAATCAAAAATTTCTTTTCTTTTCAGATTGCTTTATGATATGGACGACAGGGAAGATGTTTGGAGTTGAACCGTGCCAACCCGGTTCCTGGTTTGTATTGATGCATGTATTTTTTTATTGGATTAATTTTTCTCCTGTTTTCTTTTTTTTTTTTTTTCGTTTCAGCAGACAAAAAAAAGCAGTCGGGGTAAACTGTGGTGTGACTCGCCACATAACCTTAAAAGTTTACCCAAAAGCAACCGGAAGTTTGGGCTGGAGTGTGGTTCGCTCCCGGACGTGGCCCTCTTCCATAACATTTAATACTACTAACCCTAAATTAATAGACTTGGGACACGGGCTGGAGCTAGTCACTCCTGAATAATCAGCTGACCCCTCCCATTTATAAAATAATAAACAAAAAACTAACACGGTAGCTATTAACAATTAGTTATTACTAAAAAAAAAGATTATAAAAAGAACTGGGACTCGGGTTGGAGAGTAGTTCCTCCATTTGGCGCACCCCTCCCTTAAACAAAACATGAAACGGGACTCGGTGAGTCTTAGGTCCGATCCTTGGACGTGCAGACCGCCCTCCTAAGACGGTTTTTCTAAGTACCGTCCACGCCAAAAAAATTTTATGGCCGGGACTTAGAAAAATCGTGCTGCCAATCATAGGGATGTCAACCTCCCGCAACAAAACTCCGTTTTCTTCGAGTGGACGTAGTAGGGAACGGTGTGCGGACAAGGTTGATAGAATTTTTTTTTTTTACAAACGCTCAACGTGGGGAACTCCTACACCCTGAGACGAGTCTCAACACTTGCTAGGATCTAGCCGGGCATTAAAACTTGGATTACCAGGTAAGTTTAAATAAAATTTAACAACGTGGGGAACTCTCACACCCTGAAAGGAGTCTCACCGGACAATAATTATAACTTTTACTCTATATTTTAGGAAATCTTGGACTTGTTTCTTACCAAAACTGGAAAACTTATAAATCTTCTCATATTTGCTAGCCGGAAATCCTCATCTTTATCATTTACGAACAACGGCCTACTCCTGCATCTTTCTCAGGTAAGAAAAAACATAGCGGCTTCCCCTTTTTTTAAATTTTCAAGATCTAGTTCAAATTCGTGTAACTGGTTCTTGACCAGTTGGGCACTTAACGTGCTAAAATTAAAAATCGAACGCCCCCAAAGCTTCTTGGAGGCTAAATTTATAACAATTTTTCAAATCAATAACTTTTAACTAGATTATTGATAATTTTCACGTTTTAAATGTTTTGGCCTAATATATAAAACAAAATAGAACACTTGTACCCATAAGCATCTTCAATAAAAACAAATTTTTAAAATTCTTGAGTTCTTGGGTTGCCAAAACTGTATAAAAAAAAAACTAAAACGTCTTTAATATTCTTATTTTAACTTTAAACTTTTTTTAGGAATATTAAATTACATTAACATATTAAAATCTATATTTTATATTTCAGATCTCAAAATTTTTATACGGGTAACGCCTCTATTTTCCTCCTTCTTGGAAATTCTGCTGTTCGTTTAAAAATGATTTCATCTCTATAGTACTTTTACATATAAAAGGCTTAGAGATTTCTAGATATGGTTCTCAGCTTGAATTTGCGAATCCCTAAAGGACATTTAATCAACTAATTTTACCAGCTTAATTACGGGAAGTACACCTCTAATTAGCCTATCATATAAGTATTTACTTTGTGAAATCCTTTTTCATTTCCTTTCAGATTTTTCAAAACAATCCGTACTACAAATGTTCATTGGGACATAAAAAAAATTAATCGCGTGTGTCAATGTGTTTAAAAATCACATTGCACCAACAAACACAAATGAATGTGTATAAAAAAAAGGACATCACAGTTCCAGTTAACACATATATCACAGGTTTATATCACTGGCCTTCCTAAAAACTATCAATGCGGTTTCCTAAACATATTATTGCACGTGAGTTGATAACTAAATCTAATATTTTTAGAATCATAATGTATAATTATCGCATTTCAAATTCTAAATCAGGTACTTTGGTAAATTCTATCACAGATATAAAAAAAACTTAAATTGTTTAATTGATTCTAAACACAAAATTAGGACAAAACTATAAAGGTGTTTGATTGTAAAATCTAAATAATAATTTTTTTACTAAAATAAATTTTCTTATGTCCTAATATTGCACTATTCCTTTGAGTAAAACTCAAAAATTTTATACATTTTCAAAAACAATTTAAACTTTTATATCTTTTACGTGATAAATGCCTATACTTTTACCCTGCAAAGATTCTAGCTCATACATATTATTGCCTATCGGTTTAACAACTCTGCATTTTAAAAACTTTTTACAAAATTTCGCACTTTTGCTCTTTTCAAAGTTACTTAAAACGGTATTTCGGCGATAAACTTCCTGTCCCGGTTTAAAAGTAACAACGCGGGCTCTTTTGTTATACCTTTCTGCGCTCTTTTCATATGCTTTTCGCATATTTTCTTTTATTTCCTCGCGAATACTTTCCATTTTGTCAATTTTATTTGCATTTAAAATCTGGTGATCGGTAAGCGACTGGAGTTTGCGGCTTAATTTATAGTCTGCTCCACTTGAGTACATGTGAAAACCAAATAAGGCAAAAAACGGGGTAAAACCTGTAGCAGTATGTATCGAAGTCCTCAACGCACATTCGACTTCAGATAAATACAGATCCCAGTCCCTATGATCTTCTTTTAAATATGCTCTTATGGCAGCTAATATTGACTGATTAACCCTTTCAGACGCGTTACTACTCGGTGAATATACAGCGGTTTTCATGTGTTGAATTTTATACGTTTCCATTAAATTTTCAAAACTTTTTGAAATGAATTGAGAACCGTTATCGCTATGGATAATTTCGGGCACGCCAAATTTATGGAATATCTCTTTAACAAGGAATTCAATTACGTTGCCCGTGGTGGCCTCTTTCATTGCTTTTAAAAAGGTGAATTTAGTAAAGTGGTCAACTACTATAAAAATATAACAATTGCCACTTTTTGACCGTGGATATTTTCCCAAAAAGTCAATGTATAATTTTTGAAATGGTCGATCGGTTACCACTTGATTACCTATACCAGGTCTTAGACTTTGATTAGCCGGTTTAGTTTCTCGGCAAGTTTGGCAATTTTTAACAAACAATTTTACCTGTGTAGACATTTTTGGCCAATAGAAAAATCGTCTTAGCCTTTCAAGTGTTTTCGCCACTCCACCATGTGCTGTTGTCAATGTAGAGTGGGTTTTTTCGATCACTGGTTGTGTTATAGTTGCTGGAATCCACAACTTCCATTTACTTTCATCATGTTCATTCTGTTCAAAAGACATTTTCTTAAAAATCATACCATTTTCAACTTTTAAATCTGGTAATAATTCTTTATTTTGCTCAATATTATTTTTCAGGTCACAATATTCTTCGGATTCAAATTCTGTGGTTTCGAAATCAAATAAATCATCTTGGCAGATTTCTTCAACTTCGGCTTCTAGGGGCACTCTCGACAGCATATCGGCAACAATGTTTTCTGAGCCTTTACGGTGTTGTATGTCGAAATCAAAAGCTTGCAGTTGAAGTGACCAACGAGCGAGTCTACCGCTTAAGTCTTTTAAAGACATCAGCCATTTAAGACTGGCGTGGTCTGTCACGATGGTAAACGGCATCATTTCGACATATGGACGAAACTTTTTAACTGCCATTACAGCAGCTAAACATTCTTTTTCTGTAACGCTGTAATTTTTTTGACATGCGTTCAGTTTTTGCGAGTAAAACGCTATTGGATGCTCTTCATTTTGGCCGTTAAGTTGATATAAAACTGCACCAATACCATGATCACTAGCGTCACATTGGATCCAGAATCTTTTAGAAAAATCGGCATGACGAAGTACTGGAGCAGAGGTTAATGCTTTTTTCAAATTTTCGAAAGCTGTTATTGCTTCCGGAGTCATATTAAACTTTTTTGCTTTTTTCAGGGTATCTGTCAGTGGAGCAGAAATCGCAGCGAAATCCTTAATAAAGCGGCGATACCAGCCGGCTGTTCCCATGAAACTTCGAACTTCACGTGTTGTTTTCGGAATTTTTATGGCTCGTATAGCTGTTATTTTGTCGGGATCAGTTCTGAGCATTCTTCCACCGATTATAAACCCCAGATATTTTAACGTTTGAAAACAAAATTGTGATTTTTGAAGGCCGATGGTTAAATTGGCGTTTCGTAAACACAGGGCTACCTCTTTTAATAGTTCTAAATGCCTTTCAAAACTTTCGGAAATCACCAATAAGTCGTCAAGATATATGAAGACATTTTCTTTTAGTTTTTGAGGAATTACCTTATCCATCAGTCTGCATAATCTTTGGGCCGCGTTGCAGTGTTATGGGTGTTAAATAAATAGAAGTGGCCGGATTTTAAAATAAATAATTAAAGGCCGTTAAATTCAATTTTCTGTTTTTTTTTTATTTATATTTTTTTTATTCGGTGCTGATCTTGTGGTTGTTCACAAGCCTTAATGAAACCTGAAAGTAGTTGGAAAAATTAAAATTGGTTTAGTAAAACTGGTATACAGGTGGAACGTATTTGTTTCTAGTTAGTTTTACGGTATGATTTTTTTTTTAGAAATAAGGGAAAATTAATAATTATAATATAAAACTAGAATAATAATTTTATTTAAGAAAGTAGAATAACTTACCTGTCAAATTTTGGTCGTGTATGTCTTCATGTGAATTGAGTGATGAATGTTGGAATTTTGGTGTTGTTGCTTCATCGGTCCGTATGTTGATGTTTTGGTGTTCCTATTCTTTTTTGAGGATGAATGGAGTGTGTAAAGTTGGTGTGGATGAGTATTTTATTGTTGAGTTTTAATTTTAAATTGTGGTAAAATTATGTTTTTTTTATAGGTGAAAAGTATGGTTGCTTTGATTGTTGAGAGGAATGTTTTGATGGAATGAATGTTGTCTTGTTATATTTATATATATATTTCTGTCTATTGTTTAATTAGTATTTGTTTAAAATTAGTATTTGTTTTGTGTCTTATTTGTTTAAATTTTAAAATTTTCGTTGTGTTGTGTTTTGTTATTTTAGTTTTTTTTCTTTTATAAAATTTAGTTCTTTTTATTTTATGGCCGGCTGTCACATTGACAGGTATTAAATAACTTATCTATGTAAAGTAGATAAGTTGCACAGGGTTGTCATTGGTGTTGCCAATTACTAGGGTTGTATTTAGTAGACTAGCGCTTAAGAGAAATTTTCCCAAGATTCTCTTTTTTGAGAAACCGCCAAAAATATTTTGTCCACGAGCTATGTTCAAGGCCAAAGTAGTTCGTACGTTGAACTTTGGACATTGCAGTATTTGTTTTTTTTAAATAGATTTTGTTGGTTTAACAGCCATAATGCCAAATGCACTAGAGAACAAATTGCAAACCACGCATAGTAACTCCATTTTGATAGTCAGTTTAAATTTGTACAAGCAGTGAAAAGGTCTAAGTTAAAAGAAAATTAATACAAATAAATTAAACTTGAAATTAAAGTTCAACTAAGTGTAAAGTTAAAAAAATTAATAATTGTTAAAGTTTAAGTGAGTTTGAAATGTTTTTATAAAAAAAAAAAAAAAAGCAATTAAAAATATAAAGTTATGTCTTCTAAATTTATTAGATAGAAGAAGATCTGAAGTTCCTGGTTAGACCAGAGTACAGTTGTGGAAAAGGTGCTCCTTGTTTTTATAAGTCAGAATTTAAAAATCCGTAAGTTTATTTTTAACTGGAAAAAGAGTTTAAATTTTTTTTGTGTGGTTTGTAATTATTTTTTTTGTGTACGTTTTTTTTTATTGATAGTGTGGTCAAAAGGAAAAGGGCTTGGAATTCTCGAAGCGCTGGAGAGGATTGGCCGCAGGAAAAATTTTAATTCCAAATTATAAAAAAAAAAAAACAAAAGGTAACCAAGTTTTTGTTACAACTCTGTGTTCAGTGTCAACTAGTTAACCCCAGATAGTGGCAACTCCCATATTAAATAGATAAGTGGGAGAAGAGTAAAGCTGGCGTAGATCACGAAATAGGGTGTGTTCTTCACTCCTATATAAAAAAAAAGGAGCTTTCAAGTGGATGATAAATATTTAGATTCCATCCACAACAGTCTGGTCACAAACCACTCCAATATTTAGAGTCCAATTAATTATAGCACTTTGCTATAATTCGTTAAATACGGGAGGAACGGAAAAAACGAGCCAGCAAGTGACACGGCAAATTTTTCTTTTAAAGTGAGACACAAAAATTAATTGAAGCAAGTTGAAAAAAAATTATCAGTGGCAAAAATAGATTAATTATTGTAGTGTTATAGGTTTCTTTTAAGACGTTTTTTTTTGTTAGGTTATTTTAGTGTTTAGAGTAAATTTGTTTGTTTTTGTGTTTAAAGAAATTGTAAAAGGGACCTGACAGGAAATTGTGTTATTTTGGTAAATAGCTTGAACATCATATTCGGTGGGCTAAAGAGTTTCCTTAAAAATACCTTCAGAGTGCACTTTTAGGGTAGGAAAAGCAAAAACCGAAAGTATATAAAAATTTGATTTAAAGTAATATACTGGGATCAGGATTGCGACCCGTATATAATTTGTGTTCGGTCCTTTGGTTAGGTTAATTGTTTATTGTAGTTTTTTTTATTATTTGTTAATAAATATAGTTATATAGTTTTTTTTGGAATAGTGAAGTTATTGTTTAAAATTAATTATTTTCAAAATTAGGTAATTTTTATTTTTATTTAGTAAAAATACCAAATTTCCTAAATTTTGAAACATAAATTTAGGAAGTGTGGTGCAACAAACGAATAATTCTTTTTTTTATATTTTTTTGTTTGAACAAGAAAAGTTCAAGTATACAGTTATTGCTTATCTGGATAAAAGCATAAAACAATTAGAAATTTTGTTTTTTTTTAAAGAAATTAATTTGTTTTTATAAATTGGTTATAAAACCATTCGATATTGGATAATATTTATCCCTTCATTTTGAAAAAGGGCGTAAAAGCCAAAATTTTATATATATATATTTTTTTTTTGTGCGTATATGAATAATATTTTTATTATATAAACTCTATTTGCTTAGTTGAGTTTTTCTTTAGTTTTATTTTTTTTTGTTGGTTTTAAGTTTGAGAAAAAAGTAAGAGAAAAAAAAAGCCACTGTAGTTGTAAGAATTTTATGTTTAGATTTAGGATTTTGTCAATAAATAATTTTAATGTGAAATTTTAAATATTAATATGTGTTGCTAATTTTTTGTTGAGGGATTTTCAGATACGATGGTGTAACATGGGTCATTAATAAAACAAAAGGGTAAGTTGTTGGTAACTTAAAGGGTCATAGATGAAAAGTTTGGGACTCTATGGCATAGGTTGGGTGGGCAGCGTATGTGGGAGTAATATCGGTCCCATAATTTAATGTCTTTTCGGTAATGTTAGTCTGGTGTTTAATTGAATTGTATTTAGTTGTTATATTGTTGAATTTTTAGTTTTGTTAGTTAAAAATTTTTTTTATTGTTGTACTTCCGGTCTATGTTTGCGGGTTGGGAACACACGACGTGCTCAGAGCTAGCTGAGGTGGCAACATAGATTCGCTTTGGAACGAAGTGTCAGAACAATAAATGGCGCCCAAAGGTAAAGCTTGAAAGGATCAATTTTAAATAGACCAACACTGTCTCACAATATATTATTGTGGCCAGTGATTCCAAATCAAAAGGAGTCTTAATCAATAATGGATTAATTGCGAATGGAGATTTGGTATTTCATATTACAGTATAATGTTTTTTATATAAATTTTAATTTTTTTTTAAATGTTTATTATTAAGGGAAACAAATTTTGTCCTAGCCAGAAAGTCTGTTGAGCTAGTTGCAGATTAGTTGTCCTTAATTTTTTTTTGTGGTAGTTTTTTTTGGAAAAATTGCAGAGTCCTAACGGAGATTGAAAAGTTAGTTGCGAAGTAATTTTTAGAAGATGATTATAACCTAACCGGAAGTGAGTTAGTCGTATAATCAATAATAGTTTTTTTTTACTAGTATACAACATTACCTGGACATTTTTTTTTGGATATGCGCGAAAATAGTTACCAACAACATTTATTTTTAGCCCATTGAGAGATATAGCACCATTGTATCTGAAACCCTTTTATATGTTAATTGTTTGTAGTATAATTATTTGTTTATATATTAAATTTTGTTTTATATACAATTTTTTTTTTCAGTGAAAACACGTTAATATTGTTAGTGATACTTATCCGATATAATTTTTTTTTAAATATATATTAATTCGATTAGATTAGATTTGATTTTTTTTATCTTTATTATATTTGTTTTGTAGATATTGTTTAGGGTTTTAAACTATTTTTGTTTCATAAAACATTTTTTCTTTGGTTTGTTAGATTTTTTTTTATTGTGAGTTGAATTAAAAAGTTTTTAGTCAAGATGCCAATTCAAAGATCACCTTCGCGAACTGGAGATAATACCTCTAATATAGTTGACATGTCGAAAACTATTAATACACCAAATATGACAGATCAGGCTTCGGGAACCATAAGTAACACTACGGGTGTACCAACTGGGACGGTCCCCAGAGCACAGCATCAACCGGTTCCGACCAATCTTAATTTTCCACCACCTCGTGTTGATAGAATACCACGGTTGGAGAACCAATCAGGTTTTCATCCTGGCCAAAGTCCTATGGCTTATGCAGGGTTAATTAAAGATTTAATATCGGAGTCGAACAGCAATTATAGATCTGAATTAGAAAAAAATATTGATATTAAAATTCAGGATAGTTTAAATGAAGGTTTTTCAAAATTAATTAGGGAAATGCAGAAAATGAATGCAGGGGGCAATCGAAGTTCTAGAAATGTCGAATCTACTGAAAGTATAGAAGTACCTGAAGCATCAAGGGGCAATATACCAATTTCAGACCGTCAACCACGTAGGTTAGAATTTCGGGGCACAAATAGCAGCAACCATTCAAACTCTCCAGAAAATTTTAATGTTTTAAATGAAGAAGTTTTATATCCACGTCAATATGTACCAAAAGGAGTGATCAGAGTCGATAAATGGGACATTACATTCGACGGTAACCCGGATAACGTATATATTGAAGATTTTATTTTTAGAATTGAGTATTTACAAAAATACCACGCATGTCCTTGGAAAGAGCTGCAAGGCGAATTCCATAAGCTTTTAAAAGGAGAAGCTAAGGAGTGGTATTGGCTCATGGTACAACAAAGGAAAATAAAAACTTGGGAGGACTTAAAGGCAGCATTGAGGCTTCAATACGGATCGAATCGAAGCGAATATGAGTTCATGCGTGACTTTGAAGAGCGCAGGCAAAAACCTGGCGAGTCCATTGATTCGTATTTTCACGCAATGAAAAAACTTCGTTCCAGATTACGTGTGCCTCTCCCAGAATATGAAGTTATTCGGATTATGAAGCGAAATTTACAGAAAAACATATCCCAGATTTTATATCCAATGCAAGTCTTTACGGTAGAACAATTACGCGACGAGTGTAAAGAGGTCGAACGAACTTACCTGAAAAGAGAACCGGTGAGCACCATAACTCAACCTCGTTATTCCCATCCACGTAGACACGTAGAAGAAATTTGTAGAGAGGAATCCGAGATTGAAGAGGTAGAATGCATCGAAGAAATACGGTATCCAAAAAAGCCAAATAATTCAGTTAAGCCGACAGATAATGTTAAAATACTAGTTTGTTGGAACTGTAGAAAATCTGGACACGTATTTCAGGAGTGCACTTCAATGCAGAGAAATCTTTTCTGTTACCGGTGTGGTTTAAGCGGAGTTGTAACCCCAACTTGTCCGAATTGCTCGGGAAACAAGCAGAGGAGTGTGGCGAAAGAGGCGGAGTCACGCTCCACTCAAACAGCCGCCGATCTTCAATAGGTACCCAGACAGATGAACCGGGTACGAATGAGGCTGCAACAAAAGAACAAAATAAAAGCCGTGAAAATCATGAAATTTTTAAATTATTAAAAAGAGCCATAAATAGGGAAAATAATTTAAATAGAAAAAAGAAAACAGAGGAAAATTTTTGTAAAATGAAAAATTCATATGATAAGCGTTTAGAAAATTATAACAGGGTTAGAAAAAGGATTTTTAATACAGAAGAGATTGAAAAAAGGTGTAGGCTAGAGAAAATATTAAAAGCTAGAAATAAATTTAAAAAGAAAAAAGCAATATTTAAGGAAATCAAAAAGGCAGTTCTAAGGTGTTGTGCAATTTCACACGGAATTGGTAGTGACCCAAGGGCCTATGCTAACATAGAAATAGGAGAAACTCAAGTTAGGGGATTGTTAGATTCAGGGGCATCCGTAAGCTTACTTGGTAGGAATTGTGAACACATTTTGAATAATTTAGAAACTGATATTGTACCAGTGTACTCAGGTGTAAAAGCTGCCGGAGGAAAATATTACAACGTTTTAGGTAAAATAATCGTTAACGTAAAATTTGATAGTTTAGAGCGAAAAATAGAGTTTTATATTTGCCCAGATCTTAATCAGGAAATGTATTTAGGAGTTGATTTTTGGAAAGATCAGCCCTGAAACCATAGCAGATAATTTTCCATTAAGATTAAATGACGTTAAAATGCACGAATTGACTTTGCAGCAAAAGAAAAAATTAGAGGCCGTTAAAGAAAAGTTTAAGACTTTTGAAAAAAATGGATTAGGAAAAACATGTTTAGAAACTCATAAAATAGATTTAATAGAAGGAGCTACGCCGGTAAAAGATAGATATTATCCAGTATCACCAGCAGTGCAGGAACTTATTTATGCCGAGGTAGACAATATGCTTGAGTTAGGAGTGATTGAGGAAAGCCATAGTCCCTGGAGTAGTCGATGCACGTTGGATTCGTAAACCGGGAAAAAATCGATTATGCCTAGACGCTAGGAAGCTAAATGAAAGGACGGTGAAGGATGCATATCCCATACAAAACATCGAGGGTATTTTAAGTAGGCTAGATGAGACACACTACATTAGCAGTGTTGATCTCAAGTTTGCTTTTTGGCAAATCAGCTTGGATGAGAGGTCGCGAGCCTACACAGCCTTTACCATACCGGGACGGCCGTTATATCAGTTTGTCGTTATGCCTTTCGGTTTATGCAATGCTGCACAAAGACTGTGTAGGTTGATGGACAAGTTTATTCCTGAGGAGCTAAAATCAAACGTCTTTGTATATTTGGATGATTTGTTAGTGATATCTGCGGACTTCGAGAGTCATTTAAAATTGTTAGAAAAGGTAGCTAAGTGTCTAAATGATGCTAATTTAACCATTGGCATGAGTAAATCTAAATTTTGTTTTAGAGAGTTAAAATATTTAGGATTCATAGTTGGAGGAGGCGTTATGAAAACGGACCCAGAGAAAGTCGAGGCAATCAAAGCCATACCTCTACCAAAATCGGTAAAAGAGGTTCGCAGTTTTTTAGGTACCGCTGGCTGGTACCGCCGGTTTATCAAAAACTTCTCAACCATGACTGCACCATTAACCGATTTAATAAAAAAAGGCTCAAAGTTTATAATAACAGAAGAGGCCGTACAAAGTTTCAAAGATTTAAAAAATGCGCTAACTACAGCACCGGTATTGGTTCACCCAAATTTTAAAAAACATTTTTATATACAATGTGATGCTTCAAGTTATGGAGTAGGAGCAGTTCTGTTCCAAAAAGATAAAGACGATCACGAGCGACCAATATCATTCTTTTCTCAAAAATTAAATTCTGCACAAAAGAATTATAGCGTGACAGAAAAGGAGTGTTTAGCTGCAGTATTAGCAGTAAAAAGATTTCGACCATATATCGAATTACTGCCGTTTACAGTAATAACTGATCATGCCAGTTTAAAATGGCTTATGTCTTTACGAGATTTGAATGGCAGACTTGCAAGGTGGGCGTTACAGCTGCAAACCTATGATTTTGAGATCGAACACCGTAAGGGGTCGGAAAATATTGTAGCTGACACATTGTCTAGATTGATTGAGGAAATTGATTTTAAACCAGATGATATTTTAGGTTTTGATACGGTCGAATTTGAGTCAGGTGAATATAAAGATTTAGTAGAGAAAATTTCTGAAAATAAGGAAAAATTTCCAGACATAAAAGTTGTGAATGGATTGGTTTTTAAGAAAAACTATTTAAGTTCAGAAATAGATAACGTGGATGAGTTCCGGTGGAAATTGTGGGTACCGAGTTCGCTTACAAATGCGTTAATTAAGGAGGCTCACGAACCGGAAGACAAAGCACACGGGGGAATAAATAAAACACTAAACCGATTGAAAACTAAATATTACTGGCCGAATATGATAATTCAAGTTAAAAATTTTGTGAAAAATTGTTCTATATGCAAGGAAACCAAACCTACAAATATTAATTTAAGACCTGAAATAGGAAGTGAGGTAATAACTCACAGACCGTTTCAAAAGTTATATATAGATTTTCTTGGTAAATATCCTCGCTCAAAAAAAGGTAATGCGTACATTTTCATAGTTGTCGATCATTTCACGAAATTTATGTTTCTTAAAGCAATGAAGGAGGCAACGGCTCCACAGGTCATTAAATTTATGATTGAACATGTCTTTCATAATTTTGGTGTACCTGAGGTGATTCACTCGGACAACGGGGCACAATTTGTGTCTAAAGAATTTCAGAAAATGATCAAAGATTATAAAATAAATCATTTAAGAACCGCGGTCTATTCACCGCAATCAAACGCGTCTGAGCGGGTTAACCAGAGTGTCCTGAATGCTATAAGAGCGTATTTAAAAGATGACCACAGAGAGTGGGACGTTAATTTGCCTTCTATAGAATTGGCTTTACGAACAGCTATTCACACGGCTACCGGAGTTAGTCCATTCTTTGCATTATTCGGTTGCAATATGTTTACTTGTGGGTCAGACTACAAGTTGGCAAGACAGTTAAAGGCTTTAGAGGATCACGAGTTATATCTAGAACGTACTGATCAAATGAGAATAACTCGAGAGCGCATAAAGGAGAACAGACATAAAGCGTTTGAAAAGAGTGCGCTACGTTATAATGAAGGCGCTCGCGTGGTTCGTTTTATCCCGGGTCAAGAAATCCTTAGAAGAAATTTTGTTCTCAGTGATTTCAAAAACAACATTAATGCGAAAATGTGTAGAAAATGGGTACCGTGCAGAATATTTAGGATTGTCGGTAACAATATGTATGAGCTCGAAACTCTCGCAGGTAAACCTTTAGGTGTGTATCATGCAAAAGATTTAAAGCAGTGATACAGATTTTAAATAAGTGCAATATGGATAAGTGAAGGAGCAAAACGTGCAATATAAAATTGTAAGTTTAAACTTACAAATGTAAAATAGAATAATTTAACAATGCAACTGTAGATTAAGAGTGTTTTGTCTCCATCAATTATACACCGATGCATTTATATAAAGTTTTTGGTCCAGTGTTTTATGTAAAAGTAAATTATAGTACCTGAAAAATACCTGAGAAGCTCGAGATCGTATCATGGCTGAATAAACTCAATCTGTTGTGCAATATTAAGTTAGGCGTGTAGTCCCACATATATATTTTTTTTTTAATCGTCTCTGGATTATTTATACAATTTCTTTTTTTTTGAATTTAGCTTAGGCCAACTGTGATATTTTTTTGTTTATTTTTTTTTGTTTGTAGTGAAGTCCAGTTTTTTCCAACCAAAGATGGCAACCGGCACAAATGTCAATTGAGAATTTTATGCGAGACTGTTGTTATCGTTAATTTAGTTTTAAAAAATTTTTTTTTGGTATGTAACGGCTGTAGATTTCAATATCATACAATCCTTATTTGGAGTCAGTTTATTTAACGGTTGATATATATATCCTTGTAGTAGATGATGCCTGAAAATAGAGAAAAAGTTCCACAAAGTAAATGTTATTTAATAAATTGTTTTTTTTTTTAATATATACGTCCCGTAAACTTTAATGAAACTCCGTTCATAGTTAGTGAAGAATTCACTAAATTTTTTTTTCTCATTTATAGAAAAAAAAAGGGGGGAAACGACAAATGGACACCTGCTCACTGTGCGGCGAGAGGGTGGAGGATGACCAACCATCCTTAGTACTGATCACCTGCTGCCACGAATTCCACTTTATGTGTTTGGCAGGGTGGTACTTGAGCGTACCAGTGTGCATGACGTGCGGAAGTGAGTGGGAGTTTCTTATGGAGGGCGTTGGGTCCCACTTCCGAGGATAGTTGAGCGTTCCAACATTATTTGTTTTTATATGCTGTCATGATGCTCTGTAAGAATAAAGAAAGTGTACACAAAGTAAAATTGATTATAATTAATTTGAAATTATTAACTTCCCTAATATTGCATGAAAACTAGGATTCGAACCGTTGCTCATTGAATTTTTAAATTTTCACCTCGGAATTTAATTCATAATTTAATTGCCCGGCTAACTTTTATAGTTTTAGATGTGGGTGTAGCCTACGTTGGGCGCTGACGAAAACATCGAACATCATTGACATAGATTAAGTTATTAGAAATTCAGTTTTTATTTGGGTATAACACCCGGCACTGATTTTTCTACGGCAGGCCTTGAAACACCAGAGTTTTGTTATGGGTGTTAAAGAAATAGAAGTGGCCGGATTTTAAAATAAATAATTAAAGGCCGTTAAATTCAATTTTCTGTTTTTTTTTTATTTATATTTTTTTTATTCGGTGCTGATCTTGTGGTTGTTCACAAGCCTTAATGAAACCTGAAAGTAGTTGGAAAAATTAAAATTGGTTTAGTAAAACTGGTATACAGGTGGAACGTATTTGTTTCTAGTTAGTTTTACGGTATGATTTTTTTTTTAGAAATAAGGGAAAATTAATAATTATAATATAAAACTAGAATAATAATTTTATTTAAGAAAGTAGAATAACTTACCTGTCAAATTTTGGTCGTGTATGTCTTCATGTGAATTGAGTGATGAATGTTGGAATTTTGGTGTTGTTGCTTCATCGGTCCGTATGTTGATGTTTTGGTGTTCCTATTCTTTTTTGAGGATGAATGGAGTGTGTAAAGTTGGTGTGGATGAGTATTTTATTGTTGAGTTTTAATTTTAAATTGTGGTAAAATTATGTTTTTTTTATAGGTGAAAAGTATGGTTGCTTTGATTGTTGAGAGGAATGTTTTGATGGAATGAATGTTGTCTTGTTATATTTATATATATATTTCTGTCTATTGTTTAATTAGTATTTGTTTAAAATTAGTATTTGTTTTGTGTCTTATTTGTTTAAATTTTAAAATTTTCGTTGTGTTGTGTTTTGTTATTTTAGTTTTTTTTCTTTTATAAAATTTAGTTCTTTTTATTTTATGGCCGGCTGTCACATTGACAGGTATTAAATAACTTATCTATGTAAAGTAGATAAGTTGCACAGGGTTGTCATTGGTGTTGCCAATTACTAGGGTTGTATTTAGTAGACTAGCGCTTAAGAGAAATTTTCCCAAGATTCTCTTTTTTGAGAAACCGCCAAAAATATTTTGTCCACGAGCTATGTTCAAGGCCAAAGTAGTTCGTACGTTGAACTTTGGACATTGCAGTATTTGTTTTTTTTAAATAGATTTTGTTGGTTTAACAGCCATAATGCCAAATGCACTAGAGAACAAATTGCAAACCACGCATAGTAACTCCATTTTGATAGTCAGTTTAAATTTGTACAAGCAGTGAAAAGGTCTAAGTTAAAAGAAAATTAATACAAATAAATTAAACTTGAAATTAAAGTTCAACTAAGTGTAAAGTTAAAAAAATTAATAATTGTTAAAGTTTAAGTGAGTTTGAAATGTTTTTATAAAAAAAAAAAAAAAAGCAATTAAAAATATAAAGTTATGTCTTCTAAATTTATTAGATAGAAGAAGATCTGAAGTTCCTGGTTAGACCAGAGTACAGTTGTGGAAAAGGTGCTCCTTGTTTTTATAAGTCAGAATTTAAAAATCCGTAAGTTTATTTTTAACTGGAAAAAGAGTTTAAATTTTTTTGTGTGGTTTGTAATTATTTTTTTTGTGTACGTTTTTTTTATTGATAGTGTGGTCAAAAGGAAAAGGGCTTGGAATTCTCGAAGCGCTGGAGAGGATTGGCCGCAGGAAAAATTTTAATTCCAAATTAAAAAAAAAAAAAAACAAAAGGTAACCAAGTTTTTGTTACAACTCTGTGTTCAGTGTCAACTAGTTAACCCCAGATAGTGGCAACTCCCATATTAAATAGATAAGTGGGAGAAGAGTAAAGCTGGCGTAGATCACGAAATAGGGTGTGTTCTTCACTCCTATATAAAAAAAAAGGAGCTTTCAAGTGGATGATAAATATTTAGATTCCATCCACAACAGTCTGGTCACAAACCACTCCAATATTTAGAGTCCAATTAATTATAGCACTTTGCTATAATTCGTTAAATACGGGAGGAACGGAAAAAACGAGCCAGCAAGTGACACGGCAAATTTTTCTTTTAAAGTGAGACACAAAAATTAATTGAAGCAAGTTGAAAAAAAAATTATCAGTGGCAAAAATAGATTAATTATTGTAGTGTTATAGGTTTCTTTTAAGACGTTTTTTTTTGTTAGGTTATTTTAGTGTTTAGAGTAAATTTGTTTGTTTTTGTGTTTAAAGAAATTGTAAAAGGGACCTGACAGGAAATTGTGTTATTTTGGTAAATAGCTTGAACATCATATTCGGTGGGCTAAAGAGTTTCCTTAAAAATACCTTCAGAGTGCACTTTTAGGGTAGGAAAAGCAAAAACCGAAAGTATATAAAAATTTGATTTAAAGTAATATACTGGGATCAGGATTGCGACCCGTATATAATTTGTGTTCGGTCCTTTGGTTAGGTTAATTGTTTATTGTAGTTTTTTTTATTATTTGTTAATAAATATAGTTATATAGTTTTTTTTGGAATAGTGAAGTTATTGTTTAAAATTAATTATTTTCAAAATTAGGTAATTTTTATTTTTATTTAGTAAAAATACCAAATTTCCTAAATTTTGAAACATAAATTTAGGAAGTGTGGTGCAACAAACGAATAATTCTTTTTTTTATATTTTTTTGTTTGAACAAGAAAAGTTCAAGTATACAGTTATTGCTTATCTGGATAAAAGCATAAAACAATTAGAAATTTTGTTTTTTTTTAAAGAAATTAATTTGTTTTTATAAATTGGTTATAAAACCATTCGATATTGGATAATATTTATCCCTTCATTTTGAAAAAGGGCGTAAAAGCCAAAATTTTATATATATATTTTTTTTTTTGTGCGTATATGAATAATATTTTTATTATATAAACTCTATTTGCTTAGTTGAGTTTTTCTTTAGTTTTATTTTTTTTTGTTGGTTTTAAGTTTGAGAAAAAAGTAAGAGAAAAAAAAAGCCACTGTAGTTGTAAGAATTTTATGTTTAGATTTAGGATTTTGTCAATAAATAATTTTAATGTGAAATTTTAAATATTAATATGTGTTGCTAATTTTTGTTGAGGGATTTTCAGATACGATGGTGTAACATGGGTCATTAATAAAACAAAAGGGTAAGTTGTTGGTAACTTAAAGGGTCATAGATGAAAAGTTTGGGACTCTATGGCATAGGTTGGGTGGGCAGCGTATGTGGGAGTAATATCGGTCCCATAATTTAATGTCTTTTCGGTAATGTTAGTCTGGTGTTTAATTGAATTGTATTTAGTTGTTATATTGTTGAATTTTTAGTTTTGTTAGTTAAAAATTTTTTTTATTGTTGTACTTCCGGTCTATGTTTGCGGGTTGGGAACACACGACGTGCTCAGAGCTAGCTGAGGTGGCAACATAGATTCGCTTTGGAACGAAGTGTCAGAACAGCAGAGGCCGAAAGGCATAACGCGAAACTGATAGAGCGGGCGACCTGCGACGGTGAACGCGGTATATGGCTTACTGTCTTCATCTAATTCTATCTGCCAGAAAGCAAACTTTAAATCGACGCTACTTATAAAATAAGTTTCGTCAATTCGGCTTAATATCCCATCGATATTTTGAAGTGGGTAAGCGTCTTTAACTGTAACTTTGTTTAGCTTTCTTGCATCAAGACAAAATCTATTTTTGCCGGGTTTTCGAACTACCGTCGTCCGATTACTCCACGGACTCTCACTCTCTTCTATGACCTTTAATTCTAACATTGTATCAATCTCTCTGTAAACAATTTCCTGTACCGCCGGAGAAATTGGGTAATGCCGATCCTTAACTGGTTCTGTACCTTCAAATAATTTAATGGTGTGCTTTTCTAAATTGGTACAACCTAAACCTTCTTTCTCGAACGCCGGACACGTTTCAATAATTTTATCTAGTTTCCTTTGTTGTTCAACAGATAACTTATGCGGATCACATTTATGATTTTCGACTTTAAAAGTCTCCTGTAAATTTTGAACGTTCAGTTCATCTAATGGAAAAATCTCCGGGGCTAATTGAAAAACCTTCCAGAAATCTACACCTAGATAAGCAACTTGCTGTAAATCTGGACATAAATAAAAAACAATATTTTTGATTTTATCTTTAAACTTAACTTCTAATTTAGTTTTACCTAATAATCTATGATCTTTTCCGCCAGCTGTTGATACTACAGAAAATATTGGCTTAAAACTAATGCCTAACTTTTCTATAAACTCTCTACAATTTTTACCTAGCAAACTAACCGAAGCACCGGTATCTAAAAGGCCTCTAATATCGCAATTTTCGATTTTAATATCCGCGAAAGCTCTAGGGTCAGATTTACTATCAGCTGTTCTGATCGCCTCTACAATTAACTTCATAGTATTTTTCTTTTCCGCAAATTTTCTTCTTAATTTTAGTATTCGGTTTGATATTGGTCTTTTACAATCTATGGCTTCGTTAAAAATTCTATTTCGAACTTTTTCGTAATTTGTTTTTCTTTCTTCCAAAGTGTATTTATGTTTTAATTCAGGGATAAATTTATTAAATTTTTCTACTTCTTTTGTTAAATTTCTAATCGTTTTTCCTTTTGCCTGTATTATAGATTCACCTGCGGGTTTTCCTTTGCACGATGGTACCCCGCTACTACCTCGCTCCTCCGAAAATTTTTATTTTTGCAGTCGGCACAGTTTGGTGATATAGTATCAGGTTTACCACACCTGTAGCAAAATATGGCTCGTTCAGAAGAGGGGCAATCCATAAAGACGTGGCCATTTTCGCGGCAATTCCAGCAAATAAGTGGATTTTTATTTGGCTGATTTACCCTTATTGCAGCTACTTCCTCATAATGCTCGTATTCAGTTGGAGCTGGTAAAGGTTCTAACGGATTCTCAAAAATTTCATTTACTTGCCTAGCATATCTATTGGCATTTACTGGTGGCTGTGGCCTCGAATCTTTTCTAAGAAAAGTCTTTTCAGCCTCTACACACTCTACTCGCAATTGTTCAACAGATGAAACTACCATGGGGTAAACTATACGACATATATTTTCTCTTAAATTGCGCTTAACCATTTTTATCATTTCAGCTTCGGGCATAGAAATGTCTAACCGAGATCGCAGTTGATTCATGGTGAAGAAAAACGAGTCTATCGACTCTCCTGGCTGCTGTTTCCTCTCTACCATATCTCTCATCAACTCAAAACTTGATCTGGTTGATTGGTATTGCTGTAGTAAAGCAGTTTTCAAAGTGGACCATTCGGATATATAATTTGTACGCACAAAGAGCCAGTACCACTTTTCTGCAATCCCTTTGACTAAAAGATAAAAATTATCAAGAAGATCTTTTTCCGTCATCCCATACTGGTTTCTAAGACGTTCTACTCGAAAAACAAAGTCTTCTACGGGCATTTTATTGTTGTCGCCATCAAATTGAAGACCCCATTTGTCGATGCGGATGCTCACACTTCTATTTGCAGCGAAATCGTTGAAAGATGAAGCTCTTGACATCTGAGCTGGCTGAATCCCCGACATATCCATCTGTTGTCGAAAATCGGTTCGCCTGTTCAAATTGGGTAAGTCATTTTCCAATACTCTTCTACTTTCCTGCTGAGTTTTCTGAACTACGATGCTCAATCTATTAACTGTAGCAGTTAATTCAGCCATGGTCCTCTTCATGTCATCCATTTGGTGACCAACTCCTTTTACGGAATCTTCTAACAGATCTAAACTCTTGGTATGTTGCTGTTGTCTTTGTTCTTGATGTTGTCTACTGGTCCCTTGGGCTCCTAAATCATCCTGTGATGCAGAGTTTTCCTGCCGAGCATTTCGGGTATTAGACATTATTGTTTTTGACAAATCTGTTATTTGAGGGACGTTATTCGCGTTACGTGTCGCTTTAGGAGGTCTTCCTACTTTTGCCTTAGGTCTAGGGGTGTTTGGCTTCGAAACTTTATATGAGATCTGTGGTGTTGACCGATTCAAATTAAATTGTACTGCCCTAGTTCTCTTTCTTGCCCTAGTAGACGGCATAGGCTGATCCCTATTTACTCCCATAAAATCAATTTCAAAATTTTTATACAAAATTTTCCCGCAAATATTGGAAAGAAACTCTAAAAATGTTTAAATTAAAAATCCCAAATTGGATCAAAATCTAAAATAAAAAAAACTATTTGAAAAGAAAAAAGTTCGCTGATTTTTCTCAAAACTCTGAACCAAAATTTTCCTTAGAATTTAACGCTTCAGAACCTAAAATTTTCATAAAAATATGCTTACTTTTTTACCAAAAAAAAATTTTTTTTTTTTTTTTTTTTTTTTTTAAATGTTAAAAGAATTCACTTAGATTTTTATAATATTTTAATGACTTCAAAACTCAAAATTTCAAAAAATACGTTCTCTCAAATTCTAAATACCTAAACTAAAAGAAAATATATGTACCTAAATTTTACACACTTTATATAATACTTAATTATCTCAAATTTTATTTTTTTTTTTTTTTTAAATGTGAAATAATTTATAATAAATTTTAAAAATTTTGTTATTTTTCAGAATATAAAAATATGTTTATACAACAAATTCTCAACATACGGGTTTGGCAATGATGATTTGGCTTGGAGGTTAAGGTGGTTAATTTAAAAAAAAATCTTCGTGTGGCACTCAGTCACATTTACTAAAAAAAAAGGTGAATTATAGTAGTGTGTCTTATCGTACATCAACTTTTCTGACTAATCTTAGAAAGCGAGCTACGACAAGGTTTAATTGACATCCGGTACATCTTACCTCGTGATCATACTTCACAAGAGAGGCTATCGAATTCCTACTAAACTTTCTACACTACTCAATGAAAAAAAAATCTGGCTGAAACTACAAAAACTATTAAAACAAACGGATATGAATAACAATACAATTAAAAGAATTATTTTTTTATCTTCTAAGTTATTGCTACTCATCCCGGAAAGAACTGGTCGAATACATCGCTTAGACTGAAATCCCAAAACCTTCGTTCCTGTACTACACTATCAAGACTATTCTCCTTTAGCGGCTACAAAAACTATACTTCTGGTACATAGTTTCACGACTTTTCGTTGGGCTATAAAAAAAAATCTATTTGGTTATTGCTACATGTTTTGATGACACTACATGTACTTTTTATTATAGTTTGGGACACCCTAATTTACAAAAAGGTTTCCTAAACTATTCATTCCTATTGGGCGCCATTTATGTCACGAACCGTTTGTGCTTCCGAGGATTCCGGCTAGCTTTTTATGAATCTCTCAGGAGGTCCCAACCCTCTCGGTAGCACCGGGCCCGAACACAAAATTAAATTCTCAAAAAAAAACTCAAAAATAAAACTCAAACAAACTCAAACTTACCACAATTTTGTACCACACGATGATTAACGAGTCAGCTGTTAGACTCTTAAGTGCCCACCCAACCATGGTCGTAAGTATATTCCCAACTTCCGCATTTACGACCCCAAAATCCACCAAATCTTTCTCCTCCTTACCTTATCATCATTGCCTGTTTACCCCTTGTTAAATTAAGCCAACATGTTTCTCAATTTCAATTTTCAACTATACAAAAATATACATTTATTAAACATATTTTTATATTCTAAACAATTTAAATAAATTCTTAAATTAATTATCTAAATATCTAAATCTAAATTCCTTCTAATCTCTAATTTTATTTTTTTCTTTGATACAAATCTATATTCCTTTTCTTTTTTTTTTAAGACTTATACTTCTATCACTTTTGCTTTCTAAAAACAATATTTTTTTGTTTTTACTCTTTAAATTTTTCTATTTCATGCCTTTTGTATTCTAATTTTTATTCATTTAGTTTTTAATAATTTTATTTGTAATTTTTATTAATTTTGATTTTTTTTTTCTTTTCAGGTGCCGATACTATCAAAAAAACTTTAGAAACTTATTTTTTTCCTTTTATGATTTCAATTTTTTTATACTCTGTTTAATATTTTTTCTAATTAATTAATTTTCTTTTCTATGTAGGGATCAAATCATACAAATTTCACCAATATGGGCCCCGAACACTACAAAAAAACTACCTGAAGGAGCTCCCTAAGGATAAATATACCTCTGTCACTCTACAGACGACACTTCACACTAACCGCCTACGATGTGAACCCTTTTATTTAATTTAATTTATCTGAAATGTATTTTTTTTCTTTAAGATTTTTTTTAATTTTGTTTAATTTTAAATGTACGTTCTTTTTTTTAAGATTTTTTTACTCGGCCCTAAAGGTTTTTTATTATGGCACTTTTTAAATAAATAAAAATTAGAGTGTAATTTCAGGCGTGAATAAAAAATTAAATTATACGTATAACACTTAAACATTAACCTACACTGCACATGAGCCTAACCAATAAAACTTTTAATAAAAAAACTGACTTAACAATTTTATGATAAATTTTACTTTAAATAGCCATTAATCTTTTATACACTTTTTTTTAACGCATGGACTATTTTAATATTCCTTTTTTTTTTCTTTTAAATATAAATTTTGAATTTAACGGTTTTTTTCTTAACCTCACTTGTTTTTTTTTTCTATACGAATTTAATTTACTTTTAAAAAAAATTGTTTTGGCTTTTCTATATTCTTTTTTTTTTCACTTTAATAATAAATTAGCCTTGGTTTTTATTAAATATTAATTTACTTTTTTCCAAAATTTCTCAGGCTTTTTTAAAACTTTCTTCCACTTTGAGGACATATGCAAACAGAAAAAAGAAAGGTTTTACCTGGCTATACACTAGGAAGATTCAGGCTGATATTCGTCCAACTTGTTCTGCACTATTTACCCCTTTTGTACGGCTGTTTTATTCGGGGATTTTCAGGACTCTTCCTTTTATACTGGTACCCGTCTTCCTCTCAATATTTAACACTTGTGTATGTAGCCAGCTAAATATTAAATCCTTTTACTATAACGCAAACTCTACATATTTTTCTATAAAACTTACGTTTTTACTTTTATTTTCCTATTTTCACCAACCACTCCTCCAGATCCAGATAGAAAAAAAGCTCCTTAAAATCTCTAGGCACTCACAAGTTTATATTATTATATGTTCTTCACTTGTATTCCTTTTTTATTCTTTTTATAATATTAAATTTAATGCGTCACTTTTTCACTTTGCACTAGTGTACGCTTTGGCTGCCTGTTTACTAATGATTTTATTTTCCATCTGAATCTAGCTGAGTAGCCTTAAAGTTAGTTTACTATTCCAATATTTACGGGAGTTATTTATCAACTTATCCTTTATTTTCCCGTACATTTTCCCGCCTAACGTCCATCTTTTTTTTAATTTATTTTGTTTCTTATTATTTCTAGAAGCTTGTAGGCAATACAATCTCCATCTTTTTAGTATACATACCGCCTACATGCATAAGAACATATTAAATTTCCCTCCACTCTGACCATTTTGACTTTCTCCTCGAAAGATTTGTAAAATTAACTTATTTTAATGTTTTTTTATCCCTTTCCCACTTACTTTTGCCTCCAATATACTTTTTCCCTTTTCCCCCAGCGCTCCTAGCCTTAAAATCGCCTCCAACTGAATTCACATCTACCAGGCGCACATGAAAAATAATTAGGTTATTTTTTCATTGATAATTTTAATTTTAAAATAATTTTTAAAAACAGATTTTAAAATTCAGCTTTTTCAATGGTTTTTACAACGCTGTGAATTTACTAGTTTGTTTACATTGGTTTTACTACTAGTTACAACTTACTATTAAATAGTACGCAAAACAACAACAATGTATTGATGTCATTCATGTACATTAATACCCCAATGAAACAGCTGACCGGCAAATAAAAGAAAGAACAGCAAGAAGACAGAAACATCGTGGGTAAGTATTTTTTTATTTATATTTTAATTTAATTTTAATCAAAAATTTCTTTTCTTTTCAGATTGCTTTATGATATGGACGACAGGGAAGATGTTTGGAGTTGAACCGTGCCAACCCGGTTCCTGGTTTGTATTGATGCATGTATTTTTTTATTGGATTAATTTTTCTCCTGTTTTCTTTTTTTTTTTTTTTTCGTTTCAGCAGACAAAAAAAAGCAGTCGGGGTAAACTGTGGTGTGACTCGCCACATAACCTTAAAAGTTTACCCAAAAGCAACCGGAAGTTTGGGCTGGAGTGTGGTTCGCTCCCGGACGTGGCCCTCTTCCATAACATTTAATACTACTAACCCTAAATTAATAGACTTGGGACACGGGCTGGAGCTAGTCACTCCTGAATAATCAGCTGACCCCTCCCATTTATAAAATAATAAACAAAAAACTAACACGGTAGCTATTAACAATTAGTTATTACTAAAAAAAAAGATTATAAAAAGAACTGGGACTCGGGTTGGAGAGTAGTTCCTCCATTTGGCGCACCCCTCCCTTAAACAAAACATGAAACGGGACTCGGTGAGTCTTAGGTCCGATCCTTGGACGTGCAGACCGCCCTCCTAAGACGGTTTTTCTAAGTACCGTCCACGCCAAAAAAATTTTATGGCCGGGACTTAGAAAAATCGTGCTGCCAATCATAGGGATGTCAACCTCCCGCAACAAATTTACACTGAATCTGTTATCGTGTATTGGTAATATTATAATGTCTTGTCCGGTATTTACCTTTAATATAAATTTGTCGTAATCTATGTTACAATTATATTTACAAAGGAAATCTCGCCCTAATATACCATCGGTATAAATAGGAAAATTATATTTGACCAGTTGTATTTTGTGATCAATCACTGTATCACCAAACTTTATCGTAATGTTTGTCGAACCTAATGATTTTATTTCTTCTTTAGAAATACCCGTTAGGTAACAATAATCATCCCGGTCTTCTCTATGATTGTTTAACAAATCTTCCTTACACAAAGAGACATCGGCTCCTGTGTCAATCAAAAATGTTAAAGTGTTATCCGTGTCTTGCACATTTAACTTTACATAGTTTTTAAGATCGGATGAAATGCTAAATATATTTTTGGTGTTTACAGGTTTTGTTCCGAAGATTCCTGGTACACTAAAATCTCCGGATCTTGGGAGTTTCCCTGTTCTCGTACGTGGTGTACATTTCGGTTTCTGTTGTCATTATTATTTCTGTTATTTCCCCTATAGTTCCCATTACTATTATGGTTACCATTGTTACTTCGGTTGTTGTAGTTGTTTTGTCTCCTGTTGTTGTTTTGGTTGTTCCTATTGTCATTTCTGTTATTGCTGTAGTTGCCGTTATTACCACCGTTTCCGCTATTTCCACTATTGTTGTTCTTAAAACACATGGATGCGAAATGGTTTCTACCACCACATTTGTTGCAACTTTTTCCTTCTGCATGGCATCTATTGCCGTGTCTACTGCCACATCTTGTGCATTTGCCGTTATTATAAGAATTATTATTATTGTTTCTAGAAGAATTTGATACCTGAGCTGTCTGAAACATTATCTGACTTTGCCTTATGGTGGATGAAGCCTCTAAAGCAATTTCAATAGCCTCGTGAAGCGTTTTTATCCTACTCGCTTCTATTGTTCTTACAACTTCCCTGTTCTTCAGTCCGTTTTTGAAAGCATTGAATGCTATTATAGCATTCGTACTGCTTATCGTGTTCCTGCTTGTCTCACCAAGCGTACTTACTTGCAGTTCGTTTAACTCCATTGTCAGAGTTTCTATCCGATCTGCGAATTTTTGTATTGAGTCAGATTGCACTAAACTCGTTAGTTCGTTCAAAATGACGTTTGGTGACTTTTTTATGCCATATGCCTTTTTGATTGAACTCAAAAGCGTTTCAATGTTTGTTGGCACCGCGATTTGTCTTATTCTGTTCTGTACCTTGGTTGTTAATTTTGTTCTAAAAACAAAATTAAAAAATGAGGTATGTTTTTCCGAGGCGATTGTCTCTTTTATAATTTCCAAATTGGCTATAAATGGTTCCAATTCGTCTTTTGCTCCACTGAATGAGTGTGGTAGTCATATTTGTAGCTTCACTAGTTTCCTCTTCTGTACTATTAAATTCCTCTTCCTCCGTGATACTGTTTGTTTGCTGGCCTTTATCTTCGTGTAATTGAAGAATATTTATAGCTTCCCTTTTTAGTTTTGAAAATTTTTCTCTATGTTTATTTTTGTCAGTGTCTACTAATTTTGATTCATTTATTATTCCATTCGTCTCTGATTGCAATTTTTCTAATTCTTCTCGTTTCGCTTTTATCGTTTCTAATGAATACGGTTTATTTGCTGACTTTCTCGCATTTGTTATAATATTTTCTACTAACTTATATATTCTATCCATTAGAACAATTCAAAATTTTTCTTCATCGGAGTTCTAAAATTTCACTCGTCTAATTTCTATTTATTTAATTTACTTAAGTAGTCCTTTATGGATGTAAATTTTTCCATAACTTCCAAATTTTCTATTTCTTCTACGGCAGAATTGACCTTGTTTACTAGTTCTAATTCGTTTACCTGTTCTAAAATGCATTCTTTTGCTCTTTCTACTTGGTCTAACACTGTATCAGTAAAATAGCTTTTTACCTGCAGTACCAATAATACTATACTTATCACTATAATAATTGTTGTAATGAATATTATTGTTATTGCTTTTAACATATTAAAAAAAAGAAAATTCTTCTTTATTGATAAAAATTTTTTTTTTTTTTTTATTTTCTTTGTTTTTTCTTTTTCCGTTCTAATTTTTTGTATTCTCTTATTTCATTAATTATTATATTAAATTTCAGATTTGACTCTACTAATATTTTGGATAAATGTTCTTTTTCTTCAATTACTTTTTCTGTTAATATTTTTTCTTTTATAGAAGTTATTCTATCTTCTAAAATTATTAATTTTATTTTACGTTCACCTATGTAGTTTTTCCCTCTTACCCTTGTTTCTTGAGTTGGAAAGATAGGGTATTTTGGCTCTACTATTTTCTTTTTTAGTATTAAAGGCTTAGGACCTACTAGTAATATTTCTGGTTTTTGTTTAACAATTTTTAACTGCCATTGCTTTTTAGCAATGTTAATTTCTTTTATTACTTGTTCGAAAGAGTCATTGCTCATATTATGGCTTAGAAATAATCGAAGTATTTGTGCAGTGCACTCAATACAACGTTGGTTCAAAAAAAAAAATTTTTTTTTTGAATATAATACTTATTTTGTTGGTTTTCAGCTTTAACCGGATCTGGCTGCAACAATCATCAATCTGGCTGGAACAGTCATCAGTTTTCATCCTTCAGTTTGGAATGGTCATCAATTTATTTTAGCTGGATTCGGTTCCTAGTTCATCAGGATCTGTTTTCCAGGATTGGTTCGCAGGATCGCCATATAATATGTTTGTGTTTAATGACAACTTGCTTATTATATTTAAAAACAAGTCTCTTTTCTTTTTTTTAGTATATTTACTTTTATTTAATTAAATTCTTATTTTGGTTCTGTCTAGAACCGTCGTCTTTACAGTACTATTTACAATTCCCTCTTATTTCTAAAACTAACGTAATACATATAGTCATACGTTACACGCGTACCATGATACAAAAGAGTCGCTTACAAAGAGTCGTACAAAGAACAAACACATGACCCGCCACAATATGTGTTTGTCACAGTTTTGCCGATAAAGCAAACTGTTTATTATTAGTTGAACTTGTGCGGTCTTTTTTCAAAACAAAATATTGTTTGACATTGACAATTATGAATATGATACCCTTTGAAGTGCATTACTCACATGGGTGTTCATGGTTAATAGTAACTTTACTTTGTAGTTTGGGTGGTCACATTTATAAGTGCTTTGTTTTCTTATTAATTTTGTCGTTCTCTTTTTGTATCCTATGTACCGTAAGTATGCACATTACAATGGGTTGTTATTTCCGTATCCTCATCATTATGATTTTGTTGTGATGATGGAGTTGTTTGCTCTATATCTGCAGATACCAGATACGCAGGTTTGAGTCGATCTATCGAGATTTTTACGTTCCTGCCACGAACCTCAACCATAAAATATTTTTCAAATCGGTCTATTACATTAAAGGGGCCTTCGTAAGGTGGGACACTTGTAGCCTTGACTGAATCATTTCTAATGAACACATGAGTTGAATTTTTTAAATCTTTATGTACGAATGGTTTTTCATTGACATGCCAGGCTGTTTGAGTGGGCATAAAAGCATGCATTAGTTGTCGCTGATGTTGTACGAAATCAGTATATGATCGTTGTTGTTTGAGCGGAACAATCATATCAGCGGGTAGGCGAAGAACTGTTCCATATACGAGTTCTGCAGGCGATCTTCCAATATCTTCTTTGATTGTTGAACGCAGACCGAGAAGTATAATTGGAAGTCGATCAACCCAGTTAGTAGAATCTGTACAATTTATTGCCGCTTTTAATGTACGGTGAAATAGTTCAATGATATCGTTGGATTGGGGATGATATGATGTGTTCATGGATTGTTTCACACCTAAAAATCTGCAAAGTTCAGAGAACAAGGAAGATGTGAATTGGCGGCCTTGGTCTGAGGTAATCGAGCAATCCAACCATTTATTAACGCGTTGGCACACATTGTTGCTGTCATTGCCTCAGTCCATCTAGTATAGCGATCGATGATGGTTAGTAAATATTTGCAATTTCTTGATGGAGGGAATGGACCCACTATATCGATATTTATATGTGGAAACCGCTCGTCCGGTGCAAGATATTGATGTAATTCGGACTTGGAATGTCGTTGTACTTTACTCTTTTGACACGGGATGCATGTTTTCGCATAATACGTACAATTACGCCGAATTCCTGGCCACAAAAAGCGATAAGCCATGTGTTGTATCAAAGAAAATTTTTCGTAAATCTGGAAAAGAGATTAGTTGAAGGTTGAGGGAATGTGGAAACTCACCTGCTAGCATTTTCCTGAGTTCTTCATCCTTCTCCTGTGAACTGAGTAACCTTTCATATAAACTATCAACGGATATAGATTCAATGCGCGATAAGAGATCCGCTGCCTGATTATCTTGTCCTCTTATAAATCTTATATCCGTAGTAAACTGGGCTATGAACGACAAATAATTAGTTTGACGGGGTGAAGCTTTTTCTGATCGTTGTTTAAATGCAAACGTCAGCGGCTTATGATCGGTTTCGATGTAAAAATTTCTGCCTTCCAACAAGTCTCGGAAGTGGTGAACTGCTAGGTACATCGCTGTGAGTTCACGATCATAAGTTGATTACCGCTGCTGTTTATCAGAAAATTTTTTCAGAAAAAACCCAGAGGTTCTGTCCCACTATCCACAATTTGGTGCAATACGGCACCAGTGGCCACGTTCGAGGCATCCGTAACTAAAACCAGACGTGCATCCGGTTTTGGGTGTGCCAATGCAACAGCGTTTTTCAACATTAGATGACATTTTTCGAAAGCTTGTAAAGTTGGTTCTGTCCAGGATAATGGTGTCTTATCATTGCGTTTGTTTCCTGGTGTCATTTCAAACAATGGCAACTGAGCCTCAGCGGCATGTGATAGAAATGTCCTATAAAAATTTATTATTGCAAGGAAACCCTTTAGTTCCTTTACAGTTTTTGGCCTTTTTGTTTTCATGATAGCTTCCATACGCGAACTTGAAGGTGATATACCATTTAACGTCACCCGATGACCAAGGAAATCTATTTCCGACTTTCCAAATACGCATTTGGAAACGTTAATGGAAAGATTGTGTTGTTTAAGTCGAGAAAAACTTCTCTTAGATGTTCCTTATGCTGTTCGACGTTGTCTGATGCAATACATATGTCATCCATACAAGGGAAAACGAAATTTAGGCCACGCAGCACTTCATGAATTAGCCGCTGAAAAGTCTGCGCAGCGTTTCTCAACCCGAATGTCATGTGCGTAAACTCGTAAAGGCCAAACGGAGTTGTTATTGCCGTCTTCGGTATATCTGCAGTGTTAACAGGTACCTGATGAAATGCTTTTTGAAGATCTACTTTCGAAAAGATTTTTTTACCATGCAAAATTCCGGAAAAGTCATGTAGAAACGGCAGAGGATATCTATCCGGCGTTTTTATTGCGCTTAGGGCCCTGTAATCCCCGCATGGACGCCAGGTTTTTTCACCATATGAAGCGGGCTAGACCAGTTTGACTTTGATGGACGACAAATGCCCGCTTGTAACAAAATATCAAATTCTCTTTTTGCAGCTGCCAGTTTTTCGGGCGGAAGACAGGCGTACTCTTGCTCAGCATGGTGGACCTATAGTTTCTATGTGATGCATTACCTTTGAATTTGTCGTCACACAAGGTGGTGCTAGTAGTAGGATGTTGGGAAACGCGTTGATTATTTTGGTGAATGGTGTAGATTGATAGGTGAGTTGTGGCGATGGTTCGTGGCTTGTGATATCACATAGCTTCTTAGATGGAGTTTGCGTTTCGGCGTCAATTAGTCGCAAACTATAATATCTAAGAAAGTCTTCACCTATAATTTGGGATGGAACATTCGCTACCAGAAACGTCCAGGTGAATTTTTGTGGAAGACCGAGGTCGAGTTCTTTTATGACTTTTCCGTATACAGTAATAGTTGTACCATTAACAGCGTATGGAGGGTGGTACACACGACACTTGCGCACCGGTATCAATTAAAAAATTTGTTTTCGTTATTTTCTCTTGAATACTCAGTTTGTTGTTTGCAATTTGTTGCACGGTTTCCAAATCGCCGATGGTACCAACAAGTGTCAAATTGAGAATCGTCATTATTTGTCTGCTGTTGTTCATCATGTGGCAATGCACGAATATTACCACGGCGGATAGCAGTGCGTTGTCGGGGTACTGAGGCAGATATACGCTGAACTTGATTTGTCAAGTTATTTACCGCTGTGTATAATTGGCCGACATTTGGTTCCACATTGGCTGAAGATACAGAATTAACGTTGGAAAGTTCTATGTTTTCAAAAACAGAATCCGCAATTTTTGTCTTTTCAGTTGCCGACCCGGTGCATATAATTACGGCTGTCTGTATCAGCAGGTGGTAGACGTGTAACCCATAAGTCAATTAAAATCGACTCAGTTAAAATTCCTTCTGCTTTTAGTAGCATTTCGTAATACAATTGACTGGGGCGTTTGTCACCTAGTTGTATTTCGTGTAGAAGCTGGCGAAGACGTTTCTGTTTGTATGCTGTGCCAAACAGGGTCTCCTGGATGTAGGTCTGACCCGATCTTCCAGAAGCGCAGCCACGGAGCACCTTAGGGACCACATCTGCGCCGAGGAGCACATAATATGGAGCGCGAGCGAACCACATCGGATCAGCATTACGGTTCTGCCTCGGAATTACCTCGCCAATAGTAATTAATTTTGTGGCTTGGGGTATACAGAACTTCTCTATCTTCAACAGCACACAGGACTTCTAAAGAAACTCCATCATTGTCCCGATGACACAGCCGAATGGTGGTACGGCCATTGGTCATCTTACAGCCCAGGCGACTAGCTTGCTGGGCGACAATGGCAGAACGTGCCGCATTCGGATCGATTACAATACGAATCACCGTGGAGCGTCCGTTAATACGAGGATATATCCGTAGTGAAGCGGTCATTCTGAATCCGAGGATATAACCGTACTGAAGCGGTCATTCTGAATCCGAGGATATATCCGTACTGAAGCGGTCATTCATTCTAACGGATGCAACATGGAGTTGTGTCGTTGGAAGCATCTGCGACATCTATCGATGCTTCTGCAGCCGCTCAAGTCATGAGACTGTGCTAAACAGCACAGACACAGCAGCTTATCAGCGACTAACCGCAGCCAACGGTCGACCGACATTGATAAAAAACGCGTACATACGCGTATGGCGTGAAAACGGCCGCAAGCAGGACATCCGTATTGTGGGTTAAACATTTCAATCTGCAAGACAAGAACTTTAATATTTGGACAACGCAGATGTAAGTAAAGGAAGACAACGTAGGTTGGATAACAAAAGTACGATTACGGGCTACTTGGTAAAAGAACCAACTTATGTATTGGCCGCCTTCTAACACCCTTTTGAGTTTTGAGGTCAACTACTCGGACAATATCATCTGCGCCACGGAAAACTTTAACTACTCGGCCTAAGCGCCAATCTGTTGAGCAAAGTGGCTCATCACGGAGAGCAACCAGGTCGCCCTCTTTAAGATCCCTTTGGGGAAATTTCCATCTGCTTCGCTTATGCAACTCTTTCAAGTACTCTTCTTTCCAGCGCCTAGATATTTCGTGATGCATAACTTTAATTTTGAGCCAGCGGTTGAGAAGACTGCCTGCGGAAGAGAAATCTTCCGGTTGAGCTGGAGCAAGCAACGCAGAGCCAATTAAAAAATGCCCAGGAGTAAGAGCACATAAGTCGTCGACATTTTCAGACAATGGACCAAGAGGACGAGAATTGAGACGGGCTTCAACCGTCGCCAATAGGGTACCGACTTCCTCGAACGTGTATTTTAATTGACCAGCCAATTTTTTAAAGTGCATCTTAAAACTTTTGACCCCAGCCTCCCAGAGTCCGCCCATGTGCGGAGCTGCGGCGGGGATAAAGTGCCACGATAACCGTTGAGGTTCATATTTTAAAACTATTTGTTCTTGGAGGTCTTTGACGTATTTTTTAAAGTTAGAATCGATTTCTTTTGCAGCACCTACGAAATTTTTGCCGTTGTCAGTGTAAACACAATTTGGGCAACCGCGACGGGCTACAAAACGAGCAAAGGCTGCTAAGAACGCCGAGGTTGATAAATCACTAACTGCATCGAGGTGAATCGCTTTTGTAGCGAAACAGACAAAGAGACATACATAACCCTTACTAATTCTGGAGTAACGGCCGGTGAAACTTTTTATTTCGAAGGGACCAGCGAAATCGACGCCTGTATTGGCAAATGGGCGACTTAAAGTGATTCTTTCATCGGGCAACGCGGCCATAATTTGACCTTGACGGGTTTTTCGGTATAAAACGCATTCTTTGCAGTTATTTATGCAAGTTTTAATAAGATTTTTTACTTTAATAATCCAGCACTCGTGTCGAATTACACTATGGACCAACCGTATGCCGCCATGATGCGTCATTTTGTGAATAAAATCGACGTACAAACGAGCCAATCTGCTTTGATAGGCCAAAATGATAGGATATTTTTCAGAATACGAGAGATTGGATGCTGAACTGAGACGGCCATTAGCCCGAATAATATTATTTTTATCTAAAACGGGTGTGAGAGTGAGCAAAGGACTATTCGATTCAATTTTCTTATTTTCAGTCAAACCATAATACTCTTTAGGAAAATATATCTGCTGGGACAACAAAAAGAGACGGTTTCTGGCAAATTTTAATTCCTCAGCAGAGAGAATTAAAGAGGTAACACTTTTTCGAGATTTTGAGCGAGCGTTATGAACAAAGCGAAAAATATAAGCAACTACGTGAATGGCTTTCGGCAAACTGGAAAAACGGTCTAAGATATCTTCAGTTTCAGAGGATCTAGCAACATGAACCTGGATACTTTTCATTTCTTCTGTCGTTTCATAATCGGAGGGAAGGGCAGGCCACGCAGATTTTTGTATACTGAGCCACTCAGGACCATGCCACCATAGATTACAACCCCTCAATTCCGATGGAATCAGCCCCGGGTTGCTAAATGAGCGGGATTGTCTTGAGAGACCACATGAGCCCAATTTTTATTCCCGACCTTTTCCAAGATTGTGGCAACCCTGTTAGCCACAAAAGTTTTCCAACTACAAGGAGTTTTTTCAGCCATGGTAAAACTATTGTTGAGTCGAACCACAGATAAATAGAAAGATTGTTCAAGTTAAACTGGGGCAATATGCTATTGACTAATTTTGCTAAAAGTACAGCGCCACATAATTCTAAGCGAGGAATCGATGGTTTTTTATTGGCGCTACTTTTGATTTTGAAGTTAACAAATTGGTAAAAGCCTGTTCCCCGATTTGAACCCTTGCATACAAAACCGCAGCATATGCTAATTCCGACGCGTCACAAAACCCATGAAATTCAATATGAGCATTCGGAGAATATTGAATCCAACGTGGAACTGTTATTGCATCAATATCGTTATATTGAGATACAAAAGACTGCCAATTTTGCAGAGCCGCTGGTTTAATATTTTCGTCCCAGTCAACAGCATTAAAACTTTTGCGGTGATAATAACTGGAGAAAGCCAACGCGCGGGATCAAAGAGCCTAGCAACCACCGAAAGAACTTCCCTCTTAGTATATAAAGCTTTTAGCGGAATTTTCTCCGTCGTAAAATAAAAATAATCAGCCGCAGCGTTCCAGCGAACTCCCAGAGTCTTTGCATTACTTTCATCGTCAAGCATAAGAAATTTTCAGTCAACAAATGATCTGAGGGCAACCCATTTAAAATTTCCTTTGAGTTAGAAGTCCACTTTCGCAAATCAAACCCTGCTCTTTTTAATATCTCGATCAGCTGATTACGGGTCTTTAAAATGATTTCTAAGCTATGAGCACCTACCAACGCATCATTTACATACATACAGTCTCGTAAAATCTTTGCACCGTATGGAAAATTACGTTCCTCGTCATCAGCTAGCTGCAACAGCGTTCTGAGAGCCAAATAAGGAGCGCAGTTTACGCCAAATGTAACCGTTTTCAACTGGTAATCTTGAACTTCTGCATCAGCAGTGTCACGAAAAACGATTCGTTGAAAACGTGCATGCTCAGGGTTAATTAAAATCTGTCGGCACATTTTTGAAATGTCCGCATTAAAGGCGAATTTATAAAATCGCCATTTTAAAATTAAAAAATTAAATCTTTTTGAAGCACGGGGCCAACGTGCAAAGTGTCATTTAGACTCGTCCCACTGGACGTTCTGCTTGAAACATTAAAGACCACTCTTAACTTTGTTGTGGTACTTTCAGGCTTAAAAACGCTATGATGAGGCAAATAATAACTCGGGCCAACTATAGGATTCTGAATTTTTTCCATATGTGCCAAAGTTAAATATTCTTTAACGACCTCATCATTAAGAACCTTATTTTCAGGTTTCCTTAGCAAGGATTTTTCGTTTCTAAAAAACTGACATAGCGCTGTGGCTATTTGGACCAAGAGATGAAAAATCAGATTTGAAAGGCAAATTAACTATATATCTGCCTTCAGAATTTCTCACAGTAGTGGAACGAAAAATTTCTTCACATAGCTTATCATCTTCCGAGATTACCGGCTTACGAGAGACTTCTTCTAGCTCCCAAAACTTTGAAAGTTGATCATCAATCGAAACTTTGGTTAACAAAGAACGCATAACTGGGCGAAAGCGGTTTTGTGGGCCCAGTAACAATCCAGCCGAATATTGTATTTTGAGCCACTAGCGAATTTGGAATACCATGTTGAACGCCCTCACATAAAATTGACGGGTAAAGTTTACCGCCCAATAACATATCGATTGGACCACTTTCATAAAATTTAGGGTCCGAAAACCTCAAATTTGGCAACACCATGTTACTAGGGGGATTAAAATTTTGTGTCGGAGTGTCTACAGTAACTTTCGGAACTACTAATGCATTAATTTTAATAGATAAATCAGGATTTACTATTGAGACCATAGAGAACGTAACATCAGCTGACACTGGCACAGTTGGCAACTTTAAAAGTTTTTGAATATTTCTTTAAATAAAACTTTCCTCAGAACATGGGTCAATTAACGCCCTGACCTTACAACTAGCGCCTTTATAAACGATATTAACCCAAGCAGTACCAAGCATAACATTCTTTGCCACAGAGTGATAATGACTTTGAACTACATGCGATGGACCTTTGTTTGAAGTGGACTGTAAACTAGCATGCGCTGAAGTTGAAGGAATGTTATACTGAGGTGTGTTGTTACCCTGAGCCACATTATTAGAATTATTTCTCTGATTTTTATTTCTGTCGAAATCCCTGTGTAAAAGGCTATGGTGTTCCCTATTGCATTTTGAACAACCATTTGAACTTGGGCAATCGCCAAACATATGACCAGTTTTCAAACAATTAAAACAATAATTAAATTTTCTCAGTGTATTAATACGATTTTTGTTGTCCATATTTAAAAATCTGCGGCATTTACTAATTGCGTGATTTTCTTTGCATAATTTGCACTGAGCTACTTCAACTTTTGTATGATGAGCTTTAAATTGTTTGGGTTTATTGGCATTCTTATTATTTATTTGAGAAAATGCTTGGGAACTACTGGCACGAATTTTGCCGACACTTTCTAGAGCTCGAAATCTATCAGTTAAAAATTCATTAAATTCGCTCCACTTTGGAATATCCTTTTATTTTTCACGGACTGTTCCCATAGATTCAATGACAATACTGGGAGCCTAATTGAACAATGAAACACAAAAAGTGGTTCCCATGCCTAGACATCGATTTTGTATAACCTTAAAATCGCCATAATATTATTCACCCCTCTTTGGAGCCTTTTAATTTCATCCGCAGACTCCCCTTGGCATGGAGCTAAATCATATAGAGCAGTATTTTGCTCATTGAACAAAACTCTCCTATTCTCATATTGGCTTCTTAAGTTTTCCCAAGCGACTTCGAAATTTTCCGAAGTAATGCTGATATTTGCATTTACTGCACGAGCGTCGCCAGTTGTTTTTTGAAAAAGGCAACACAACTTAGCAACAGGGTCTAAACGATCATTATTTATATAAATTGCCGTGAATAAATCCCTGAAAGTGGGCCATTCCGAATAAGTACCATCAAAAACATCAACCTCACAAGCCTGAATTGGTAAAGAACTCCCATTTTTGGGAGCTACTGCTTTTGATTCTGAAGATTCTTCTTTAGTTAACTTTTTCTTTGCCCTTACAATTATATTTATGCAATTAACATTAATCTTATGAATCTGGTTATGTTTTGTGTGGACCGCAATCGTCTCCTTTTTTTTCAGGAAGTTCAGTAGAACAACTGTCGTAAAGGCTTTTATATTTGGACCACAATTTATTTAGCTCGCTTCAAACTCTAGGGCTTCTAATGAATATGCAGAAAAATCTTCATCTTTGAGCCGAGTCTCAAATCTAACCATTTCATCAGCGGCTTCATTAAATTTGTCCAAGTTTGACATTTTCCTTCTTTTATCTTAATTTGTACTCAAGTTGCAGCAAAATTAGTTTAAAAAACGCTTAAAATTTAAAACTTGGTAAAATTTGCAAGTTTTTATTAAAGGGCCACTGTATTATCTAAACTTGGTAAAATGGTGAAGGTTTTATCAAGAAGACGTTGACGCAGGGTAAAGTTAACAAAACTTGGTAAAACTGTGCAAGTTTAGAAAAGGCAACTAATCTGTATTGGTAAACCCAAGGAACTTATTAAGACTGATAATGTTCAGTATTGCGAAGAAAGCTGTTCAATATTCGAAGAAAACTTGGTAAAAACTGTTGATGTTCAATGACGAAATTTATCCGAAGTACAAGAACTAACAACTTGGTAAATTCGTAAAAGTCCGAATGAGACACTTTAGCCGTAGACAAAGCAACCAACAAACTTGGTAAAATCTTGAGTCGTGTTAAAGAATTATCCGAAGACTAAGAGCAACTAAACTTGGTAAAAAATTAACGTGCAAGAAAATACAATTCGTAATCCAAGAAAAAAGGCCACTTGGTTAAATAATAAAAATTTACCAAAGAATAAAGTTGCAGTACACGTACAAGCTAACTTGGTAATGTTGTGAAATTTATCACATAAAATTAATTTGTAGTCCAAGAAATAATCAACTTTGTAAAATTAAGCCAAAAAAATTCTCAACAACAACAGCAAGGTTAAAATATTATACACCATTAAATTTTTACAAACAATTTTTTAAATGCGAATCCTTTTCCCTTTCTCTTTTTTTTTTTTTTTTTAAACGCCAAAAATTTTTAGGTATTAAAACTGGACCTAAAGTACCACAGATTTAAGAAATGCTCAAATATTTTCAGAATATCACTATGAGCAGCAAAAATTTAAGACGAACTTATGTACTGTAAAATACTGGACAAACCGCTAAAAATCTCGGGGTATTAAAATTGTACACACGGTACCAAAGCTTCAAGAAATGCTCAAAAATTTCCTTTTGAAATATCCAAATGAGCAACAAAAGATTAAAAGCCGGTGACAGAAATTTTACAGAAATCCTTAAGAGCTTTGTAAAACAAATACAAATTGTTTTATTCAGACAGCAATCTGTCTAAACGCCTTATGCAGTATAGCAGGTGTCGTTTGAGACACCAAAATTAATACGGCCGGTGTAAACGCACAAAGGGTTTGCGTAAAAATTTTGAAAAATTTGAAAAAATTCACCTAAGGAACCACAAAATTAACAGGTTGCTTTAAATTTGTTGTAAAAATTTACTAAACTTCAACAAACTATCAGTTAAATTATTTTAGGCAAATTATATTTCATAAAAAAAGTTGCATATCATGCAAACAAAATGGTGTCAATATGTCGTAGGCCAATATACGGGCACGTAAACATTTTACAACAAAACTTGTAAAAAAAGATGGCTGCTGACGAACCACAGAAAAATTTTAAGGCGCGAAACTCTTATAAAAACAATAAGGGCTGCAATACAAATGGCGGTGTAATTGAAAAACCACAATGAAATTCACCATAACCTTAAATTTTCAGAGCCACGAAACTCGAAGACACTTTGTCGAACAACCACAATTAAATTCACAAGTACGTACCTTTTTTTCCAGCTTACTCTTTATTTAAAAACTTTCCTTCTACTGGCTTCAATTTTTACCGGGAGATAGGACCAAATGTTGGGTTGGTTACCTTGAGTATTGTTGGAGTCGTCCATATGTTGGGCTGGTTACCTCGAATATTATTGGAGTCGTCTTGGAGCTACAGAATTAACGCACCTTTTTTGCTGTTGTATAATTTCGTCTTTATTTCTTTTCCTTTTTTTTTGTTTTAAACCTTCTTAAGCTTAACAATAATTTTTAATTTATTTATAATTTGATTTTGATTTTTTTCTTATAAGAAAAGGTTGAAAGGTTGTCAGTGTCACCGGTCAGGACTTGTAATTTATATTGAAAAGTTATAAAAAAAGATCGGTGCCACAAGTTGGCAGCAGTGCACTCGGTTTTACACCATTACTTAACGAAAGTGTAAATATGTAAGACATGTAGAAACGCCGGCTACCATCGACTGACTGCACCGCCGTTGACAGTGTTTTCAAACGGTGGCAGGCCGGCGCAAACAACCGATATAAGCTGTTCCTTTAAGTAATCATATTTTCCCTGGGCGGGAGCGCTATCGAGAATCGGACGGAATTCACTTATACGACCGGGGGAAGCTGCGAACACACCGTATCGAATTTTCTATCATTTTGAGAAATTCCGACGGCTCGGAAATAGAAATCAAGCAAATAAAACCAATTTTACGCATTTTAAACTGCGGCATCTGTAGACGAGCAAAGCAATTTGCGGCTATTTCAACAGCATGATCGGGTTTGGTCACAATTTTTGGATCGTCGTTTCCCATTATTGTATATTAAATTCGCGCGTGGGGTCACCAATTTAGCGATTAAGTTAAATTTTAAATAATTAATTTATTTAACAAAAACTTAAACTAATACAATTAATAATATATAAAAAAGAAATTGCGTGTTAGCTTTTACGAAGTAATCAATCTTATGCCCAGTTTTTAACTTCGTATTTAAATATGCAATTAGTTAATTGCCATTTAAATTTAAGTTGTATTTAAATACAGTTTCAGTTTTTCAGTCTTAAATAATGATTGTTATTTATTTGCTACAAAAGTATGGTAGCATCATGAAATGTAAAAAATTAATGATCATTATTCATAAAACAGCTGTTTAAAGAATAAAAAAAAAATAACAGAAAATATAAAAATAAAATATATATATAATTAAATTATACTTAAATAAAGAAAAATGAAGAGAAGTGAAAATTTCAGTGGAACCGAAGTTGAATTTTTATTGGCTGCTGTAAAAAAGTACAGCAGCATAATTGAAAATAAAAAAACAGATAGAGTGAATGCAGAAGAAAAATTAAATGCATGGAAGGATGTGGAGCGTGAATTCAACAGCAAATTTTAAAAACCAAATATGGAAATATAAAATCCACTGCAAAGCAAAATTTTGCGTTTGACAAAAGGCAAACGTATGCTACAGGTGGTGGGCCTCCCAAAGAAAAAGCAACAACTAAAACAGACGAGTCAATATTAGAAATATGTCAAGAGACACAAATTTCAGGGAGGCCATCGAGTTATGACTGCGATGCTGATGAAAATGGTAAGTTTTACTGGATATCATAATTTGTAAAATTAAATAATTCCTCTTTTTAGAATACACTGACATTGAGTTCATCAACGAAGTCCCAAGTGAAGAGGATGGTGCAGTTGGTGGAATATTCGAGGATGTTAAAAGACATATAAAAAAAGAAGATAGTAAGTTATTTTTTTTGATTATTATTTACCTCATTATGTTTGTTATTGGAACAAATAAGGTTTAGCGGCTCCTCTCGAAATTAATGAAAGTTGATCCATCGACTAACATTTAAACGCTGAGTATGCCTTAATTTTTTTTTTTGGCGGACACGATCCCTTTCCGGGGGGAGCGGTCAAAAGGTGAGGTTTTGTTTTGCGATTTTTACCAAAAGTTGTAAACGGATCGAAACAGAAAGGTATAATGAGGTATAATATGTCCACATTCATTAACCCATTACGAGCCAGCTTAACATTTTGTATTTTTGTTGTTGCATTTTTTATGTTTTTTTATTAAAAAACTAATTTATTTAAAAAATTAGCTTTATTAAAGGTATGTTAAGTGGCCAATAGTTTATAGACAAGATATTGAGCTTTCAGTTAAGGTAGCTTTATAATCACCGCAGTTATTGCAGATTAAACTTTAACATTTTTTATATATTCAGTTTTTAGGTTATATTTTATTTGATGTTAATGGTATGTAATTCCATTAATTTTCTGTATAAAATTAATTCATAAATTAAATAAATTATTAATTATAAAAAGACGTTTTCTAAAAATTTGTTACTGTAGTAAGTTTTATTTTTCAGTATATGATATGTGTTAAATAAAGTTATATCAATGAAGTAAATTTTATTGATATAATTTTATTTTAATTAAAAAAAAATCCAATGCTTTTTGTAAGATTATCAATATTTCATTAATATTTTAACGTTTCCTTTTTTCTTTGGTGTTTAATTCAAGATTTGGCATATAATTTTGTATATATAAAGAATTCAGTAGTAATGGTGTTTAAAAAATTTTGACCGAGTTATTAACGGGTTAATGTATTAAGATAATTATAAAATCTGTAATAACTGAGGTGTTTATGTGTTTAAATGAAAACTCAATATCTTGTCTATAAACTGTTGACCACTTTACATACCTTTAATATAGCTTATTTTTTAATAAATAGCCTTTTTAAGAAAAAAAAAACGTGAAAAAAATGCAAAATAAATACAAAATGTTAACCTGGCTTGTAATGGGTTAATAAATGTGAACATGTTATACCTCGCTGGAAAGATATTTAAATTACCTTTCCGATTATGCTTAAATCGTTCCGATCCGTTTACAACTCTTGGTTAAAATCGCAACTTTGGATCCCTCTCCCCCGGAAAGAGAGGGCGTCCGCCAAAAAATTTTACCATTGGCATACTCATCGTGGAAATATTAGTCGATGGAATAAGTTTCTTCAAAATTGGAGAGGAGCCGCTAAACCTTGTTTAAGCCTATTTAGTTATTATTTGTGTATGTTTGTTAATTATTTATTTATTATTTTTAATAATTATTCTTTTTATTTTTGTAGTCTGTGGTACATCTTGGGCGAAGTATACTCCAAAAAAGCTTCAACAGCCGTTAAATAAGGCTTTGAAAAACGTGGAAAGTAAGGATGTGTGGGCAAAACTTGCTCAGGCCAAATTGGATCGTCAAAATTTAGAGATGCAATTATTGAAAGAAAGGCACAGCTTCGAAATCGAAAAGCTTCGACTAGAAATGGATCTAATTCGGCTAAAGATTGAAAAGTTAAGATCCGAATAGTCAAGTTTTATGTTTCCATATTTGGTTTTTAAAACCCTTTTTCAGCAATTAAAGTACAAAGCATTTTAAATGAATTTTTCTTTTATTTATTTTTATAAAAAATTATACATCTAAGTATAAATTAAATATTATGTTTTGTTTTTGTTATTAAATTAATATATAATACATGTACATATGTATGTAAATAAAAACGTTATTTGTGTTTATGAATACCTTTGTTGTTTTTTAAGTTATAATAAATTTTTGAAATAATTATTTATTAAACTGCGTCTTGTAGTGTTGTTTGCATTGGAATTTCTTGCTACGACATTGCTTTGTACATTGTTGACTAAATTTACAGCTGATTCTAAATCTTCTGGTAAAGACGGAAGTTCTTGTTCATTATTAAGGCAGCATACATTGTGCAAAACTGCAGTAGCTACAATAAAAGCTTCTACTTTTTTAATATTCAGGCGAATGCTTAGGGACAAAATAGGAAATCTTCTTTTCCAAACACCATAACTTTTTTCAACACAGTTCCGTGTTCGTATTTGAGATTCGTTATATAAGTTTTCTTCTGCATTTCTTACGTTTAATAATGGAGTCATTATAAAATTTTTGTTGGGATACCCACTGTCAGCAACAATAAGACTGCCCTCAAATTCACCATTGCAAAATCTGCTAAATATTTTCGAATTTCGTAGAATATTTGAATCGTGTGATGATCCAGGCCATCTAGCAGCAACATCTACAATCTTTAAGTTTGCATCACACATCGTTTGTACATTCATAGAGAAAAACCCTTTCCGATTCCTATACAATTCAGCGTCTTCTCCACCTGAAAAATAACAAACCATTATTAACACAGATACTTCTAGAAAACTTATTATTCAGACATTATTTACCTGGAGATAATATTCTTACATGCGTGCAATCAAGAGCCGCCACAACGTGGGGAAATTTTGCAATATCGTAAAAAGCCTGCTTATGTTTTGAAAGCTCTTCATCAGTTTTAGGAAATACAATAAACCGACTTCTCAGCCTAGCTATATAATGCGTAACTTTAGCAACAACATTGGAGACTGTCGTCGTTGAGACACCATAAACATCGCCAATTGTTCTCAACATTCCACCGGTTGCGTAAACCCTTAACGTTATCAGAAATATATGCTCCTCGCTAACAGAATAGTTCCTGAAATGAATTGGTGTTTAGAAACATCTATTTCCCTTACTTGTACATGCACTTACCAAGTAGTTTGGTTTTTTATGTGAGGTCCAATAAGCTCCAGAATACAGTACGCAGATTTCTTCGACATCCGAAATCTTTGGTAAAACTCCATATTCCCAAAATATTAAAATGATTGGGTCGTGTTCTTATTGTACGTGGTTTCCGTACAACTACTGCGATATTTAATATTCCACAGATTTCAGCGTCACTCATATCTTCTTCATCGGAACTTATTTTAATTTATTTTTTATTGTTTGTTTTACCACGCGAAAAAAAACAAACTGTCAAAATCATATGTTATATTTGTACAATTTAAATATACTTTAAATGCCCAAGATTGGTCACTTAAATGTGATTTAAATTTGAAGTTAGAAACTGACGTTTGTATTTAAATAGAACTTAAAGTCCAAATAGCATTTAAATACGAAGTGAAAAACTGGGCATTATTGTCTCGTTGGCAAATAGTGATGCCAGATTATTGTTTTTTCCAGCGCCGTTCAATATCCGCCACATAAATAACCAATATTAATAATACGCATCATATTATTTCAATTAAAAATTTTAACTTTGTCTTTACAAATACTTTTCAAAATGATGTAAATCCACACTATTAAAAAATTATCAAAAACTATTGTTTTATAATTTTAAAATCTAGTTGGCTGTCGGAAAATTATTTTACTGAAATTATAGGACTAATAGTGCCAGAGTAAATCCAATTGTCCCCATATGGGTGTCAAAACAATAATAACACTGTAAGTAAAATTCAACTTTGGAAATGACACACCAAAACCCCGGGTCGGAGATTCCAATGGTATACACCGTTTTAATAGGCTAGGGCAAAATATTAATATATTTAAATTTTCATTTTGAATTGTCAGGTTTGAGATCATAATTAAAAAGTTACTATTATAAACAGAAAATACCTATAGTGTTTTCTGGAAAAAAGTTTTGCCTTGTTTACTGCGAAAATACTTGCTTTTTACAATCAGAATAGAACAAAATTGTATTACATATTGCATTTTTTATACAATGTTTACAGTGTTTATACAATATTGTTAAAGCAGTTCATTAATTCATACATGTATGACAAACATGTTAGCTTCATAAAATTCTTAATTGACTTAAAATTTTTTATTATATCTAATTTTTGGTTTTTTAACGAATTTTAGATTAAAAAATTATTAAATATTTGCAAACAGAAAAAAATCAAAACAAAATATAACTTAACATAAAACAAAAATCTAAATTAAATATAATATAATAAAAACCAAAAAAAAAAAACTGTGGTCCAATGAGGGTTTGAAAGACAGAAATCTCTTCTGAAATTACTTTATTTATTATTTCTGTGTTGAAACTAAAAGCTAACAAAGATGGCCGTCCATTTTGAGACGATCTTTTCTAATGAAATTTGAAGATTCCAAAATATGACACTTTACCACCAAATGTCAGTGTAAGTGAAAGGTTATTGATTACTAAGAAGACAAGACTGTAGCAAAATTGATGATTAATAGATTTTTTGTTAAACTTTTGCCTTTTCTGGAGGCTCTAGCTTTTCTAAAACTTCGGGTTCTGATGAGATCTTTAGCCAGATCGAAATACTAGTATCAACCTAGCTAATATGATTGATTTACTTTAATTTTGTAAATATACGGAGCTCGTTATAAATTAAAAATAAAATAAATAGTCTTTGTAATAAAGATTTTGGTGTGTTTTACTTAAAATACACTCACAAAATCTTTAAGTCAATACAAACTTAAAATTTAAATATCTTTTTATTTTGACCTAACCTATTAAAACGGAGTATATCACTGGTTTCTACGCTCCAAAATTAAGTTTACGTGCCAAGGGTTTTGGTATGTTCATTTTTCTTTAGTTTAAACTATAAAAATTATAGTATTATACAACGATAGCACTTGAGCAAAAACTTCTGCATAATTTGTAGTAAATTCACTTTTAGAAAATCGATAAATTCTGAATGTTTTAACAACATTTTGAATAAAAATTGTGAACATCTAAAGTTCCACTTTGGTACATTTTATTTTTAATATTAGGCGTGTTTTTAAGCATTTATTTCCCTAAAAATTCTAATTTTTTGTTTATTAAAAAAATATTTTATTTCTGTCCAAATCTTGCACTAATTCGATAATATAATGTCAAAGTAAAAATAAGTTTAATACAAATCTAAACACAGAAATTAAACTAAATCCAAAATGAATTTTTAACATAACGTGGATTTAGCTTAAATTAATTCTAATACTTGCATTTTTGTAAAATTTCACATCATATTAGCAAATGAGTGTTTGATTTAGAAAAATTAAAAAAGGGTGGATTTTTAAAGAAATGTAAATCCAAAAATAAATACGATTATTAAAAAAGAATCCTATTAATAATAAATATAGTATATTTTATTAAACTATGTATTGCCAAAAATAGTCATTTTGGAAGCAAAAATCGTCATTTAGTTATTTGGGGTACTAAAAGTTGTCAAATGACGATAAATCGTCAAACTTGGCATCACTACTTATTAAGGCAATTCCTAATAACACTGTAGGAGAGTTAACTAAAATATGAGAATGATGGATCCATATTATGTTTGTTTGCATTAGTGTAGCCCCAAGAGAAATTCAAAATTACACATGAGGGACAGTGATGCCAACTTGGAGCTTGTAGCACTATTTATGGTGCTTTTCAATGTCACAAAATGCCAAAATTTTTTAAATCTTATCTTCTTCCATATACTAAATAAGAATCACAAGTTGTTCGTCATTAAACTGAAGGTGAGTTTTTTTTGATGAATGTAACTTTAACTCACGATTTGAATGATGGATATGAGTATTTTTTTTTGTATTTTGTTTGTTATTATCCGTAACAAGTTTCTAGAAAAGAAAATTTTAAACAATTACGTTGCAAAATCGTAAAATTCGCACAAACTTCCAAAATCGTAATTTTTTTTTGCACTCCTTATCAAAACTAATGATATGAACAACATATTTGAATTATTCTTTTTTTGTTTTGTTCGTTATGCTCCGGGATGGAAATAACTTAATCGATAAAAACTTTTAGATCTGGAGGAAAATAAAATTACAAGTGTTTTATCTTTTGTGTTGTTTAGCGATCGGTAATGCAACCGATAACATACCGATAATATAAATGTGTAAAGTGTTCCGATTCCACTCGTTCCATTTTGAATCAATGTTTCATTCTATTATCTGAGTTTTTAAATTTGTATATTCAAGTATGTTTGTGGGTAAACACATAATTAAGACACCCTGTGGCTGGTTCATAAAAAAATAATCCCTCGATATCTTTCCCGTACCTAGCCTATTTGTATTATTTGGTTTAATTTATTCCTGTGCAGCAAAAATCTTGGTCATTTTGCAATATCTCGTTTAGTTTTGGAGATACTGGCCATTTTATAAAATGGTCAGTATATGATTTTGAAACACATAATATATTTACTTTTGGCCAACAATTGCTAATAAAATCCCCATAGTGCATTCTTTTGTAAATTTCAGGGGTTTACTCAGCATTAACAACATATTGAAAATCGGTGCCACTCTAGAGCCTTAACGGAGCTGCCGATTTTTGGAGAGTACTAAGAAATAAAGTCCCTAACATAGAGAAATATTTATTTTTTCAAATAATGATATGGCAACTCTGGATAACAATTTTTCATAATTTTTTTATTCACGATTTTAATTAAGATACTGAATAATTTGAAGGTAAGTCACTTAATTATCTTTTTCCAGTAAAAAATTATTTATTTAAAACTACACTCAAAAAAGTTCTACAGTTACTATATGACTGTAATTTGTGCAGTAATGCGTTTGTTGTTATGTTAACTGCAATTGCAGTTGTTTTACTTAGAAAAATAATTTTTAATGTTTTTGAGGGTTGATATTTTAAACAACCTATCAAAATTAACCAATACGGCGCTGTAACAAGCGACTTGTTTATACATTTTTTTCTCTTTTATCTTTAGTGTAAAAGAGAATGTTAAGCACAAATAAATTGAAAACGCTGTAAATTTTTATTAAATAAAATTAATTAAATATTAAGGTAAGATTTGGAATAGAAGATACATTTATATACTTGAATACAGTGAGATCTCGATTATGCGTGATGGTTGGGATCGGAAGCATTCTGTAAGCTCTCATATATTAAAACTGCACTTCTTTTAGCTTGATTTACAACTAAACTCTTTTTATTAATCCATTGTCTTATATTCTAATTATCTTATTTGTGTATGATTAGTTGTAGTAAATAGTAGTAACATATTTAATACTTATATCGATAAAGTACAGGGTTTGGCCCTATACCTCCCTTATTTTTTAAAAATGATTTCTTAACTTAGATTTGAAAAATTAAAAGTATTTTAGATAAACTAGCTAACACATAATATTTTATAGATAGGTTAGTAGGTAGGCAGATAGGTATGCCTCAATTTTTTTTAAATTTAATCTTTAAAAGTATTTTTCTACATAACTTAGGTATGGTGATCACCTTACTTAATTGTTTAGCTTACTTAGAGAAATATTGAAATATGAACTTACTAAATGCTTAAATTATACAAATAATTTTATTTTTGAGATAGTAGATACATTAATAAAAATTACAATAATTTATTAATTTTTCATGTTCTTCTAATTCTGTTTTTATGAACAATTTTCTCTTTTTTCGTTAAATCATTGTAAATTGTTACATTAACACTATTTATATTTTTAACAATAAAGGGACCTTCGTATACATTCTTATGTTTTTCGTAAGGTTCCTTTTTCAATAAAACACTGTCATCAACTTGTAATTCTAATGGCTTTGCAAATCTGTCGTCCAACTTTTTGTTTCTATCCTTGTGTTTTTTTATTAAATTTCCTGCTAGGATATGAGTCCTTTGTAATCTATGTTTCACTTCCTTACTATAATTGTCTAAGTTATAAAGTGGGTCCAGACCGGTTGCTATTTCGTTTGGCATTTTTGCCCTCTTACCAAAAACTAACTCAAAAGGCGTAAAATGATTATCAACCACTGTGTTTGGTGTGGTATTGTGGTAAAAGGTGAAATATTTCAGATATGTGTTCCAATCTGTTATATTATCCTTCAGATAAGCCCGTATATATTCATTGAAAACACGGTGGTTACGTTCCACTGTACCTACGCTTTGGTGATGATATGCACTTGAGAAATGTAAATCAATGTCCAAAAACTTACATAACTCTGAAAATAATTCATTTTTGAATTCAGTCCCTTGGTCAGTCTTTATGGTGTTCATTTTCCCGTAGATTAAAATGAAATTATCAAATATTGCGCGTGCAAAAGTTTGAGCAGATTTATCAGGTACTGAAATAGTAACTAGATATTTAGACAAATCACACATCAATGTTAAGGCAAATTTGTTACCGTTAGCTGATTGAGGCAATGTATGATTTTGAGGACATCAATAATTCAGATCCTTTAAATTTAGTTGAGTACCTATTTATCGAGGTAAACAATGAAGGTAGGAAATTGGTTGTAGGTAGTGTTTATAAGCCTAACAAAAATCTTTGTACTAGGCGGTTTATTCGAATTTTGGAAGCACAAACAGCTTTGTACGATGATGTTATAATAGCAGGAGATTTCAATTCAAACCTTCTAGTGGATAGTAGTTTTTCGGATGACTGTGCCTCGCTTGGTTTAATATCACCTAATATCTTAAATTCTACACACTTCACTGCAACTAATAACACGCTTTTGGATTTATTTCTCGTGAGTAATGAAATTAATGTACTACTCTATGATCAATTGTCTGCGTCATGTTTCTCCAAGCATGATCTCATTTTCATGACTTATAATTTTCAACTGGTAATACCAGTTGAGAGAATTACTTTTCGAGATTTCAAAAGTATTAATTTTAGATTTCTCGAGGAAGAATTTTTTAAAATCGATTCGAATGTTTTGTATTCTTTGTATTCCGTAGATGACCAACTCTCTTTTCTTGAGCAAAACCTAAATTATCTGTTTGGTCTAACTGTACCAATAAGGACCAAAATTATTAGCAATAAACAGAAACCATGGTTTTCATCTGAAATAAAAGATTATATCAATCAAAGAGATTTTGCGTATGCACGTTGGAAAAGATTTAAAACTATAACATTACATGAGGATTATCTGACTGCTAAAAGAGAAACAAATAAAATGATTAAAAAGGCCAAATCCGTTTTTTAAGCTGAAAAGTTTTCTTCCGCCATTGGCTCCAAAAGAACATGGCAAACGATACGTGAAGTTGGTATCGGCAAATCTACGAATCAAGAACCATGTTCGATTGATGCCGATACAATCAATAAAAAGTTTTTAAATGTTCCTATGGTTCAAGCAGATCAAAATTATTATATCAATAATCATTCTAGTAACAATTCTGAATCTTACTTTTTTTCTTTTGCTGCAGTAGACCAATGTGACGTTTTATCTAGTATATTGTCTATAAAATCCAACTCTATAAGAGTGGACGGGATTAATCCAAAGTTTCTAAAGACTCTTTTACCTCAACTACTTCCAATAATAACATTTTTGTTTAACAAAATATTAACTTCAAGTTACTTTCCCTCGAATTGGAAAATAGCTAAAATCGTCCCTATACCCAAAGCTGGTTCTGATTATAGACCAATAGCCATTCCTTCCATTTCTCTCTAAAGCATTTGAACGTATTATGCATAACCAAATTACTTATTTCTTGGATAACAATAACTTGCTAACAGATCGTCAATCTGGGTTCAGAAAGAAGCACAGTTGCATAACAGCCTTAGTTGATGTTACAGAGGAGATTAGGGAGAAACTTTATGATGGCAATACTACATTTTTAATACTTTTAGATCATTCAAAAGCGTTTGATACCGTAGATCATAACATTCTTTGTTACAAACTTAATAACTTTTTCAATTTCTCTTCGACCGCTACTCAGTTATTGTCAACATACCTACGTAACAGATATCAGTATGTTGAAACTGCAATCCAAAAATCCAAGGCACTGCCTGTAACCAGAGGGGTACCTCAGGGGTCCATTGTTGGGCCACTATTATTCTCACTGTACTCTAATGACCTTAAAGGTATTTTAACAAATTGTAATGTAAGAATGTACGCGGATGACGTTCAACTTTATACCAGTTGTACTAATGCCTTAATCGACCAGTGTATTATCTCTATTAATCAGCAACTACACTACTACGTGGGCAACCGCAAATGGTCTAGGAATAAATCCAAAAAAATCTAAATGCATAGTAATTCAAAAGCGACTTGCCAAACTAAGTATTATACCTAATATATTTATAAATAATCAAAAAATTGAAATAGTAAAATCTGCTAAGAATCTCGGAATATTTTTTAATGACACTCTTACGTGGTCGAACCACATTAACTATGCTTGTGGTCGCACATTCTCTATGACTAGAACTCTTTGGCGAACCCAGCATTGTACACCTATTAGAATAAGAATGCTACTTGCCAAAACTTATCTGATGCCTGTTTTACTATATGGTTGTGAGCTTTTTGCTAAATGTGATGCAACTAGTAAAGGGAAATTGAACGTTGCATTTAACAACATAATCCGATTAGTGGGCGTTGTGGTGTAATGGTTAGCGCGTTGGACTTTTACACAGAAGGTGCCGGGTTCGATCCCCGGTGCCGGCAACATCAAATTAATATGTATGAGCTTTTTCTATCCCTCATACGTATCGCAATGTCCACCTTCGGTGTTCCCATAGCAATTAACCCCACCGAAGTAAAATAATGAATCAGGGCTATGAACCAAAAAGCTTCAATAAGTTCGCCAACTCTCCATCAGGTGGCGAGCAACAACTGTTCTAAGACTTATCATCTCGCGCAATTACAGTGTTGCCATGTCTGAAGCCCTTCATCTTTCCCCACCTTTCATCTCTATTCTATCCCTTTCCAAAGAAAGCAACACACTAAATATAGGAAGTATTTCCTGAGTGTTGCCTCTCTTTTTAATAAAAAAAAAAACATTAGAGTTTTAGTTTTTTTACATAAAATAATATATACCCACATACCTGATCATCTGTACAGCAAACTTGTTATTTCAGATATAAGCAGGGGAAAAAGACTTAGATCATTTAGATACAAAAGTTTAATTTCGGAGTGGCATTTCTACATATTCGCAGTATCTCTCTAGAATTCTATACCCCACAGCTCTCAACTTTTAAGTAACGCACGAAAATTTAAAGAAAATATTTTTAAACTGTTTTCGGCATAAGAAAATCAAACATAATTATTTGATAAATTAAATTATTTAAATTTATTTAAATTTTTTAATTAGTTTTTTTTTTGTTTTGTTCATCTTGTTTAATTTAAATTGTTTTTTGTTTTCCATATAAACATTGTAATTAGTTATTAAGTTATTAATTAATGATCTTATAATTTTTCAAATCATCAGTTCCATACTGCAAAATAAGACTTTTAGTCTTGTGTATGGAGCAATTCAAATAAATTCAAATAAACGTGTGCACGTGACCTATAGTGTCTAAAACCACTATGTCAAACGCTACAGTTGGAGTTGGAGTTGGAGTTAGCACCAGCTTCTCGAGATTTCCTGGTCTAATTTTATTTAATCTACATTCACGACAATCCCTAACAAATTTGGCAATATCCTTAGTCATTTTCTTCCAATAAAACTTTGTTCGGATTTTAGCATACAGCTTTTTCTGACCGCAGTGTCCGCCAGTAATAGGATCGTTATGGTATATCTGCATCAACTTTATTTTATCATCATCTTCGGTTATTATTTTAGTTGGTTCGGTTAAAATAATTTCAAGAGTTTTTAAAATTTTCATTCCATTATCCTTAAGTTTTTGAATTGAACAAATGGAAAAAAATAATCACTTTTGGACCATTCTGCTAAGAATATGTTGTGATTGCTGGCTTTCTTTTGCAGCCTCGAAAGCATTTCGTCTAAACAAAATGTTTCGTTAACAACCTCAAGATCAATATATAGCACTTTTTTTAAATTTTCTAAATATATTTATTCGCATTTTCGTAAGTTTTCCATTTTCATTAAAAAATTCCGTTTTAATTTTTGCAACTTTTTTATCAAAATTGTATAAAAATTTGTAGTACATTTTCAACTGAATACTATCCCTTGGGTGTTGCACATCATTTCCATTTTTATAAATTTTCCTAGACATTGCTCGAGTTGTCACTGAAAATACATTTTTAATAGAACTTTTTAGCTCATCGATAGAAATCCGGGATAAAGCATCCGCACCCTCGTTTTCTGTTCATTTTATGAACTCAACTGTAAAGTTATACTCGGAAAGTTCTAATCTTACCCTTGTCAACTTGGAAGATGGGTATTTTATGTTGAATAGATAAACCAAAGGTCGGTGATCAGATCGTACCGTAAATATAATAAATAAATATAAAGAATTTGAAATGATCCGCTATCGGTGCTAAAAGAGGTAATGTCGCGTGAATCCGGGTGCAATGGTATCTGATGAAAGCCGGAATATAAATCTATAATTGAAAAATATCTCGCACGACCAAGGTTATCTAAAATGTCGTCTACTCGGGGCAAAGGGAATTTGTCAGCTATTAACTTTTTGTTCACAGCCCGATAATCAACGCACATTCTATACGACTTTTTATCATCTAAACTTTTTTTGGGTACTAATATTAGAGGACTGTTATAGTTAGAGCAACTTGGTTCAATCAAATCGTTATCCAATAAATTTTTAACTTGCCTGTTGATCTCATCCTTTTGAGCATATGCGAGTCGGTAATTTTTGATATATACAGGATTAGGATCAGTTAACCGTATTTTCTATTCATAAAAGTTAGTGATTGTCATTTTGTCGTCTTTTAGGGCGAAAATATCCAAAAACTTATCACAAAGTGGTAATAAATCATTCCAAACATCCTTTGGCATTTGGTGTTGAAGAACATCTCTAATCTTTGAAGCACGTTCACGATCTGTTTCAGTTTTATTTATGGAGTAAATATAAAAATTCTGGAACCTTTCCGCTTTAATATTATATTCCTTTATATATTTCACTTCGCTAGTTGTGTTGATTACACGTAAGACTGGGTTTCCCAAATCAACTATACCTTTTCCGACAAATACTTCCTGAGAAATTTCCTGCGAGTCAATGAACATCGGCTCCGTAACATTGTGTAAATTAAAAATCCTATAAACCTCACATCTAGGTTTAATAATGCAAGAATAACCACTCGTTCCCTGAAGTATTGGTATTTTAAATCTACACTCTAAAAAATGATTGTAATTTTACTACTATAAAACGAGTAAAGTTTCATGTATTATTACGCTAATTCGGTAAATTTATACATCAAAATGCGTAAAACTATTTTGCGCACACTTTTATATACAATAATACCCACTTACAGTATTTTTACCAATTATGTGTTTACAATTAAACACATTATGCCTAAAAGTAGTATTATTTTGTTAAATAAAATTTTCACGCACAAAGTTTGTAAATATACTAACTTATAATAGTAATAAATATTTTGACATTTTTAAATTGAAAAAAAAAAATGAAACAAATTAAAAAAAGCAAAAAAAATCTAAAAAATTTAATTTATTCACAATTTTAATGGAAAAAAATGTATAACTGTATTATATGTGATAGTGTTTAGTTTAAAGTTTATTTCCAAGTGTTTGCAGCCTAATTGTAGAAAAATATTTTCAAAATATAATAGCGGTAATCACTCTTGATAGAAAACTTTTTCTTGGAGGAAACATTATCGATTTCTTTTTCATTAAAGAGTGAGCGTCTTTTTTAGTAAGTTTGTTTTCAACACTGTCAGCTGATCTTTGTTTACATTTGTTCTAGGCTGAACACGTTTTTCACCAAATGTAATTAAAAGTTAAATAAGCAAAATGCCAAAAACATCAGAAAAAATTAAAATAATTAAATTTATAGTGGAAAATGCAATAACACAAATAGATTTTATGCAGCATTTTCAACTTGGAGGTAAATTTTATTAATATATAAACATATATATAATTCACAATTTATTTAAAAAATATGAAATTATCTTGTGACGCTTAAAATCAGTTGTTCTTCTGTCAAAAAAAGTTTTTCTTGTTTTCTACTACAACTTACTCAAGGTTTGAGTCAAAGAAATTTCCTATCAAGAAAAGGAGAATCGAAGAAAACGAGAAAAAAACAAATCCCATACATTTTGTTGTTGTATCTGTCAAAAGTTTTCTTCTTTTCTCGTTTTCTTCGATTCTTCTTTACTTTTCTATCAAGAGTGATTACCGCTAATGTATGTACAGAGCTTTAAAGAATAAAATTCTTCATTCGATTTATTCACTCGGGTTTAACTCAATCGATTTAAAAATATCGCCAATATTGACAAAAATTGCCATAATTGAAAAAATCGCCAAAAATCGCTAAAATTGAGAAAATCTTTAAGATAAAAAAAATCACCAAAAATGAAAAAACGTTAAACTTAATAAAAAAAAAATCGCTGAAATTAAAAAAAAATCTCCAAATTTAAAAAAAAAAACGCTAAAATTTAAAGATAATCGCCAAAAATGCAAAAATCGCTAAAATTTAAAAAAATCGCAAAAAATTAAAAAATCCCTAAAATTAAAAGAAAATCGGCAAAAATTAAAAAAATCGCCAAAAAATAGAAAAATAGCGAAAAATTAAAAAAAAAATTCGAAATTAAAAATGAAAAAATTGCAAAAAAAATAGCCAAAAATGAAAAAAATTTTTAAATTGGAAAGAAAGCTTAAATTGAAAAAACTAAAAATATTGACGATAAACTTAAAATAGCTGTAAATGTATCTTTATTAGTTTTCGAAACACAGGCGATGTTACAAATAAATTCTCTTTTTGCTTTGCGATGTTTTGTTTTTGAGAAAAACGCGATCTAGGAACCTAGCCAATCAGGCCGGTGTTGGGGTTGTGTTTTGAACACCTGTGCAAACATTTTTCCAGTTGCTTTTTTATTTTTTGAGTTATGGACGTTTTTTATTTAGTCAATTTTTAAAAGGTACATATTAAGAAAACTAATGGAGCTGGGGGAAAAATTGCTGCACCATTGTTCAAAACTCAACCCCATTACCCCACAACGATCCTAAATTTCGATTTGATTGGTTGGATTCGTAAATCGCGTTTTTCTCGAAAAGTAAGCATCGCAGATAAGAAAGAGTATTTATTTGAAACATCGCCTATGTTTCAAAAACTAACAGAGATAAATAAAAGACACGGACAACTTTTTCCAATTTGAGCAATTTTTTATCAATTATGGTGATTTTTTTTTTAAATTTTCGCGATTTTTTACTTTTGCCGTTTTTAAATTTTTAAGTTTTTTCATTTTGGCAATTTTTTCACTTTTAGAAATTTTTGGCGGTATTTCTATTTTTGCCGATTTTTTTTTTAATTTTGGCGATTTTTTAATTTTGGCGATTTTTTAATTTTGGCAAATTTTAGTAATTTATTTTTAATTTTGGCGATTTTTTTCAATTCTGGCGGTATTTTTCAGTTTCGCCGATTTCGGCAAATTGTAAATCGATTAAGTTAAAAATAGATTGAACTCCCAATTATTGAATTTGCAATGATTGAAGAAAAAAATCATTCGATTTAAAAAAATCCGATTTAATTTTTTTTAAATAGAATTCAATCTTTGAAGCTCTGTATGTGTACAACAACTTATATACAAATATTTATTATTAAATTTATTATTATACAACACATTAATAAAACTCTTTCTAAAAATTATTTTTTTGTTTTATTTGAAAAATTTTTTGGGCTGTTATTCTTTTTTACCGGAAGGTAAAGATACGCATTTTTAGGGGGTTTTTACGCTTATAAATATGTAATTTTACGCATTTTATACGTATAATTGCACGTAAATCATGTTTTTTTACACGAAAATTTGGTAAAATTACTCATTTTTTTATAAATTTTATCAAAATTTTACGCACTTCCATTGTAAATTTACCAACTTTGTGTTCACAAACTTACTCTCAATGTGCGTATTTTTTTCATTTACACACATAGAGTAAATTTACCCAACTTATAGTAGGAGTACAGTTTCCTACTATAAGTTGGGTAAATTTCAACAGAAATTAATTAGAGTGTAGTATCCGGAATTAAAACAGATATTGTCATGCTTTCATAATCTATCTTACATTTGTTGTTCTTCAAAAAATCTTTTCCTAGTATGCCATTCGAAGGAATGTTGAAATCATCATCAACCACATGAAATATTTGTGGAATCGAATAATTGGAAATAGCTAACAGTGTATAAATTGTTCCTAAAGTCGATATGGCAAATGTTGTTATACCAGTTATATTAATCCTCTCATTTTCATTTAAAGTTATATTTGGGGTTAAACATGAAATTTTGACTAATGAAATATCCGCTTGGGAATCCACGAGAAAAGTACATGGTCTATCTTTATCAAATAAATTAAGTTGAATAAAATCTGCATGCTGGGATTTAGACTATAAACTGAATTAAATGTTCCCGTATTGTTTAATTTAAAGTTTCCTCCCCCAACAACAGTGTTTGTTGAGGGGCCTCCACGTTTAAAGGCCTAACAGAAGCTCTATGGCTGCTAAAACATCGAGAAAGGTTACCCCGACTATTGCCACGGTAATTATTATGAAAATTATTAAAGCTTCTGTTGCGACTGTTTGCGGAATGAAAATTTCCGCCACTAAAATATCCACGATTACTACCACGATAACTGGTATTGCTACGTGATCGGTTGGGATTATTTGGTTGATTTGAATTGTATCTGAAATTTCGGTTATTTGTTCGAAAAGTAAGGACCTGATGTTCTTTTTTTTCCGTTGCCTGTTCAACAACGAGCTTCGCGACGACCTCCTTAGGGTCAGAAAAAACAGATGACGCAAGGATCGACTTTACTAAATCAGACTTTGCATTCATCCGACACATGCTTACAGTCTGTTCGATCGCCATCTCATGGGCCTTCTTTTTTGTTATCCCTTCAATCACTAATGAACGCTCTAATGCATCTGCGAGCTCTTCTGCCTGTTTAGAAAAATTTACATAATTGTTATTTTTAACGTTTAAAGCTGCTATTCTACCAGCAATAACTTTCGAGTTATATGGTTTAATCCTACTTTTTAGAGATATTTTAATATCGCTCACCGTGTTAATTTCATCCGGTAATGCCTCCCTAGCTTTTCCCTCAAGTTTGGATTTAGTAAACTCAAAAGAGTAGTTGTCAAATTTGCCTCTGTAAGACTCTCAATTAAATTAATTTTATCCAAAAAAGAATCCAGAGCCAATGGATTCCCATCGTAGTTGTCCCTAATGATAGATGCGCACATACCTATGAATGCTTTCTTCTGTTCAATTGTCGCCATTCTGCATTCAATATCTAAGCTATTTTTCCTTTCGATGTCCGATTCAACTTCCGACTCACTATATTCCGAATCTCTTTCACTATCCGTTAGAACATTCCTGTCCACAAAATCAAACAATTCTATGTTCTCTGGAACTCTTATCCTACAATTAATTTTGCCAAAGCATTTGACTAAAGTTGTCGACAGTGCGTAATCTTAGAAATAATGGTGTTTTCTCATCAAGTGATAAATTTTTGGAATTCGTTTTTGTATATTCCAATATTGAATTATAAGTTTCAATTAATAAATTCACATATTCAATAATTTTAGTTTCTTTCGTTGATACTGGCCGATTTTGAAGGATTCTTTTCTTAACATTGTAAAATCAATTCATCAATTTTTTTATTATCAAATTTAGACATGTGTTAAAATTTCAAATAAGGCGAATATTATTTTTTTTTGTAAGAAAATCTGGCTTTGTGCTATTTAATTTCATTCAGAATTTTTAATAACGCTGGTTTAAAATTTTATTTAAAAGGTATTTTAATAATGCTCTTTTATTAGATTAGATATGTATTGCAAAAACAAATTTAAGAAAAGAATTCCTCAAATCAAATCTGTAAACATTAATTTAAAATGTATTTGTTGTTGTTTCAATTGCAAATGTTGTTTATGTTCTACTTCTTTCTTTTTTTTTTTTGTTAGATTTACAAATTTTGTATTTTTATTTGTTTTGTTTTGGTTGTTTCATTTTAGATTCTATGATCTACTTCTTCCTTTAGATTAAAAAAAATGTTGTTTGTTATTATTCCGTATTTAATTTTTCGTTTTTGTTTTTATTTGCATTTTCATAAGTTTTTTATATAATTTTCATGTTGATTCTAAATAAGTAGCTTAAAAGCATTGTATCTTTTCAGATGTTAAAAGATAAATTTGTTCAGTCGTTTTTGTTGTAGAATTAAACATTGTAAATTAAATAAGTTTTATATACATATCAATATATATATTTGATTTTATAATTTAATATTAGTACATAAATAGGTATAAATCTACAAAATTAATCAATGTTGGTATAAATATAGTGTAGAATTATAAAGCAATATAATTAGAATAATAAATAGAATCGATAATAATTGTACAATACTTTAAATAAAAACTATTTTGTTTTTTCTAGTTGGTTTTTTTTTGTTTTTATTTTTTTTTTTTTTGATTTATTATTTGTTTGTTTTTTTTTTGTTTCTTTTTTTTGTGTGTTTTTTTTTAATAATACTTAAGAGAGAAAAAAAATAATATAATATTTATAAAAGAGTGTTAAATATTATTAAAGAGTATTGTTATGAATAATTAGTTTTATGTAAAAAACTTATTCGCTGTTCGCTGATGTCATGTTGATTTTTCTGTTATCCAGTTGTAGTTTCTCTTTATTCTTTGATGGGTTATCCTCTCTTTGCTTTGTGTTACAATTTTATTTATCACGTTCTGTTTCATAAATGTTTTTTGTCATTTCTTTATATGTTGTTTTATTCATTTTTAAATTTGATGAAATATTTTCAAAATTTTAACATTTATGTGTAACGGTTTTTTTTTTTATCATTTTGAAGGTTTCGTTATTATTACTGTTGTTTAATTTTTTTTTAGAGATTTTTTATATTAGTTTACCGGGTTTACACAAATTTTTAGAAAATTTATTTTTAATATTTAGTTTGTTTTTAATTTTCTTCTAATTGTAATTTGAAGCGTTTTTGTTTATTTAGTAGCATTTAGTTCAAACTTATCATGGTTAAATTCTAATTTAGCAAATTGTTGTTTTTTTCCATATTAAAGATTATACGCATTCAATTTTGAAAGTTTTATTTTTCCACTGTTTTTTTTGTGTAATTAGTATTGTTGGTTTTATTTTATTGCTTTCTTTTTATTTTGTCACATTAGTTTCTTAAAAGAACGTTTGTTTTTTTGGTTTTTGTTTTTCCATTTATTAAATTAAAATTTTTTTGCATTATTTTGCATGTTTCAGAACTACCGTTTCTTTTTACGTATTATTTATTTTATTATTTTGGACAAAACTTAAAGGTTATACTTGTTAAAGTGGGAAATAACGGTGTTAAGTGTTTTTGTTGAATTTTTGGTCACTTTTTTCATGGGTTTATGAAATGAATTTTTGTAAAATTTAAATTATATATAAATAGAACATTTTTGGTCTTCAAAGTTTAGTAACGTCATGATGCTTGTTAGGAAAAGACCTAACCACGTGCTTGATTACTAAGAAGACAAGAATGGAGCAAAATTGATTATTAATAGGTTTTTTGTTAAAGTTCTGCCTATTATGGAGGCTCTAACTTTTCTAAAACTTCGGGTTCTGATGAGATCTTTAGCCAGATCGAAATACTAGTATCAACCTAGCTAATATGTTTGATTTGCTTTATTTTTGTAAATATACGGAGGTTGAAAGCTCGTTATAAATTGAAAATAACATAAAAATAATCTCGATGTGTATAAAAACAAAAAACTAATATAACTGTAAAAAATATTACTTGAGCCAGAGTACAAACTAAAATTTTTTTATATAAATAGAACATTTTTGGTCTTCAAAGTTTAGTAACGTCATGATGCTTGTTAGGAAAAGACCTAACCACGTGCTTGATTACTAAGAAGACAAGAATGGAGCAAAATTGATTATTAATAGGTTTTTTGTTAAAGTTCTGCCTATTATGGAGGCTCTAACTTTTCTAAAACTTCGGGTTCTGATGAGATCTTTAGCCAGATCGAAATACTAGTATCAACCTAGCTAATATGTTTGATTTGCTTTATTTTTGTAAATATACGGAGGTTGAAAGCTCGTTATAAATTGAAAATAACATAAAAATAATCTCGATGTGTATAAAAACAAAAAACTAATATAACTGTAAAAAATATTACTTGAGCCAGAGTACAAACTAAAAATTTTTTATATAAATAGAACATTTTTGGTCTTCAAAGTTTAGTAACGTCATGATGCTTGTTAGGAAAAGACCTAACCACGTGCTTGATTACTAAGAAGACAAGAATGGAGCAAAATTGATTATTAATAGGTTTTTTGTTAAAGTTCTGCCTATTATGGAGGCTCTAACTGTTCTAAAACTTCGGGTTCTGATGAGATCTTTAGCCAGATCGAAATACTAGTATCAACCTAGCTAATATGTTTGATTTGCTTTATTTTTGTAAATATACGGAGGTTGAAAGCTCGTTATAAATTGAAAATAACATAAAAATAATCTCGATGTGTATAAAAACAAAAAACTAATATAACTGTAAAAAATATTACTTGAGCCAGAGTACAACCTAAAATTTTTTTATATAAATAGAACATTTTTGGTCTTCAAAGTTTAGTAACGTCATGATGCTTGTTAGGAAAAGACCTAACCACGTGCTTGATTACTAAGAAGACAAGAATGGAGCAAAATTGATTATTAATAGGTTTTTTGTTAAAGTTCTGCCTATTATGGAGGCTCTAACTTTTCTAAAACTTCGGGTTCTGATGAGATCTTTAGCCAGATCGAAATACTAGTATCAACCTAGCTAATATGTTTGATTTGCTTTATTTTTGTAAATATACGGAGGTTGAAAGCTCGTTATAAATTGAAAATAACATAATAATAATCTCGATGTGTATAAAAACAAAAAACTAATATAACTGGAAAAAATATTACTTGAGCCAGAGTACAAACTAAATTTTTTTTATATAAATAGAACATTTTTGGTCTTCAAAGTTTAGTAACGTCATGATGCTTGTTAGGAAAAGACCTAACCACGTGCTTGATTACTAAGAAGACAAGAATGGAGCAAAATTGATTATTAATAGGTTTTTTGTTAAAGTTCTGCCTATTATGGAGGCTCTAACTTTTCTAAAACTTCGGGTTCTGATGAGATCTTTAGCCAGATCGAAATACTAGTATCAACCTAGCTAATATGTTTGATTTGCTTTATTTTTGTAAATATACGGAGGTTGAAAGCTCGTTATAAATTGAAAATAACATAAAAATAATCTCGATGTGTATAAAAACAAAAAACTAATATAACTGTAAAAAATATTACTTGAACAAAAAACTAATATAACTGCTAAATTTTTATGTTTTATTAAAATAAATCCATATATATTCACTGTGTAACTTTGGTTTTGACTTTTTTGTTTAATTTTATGTAATTTATACTTATATTTATTTAAACTTAGGTTTATTTTTTTTCCACTGTTATTCTTTTGCTTTTATAAAAATATAATTTTCTTGAAAGAATTTTTTCAAATATATACGTTTTTTTTTTTTTCAATAGCCTATATTTTTTAATGTTAGGCAATTCAAATTTGGTTAATTATTTTTTTGTTGTTGTAATGATTAAGAATTTTTAATTCTGTTCTTCTTTGAACTGAAATCACGTTTTGGCAGGATCGCCATGTAAGCTCTCATATATTAAAACTGCACTTCTTTTAGCTTGATTTACAACTAAACTCCTTTTATTAATCCATTGTCTTATATTCTAATTATCTTATTCGTGTATGATTAGTTGTAGTAAATAGTAGTAACATATTTAATACTTATATCGATAAAGTACAGAGTTTGGCCCTATAATTCATTAATAAATTAATATTATTGTACTAACACCCAACACTAACAATCCGCACTTTTCGAATTTCAAAATTAAACTAAATTAAACAAGCGTATATGCCTCTGACTCATCGTATGCAAACTAGGGAATTCCCTTTTTTTCGCTTTATTCACATTGTGTTTGATTGATCAAAAATAATCGAAAAAAAAGTATACTTGTAATCCCGGATAAAAAAGGTTAATAGATGCAAAAAAAAAAATTTAAATCGATGCAAAAAAAAATATATTTTTTTTCATTCCCGGATAATTGATGTTGTCGGTTAAGCGAATCACGGATAATCGAGGTCTCACGGTATTATTCAATTTTGTTTTTAATATTTATATATTAACTCAATTTAATGTGACGAAAATAAATCAAAGAAACAATATTCCTTCTCTTGAAGACATACATGTGGCAGAAATGATTTGGAAAAATAGCATGAAACGCGAATATTTGAAGTGATATTTAATGTGAATACATTTTTACAATAGTGTGTTTATTAAATATTAAAATCAGATTAAGAATATTTACAAATTTTTTTTTGACTTTATTAAATATTTGAGCTCTAGCTGACCTGGAGCTAATTATTTAATATAGTCATTCATTTCAAAGGTCGAAAAACATTTCATAATTTATAAAGGTTTTTTTTTTGTAAATATTTTTTTTAAATGCTGGTAACGTTGTTTTTACTGCTTTTGTAGTTGTTTTTACTACATTCGACAGTTCATTTTTAACAGTTAAAAATATCTACACATTGCAGTTGATTTATTCTACCTAAATAAATTTCTTAGTGTGGTTCGAAAAACATACACTGTGTCTAAAATGAGTTAAGCCACAGAAAAGAGTAAAAATGTGTTATATCACAACGATATTACTGGAGATCTGAATAACATTTATACCACTTGTAACAATTTTTTTTATTTGGACTATTATTTACAATTTTTTATTTTACGATTTTGCAAAATATGATGACGATTTTTTCTGGAAAATTTGACGATTTTATGCTCAACAAACCTGGCAACACTGTATGTTATTGGCAACAATCAGTGTTGCCAGGTATGTTGAGCATAAAATCGTCCAATTTTAAAATAAAAATCGTCAAAATCGTCATTATATTTTCAGAAATCGTCAAAAAATCGTCAAAACAAAAAATATTTGTTACAAGTGGGATAAAGTTTTAATAAAAAAAAGAATAATAATGTAATTCCCATTTCAATTGCTCATGTGCTATCGGTGTAATATAATACGATGTTTTACACTTTTCTGTAATTTAAACTTCGAAAATTATGGTATTTTATAACGATAGCACTTTACCGCTTTAACTGTTAATTCCTTCTATATAATTCTGTAAACACCACTTCAGTAGCACAATTTTTAAATCTTAAATTCTTTTACATAGTTTAGAAATTTTTTAACAATGTTATTTTCTTTAATTATTAAATTTGGACTTCCATTAACGAATTAAAGTTTCAAATTGCATTACATGTGATGACTTAGTTTAATACAATAAATTGTAAAATTTTTGATTATTTCATATTTTTCATTTTGGGTTGGTTTTTATTTTAATATTGCTAAAAATTATTTATTATATTATTTATTATTTATACTATTATTTATTTTTATTTAAATATTGTTTATTACTGCATGTTTTTCCATTTTCAAATATAAATTGTGAATATCTGAAGTTTCACTTTGGAACACTTTATTTATATTATTATTAGGCCTGTTTTTTAAGCACCGAATTTATTTTTGTTTCGCAAAAACTTGGATGTTTTTTTTTAATTTAAAAAATATTTTATTTTTATCTCAATCTTACACTAATTAAACTTTATAAAAATATAAAAAAAGCAGGGTTGGCATTCAATAACTTTTCATAATAACGATTGGCTATCACAGTAACACTAATAGCGGAATGGAAATTTAAAAAAAGCGATTCCATTAAAGACATGTTTCTTCTTATGTAAACGGTTTTAGTTTTCTATTTAACCTTTTTGATTTTGAAATATCTTGAACTAGATAAAGTCAAAATAACGCTAAAATACCGAAACGACGATTTATGACATTATTTTGTTGATGTAACAAAATTTAATCTGTAGAATTTTAAGTAAACCCTGTAAAGACACATGCCACTATTTTAATCGTAGCTTTAAAATGTTCATAACGGCATTAGTGTGGCCGTGGCAGGCAACTGCCATTGCAATGAAAAGGTACTGTTTGCCAACCATGAAAAAAGTGATCACATACTAAGGGAACTTCTGTTGTAAATATTTGTCGTTGTTTCAGTTGTAATGCAGTATCTTTATTTTTAAGTGAAAAAACAGTCATTTGTAGAAGAAATTTAATTTTTGACTACAATTGTAGTTCATTTAAAAAACAAACCACATTAAATTACAGTATTATGATTTTACATTCATTTTATACAGTATTTTTTTTTATTTAAAAAAATAAAACAAATTAATGTTTGTTTATTTTTTACAACACTGACTGAACCACTCATTAATAATACAATTGTAGTTAATTTTTTAAACTGTAAAAAACAAATGACTATGATAATTGAATTTACTAAAATGTAAGACGTTGTTTTTTCAAGTGAAATTTCATTTGTTTTTAGCTACATTTGCAGTGGTCTTTACCATTATTAAGTGCAGAAAATAAATTAAAATAAACCTAACATGAATCCATTAAATAACTTTTTTGCTAAACTTTCAATAAAAAATAGTTTTTAATTTTAACGAAATAATAAAAATCCAAAAATAGATCCGGTGATTTTTAAATAATAGCAAATAAACATGTTTTGCTGACATATTAAACGTTGGTCAAAAAATCGTCATTTTGGAAGCAAAAATCATCAAATCGTCATTTAGTAATTTAGGTACTAGAAATCGTCAAAATGACGATAAATCGTCAAACCTGGCAACAGTGGCAACAATAAATATGTACTCTTTAGAGCGTGAGTATTGTTTACTTTCCCCCAAAATGTGATCGAGAGCTGCGTGTGGTACTTTAAATAAAAATATATGTGTGTGTGGAGTATACTCGCACTACATATTTACAATTACGCCCAACGATGGATCCAAATAAAAACCAACAGAATGAACAGAGTTTGTCAAAGTACGACAAAAATAATAGTACAAGATTTTCCAGTATAAATAAAGAGAACGTTCATGTAATACATATTGAATAAAGTATCTATACTACTATAGTTACATTCCCAATGTATATTTATTTATAAGTACCTACATACATATTTGCAAATCGATAGGTACACATTAACTAATGTATTTCGGATTTGAAAAGTGTATTTAGTATGTGTTACAAACAAAAAAAAGTGAAAAACAAAAGGGTGCTGTGAAATATCGAAAAAAAGAAATCAAATAAATGTAGTATTTAAAAATAATTCAAGTTCATTTGTGGTTATTAAATGATCAAAATTAATTACTTTCAAAAATAAACATTTATTTATTTATGCACACATGCTGAATGAAGTATGTATCTTAAACTAAATAAAGTGAGTGCATTTATTTTATCTACAAAAAATCAAATATGTATATCTTTTTTTGCAACTAAATAAGAACAAGTGGAAGCATTAAAGTCCGATGTGCCGAATTTGGTATAAAAAAGATTAAATTCGCCTGTGCCGAATTTTTGGATTCCCTCCATCACGGTGTTTTCATTAACCAGGGAAAGTGCAAACAATATAAATATCTATATTCTTTGTAAAAATAACAAAAATAATGTTGTTTTTATAAGTAAAACAAAATATGACTGACTGATTAATGTAAAAAGAAAAAATGATCAAAAGAAAAAATGGTTAATTAACCCATTCCTGCCTAATGGGTATTTAAATACCCAAGAAAATGTTGACATTAAAAAAATTTTAGAGCGGACCAGGTGAGAGATATCACGGTAATTTTTTTTTATAACAAAGAAGAAAGATGGGCCTTAAATAAAAAAAATGTAACCGAATATTTTTTTGGGGCTTACATTTTTATTTTTACAGCTCAAAATAGCGGTTTTTTCACTGTCGGAAAATGGAGAGGAAAAGTGCCTCCAAACATAGAAAAATGGCAATTACAAAAAACGTGTACCCTTACCGGATAGCTATTGGTGTCCTCTATTTAATAGAGAAAGCCGAACAGAAATAAGTTTACACACCTGAGCGTGAGTTCAGTTCTAACGAAATTGGGTATTTAAATACCCAACAGTCCATGGTGTGTACTAAAAATAAAATTTTTTTGCAATAAGGAAATATTTATTTTATTTTGAATAAAACTCACATTTAAATCAAAAAGCTTGTATTTTTATTTAGAAAACGTGATATTTGTTAAAAATAAATTATTTAGCTTTAGCAATTTTCTTCTCATCTGGCTCAACACCATTGTGGTAATCCAGGAAGCAGGGAGCAGGATGCAAGTTCACCTGGCACTTCAAGCAACCATATTCAGTTTTGCCACCACATTGAGAGCAACGATGACGAGAATTGAGTTTTCCAATGAAGTGATCCACACGGTCGTAACGCATTACCTGTTGTGCCCCGGAAGCGGTCATTCTACCCGTATGACGACAATTTGACTTTATCATAATCGATTCGCACACCTGTACTTGGAAGTCGTATTAAGACATGGGTGTTTTCTTTTCGTACTTGCGACAAAAACAATGAAGTTTCCATGCATTTACCATAGCCGCATCAAACGCATTTGTGATTAATGGCCAGTACCACTTTTTTCCCCGAATCCGAATTCGGTAATTGTTCATTGCATTGTCAAAAAAGTCCACGCCTCCCATGAAATTATTGTATTGGTTGACCAAATGCGGTTGTTCAATCGTCACCATTTTCAGTTGCTTTCGATCGTACCGTTTGGCACGGACCATTGGTGCATGGCACGAGAAATTGGACAGTCAAAAATGTATTTGTGGCAAGGTGTGGTAACCAGTGATATACAATACGCCCAAAAACGTTTTCATTTCACTACTTGATGTAATAAATGATGGGCAATTGTTGGTCACAGCATATTGGTTGGTGGAAGTGACCAAGAGGTTGAAGACCTCCTCATCAATGAATTTTTCCCAAATCTGCACTGGATTAAAGCTGCAATTTGTTCATACAACGCTTTGTATGAAGTTGCCGTATCATCAAATGGAATTTTATTGAATTGATAATTTTGCGACCGAGACCATCTTGGTTTCATTTCTTGATCAATTCTGGGTCGCTTCGGTGCATTTCTTGATTTCAGAGTTGATTTACGACCGCGGCCACTAGATGTTGAGGCCACCGGTGCATCATTTTCTTCTTCAGTTTCGGGTTCATTTACGTCATCCATATCATTATCACCACCCGATGGCATGTGCTCATTGCTGTCATCGTAAACACATTCAATTTCAAACTGTCCGGCAATCTCCCGAGGCAACTCCTGTTCATCGCGCAACAATTGAACATTGTCGTCCAAATCCTCATTATCACTAAGATTGTCGACAACATCGGGTGGCGTTATTATGACGTCAACGGTGTCTGCGTGTTCTACAAAATTCTCTCCTGCATCACTATCTTCATCAGACCAACTATCAAAAATAGCTTGCATTTCGATAGCAGTCACAACTTTCTGTCGACGAATCATTTTAAATCCAAATATTCCGTTTTAGATAACGACAATCTGAAAATGGATGAATATATTCATAATTAAACGATGAAAATATTTGTCAAATATGATATAAAAAATTATTGTACTTACAACTGTTTATAGGCAGCAAGCTTAGAACTTTTTTCTATTTTATTACACCTTTTTCTTATTACTGTGAACTTTTTTTTTACATGTGGGATGATAATGCATAAAAATGACACTAAGCGAATGAAAACAGTATACAAAATGTCATAACAATAGCATGTTGATTTTTCGGCAGAGATGGAAAAGTGAAAGTAAAACTATTACACCAATGCCTGTTGGGTATTTAAATACCCATGTCATATCTCAGGTGTGTGTCCAGGTAAAAAATTTTTGTTTGTTCCTATCAACTTCTGTGTTCTCCTGGACACATATATCCAAATTTGATTAAGATCGTACGAGCCGATCTATGAGCAGGCATTAATGGGTTAAAGTTTACTAAAATGAATTTGAAATTGTGCATGCTTATAACAGTGGGTCTTCAAGGGTGAAATGGTTATTCTGATTACATAAAGAAGAACGTGTCTTGAAAACTAGATATATTTTTAAAGTACCATTATGATGTTAAAAACAGTGTTGCAAAATTCGCCTGTTGTTTTGTATAAAAAAGAATCGTCTCTTTGCCTACATAATAATGAAAGTAATAAGGATTATTAAAATATATTTTTTGGATCATTACAAGAGATGCAATGAATACAAACGCATCAAAACAGTTTCGAATAATCAGAATTTTAGATAAATTTAAGTGAACAAAAATACGCATGCGGAGACATACATAATGAAATAATTATGAAATACCCGTTTACATTACAACACATGTGTTTATACTATACATTACATAAGTAAAACGGAAAGTCAAAAATTAGAAAAGAAAATCTTTCGAGTGTTTGGGGTGTTTTCGAGACACACAAAATTAAAAAAACTGGTATTTCAAATTATTGCTTTTCAGCTTAGTTGCTTGTGCAATTCGATTGGTTTTTAACTTTTTACTTTTTACATCTCAATACTTTAATTTAGATTATTTTTGTATGTATCAAATAAAAATTAGGGGTTTTAAGGAAAAAATGCATATAATAAAGAATTTTAACTCAACTATTTTGTTCTATCTTTTTTCTAATTGGTGATTTTTTGATTTGTTGGGGTTAACGAAAAAAGATATCTGGCAAGCCTGGTATATGGAAAACAAAAGAATACTTTACAAATTCGCTTAAACATTTTTCGAGGGCTTCTCACATTTGCAATCATAACCAGTGCTGCCAGGTTTGCAGAGCATAAAAACGTCAAATTTTCTAGAAAAAATCGTCAAAATCGTCATCATATTTTGAAAAATCGTCAAAATAAAATATATTTGTTAGAATAGGGATAAAGTTTTAATAAAAATAAAATACAATAATGTAATTCAAATTTCAAATGTTAACGTGTTATCGTTGTAATATAACACGATTTTTGACACTTCTCTTTGGTTTAAACTTCGAAAATCATTATATTTTACAGCGATATTCATATTTATAAAATGTTGAAAGATCAAATAAATACAACTTTAAATGAAACAAATTTTACCACTTGAACTTTCAATCACTTATCTACATAATTCTGTGAACAACATTTCAGTAGCACAACTTTTTAAATCTTAAATTCTTTTACAACATTTGGAAATGCTTTAACAATAAGTCTGTTCGATTACTTTTCCAGTAAAATTCAGTAAAAATGACTCAGTAACAAAATTACAAAGAGTAAGACAAATTTACAAAAAAGTAAACGAACGGAAAATGTGTAGGAATTATTAAATTAGATAAAACAGCTTGTTTTAAATATTTAAAAAAAAATCAACTGGTCATTATGGAAAAGATAAAAGTTAATTGAAATTGTCGACCAAAAAGAATTTAAATGTTTTTTAACTTCTTCCATAGTTAATTATTTAATATTTTTCACTTTATATCCATAAACAATTATAATTTAATGTAATATTTGCTTTTATTTACTAAATATACAATCATATTTTTTCTATCATATGCTTTTTTCTTATTACAAATTTTTACTGGCAAAAATGTATCCAGTAAAAACTTGTAAGTTCTTTGGCATCTAACTGTCACTTTACTCTCTATTTTTACCAGTTTTAACTGAGTATTTGTGTAAAGGAACACCTTCCAGTAAAAACTTGTACAAATTTTTGTGTTATCGAACAAACTTAATGTTATATTTTTTAATTATTAAATTTTGGCAATTTATTTATATTATTAGGCCTGTTTTTTAAGCACCGGATTTATTTTGTTTCATTTAAAGTTGTATATATATCAGCTTTCAACATAAAATATATTCGGGCTAGAGATCTGTTTGTTTCGTAAAACAGTCCATGCCTTGTTTTTTAACATAAAATTTTTTTTTATTTTTATTTAAATCTAACACCAATTAAATTTTATAAAAATGTCAAAAAATGTTCTAAAAATATAAACACAGAAACAAAATTAAGCTAAACCCATAATGAATTTATAAAAAAATAAATCCGGTTTGGATAAAGTTTTATTTAATTCTAGGATTTGCATTTTTGGAAAATTATATTTCACATCATATTAGCAAATAAAGGTTAGCTTTCGATAAAAAAACAATGTTTTTTTTTTAATTTTTAACGAAATAATATAAATTTAAAAATCGAGCCTACGATTTTATGAGAATGATAAATAAATAGGTCTTGCTGACATACATATTAAACTATTGTCAAAAAATCGTTCAATAGTCATTTAGTTATTTTGGGTATTAAATATCGTCAACATGACGATAAATCTTCAAACCTGGCAGCACTGTATGCGATTGCTACTAATGTATACATACGTATGTACATACATACAGCTACATTAATAAAATCAATATTGCTACATTAAGAAAATCAAATAACTTTTTTTTTTCAATACATATAAATATTTTTTTATTTTTTCATTTGAAAAGCAATACATTTTTATTAAGTATTTTTAATGGGTCTTAAAAAACAATGTAATTAAAATGACTAACACGGCCGATGACATCAAATGCAAGCGAAATTATGTGCAAATTACAGAGATAATTCCAAGCTAAGGGGCAAGTCTACTGCGTTCAATTGGCTTGTTATTTGATTTTTTAAAGGAGAGAAATGAAAGTCCTTAAACAGAACTGTCCGTATTGACTGTCTGGTGATACATATATGAGCAAAAATATTCCTTGTCGAAACTCTAGAGGAGTGCCGCCTAATGTGCCCCTTAAATTTGTTTAGGCGGCAACGCCAGCCTCCAAAGCATTGTAGTGGCGCACAATCAAAATGTTAGTTTAATTGCCCCATTCGTTCATTTTCCTTAAATTGAAAGACGAATCAATGAAACCAAAAAAAATGGAACCGATTAATAACTTAGAAAAAAAGTTATTACGTTTTTGTTTTGTAGTGGCATTTATCAGCCACCCTGTATTACAAAACAAAACAAAAAACCAGGGACCGTAACAATTATTCCTTTTTTCATAAAAGTCAGATGATAAAAGTTATTTTTTGATTTTTATTTTTTCGAGTAAAAATAAAAGTTATTTTTTGATTTTTATTTTTTCGAGCAAAAATAAAAGTTATTTTTTGATTTTTATTTTTTCGAGCAAAAATAAAAGTTATTATTTGATTTTTATTTTTTCGAGCAAAAGTTAAAATTATTTTTTGATTTTTATTTTTTCGAGCAAAAATAAAAGTTATTTTTTGATTTTTATTTTTTCGAGCAAAAATAAAAGTTATTTTTTGATTTTTATTTTTTCGAGCAAAAATAAAAGTTATTTTTTGATTTTTATTTTTTCGAGCAAAAATAAAAGTTATTTTTTGGTTTTTATTTTTTCGAGCAAAAATAAAAGTTATTTTTTGATTTTTATTTTTTCGAGCAAAAATAAAAGTTATTTTTTGATTTTTATTTTTTCGAGCAAGTATAAAAGTCATTTTTTGGTTTTAATTTTTTTTTTACCAAAAATAAAAGTTATTAACTTTGTTATTATGATTTTTCAGCAAATATTTTGCAATGTTATTTTTTGTGATAACTGTATTAATATATATTATTATACATTTTTTAAGTATCTAACTACAAGACAAACATCTATATTTGTACGAGCAGTGCGCCAATTTTCAAAAAAATCGTCATATTAAAAATAAGTTTTACTGATTATAAAACTCGAAAATATTACAAAAGGCAACCATAAAATTTATATATTATATGTATATATTTATATATTATATATATATAATATAACTGCGTTATTTGTTATTTATTCGTTATAAAAATAAAAATTTATATCTAAAATAACGTTACTGCTAAAGTACCGTTAACGAAATAAATAAAATACCGTTAACGCTAAAATCCCATTACCGAAATAACTGAAGGATCGTTACCCCTAAAATACCGTTACCGAAATAAAAGAAAATAGCGTTACCCTTACCAATAACCACATAAAATCGGTTACCATCCATGTTCATAATCAACACGTACAAATAGAAAAAAACCCAAAAAATATTGTTGTTGTTTTTTGCAGGGACCGAAAATAACAGTTATTTACAAATTTTTAAACAAAAAAAGCAATTAGAAGTAAATGTCGGAAAACTGTTTCAAGTATACCATTTTGATCCTTATGAACTAGTCTATAATAAAATGCATTGCTTTTTAAAATTTTGATTTTTATTTTTTTTTAGCAAAAATAAAAGTTTTTTTTTGATTTTTATTTTTTTGAGCAAAAATAAAAAATATTTTTTGATTTTTATTTTTTCGAGCAAAAATAAAAGTTATTTTTTGATTTTTATTTTTTCGAGCAAAAATAAAAGTTATTTTTTGGTTTTTATTTTTTCGAGCAAAAATAAATAAAAGTTATTTTATGATTTTTATTTTTTCGAGCAAAAATAAAAGTTATTTTTTGATTTTTATTTTTTCGAGCAAGTATAAAAGTCATTTTTTGGTTTTAATTTTTTTTTTACCAAAAATAAAAGTTATTAACTTTGTTATTATGATTTTTCAGCAAATATTTTGCAATGTTATTTTTTGTGATAACTGTATTAATATATATTATTATACATTTTTTAAGTATCTAACTACAAGACAAACATCTATATTTGTACGAGCAGTGCGCCAATTTTCAAAAAAATCGTCATATTAAAAATAAGTTTTACTGATTATAAAACTCGAAAATATTACAAAAGGCAACCATAAAATTTATATATTATATGTATATATTTATATATTATATATATATAATATAACTGCGTTATTTGTTATTTATTCGTTATAAAAATAAAAATTTATAACTTACGGAATTTCAACTCAAGAAATTAAAATAAATATCAAAAATAACTTTTATTTTTGCTCGAAAACATAAAAATCAAAAAATAACTTTTATTTTTGCCCGAAAAAATAAAAATCAAAAAATAACTTTTACTTTTGCCCGAAAAAATTAAAACCAAAAAATAACTTTTATTTTTGCTCGAAAAAATAAAAATCAAAAAATTACTTTTATTTTTGCCCGCAAAAATAAAAATCAAAAAATTACTTTTATTTTTGCTCGAAAAAATAAAAATCAAAAAATAACTTTTATTTTTGCTCGAAAAAATCAAAATCAAAATATAACTTTTATTTTTGCTCGAAAAATTAAAAATCAAAAAATAACTTTTATTTTTGCTCGAAAAAATAAAAATCAAAAATAACTTTATTTTTGCTCGAAAAAATAAAAATCAAAAAATATTTTTTATTTTTGCTCAAAAAAATAAAAATCAAAAAAAAACTTTTATTTTTGCTAAAAAAATAAAAATCAAAATTTTAAAAAGCAATGCATTTTATTATAGACTAGTTCATAAGGATCAAAATGGTATACTTGAAACAGTTTTCCGACATTTACTTCTAATTGCTTTTTTTGTTTAAAAATTTGAAAATAACTGTTATTTTCGGTCCCTGCAAAAAACAACAACAATATTTTTTGGGTTTTTTTCTATTTGTACGTGTTGATTATGAACATGGATGGTAACCGATTTTATGTGGTTATTGGTAAGGGTAACGCTATTTTCTTTTATTTCGGTAACGGTATTTTAGGGGTAACGATCCTTCAGTTATTTCGGTAATGGGATTTTAGCGTTAACGGTATTTTATTTATTTCGTTAACGGTACTTTAGCAGTAACGTTATTTTAGATATTTCGCTAACGTTATTTTAGGGAAAAATATTTTTCAATTATTTTGGTAACGGCATTTTAAGGGTAACGTTGCACTCACAATATTTTTTCCGTAGAGACTACTGAATATACACATTAAATTAACTGAAAATCAGTTAAAAACAGGACTACTTACTTTTCGTTTAAAAGAATTGTATTTTTTAGTTTATTTTCAACTGTTTAATATTAATTGACAAAATCCATAAAAACAATAGATTGTTTTCGTTTATTTCAATACTCAATATAATATAACAACTCTTTTTTTAAATAGAAAATTTTAACTGAATATTTTAACTATTACGGAAAGTCCGTTTTTTTGTTTTGTAACAAAGGGGTTTTAAACCTTTATTAATTATTTTATTATATTTTATTTAATTATTGCTGGTTCGAATAAGGCTGTATAAACGCCAGTATTCGCCCTCAGCATAAGCTAGTCACAACTGGTCACAAAGGTCCTCTTGTGTCTTAGCTTTATAATAAGTTATGCCTTTTTAAATAAAAGACTTGCGTTTAAATTTAATTAACTTTATTCTTTAAGTGTTACATCGGGACTGACAAAAATTATAAAAGAACATAACTAACTAACCTCTAGTAGAATTGAAAATGTAGTCTAGTAAATAAAAGAGATCAATAACTAATGACAAGTAAATGTAATAGATAATAGATAATGAGAATGAGTGTAAATTAAAACATCTCTTCAATTATTATACTGAAATTATCTCAAATTGGTTATTTTTAATGTAAATTATTAGGGTTTCCAATACTAGACATACAATAAAGATAGCAAAAACAATAATGACATATAAAACAATAATAATCAAAATAAAACATAATTGATGAAAAAAGGTAGATTAATAATTGAATAAAATAATAATAATTCAAGCCGCTACAGTTTATTTTTTTTTTGTTCAATAACAGACAGAACGTTAAAAAATATATTTCTTTGGTAATTTAACTGTATATTCCAGGAGTGTCCAAAAGTTCCTTATGGAAGAGCAAACACTAATACATTTAAAGAAAAACTAATTTTTATTCAACATTTTTTGTTGTAAAAACCAATACATACAAAGAAAAAAGAAAAAAATATTTCAATGTTTACCAGCAAAGCATACGAAAGTGTTGTTGCTTTGCGCTTGCGTGTATAAAGTGAAGAACGACAAAAAACTAATAAGACAAAGTTGTTTGTGTATTTCGTATTGCTAGTGCTGAGCGCTCTATATGTGTATTAAAACACACAGCCTATAGCTAAGTGTTTTTACAAAAACAAATGAGTACCAAGCGCATAGGCCGTGGGCACCCCTGGTATATTCCATTGAATCAACTTTACCGATTAAACTTTTAAATAACTGTTGATTTTTTATGGAAAAGTTCTTGTGAGTGTATTTTAGTTATTCATGTAATTTTAATGCACACCACAATTTTTAACCCCATTATGCCCGAGTTTTAATGACGGGCTAGTTTATGATCATACTTAGGGAAAATATATATGTTTACAGAATTTTTTTTGTTCAGATCTTCTTAGATTATTTCAGTAATGGTATTTTAAGGTATTCATATTTTAATTATATCGGTAACGGTATTTTAAGGATAACGATAGTCAGTTGAAAGGTGTTAGAATCTAAACGGTATGTTAGCAATATTAACAGCCATCCCTGATTGCGTATATTCTTGTGTATAAGCATTGAATGTACACTAAAAAAAAAAAGTTTGTAAAGTCAGCAAAAAATTTTGCTGAGTCAGCAAAATTTTAGTCAGGAGGATGCTTGCAAAAAAGTTGCTAATGTCAGCAAAATCTTTTGCTGAAAATCAGCGAGCTGATTTTTAGCAACAAAATTTGTAGATTCAGCAAAAGTTTTGCTAACACTTAGTAGATTAGAAATACAAAAGCCTTGCTAAAAATTAATACATTTTTTGCTGAATTTTAGTAGACTGAAAATAACGCAAAAAATTTGTAGAAAAATTGTAATTTAGTTAATTTATTTGCTGAAAATCATAAAACATATTTTTGTGACTCTTTTAAAAATAATTTACTATAATAACGAAATATAAAAATTTTCATTTTTCCACATTGACGACATGAGTTAATTTAATATCTGAAAATATATAGTAATAAATATATATAACATAACAAAAATTTTATTTCAATTACTTACATCAATGGTTGTCTAAATGATGCTATCGTTTAACTGCCGAAGATAATTATAGAAACGAAAAAATAAACAAAAACAAACGAAACGAAAAAACAACCCTTTTTTGCAATAAGAAAAAGGAACCATAAAAATCTACCTAAGATGTGTGTCTTTGTCTTTCACTTTACTCTGTCTACATTTCTGTATATGTTTGTTTGCAATTTGACTACACATATAAACATTTAGTTTAAATAAATAAATATTTTATTTTGTCTTTTATTTAATTAATAGACAATTATTTTCACAAGCCGGTGACAACGCAAAATTTAAGTTGTTTTAATCCTCAATTTTGTTTTATGTATGAAAAAGAGATACAAAAACTTCCATGGTTGATTTTTTTATATGTCTTATTAGAGTTGTACTTTTTAGTATCATTTTCCTCTTCTCTACTACATCTTGACATGCCGCGACATCTACTTCATTCTGCGTATATCTTTCAATCTGGTTGTCGTCCACACTATTAATGTGCTTATCAGCACAATTTTTTTTAGCAAAATTAATTAGTAAAACATTAGTATATTAGTAAAGCATTTGTATAAAACAGTTAAGTGCTGAATAAGTATAACAAAAATTTTAGCTGAAAACACGATTTTAGCAAAAAATTTTGCTAAAAAATAGTATACCTGATTTACAAGACGTTTTACTAACTTTTCTACTAACTTATTTTTTTGGGTGTACGTATGTATGTATGATGAAATAAATAGAATAATTTAAAATTTGCTTCAAAATTTTTAGAGGTCTTCCCACATTTTCACTCATAACTTTTGAACGCGTTAACTGATTTTGATCATTTTCACTAGAAAAGTGCTCATGATATCAACAAACAATTTAACTGAAAATTAGCAACACCTCTTCTGTATTGGCGGAATAATTTGTATTTCCACAGACAGACGGACGGACGGACATACGGACATGGCTATATCGACTTCTCTATTCATGCTGATCAAGAATATATATAGTTTATGGGGTCCCAGAATTTTTTTAAAAGAATTACAATCATTTGACAAAGTGAATATACCCTCCGCACTATGGGATGGAAGGTTTAAAAAAAACATGTGTTCCATATAAGCAATTTTCATTTTGTTTACTTTTTATTTCTTGACATTTTTACTTAAAAATACCTCTAACACAATATTGATAATTTGTGTGCATTTCATGTTTAAGGCATATCTAGACGGCAGAGAAAACTGTTGAGATTCCGAAAACAGTTATATTGTGAGTTAGGCGATCCATAACCAAGATCTGTTTTTGCTTTATGTTTAACATTTCCACTAAAATCTAGATGTGTTATGAACTTATTTAACCCAAAGTAAACAAATATATAATATTGTCTTATACTATTTCATCACAAAATATTATTATAATTTAGTGTAAATATTTTAATATGAGTCTAATATAATTATATCTCATTTGAGAAGTTCCTATATAACTACTAACACTAGGGTGGCATTTTGTTATATGGATTAACTTTTTTTTTCGGAATTTTAATGAATTTCGCTCGGAATATTGTGTCACTTGGTGTAAAAATTAGGTGAAAAAAGTCAAAGTTCAGATTTTAGAAAATTCTAAATTTTGAACAAAGTTTGCATTAAGAAAATCGAAAACATTTGAAAAAACGGCCAAAACTGAAAAAAAATTCCCAAAATTAAAAAAAAAATCTTCAAAATTGCTGAAATTTAAAAAAATTGCCAAAATTAAAATGAACTAAACTAAACAAAATTATAATTCTGATTATTCGAAACTGTTTTGATGCGTTTGTATTCATTGCATGTCTTGTAACGATCCAAAAATATATTTTAATAATCCTTATTTCTTTCATTATTATATAGGCAAAGAGACGACTTTTATATACAAAACAACAGGCGAATTTTACAACATTTTTTTTAACATCATAAGGAACTTTAAAAAAAATATATATATTTTTCAAGACACGTTCTTCTTTAGGTAATCAGAAAAACCATTTCACCTTTGAAGACCCACTGTTATAAGCATGCACAATTTCAGATTCATTTTAGAAAACTTTAATTAAACATTTTTTTCTTCTGACACATCCCAAGTACATTAATCAGTCATATTTTGTTTTACTTACAAAAACAACATTATTTTTGTTATTTTTACAAAGAATATAGATATTTGTATTGTTTGCACTTTCCCTTGTTAATGAAAACACCGAGATGGAGGGTATCCAAAAATTCGGCACAGCCGAATTTAATCTTTTTTATACCAAATTCGGCACATCGGACCTTAATGCTTCCACTTGTTTTTAATCGGGTTATTAGAAGTCGAAAGTTTCTGTGTTCACTAGGGTTATAATTTTTGACTTTTGTTTGCAATTATCAAATTTTGGCTACCCTAACCGTATATTAGTCCATAAAAATATATAGAAACGCAATTTTACTTTTTGCGCGGTTTTCAAAAGGTTTTTTACATAATCCTCTTTTTGTTTAATTAAACTAAACATTAATATATAGCAAAAATTTTAACGTAATTAGACAAAAATTATATCCTACTTAAAGGACAAAAACAGTGTTAAAATTTTACGTGTTTCGCGGATTTTGATAAAACAGATTAAAGCTTTGCATCGAGATATAGACATCAGAATTCGCAAAATAACGAACATAATAAGTAAAAAGTTATTTAAAATATGTTGTGCAGTATTATTGGTCAACTAGTACAACTTTAATATTAACAACTTGTAAAAATGCATTTAAAGGAAATGCATTTTATGCTGGGTGTTTTTGTTTCAAAATGACCTGAAAAAGCGATTTATATTATTAATACATTATTTCCCATTACGTGCTCATAGGTAAACATTTACTTAAACAAAAGTTGCAACCCTAGTGTGCACATATTTTTATAAGTTTCCACGGGTTACAAAAAAAACTACATAATCAAACTAAAAAATCTAATATATAATTGTTTAAGACATATGCAATTATATATGGTTAATCTATTTATGTACGAATACATATATAATTATTTAGATATAACACAAATAACAATTATATATAATAACCACGGACAGGAACTTCATGCACTTATGCGCCTATAATATGCATGAAAGTTCATAAAATATGCACTACAAATTAAAAAAATATGCACTTAACATTTTTTTGATCATTTTTTTTAGCAATTTTAATCTTAATTTGTATTGTTTAATATATTCTATGGACACCTTTTGTACAATTAAAACAAAATTTTAAATATTTATATGGAAAAAATACGCATTTAAAAAACAACTAGAGTCTGAATCTCTTAATCCCAGTTTGCATATAAAATTTAAGAGAACACTTAAAAGTGCTTGAGCAGCTTGGATCCTCTTTAATCAATACGATAATTAGTCAAATATAAAATAAAGTTGAAAATGATTTTTTACGAAAAACTAATAAAAATTCAATAGAAATATGCAAAATAAGTAAAAATATGCATTTAAAGCTAAATAAGGAAAAATATGCAATTCAAATATGCATTTAAAGCAAAATATGTAAAAATATGCATTTATAGCAAAATATGCTCTAACATATCGATGCCATTTTTATGAAAACTTTTTGATTCGCAAAGATATTTTGCTTTCTTACACTCAAAAAAAAAAGTTTGTAAAGTCAGCAAAAAATTTTGCTGAGTCAGCAAAATTTTAGTCAGGAGGATGCTAGCAAAAAAATTGCTAATGTCAGCAAAATCTTTTGCTGAAAATCAGCGAGCTGATTTTTAGCAACAAAATTAGTAGATTCAGCAAAAGTTTTGCTAACACTTAGTAGATTACAAATAAAAAAGCGTTGGTAAAAATTAATAAATTTTTTGCTGAATTTTAGTAGACTGAAAAAAACGCAAAAAAATTGTAAAAAAAATTGTAAGTTAGTTAATATATTTGCTGAAAATCATAAAACATATTTTTGTGATTCTTTTAAAAATAATTTACAATAATTACGAAATATAAAAATTTTCATTTTCCCACATTGACGACATGAATTAATTTAATATCTGAAAATATATAGAAATAAATATATATAACATAACAAAAATTTTCTTTCAATTACTTACATCAATGGTTGTCTAAATGATGCTATCGTTTAAATGATGCTATCGCAACTGCCGAAGATAATTCTAGAAACGAAACGAAAAAATAAACAAAAACAAACAAAACGAAAATAAACAACCCTTTTTTTTGCAATAAGAAAAAGGAACCATACAAATCTACCTAAGATGTGTGTATTACTCTTTCGCTTTACTCTGTCTACATGTCTGTATATGTTTTTTTCATTCTTGATTTTTTTACTTGTCTTGTTAGAGTTGTACTTTTTAGTATCATTTTCCTCTTCTCTACTACATCTTGACATGCCGCGACTTCTGCTTATCAGCACAATTTTTTTAGCAAAATTAATTAGTAAAACATTAGTATATTAGTAAAGCATTAGTATAAAACAGTTAAGTGCTGAATAAGTATAACAAAAATTTTAGCTGAAAACACGATTTTAGCAAAAATATTTGCTAAAAAATAGTATACCTGATTTACAAGACGTTTTACTAACTTTTCTACTAACTTATTTTTTTGAGTGTAGGGAAAAACTTGCTTTTGCATGAACTTCGGGTCCCTGTTAATAACGTATAGTATAATATTCAAAAAATGTATTTCATTATGGATAAAACGATATCTTCACTTATTCATAGTCATATATCATTTCATACTAGAAAAATGTATATCTTCTTTTGGATAAAATTTTATTTTGCCGCATTTTAAGTCTGATGGCTGTATATTACCCTGTCCCTAATTAAAAAACATTTGCGAATTTTGTCACGTACTCAAACGATAGGTATTATTAGGCTGTTTATGGATGAAAACCAACAATATTCTTGAGGGTATATGCTTATAATTGCTACCCGCGGCCTTTTTTAAAACTTTTGGACAAGCAAGAGTTAAAAGTTTGGCAATGCTGAGCATATTATGGGAAAAACATTTATAAAATGAACATAGATTAATTTTGTTTCACCACAGCATCATTTAGTTTGAAACAAGTAATTTTTTTTTATTACTTCCCGATGAAAAAATTTCTATGCTCATATACAATTTGATATCACTATATATGCGTATATCATATGCTATACTTAGTTTATGAAATTTGTATAATATGGCGTAATATATCATCATATATCATTGCATCGTATGTTATAAATTAGAATATCTTGTATATCTGCTCATATGAAATAAATATAGATCTCTATATGCCAAAACATATTATTATGTATAAATATTAGAGTTCGTTTTCAAATTTTTTTTTGATTTTGATTTCTGGATATTATCACTTTTTAGAAGGTTTTTGTATCAATAAAAATAATGGCGTATTTTTTTTTTTTTAATTCCAACTCCTTCCCGTGCCTATAGGCGACTAAAATCGCGGATTTTGGGTCCCTTTTCCCATACAACAAAAACGGCTTAATAAATGCCAAATCTGACTTCAGAATTCGACTCTACGGGAAAACTTAGGCCCATAAACTTTTTTTTAGTTTTTGGAATGCACCAGAATGCATAATTAGAGTGGTCCAAAAAATATTTTTAAAAAAAAAATTAAAATATTTATTTTTGTTAATATACAATGAAAAAATACTTACATCTGACAAAAATGGTCCAAAAATTTTAATTTTGTAGTTACCCGTTCAAAAGTTATTAAAGTTTAAAAATTTGATTTTTTAGTGAATACAAAATAATTTATTGCTTTTGTAATTTCTATTTAACAACAATTCTAATTAATTCTATTCCTTTCCACAGCAGATAAAGCTAAACAATTTAAATTATCTTTATTTTTAACTAAACACGAGTTGTTCAGACGCGAAATTATACCAACAAGTTGTTCGGTGTAAATACTTGTTGATTGTATATTTTTAGCTTGTTCGATTGCATTACGAAAACCTTTCTGGGCTGGCCACTCAACAGCGTTATAAAGCATAAAGGATATGTTAATTCCAAAATTAACCAGAGTTTTTAAACTTTGAAGAGTAATAAAATCAAACGGTGACTTACTAAAAGCGGAATCAAAATATGCCAACTTGTTAGCTGCATCAACAACATTATTAACCACTCTTCTCCCTCTTCTACTTCTATAAAATCTTTTTTATATAGCATTTATTATATTTTTAATTATATTTATTATATAACTTTTGAACGGGTTGCTATAAAATAAAAATGTTTGCATAATTTTTCTCAGCTAGGAGTACTTTTTCATTGTATATACATATAAAGAAAAATTAAATTTTTAAACTTTAATAACTATTGAACGGGTAACTACAAAATTAAAATTTTTGGACCATTTTTGTCAGATGTAAGTGTTTTTTCATTGTATATTATCAAAAAAAATATTTTAATTTTTTATTTACAAAATTATTTTTTTGGACCACTCTAATTATGCATTCTGGTGCATTCCAAAAACTAAAAAAAAGCTTATGGGCCTAAGTTTTAACGTAGAATCGAATACTGAAGTCAGATTTGACATATATTTAGCCGTTTTTGTTGTATGGGAAAAGGGACCCAAAATCCGCGATTTGAGTCGCCTATAGGAACGGGAAGGAGTTGAAATTAAAAAAAAAAATACGCCATTATTTTTATTGATACAAAAACCTTCTAAAAAGTGATAATATCCAAAAATCTATTTTTTAAAACTAACTCTAATAAATATATATAGTATTTATACAACATTAGTCGATATATGCGGTTTTTGCGCCAACTAAAAATGCGAAAGATAAATTTTTGAGAAAGATAAAAAATTTTTAGCCTTATGAGAAAAATACATTTCATTTTTTAAAACTTTTTTAGCCTTATGAGAAAAATACATTGCATTTTTTAAAAACTTTTTTAGCCTTATGAGAAAAATACATTGCATTTTTTAAAAACGTTTTTAGCCTTATGAAAAAAAAATACATACACTTATTTATATATCAAGTTGCATTTAAATATTTTTGTTTTTTATCTTTGCTAGCGGATATACATACAAACATACATATATACGTACAGACATTTAGCCTTATGAAAAAAAAAAAAAATACATACACTTAATATAGAGGTACTTATATATCAAGTTACATTTAAATATTTTTGTTTTTTATCTTTGCTAGCGGATATACATACAAAAATACATATATACGTACAGACATTTAGTTTTTTCTTTCATAAATTAGGTGTTTTGTTGTCAAGATCACTGACTTTTTTATTTCATGTTGAGTATGGTCAAGAGTAATTGTTTAAAAAAATGTATTGAGAAAGAAAATATTGATTTTGAGTGATTTAAATTTTATATGATTAAAAAAATTATATATAAAAGGAAAATTTTATACTAAAGATTTTATTTATAAAATTCATCAGGTGAAATAAACATACAAAGTTGTTCTTCAATTTTTAATAAACTTTTCCGCTCTATTAACAATACTTAAAATGGTATGATAAAAAATTATCTTTTATGTTTTTATATTTTATGCTTTTTTCTTTAATTTTATGCTTTTTTCTTTTTTTACGAAGAATTTCAAACTTTTAAGGGACGAATTTCACCTAACGGATTAGCTATTTTCGAATTAAAATATGATTAAATTTGTATATTTTATATGTTATATTATTATACATATTTTTTCAAAAATTATTAAAGGCATTATTTAATCTTAAAAATTCTTTAAACAGATTTAAAAATTGTTAGAAGTTATATTTTAACATTTAAAACATTATACACGTAACATTATAATTTTAATTAAATCTAAACACAAATAAAGAAAAACAAAATTTTTATTTTTTATATAAAAAATAATTAGAGTTTTATTAATTTCATATTGCATAACCGGATGTAAAGTAGACAAACATACAAATTATAAAGAAAATGCAAGTAAGCAATTTCAATTCTATATTTTTATTTTATACAATTTTTTTTTGGTTTTTTTTATTTTGTAAGCACATTGACTTTTTAAAACTTTAATCATAATAAATATTAAAGAAGACATGTGTTTACTAAATAGGGTTCGTTTTACCCTACGCCATGCATACAAAATTATTTTTCATAAAGGTGCTTTTTAAGAGATATTTCTTTAAATTCAAAATATATAGTTATGTTTAAAAATCCCCGAGATAAATTACAATTTCATTGTTTAGCTCTTCAAGTATACCCTGAGAACTCAAGGGCACTGGTTGACAGATATAATAAATGTACACAACATGCTCATGGTTATTTACCAATTGATCTTACTCAACAAATACATAACGCACTTAGATTTAGAACTGACATTTTTAATCAAAATTATTGTTCTATATTTTCACCTATTGATGATGAAATCAATTCTAAAATTACTGAAGGAGAACAAGCATATTCTCTATGTGCTTAAGAAAGCAAACAGAAAATTAAGAAATGCAATTTTAAAACTTGTTGATGACATTGTTATTAAAACTTTAAATGAAATTCTATTCAATATTACGAATAAAAATCATAAAATTAACAAATACGTTTTTGAAAAAATAAAACCATATAAAAACACAATAAGAAAAGTTTGCTCACCAAAAACATCTGTAAGCGTAAAGAGGAAACACCTTATTCAAAAAGGAGGATTTTTACCCGTTATAATATCTTCATTATTAAGCGGTGCAATAGGAAAAATTTTAGAAAATGTCAAATAATTTATCAAAATTAATTGTTATCAAGCCAACAACATTTGATCAGATTAATAGAAAAATATCTGATTCAAATTTTTTAACAACGTAAACTTCTCCCAATCTATGCATCTCATTCACTTAAAGATATTAATAAATGGTATGAAATTAAACAAGAATTAGCTAAATATTTAATTGGAAAACAAAAAAGTAATCCTACACTGGAAACTAGAATTGGAAATAAGTTGAAGAATTTACGTGATAATGAAACTCAAACTAAAAAAAATTATAAAAAACACATTAACACCCAAACTTTGGAGAACGAATTGGTAGATATGGGTACCCAAGCCAATTTTAATTTACCAGAAGAGATTTTTGTAGGAGAAAGTGATGACAACTCCCTAGATATGGATACAACTATACAAAAAATTAACCATAACTCAGCATCATTAACTGCTAAACGTCTTAAAAATTTCTCACATAAAGGATTACCGAAGGTTAGAAAATTAACAACAGAAGAAAACAAACCAGGCTTAAAACAAACCTTGCTAACATATCATTATTTACCTAGATTAACAAGAAAGCAACGAAAAGATGAAACTGACTCCGAAAATGTAAAATGGCAAATTATTTAATAAAAAGACATTGTTATTATTTGTAAACATATTCTTGTTTTATTTATTTACCATCTAAATATTTTATGTATTTGGATGCGAACAATTTATATGGTTGGGCAATGTCACAAGCATTACCAGAGGGTGAATTTGAATGGGTAAATGATGTGAACAATTTTGACGTTAATTTGATGTTTTCCAATCCCAACATTGGATATATTCTAGAGGGTGATTTAATTTACCCTTTTCATATTCATGAAAAACACAATGATTTTCCATTTTGTTGTGAAAATAAAAAAACACCACATGCAAAATAGAAAAAATTAGTAACGGATTTAAACGACAAAGAGCACTATGTCATTCATTATAAAAATTGAATGCAATGTTTAAAACATGGATTAAAACTCAAGAAAATACATCGAGTCCTAAAATTTAAACAATCGCCATGGCTAGAAAAATATATTTTATTAAATAACAAACATAGAAAAGAGGCTAAAACTACTTTTGAGAAATTTTTTTTTAAATTATTGAATAATGCTGTCTATGGGAAAACCATGGAAAACATAGACAAAAGAAAAATAGTAAGCCATTGGGAAAATGATGGTAAAAAATTGGGAGCCCGCGCTTTGATTGCAAAACCAAACTTCAATTTGGTTAGTGTATTTGAAGAAAATATGGTAGCGATTGAGTTAGAAAAAACCCATTCTTATTATAACAAACCAATTTATTTGGGGTTTTTTATTTTAGAAATTTCAAAATTTAAAATGTATGATTTTCATTATGAAGTTATGATACCGAAATATGGTGATAATATATTTCTAAACTATATGGACACGGATTCTTTTGGTTACACTATACACACTGAAGATTTTTATAAAGACATGATTAGTGATATTGATAATAACTATGACACATCAGATTATCCAATAAATAACCCGTTTAACATTCCACAAAAAAATAAAAAAGTTCTTGGTATGATGAAAGATGAAAACAATGGTGTTGTTATGAGGGAATTCGTTGGTTTAAGATCCAAAATGTATTCTATATTATTAGATGATTGTAAAGAAATAAAAAAAGCTAAAGGAGTAAAACGTAATGTTGTTGATAGACTAAAAATAATTAATTACACAAGGCAACAATTTTGAAAAAATTTTAGGGGCTTTGAAAACCACTATACAATTTTGATGTATTGTGGTCCCAGTAGTACAAATATGGTTCAATTTTGAAATTCTATGGAGAGGTTTTTTTTTAAAAAATTTTTAAGTAAAATTATAAATTTTTTTAGACGTTTCTCCACATAATTACTGATAATTAAAAAAAAATTAGATTTATTAAATTTAAATTTAGAAAAACTGAAATTTACATAGCCTTTAATCCGTTAATATATTGCGTTTCATTCGGCTCAGTAGTTTCGGAGTTATAATAAAAAATTGAGGGAAAAAATATTTTTTTTACGTGAAAATAGCAAATTTTTTTGTTTTAAAAAAAATCATAAAAAATCGAAAACGGCAAAAATCGTTCAGATTTATTGCTTTATCGCAAAGCCACATGTAATAGGAACAAAATGAGATATCGATCATAAAAATCGATTGATTTTTTTCGAATTTATTCACAATTAAGTGAATTTGCTCATTTTCACCAAATTTTAGTTTTTTGTCTGATATACATAAAATTGAGTAGTTAATGTTCTTCTTTCGATTGATTGAATTTTGAAAACATTTTCCCCATGCTATGTACAAATTTTCACATCAAAAATGCATTACATAGTAACATTCGTGTATTTTTTGGCAAAACCCTACCTAGAATATACTGATTCTATTCTTCGGAAAGACATTTGTGTTGGATGAGCTTAAATGTAAATAAATAAATAAATTAAATAGTAGAAAATTTATATTTTATTATTCACATTTATTATAATAAATAAAACAAGAAAATAAATAAATAAATATGTATTATAAACTACAAACTCTGAAATTTTCTTTTAGTCGATTTTCTACTATTGTTGAATAACGAAGTTTTACTCTGAATACTCCAGCAAAAATCAGCCATCATGTGTGCATCCCAGCGACCCTGGTATCGTTCCTCCATTGTCCGGATATCTTGGTGGAATCGTTCGCCCTGTTCTTCACTCAAGTCTCCTAGATTTTCAGGAAAACGATCTAAGTGACTGTGCAGGTAGTGTACTTTGATGCTCATGTTGCATCCAAGATTCTGGAAGTGAGTTAACATCTCTTCAACGTGCGCAACGTAATCATCACCCTTGTTATTTCCTAAGAAATTTTGAATAACCCATACAAACGAATCCCATGCATTCTTCTCAATTTCTGACATTGAACTGCCAAATTCAGTATCGTTCACCAATTTGCGAATTTGTGGGCCATCAAATATGCCTGATTTCAGCTTCTCCATACTTAGATTGGGAAACTTCCTTGAAATATACTGGAAACTATCTTTGTTAAGTGCTTTAACATATTGTTTCATCAGACCAAGTTTAATGTGAAGAGGGGGTAATATGATGCGATCTCGGGGCACTAGAGCCACATTTATAACATTTGGCGTACCTGGAACTAGTGTTTCCCTAGAAGGCCATTGTTTTCTCTTCCAATGTTCTGTTTTAGCTCTGCTGTCCCATAAACATATAAAACAAGGATATTTTGTAAAGCCGCTTTGTTGGCCTAAGAGGAAATTTACCATCTTAAGATCAACACAAATTACCCACTTATGTTCATCATACTTTATCTTCTTCATGACCAATGCAATTACAGAGTATTCTTCTTTTACTTTGGTTGAATGTGCGATCGGCAAGGAGTGAAATTTATTTCCATTATGCAAAAGGACACACTTCAAGCTGCGTTTTGATGAGTCGATAAATAAACGCCATTCGTTTGAATCATATCTCTGTAAGCCCATGGCAGTCATCAAACCAGAAATATCTGTGCAGTACACAAAGTCATCCTCTTCAGCAAAATAATGAAGTAAGTCTTTTTCTCGAGTACGGTAATACGGAACTTTAGTTTCTTTAGTTATGAGACCTGTTTCTTTCATCCGGGACGCAAGTAATTCAGAAGATCTTTTCGACAATCCAAGGTCTCTAATTACATCATTAAGCTGATCTTGATTCCATGGTCTCGGCGAGAAATGTTTGTGTCATTTTCAGCTGTAGATGGTAGTGCTGGATCTGACATATCTGATTGGTAAGACATACTTGAGGTTGAGTGTCCTGGTGAAGATGAAAGCACATGACTACAGCTTGCACCCCGATCTTGAGCATATTCTATTTCTTGTGAATGTAGAACTGCAAGTGTAAACCCATCAGCAGACCTCGTGGGGTAAGACCATCGCATATGTTTTCCAAAACCGCTTTTTGTACTTAAACAAAAATAACACTCGGATGCGTGGTTCGCTGTTTCTCTCCATAGCATAGGCTTCAAAATTTCCAAGTGTCGTCTGTTAAATGAAAAATCAGGAATATGAAGAATTCAAATTTTAATTAAGAAATATTGTAATTATAAAATATTCCAAATCTATTAATTTATACTTACTTTACGTTAGAAGACTTCATAGATAAATTCAATCGACATGGAATGCATATAGTACTCGGTGTCCAATGCTGGTTCAAATTGTGCGGATAGATATTATAGCAATCTTGATATGACTTTTGCAATGAAGTTAAGAAGCACTTCCGTTTTTTCCCGGTGATATATTGGCCGCACACATAACAAAATAAATCTGGATCGTTTTTACATAAAAATGTTCTGGCTCATTTTTATTAATATTTAAAAATTGTTTTTAACTTCTAAGCTGTATGACTCTAATTTTTGTGTAGGTATTAAATGATGTTTGCGTTATCGCAAACACTTCTTGAATGAAATAAAAAGGGTCAAGGAGATCTTATAAATACTGATACTATAATTTGGGATAACCCTTTGTGTGGATACAGTTTGTGTGTGCTGCAAATTTTTTATTATTCCCAAGAATCCTAAAAAACATTAAGGACTTTTATGAAAAAAAAAATCATCTGTTACAGGTAGCTAACGGAAAATAAGAGCACTTCAGCGTACACGCACATTTATGAGCGTTTTATTACTATCCTACCGCAATCGTAAAAATTAAACAATCTTTTGTTTATTACTTATTTTTTTTTAATTATTAGAATCATAAAAATGTCATAGAGGTATTTCCCAAAGGGGTTTTGCCAAAATGCGTGTCGTAAAATGCACCTGAGTTTTTATGTTCTGCATTTTCATTATATAGTAGGTACAATTTTCTACAGTGCTTGTAAATATGCGATACCTTCAATTAATTGTAAATAAAAATGTAAAGCATGCATCGATTTTTATGATCCATATCTAGTTTAATTCGCATGATATGTAGCTTTACTACAAAAAAATAAAAAGTAATATTTTTTGCAGTTTTCGATTTTTTCCAGATTTTTGTTTTTCATTTTTTTTTTTTTTGCTAACAATTTGTTTCATAACTTTGAAACTATTGATCGCATTAAAAAAATTTGTACACGTTCTTTAAAGATATTGTAAACCTTAATTTTTGTAAATTTAATTTGACAAAATCGGACTAGTTGTTTTTGAGTTATGACAACATAAGTGGAGAAATGTCTCAAAATATTGTCAATTTTACTTAAAAAATTTTTAAAAAAAAAATTATCGATAGAATTGAAAAATTTTACCATTTTTGTACTTAGGCAGCCATGATGCATCAAATCTATATAGTGGTTAGTCAAGCCTTTTTTTGCTGTTGACCTGTGTAATATAACATATAAAATATACAAATTTAATCATATTTTAATTCGAAAATAGCTAATCCGTTAGGTGAAATTCGTCCCTTAAAAGTAATTCTCCATTTCTTATTATTCATCATGGTTAAATAGGGGTCTTGAATTGTTAGGGATTTATTCATTCTTGCTGGTAAATAAAACCATGTATTATTTTCCAAATACACAGCAACTTTGGATCCATAATTACTTTCCTTCCATTCAAATTTAGATATTTGAAATCTTCGTTTTGCAACAAATCATCAATTTTTACATATTCAGGTTTGATTCCCAACCAACATTAATGATTTCCTGATAATTCTATAAGTAAAAAAAGAAAAAAGCATAAAATTAAATAGAAATATAAAAACATAAAAGATAATTGCATTTATAGTAATTAAATGTGCTAAAGTCCCAAAACTTATTTAACAAATTGTGAAAAGCAATCTGATGTAGGCGTGTCCCTATCCGGATTTCATTCCTGCCTAAGGAAATCTTCAGGGGACTTTGTTATTAGAATTTCTAGAGATATTTGTTATGTTAAATCACAAACTCAATGAGAATTTTTTGTCCTCGTCTAGGAGCGAGATTTAAAACTTAAAATATCAAAGAAAAAACAAAAACAACAACAAAAAATTGTCACAATTGGCTTTGTCATCTTCCAAATACTACTCTGTTTTTTTGACAGACCTAGCAATGTAGTGACGTTTATTCAAGTAAATCAACAATAGAAAATCATATGTTTTCTATTAGTGTCAGTTACATTTAAATTTGCACAAGCACCTGCATATTTGTTATTTAAATTTATTTTCATCGGGATAAACATTAATTGCATTTATAGTAATTAAATGTGCTAAAGTCCCAAAACTTATTTAACAAATTGTGAAAAGCAATCTGATGTAGGCGTGTCCCTATCCGGATTTCATTCCTGCCTAAGGAAATCTTCAGGGGACTTTGTTATTAGAATTTCTAGAGATATTTGTTATGTTAAATCACAAACTCAATGAGAATTTTTTGTCCTCGTCTAGGAGCGAGATTTAAAACTTAAAATATCAAAGAAAAAACAAAAACAACAATAAAAATTTTATTATTTATAATAAAATTTTAAGTATTGTGAATAGAGCGGAAAAGTTTATTAAAAATTGAAGAACAACTTTGTATGTTTATTTCACCTGATGAATTTTATAAATAAAATCTTTAGTATAAAATTTTCCTTTTATATATAATTTTTTTTAATCATATAAAATTTAAAATCACTCAAAATCAATATTTTCTTTCTCAATACATTTTTTAAACAATTACTCTCGACCATACTCAACATGAAATAAAAAAGTCAATGATCCTGACAACAAAACACCTAATTTATGAAAGAAAAAACTAAATGTCTGTACGAATATATGTATGTTTGTATGTATATCCGCTAGCAAAGATAAAAAACAAAAATATTTAAATGTAACTTGATATATAAGTACCTCTATATTAAGTGTATGTATTTTTTTTTTTTCATAAGGCTAAATGTCTGTACGTATATATGTATGTTTGTATGTATATCCGCTAGCAAAGATAAAAAACAAAAATATTTAAATGCAATTTGATATATAAATAAGTGTATGTATTTTTTTTTCATAAGGCTAAAAAAGTTTTTTAAAAAATGCAATGTATTTTTTTCATAAGGCTAAAAAAGCTTAAAAAATACAGTGCAGCATTTTTAAGGTCATCGTTTGGTTCCTCCTTCATACCCGTTTTTTTTTGAAGTGTATATCGAAACTAAAAAAAATCCGCAAAGGACTTGGCCAGATTACATCGAAATTTTTTTTTTTGGACACCCTAAGTTTTTGCACCCAAACATGATATTTTTAAAAAAGGAAAATTTTTTTATGGAATCCATATATCATAAACCGTTCGGAATTTTGTTTTTATGTCTTTGGCAAAGTTGTAGATCCAAACCAAAGCAAAAAAATTCTCATATGGACCAACCCAAAAAAATTGCATCCACTGCATCAAAATTGCAAAAATTGGAAAAAAATGCTATTTTTTTATGTTTTTTTCATGATTTTGTCCTGAAATGGCTTAAATACTGGGAATTTAAGAAATCTTTCTTCAGCTAAATTATATCTAACAACAATATAAACAACTCTCTATTACATGTCATCTTAATACGAACATTCCTTAACCCTAGAAAGCACATCTTTTTGCTCACACTTATTTTGCATAGCCAATGTTTGTCGTTTCGACAAAGAAAGACTATATAGGTTAATGCCGTTTTTGTTGTTACTTGTTTTCAAATTTACTATTTAAACATTTTATTGTTGTAATGCTGATATGTTTTTGAAAAAATGAATATATTTATTTTATTAATAAAAAGTAATTATTTTATAACGCAATTAACAATTTCATAATTTTTTTTTTTATTTTTTGTTTAAGTTTTTTTGTTTATTTATACAAATGCAAAACATGTGTATTATTAACTGCCGATGATTTTATTCTGCTACGATTTTACCCGAAAAAAGTATAGTAACTTCTGGTAAAATGAGAAACACAATTACTTTCTTATCACGCTCTCATTTACCGAATTTTTGTTAATAAAAACGCTTTTTGGTAAGATGGAGTCAAAGCGGGTTCGCGAGGTAACGTTTGTCGAACAGAACTAAAATAAGAAAATATATAATTTTAACAGAATAAATAAATAACATACCATTGCTACTCACGCCTGTTAAGGTTTAAATATTTTTGGTGGTGGTTCAAGGTCATGATCTGACTCTGCACTACTACAAGAAGAAAGAGGATCCAAAGGCACATCTCTAAATCCAGTGTCTCCTGGGTCTTCCATATCACCATCCTCACACAGGCACACCTTGTGGCTCCACCAACAAACCTCTGCAAGCATTGCGTCCAGCTTCTTGCCTTTGAATCTTTTTTCCATTGGCATTGTGACCTGGTGGAATCGCTCCCCTTGCTCATCTGATTCGGTGGGCAATTGTTTTAAAAAAACATCAATATGATGATGCAAAAAATGCAATTTCAGCGTCATCGATACATTTATATTTTCAAAATATTGCAGCATTGTTGCCACTAATTTCTTTGCTTTATCTGGCTCTGCTCGATCCTTTCCTAAAACATTCTGAATTACAGCTTTGAGAGCGTCCCATGCGTTTCGGAGATTAAAATTTACATTTGTAAGCACAGCTGTAAATGTATCGTTTTTCATTAACTTCCTGATATCTGGGCCGTTCAGGACACCTGTTCAATGTAAACAAATTTATTACAAACGATTAAGATAGGTATAGATAAAGCGGGACCCGCGAAATCAGATATAAAAATAACTAAAATTACATAATTACCAGCTTTAATTTTTGCATCGCTGAGTTTCGGAAATATAGTTTTCAAGCAATCAAAAACTTCATCACTACTTCCAACAGCAGTTTTGATGAACTTTGAAGCGATTCCTAGTTTTATGTGGAGCGGCGGAAGTAATATATCACTAGTCTCCCTTATGAACGGCTCATTTTTCAGTTTAAGTTGTTTTACGTTTTCGGCATCTCTTGCACTCCAGTTTGTGCGCTTATACTGATTGCCCGGGTATCGTAAGTCCCAATCGCAAATAAAGCAAAAGAAGCTAGGGAAGCCACCTTTTGAAATTATTCCTGAAAGAAGAGCACTTGAGAAAGGATACTACTAAATACAAATAGAAAATAGTACCTTGCATTATGTTCACGACTTTTAAATCGCAACAAATTTTCCATTTGTGCTCCTCATATTTGATTTTCTCCAATATATTACCTAAAGTTTCATAGCATTCCTTCATATTAGTGCCATATGCTAATGGAATTGAAGGCTTGTTGTTAGTTTTATGGAGCAGCACAGCTTTTAAACTTGATACTGAGCCATCAATAAACAATCGCCAGTCATCAGCAGCATACGCCATTCCCAACCGATTCACTAATCCTTCGATGTCAATGCAGTGGGTAAACGAGTTCGCTGCATCGACGGTGTAAAATGTTTGGAACTCTGTTTGACGGCTCCGGTATGATGAGGCACTAACGGTATGCTCTGTAAGCTTTCGGCGCTTCAAAAATGAGGTTAGAAATTCTGCATTCCGCTGTGATAAGCCCATCTTAGCCACAACATAGTCCATTTCGTTTTGTACGAGCGGTTTTGGTTTATTGTCGTCAATATCAGGCTCATAATCGGCATCTTGGAAATCTGATTGATTTGTGAAAGTCGTAGTGGATGACCGTGTGGACATAACATCCGGACTCGGAGGCTTAGGTGGTTTGACACCATCAGGCATTGACACCGGGACTATGCCTGTATAAGCGGCCACATATGTTTTGCATTTTAACATATGTTTATTTAACTTAGGGGAGTAATTGATACATGAGTAACACCGGGATTTGTCGTGTGAATTTGGGTCTTTTATCCACACCATTGGCTTCATGAAACTTAAATTTCTACCTCGTCGATGATACCAATCCAAAAGGCGGAAGTAACAAGTGCCACACACTGTATTTGGAGTGTAATCTTCACCGCTGGGATCAACCTCATCGAAATAAGATGCATAGGCTAGCTTGAATTCCGGAGTAGACCTTTTCCTTTGCACCCTTGTAGGCACCATATGACCACAAACTAAACAAAAATAATCAATGTTTGGACACCGGCTATTTTCCATATTGCGCAATAGTTGAATTGTAAAATTTTGCACAAAACACGGATATAATTAGACTTTTCACTTTCGAATACACTTGTTGAATGACAATGAAACGATACTTGAACTGTTATTTATACTGCGTGCTAGTCTGATTGTCAAGTGTGTTTTATCTTCGTGTTGCACTTTGCAGGTAGAACTGGGTTTTTACAACACCCTTTTTTAAAAACTTCTTAAAAAATGTTTCTGAATGGGTGTAATTGTCAAGTGTATTTTATCTTCGTGTTGCACTTTGCAGGTAGAACTGGGTTTTTACAACACCCTTTTTAAAAACTTCTAAAAAAATGTTTCTGAGTGGGTGTGATTGTCATGTGTGTTTTATCTTCGTGTTGCGGTTTTTAGGTGGAACTGGGTTTTTACAACACCTCATCTTCCTAAACAGGATTTTAAAATTGGATTTTAAAGTTTGGCTATTTCCATATTATCATAAAAAAATAGCATTTTTTTCCCAATTTTTTGCAATTTTGATGCAGTGGATGCAATTTTTTTGGGTCGGTCCATATGAAATTCCGAACGGTTTATGATATAAGGATTCCATAAAAATTTTCCTTTTTTAAAAAAATCATGTTTGGGTGCAAAAACTTAGGGTGTCCAAAAAAAAAAATTTCGATGTAATCTGGCCAAGTCCTTTGCGGATTTCTTTAGTTTCGATATACACTTCAAAAAAAACCGGGTACGAAAGAGGAACCAATTTATGTGTTGCACTGTGAAATGCAATGTATTTTTCTCATAAGGCTAAAAATTTTTTATCTTTCTCAAAAATTTATCTTTCGCATTTTTAGTTGGCGCAGAAACCGTATATCTCTACAACTTACAATCGATTACTTTCATATATTTGTTAGCACCGTTTATGAGTAGAATATAAATGAGTTTCAAAACTTACTGCGAAATAACATGAACAACTACGGTTTTTTTGTATTGTAATGATTATTAATATTTTCTTATTAAAGTAGTAAAAAACAACATTATAATTATTAGGGTTTAAACCAACGAACATATTGACTAAAGAAAAACCAATGTACTCAACATCTGCTCAATTTTATATGCCTGCTGGTTGGTATTAAGAGAAACAGTTTTTAGAGGTTTTTTAATGCATATTTTTTAGTATAGATAAACAAAATTAGTATAGATAAACAAAACAAATTGCGGTAATTATACAAAGCTTATGCAGAGAATACATTAAACAACACAAATTAATTAATTAATTAACTTAAGATTATTAATTATGTACTTCCAATACTTCGTCTCCACATTGCGTGACTTCTTCAGGGATCAAATATTACAATTTAAAAAACATGTTTTAATAATTAAAAACTTATATACATATAATAAACTGTTTTAAAAAAGGCGGGAAATCAAAATTATTTTCTGTCAATATGAAAAAATAAAAATATTCCTGAAATCAAAATTAAATAAAAATATCACAGGATACAAAAATAATTATAATAATATTTAAAATCTTAACTGGAATATTGAAATACATATTTTATTAAACATCTGATCAGAAAAAAACTACTTCTACAAAGAAAACTGCATTATCATTTGTACTGGGTTGTGTGGTCAATAAATACACCAAAGGAAAAACAAATTATTTACCAGTTTGCTGAAAAGTATTTTTTTTTGTAATAAAGCAATTCAATTAACAGCTTTGCTGAAAATTTAGTTCCAACAAAAATGTTACTAAAAGTTAGTATAATTTTTTTTTCTGACAATAATTTTTCCTGTGTAACTTAATTCCTTTTTACGACGGTGTGAATCGACTAAAACCGATTTAATAAACGGTTCGATTTCAAACGATTTGTACAACACCAAACCCTGACTTGTAGTGTAACCACGACTTCTTCATTTTCATTCATAATCGTTTGTTTCATTCATGTTTTTTTTCTCTCAAATGTCCACATGCAATTTTTACTTCTCATTAGTATTTCCGGCAATTTTATACGAACCTTGAAACAAAGAAGAAGTAAGTCGTCTAGTTAATTTTTCTAAAAAGTCTTAAAAAGTGAATAAAACTTAAAAAGTTTTCCAAGTGTTACTGATTTTTATGTTATTCGTGGTTTTCTGTGTAATTGAGGTACGTGAAAATCTTAAAAAGTCTAAGGATTGCATGAGGAATTAATGATGACATTTTTCCAATCCCTTTATACCAGAAATCGATTCAGTGGGACATATTTAACGTGGTATTAAAACCTTTCCCTGGAGGCACATTTTATGTGTCTCTAAAATAAATATTTAATTTTATATAGGATTAATAAATATTTGCCCGGCTAAATACTAAACTACACGAAGTATCGTGTCAAAACCGAGACACGATATTAATTCAGCGCAAACGTTTCAACTAATATATACCCAAAATAATTGTTCATCTCCCATAAATTTCTACACTATTACTGTGCTAGAAATTATATTAAATTGTTTAACAATTTCGATTATTAATAACAATTAATACATTATTAACTACCAAAATACTGTATTACTAATTCTTACTAATGCTAACTTAGTTATTATTATCCACTAAAAATTATTTTTAACATTTATTATATATATACTTAAATATATAACTAATCTACTTAAAATTTAATAATAATAATCTAGTTCTAATTTTGCCTATAGAGCAATTCCATATGAAAACGATCAAAATTGGCAAATTTTTGGACGACCCCTCTCCGATTTTAAAATAAATAGTCTCAATCGATTGCCCAGCAAAAATTAATGTACCTACATATTTTTTTTTTTTTTTATAGTGACTGGTTTAGTGGTGGTGTGCACCACTGTCATGTGACAAAATTGAAGAATTCATTCTTCATAAGGGACCTCATTGAAAGTTCCCTTATGAAGAATTCTTCAATTTTGTCACATGACAAGTGGTGCACACCACCACTAAACCAGTCACTATAGAGCAATTCCATATGACATGTGACAAAATTGAAGAATTCTTCATAAGGGACCTCATTGAAAGTTGTTTTAAGGTATTGAATCAGGCTTTAATTGAAAAATAAAATTTTCCTAATTTTTCTTGTTAAATAATTAAAAATAATTCAATTATAAAAAATATAAAAACAATGAGAACAAGGTGGTCTCTTAAATGCTCTTCTCCTGTCCAAACAAGGAGTCGGCGCCCATTTTTTTATTGCTGATTCTTAAAGCAAAAATTATGAGGAATTCAAAAAAAATAAAATTAGCCGGAAAATTTAGGAGCTTCTGTGGAAAATCGGAAAATTTAATTTTCATGGGAAAATTTAATTTTCATGGGAAAAAAGGTAAATTTCTGATAAAAATTAGGAAAATTTTATTTTTCAATTAAAGCCTGATTCAATACCTTTCCAACGAGCTATCACTCGTTGCGATCGCTTTAGTAGCTTTTAAAACAACTTTCAATGAGGTCCCTATGAAAAATTCTTCAATTTTGTCACATGACAGTGGTGCACACCACCACTAAACCAGTCACTATAAAAAAAAAAAAATATGTAGGTACATTATTTTTTGCTGGGCAATCGATTGAGACTTACTTATTTTAAAATCGGAGAGGGGTCGTCCAAAAGGTGATCGCTTTCATATGGAATTGCTCTATATTATAATACTATTTAGTACGTTTAATAACTAATTTAATTAAAACTCCTACTAATACCCTAGTCCCAACTCTGTTTTTTTTTTACTATCAAAATTACTATTTACGTTTATTTACTATATTTTTTTTCTTTACTACCTTTATATTTTTTTTGATTCATAAAAAAAGGTCAGTAATAAAATTTTGCTCGTGAGTTCTTTTCTTTTGTATTTTTTTGTAATATAAAAAAATAACTTATTTTACTTTAAAGTTGCAATTCCCTTTAACTTTATACACTTTCTTTTGTACTCTTGTCAAAATTATTCCTTGATCTTCTTTGTCACTAAGATCTAATTTAGTTTGCTTTCAGTTTAGTGACAAAGATGAGCTCAATGAGAAAATAATGCAAAGGTGAAAAAAATATTGATAAAATTTAATAAAAAGTGTATAAAGAAAAGAAGAGAAAAAAAACATTAAATTCGAAAAACCAAAAATATAATTAAAATTGTTTAAGCAAATGTGCTAATTATTATTAAAAATGATCTGAAACTAAACAAAGTTTATTAATTTTATAATTATTTGTAAAATATTTAGTGTATAATTGTATGTAGTGGTTATTTTATAAATTTAAAGAAAACCACAATAATCTTGAAAGCCCTAAAACAACAAGAACAATTTCGTCGGAGCAGAAGGCCTTCAGTTCCTGAAACAACAAAAACAATATGTAAGTTAAAGATTTTTTTGTCATTACATTTGCTTTAATAACAATTAGTTTATTTTTTTTTACAAATTGTTGTGGTTATTTTTTTTATTATTCACTTTGATAATTGACACACATTTTTTGTGATTTGTTTTGATTTTTCAATATTCATTTTTGGTTTGTTTTTGCTAAAATTTGTGTTTCAATTATTATACGTGAACGTAACGTAACCGTATAGAAGTTAAAAGCATTATGGTAACATTTATATTTATATAATTTTTTTTATATATATAAGGTGGCGCAAAAATAACCTTTCGATGATTTTTTTTTATTATGTATTTATTATGTATAGCATTTTCTGATAGGAGGATTACTTTTGCGCCACCTTATATATTTATCAGAAATAATGTTTAATCGTTATGAATTGTTTAGTATATCCATACTTAAAAGTTTCTGTGTCTGAATATTAGAAAATAATATGGATTGTTAATTAAATTGTTTTGGTCCGAAATTATTTGAAAATGTAGTTGTTCTTTATTTATTTGGGCCTTCGGCAATATCTTTGAAGGCAAGGAAGGGATGGGTTTAGAGCAGGCATTAAAATGGCTCTGCTATCCAATATATTCCTCAGCTAGTTAAATTGAGTCCGTCTTATATTTTATGGTTACGTTTTCACATAATCTATTTTCTAGTGTGCACTTAATTTTCTTGTTTGGGTTATAGGATAGACTAAATTTGTAGGTCAAATGTGCCCATGAGACTGAAGCAGCCGGATAGCCAGGTGCACACGCCTACAATTAGTCAACTAAAACCATCTTATCCCCCACATTTAATTTCAACCCCATATTCAAACAGAATGGCGCCCAACGTGGGGCTCACGATTTGTGGGTTCTAAAATCATTCATGCATTTTGAACATGATGTTTATATTTAATCATTTAGTTAAGATTTTTTTCCTGTAAATTTCTTCAAAGGGTTATAATTTTTGGAATGGATTTAGTGGGCTATATGCGTACTTTTTTTTCACCAGTTATAACGCCTTTTATCTTGTTTTAGGTTAATGTTCGTCTGTTAAAATTAAATTTGTGCGAATTGTTTTTAGATCAGAATTTTTGATCTAAGATCCGACAAAGTTAATTTTGTCAAGTTTTGATTTTACATTTATTGGGTTTCTGTTAGATTGTCATAGGGAATTAAACTATAGATTTATTTTATATCTATTCTTTACCGATGGGAATTTGGGAAAACTAATTTTGTAAATTAATTGAATCTAGTTTGAGGATGGGATATTGGAAACATTTTTAAGAACAACTCAATTTTTTCAAATAAAAGTAGGACAAAGTTATCACACCATAGTATCGTTTGAATTGATATCCTTTAATATATTAATAATATTTAATTATATATAATACTTATAGATTTTTTTTTTAACTTTTAATTTTACTATAAGCTTTTGATTTTTTTTTTTTTTAAATGTCACTTCGCCATATTACTGAGGACTTAAGTGTCTGCACAATATGTAGGGAAAACGTTGTTAATGATAGCGAGTCTTTAAGAACCGCTTGTAACCACAAATTTCACAGAAATTGTCTGTTGGCGTGGCTTAAAAGAAACTCTTCGTGTCCACAATGCAGAGCTCACTGCAATAGTCGAGAATTCGGTATAATTCAAACACCTACTAGAGGCGCTCGAACACGATCTCGAGCCAATATTTCAGCTAATAACATTGTTATTCAGCCAGGTTCTAGTCAAAATCAGACCCAAAACGAGGGTCAGATTCCGACTTTAACACAAAGCATTGCTTTAAATCTCCCCTCTCCTGTCAATGCGCCTGCATCTAACGATTCAGAAGGACAATAGAATTCGTCATATTGTTTCCGCAGTCATATCTGCTCGTCAAGCCACAATTTTTGATGATATTGAGAATCGGGTAACCCGATCAATTGAGAAACGTCTAGAGTCAGCTTTGTCTAATGCTCTCGGTAGATTAAATCATAATGCACACAATCGGGACCCAATAGATGCTATAGGCCATGCTCCGGCCGAACAGCAACAGAATTATGAATGGCCCCAAGATATGCCAACGCTATCAAATACTCATCGGAGTAGTTACGCCCAAAACCGTCCCGAAATTCGAGTTAGTGATTCATCAACGGTAGCTAACGCTGGAAAGATTGCTAATCTGATTAGTAATTGGGATGTGAAGTTTGATGGCACCCCAAAGTTATGTGTTGAAAATTGTATATACCGAATTGAATCTTTGGTTCTCGATACCCTGGGTGGAAATTTTAACATGTTATGTGATAACGTGCAATGTCTTTTTGTTAAAGAAGCCAAAGATTGGTATTAGGGTTTTCGTAGGCCTGTGGATAGGATTACATGGCCCTCACTTTGTGAAGCCCTTAGGACCAATTTTGAAAAAAAAAAATGTCCCAATTAATTCTGTTGCTCAGCTTCGTAAACTATGTTTAAAGGGTGAAAGTTTGTTAGAGGAGGTGTCTAAGTCTAGTGTCCCAGTTTCAAATTTCGGTAGAGGTGTAGTCTCACGTCGGGTTGTTAATGAGTTAGAAGCCGATTTAATGACAGAGGATAATGATTTAAATGAAGGATTGAGCGTAGAGGCGTTGATGAATCGTCCCATTGATAGATTAAACTGTTGGAATTGTCGCAAGGACTGCCATCGCTATACAGATTGCGTGGAAGAAAGATCAACGTTTTGCTACGGTTGTGGCTCGGTTGGAATTTACAAGCCTAACTGCAGAAATTGTAATTCGGGAAACTCGAGAAGGAGCGAAGGTGCAAGTATCAACTAGGCAGAAAAATTATTGGAACGAGGTAAAATTCAATATCAAAGCCCTCTCTTCAATTATTTGTTCGATAACCAACCGGGATAATGATTTAAGACCTTATGTCCAAGTTCAGATATTAGGCAGGCAGTTCCTAGGGTTATTAGATAGCTGTGCACAAGATTCCTGCATAGGAGGGTCGGTTGCTACAGAAATTTGCGAGCGAGAAGGTTTTAGGAGTAAGAAGACTTTTATATCAACAGCTGATTCTCGTCAACATCGTCTTTGGTTAATTTAAAACCACTGTTATTTTTAAGGATAAACCTAAGGAAATTATTTTTTTGGTTGTCCCATCTTTGACACAGGAGGTAATATTAGGGATTGATTTTTGGAAAATTTACAAACTAGCCACTGATATAATATCATAAATTGAAATTAATACTACTTCGAAACTTGATTACGAGATGCACAGCTTATCCAATTCTCAGAAAACCAAATTGGAGGTCATTAAAAATCTCTTTTATGTTTTTTTGATTTTCAACACATTAGAACCCAGCAAAAATTCGGCTGCCAAAAATCCTTCAATATTTAATTGACGGCTTTTTGAATTTTCAAAAAATCGATTTAATTGAAAAACGTAGAGAAATATTTTTTTCTGTTTACAATTGTAGTTAATTCAAAAAACCAAACCATATCAAATTACTTTACTATGAATTAACATTAATTTTATAATTTTTCCCGCTTTTATTTAAAAAAATAACACACATAAACGATTGTGATTTTTTTTTACAATTATTATTCATTTCTACTACATTTGCGGTTAATTTTTTCAACAGTAAAAAACAAATGACAATGTTAGTTAAATTTAATTAAATATCAGTAGTCCTTTTTTCAAGTGAAATTTCATTTGCAGTAGCCTACATAATAGTTTAACTGTAGACATAAAGTATCGTAGATATTCTGTATTCAGCTTTTAGTCATGTAATAATAAATTTGGGATTTTTTTGCAGGATATGTGCATAAATAAATTATTTAACTGATAATGGTCGTAATGTCGACAACATGTCAAAATTGCGCAAATCGGCATCTTTTCGTTCGAGAATACCAATTAGAAATAATCTCTTTAATCAAAAACTTGATCTGAGAACAAATCGAGATTTTGAACTTGAAAAGAACATTATTAATTCAAGAGCAGCCATTGCACAAGCTTGTTGTAATTATCTAACGAACGAATGTACTTATAGCACATATTCCAGCAACGACGAAAGTGATGAGTCTGAAGTCCCATATAAGGTATTTAATTTCTGCTCCTACACTCGCCACCACATAACATAACTTTATGTTTTCTTTTTTTTTTGTTTAGAAAATATCGAACAAATATGCAAATGTTATAACTGATGACTTTATGTACATATCAACAGATGCAATATCTTTAGATGGTCTCCTCGATACTGTAAGCTGCGGCAGTAATTTTTCTGGTCCTCCATCACCAGTACAATATCAGAGTAAGAAACTTAAAGCAACTTGAGCAATTTTCTACTACAAATGTTTTTTGTATCTCACTTTACAGATATAGGTCCCATTATGGCTTCTAAGAACTCATCGTTGGAGTCTATGAATGGGGAATATGTTAATACACCTATTGAACGTCACCCCAATTACAAATATTTGGCAGATGATATTCGAATATATCGACCAGATTCGATATCTTCAAATATCAATTCCAGAACATGCCCACAAAATGATTGCGCCCAAGTTACTGAACGTAACAAAACTTTAAGTCTAAAAGCAACCAATTCCAAAATGGTAAGTCTGATACAAACGACTGAAAGTGAGAGTAGACTTTATAGGGATATTTTGGAAAGTAGAATCACTAAAGAACATCCCCATCGTAAACCTGTTCATACGCTATCTCTACCTCGCAAATCTTTATCGAATAACTCGACATATAGGTCAGAAGATATATCGGTGAATAACAACGTTCGCAGCGAGTTTCGGGACGTGCTTACCAGTAAAGTTGAATGTAATAATTATTGTTTTCCCGCCGACAACAGTAGCTCTACATCAAAGACGACAATTACAAAAGCTATGCCACCGTACTATTGTCCACCATCATATACTCCGTTGGTGCAACTGGACAGTGAGAATCTAAAAGATGCCGCTGATAACAGTTTAACAATTAAATTAAGTGTCAAGGATTTAAAAAATCACTATCAAAAGAAACAGAAAAGTCTTATGGATAACTCAGAATGCCCACCAAGGACTACTTTTAATCGTGAATTTAAAACCTTCAGCAGCCAGGACATATCAAATGGCGCATCCACTTCACATCTGAATGAAAGGCACAATGATACAGCCAACAAAAATGATCTTATTTCATCAACTCCATTCCAGAGAATAACTCAAAGTGGTTGCACGAATATTGTTAAAATTAACAAAATACCGAATGAGATATGTGACAGCAATTTTGCCCAGATAAGTTTAAACGAAACCCCATTACCGGATCAGAAATCAAATACTTCATATGAAAGACTTGAGAAAAGTTCGAATTTAAAGCAACATGATTCGGGGGTCATAACAAAACTGAACTCCCATGTACCGGCGTATAAGCAGAGGCAAATTCAATTACAGCTTCAACAAAACCCTCATACTCGTCAATTATTTGCTGTAATTCAGGAAGAGGTAATTATAACAACTCAATTTATTTTAAATTTTCTAATAATTACACAGGCCGACAATATTTTACAAAACTCAACCTCGGGTGTGATGAAAATCGAAAAAGTTTTTTCAATCATTTCAAAATAAAATTTAGACTCAAATACTTCTGAATTTTAAATATATTAGAAACAAAATTTTGCTAAGTATCTTTAGATTTAAAAATGATACTGATTTTAATCTGATTCCTTACCTTAATTATTACGCACGCCCAGGATCTCCGAACAAGACGCCACTCCGACCGCCGCCACCACACACATCGCGGTGTGCCACATTGTTAAGATATTGTGAAAATTCTTCAAGTATTTAATTATCCCGATTAAAATTATTAATCTGGTGCAATATATAAAATAATACCTTTTCATTAACGGCGTCCAAAAACAAAAAGTTAAAATTCGTGAGCTCCACAACCCTTAAAATAGGTCATTATGTAAATAAATATGGTCGCAGATCGAAATTGAAGTTTCAAAGTTGTACTTGTTCTATTATTTTATTTGTATTAACCTTCATACCATCCTGGAGTAGTTTTCGACCCATAGGCGATTTCATGTTTTAATATTTCTTTAACTATTAAAAAGACAAATGAAACTTTATGTATTAGAAAATTTTGTATTAGAATTTTTTTTCCAAAATAAACTCCATTTCAATACTTTCGAAACAAAATAAATTTGATTGAATTCAGATCATAACTAAACATAATTGTCATACACCTAATTTTCAAACAAATTTTTTTTAGAATTTTTATTAAAATACTATATTTTTTAGCAAAATTTCAAGAGAAAATCATTTTTTTTTTCTTTTTGCAAAATTTTTGGGTAAAAAAACTATTTTTGGGTTTCTACTTTAGCAACGGGCAATTTCATATACAAAGGCCCTATAAGGAGTTCGATTGCGACCGTGATGAGTGACAGACGCATTATGGAGGTCAGAATCGCAATCTTGTGTTATATTTATATTTATTCTTGTTATAACTGCAAAAAAAACAAGAGAATAGTTTAAAAATAAAAACTTATTGATATGAGTGAGCTTAATGCTCAAAACTCAGAAGAAACTAATAATGTAAATTATAAAAACAATAATCCTAATATAGAAATAAATGGAAAAAGAAAAATGATTGGGTGTAATAGTAGCTGATGCACTGCTCTAGGATTTTGGGTACCCAAAATTAAGCTTCTTATCATGGGAGCTGTTGCACTATAAAATTTTATTAAATTGTTTATTACCTGCAAAAAAAAAATTAAATTAAAAACAGTAAAAATAAGAATTTTAAATCAGTCAGTCAAGGTTGGCCCACCCAGTATTTATCATCGATACAAAAATGTGTGCTTTAAGCCGATTATGGTAAAATTGTTTATAAAGATTTTAAATCACATTTAAAAATTATTAGAAAAGTGACAGAAAGTTCTCTTCTTTTTACAGAATTACGATTAATAATTTTAATTTTATTTCAAATTTATTAATTGCATTTCGAAATTATCAATTAAATTTCAAATTATATTTATCAATTGAGTTTCAGAAACCATTTCAGTGTCGTCAATTGAATGTCTCCCTCGAATTAGGGTATAAATACGAGTACATTTTCTGAACTTTCAGTAGAAGAGGAAAACTTTGGAAACTCTTATACAATTCTTTTTTATTGTTTTTGATCAAAATTCGGTCAATATTCGTGTTGAAAATTTCATTAAAATTTTGTGCAAGTAAGTGGTTGAATTTTGCATTTTAATGTGACAAAATTGTACAAATTTTTCAATATTTTTTATTGATTTTTAGTTAATTGACTGAGTTATTTGTCTCCAAATTTTCGTATTATGTAAAAATAACGCATGTCTAAAAAGTTGTGGCTTATACACTTATTCGAGCTAGGCATTGTTTTTCCGTTTCATCAATTGTATTTCAGAAAGTATTAATTTAATTTATTAATTGTTTTTCAGAAATCATCAATTGTATTTTAGATTTAACAAATGTATTTCAGAATTAATTAATTTAATTTGAAAAATGATCAATAGTTTAGGAAGTTCCAATTGTATTTCAGAAATAATTAATTGCATTTGAAAAATGATCAATTGTGTTTCAGAAATTATTAATTAATTTAATACGTTCTCAATTGTTTTTCAGGAATAATCAATTGTTTTTCAGAAATTATGAATTGTATTTTAAAGTAAAAATATTATAAGATGGTTATTTAAAGCCTCTGGAATACAATTATCAACTGATAATTTCTGAAATACAATTGATAAATATGAAAAACAATTGATAATTCCTGAAAAACAACAGACAAATTTGTATTACAGTTTTTAGTGCATTTTTCAAATTCCACTACGATTTGGTACAATCTTCTTGGCATTAAAAGAAGTTCAAATTGTTGCAATGAAAACAAAATCTCATAACCGCCGAAGTGACCAAATATAAGCAAAGTGTTTGAAGCCTGTATTAACAATAATTTACTTAAATTTTGCGAAAAGCAAAATCTTATCGCCGAAATGCAATTTGGTTTTAAATATAAACATGCAACTACTCATGCAATTCACTTACTTGTATCTAATATTCACTGGAACTAGAATAGGGCATTATATACAGGAGCTTGTCTTATAAATTTTGAAAAGGCATTTGATAATGTTTGGATCCCGGGTCTGATTTATAAACTTGAAAAATACAATATGTCCCTTCACTTCAGGATACTTATACATAATATGTTAAATGAAAAATCATTTATAGTGAGTAATAACGATAAGATGAGTACTAAAACATTTAGTATTGTTAATGGGTTACAACAAGGTATGGTAAACTCGCCAATTCCTTTCAATATATAATTGCATGAACTATTGTATAAAATGGAAAATATTATCGCTTTCGCAGATGACTTAATAATTGATCATGCTGATAACACAGTTTTTAAAATAAATAATAATCTCCAAAGCCTTTTTAGAACAGTTGAAAACTATGCCTCAGATTGGAAATTAAAGATCAATGTAAGCAAATGTGAATCGATTATCTTTAGACCCCCAACCAATAAATGCAAGCTTTAATATTAAAAAAAATTGGAAATCATTTGGTTCAGATGCAAGTAGAAAAAGCAAAACGTGCTTTTTTATGTACAAGAAACTCCTTTACTCAAAGTTATATTACCAAGGATAAAGGTGATTCTATATCAAACTCTCATTAGACCTATATTAACATACGGTTGCCCTATATGGTTTAATATATCCCCATCATATATGGAAAGATATCGTGTTTAGAACACCAGATAGTAATTACACTAAATATGTACCCAATTTAAGATTATACGATGTTGCAAAATTAAAAAGAATTGATAATTTCATTATTCATTTAATAAGAAACCATGTCTTAAAAAGTACTGCATGTGACCAAAATAATCTAATATTGGCCGCATATTACTGTAGCGAAAAATATTTAATTTCATGATTAATAAGTGGGTACGTCCCCCAGAAGCCTTTGTCTATCTAGATAAAAATGGGTATATCCAAAACACCAGTGGTGCTCCCATACTGTATCACATTTATAGAAGAGCAAATATAAAAAATGTTATGATAATCAATTAACTATAGAAAATAGCAGATTTAGTACAACAATTTTTTCTAAAGATAAAAATGCACTTCCTAATGTAAACATTAGTAAGTTTTGGTGGCTCACCGAATAAAACTACTTATTTTTCTTTTTTTACCCTTAGACTACATATTTTGAATAAAGCAATGTTTTTCGTATAAGGTTTCATTGCTCAATTATAAATCCACAATAATAATATTATTTACTTAGTATTATATAAAACATATCTAGATTTAAAAATACAGAAACAATTATAATCACTTAAGTACTAGAGCGCCCGTTAAGGGACAGTGTATGTACACTAGAGTGGGTCGCACCCCATACAAAAAAAAAAGTTTTGCCGGTCACCCCCTAGAATTAAAGATAATTTGAAGAAGTTTTGAAAAAAAAATTTTTTTTTTTTTTTGCCACGCCCCTTGACCCCGCGCATTTGGTTTTTTATTTCCTGTGGCTCCATTTATAGTCCGATCGTAACGTGTGATATATCATTGTTTTTGGAATGACAACGGCTACATTTTCCACTTTGATCACCCTTGACTCCGACGTCAAATTCTAGAAGTGACTTCTGGAAACTCGATTTCTACCACCCTAATTCACGAGTTTTTCTAAACGATAAAAAAGTTTTTTAAATTCCATGAAATTTTGTCTTTTACAGTATATATATTTATTCAGTAACAAAAAAGTTACGAAGGTTTAAAAAAAATCAATTTGAGTTTTATTCCAACAATCGTTAACAATAAGCTTTGGTCTTTTTGTGGTTATTGTTTTTGTGGCCATTTTTAAAGTGCTCTCTTTTTACTCATTTTTCTATCAAATATTGTTGAGAGAAACTCTATTCTTAAAAGTATAAACAATGGTTTTTTTTAATGTGGTATTCTCCTTAAATAAATTAATTTAAATTTTGGCGAGACTCCAGCTGTTTATACTGCTCTCGACCCCATACGCTTTTCGTCCGTTACCTTGTTTGCGGATTCACTAACAACTCGCACAAAGCGTTCGGTATTTTGCGAATGGCATGGAAATTCTAATACATAAATTATATATTTTAATTAAAAACAATTTAATTATATTTTTAAAGAAAAAAAATATTTTAGTAATTTACTCTAATTTTATCAAAAAGCTACAGAGGAATAATAACACTTGATGAGGAATAATAATATGTAGGGCTCGGAAGTTAATGCATTTATATTTGTGTTTTATGTACATAAAATATGTATTTAAAATCGTAAAATATGGACTTAAAATTTAAAAATATGCATTTATTATTGATTTTTTCATTTTTTTCTATATAATTTTTAAATTTTAGTAATTTCTGTTTTAAAAAGTCGTTACAAAATTGAGAATAACAATTAAAAATCTTCTTAAAGTTTGTAGTTGAATTTTCTGTCATATTACATTTCTTGATAAAAAAAATTAAATGTATAAATTTGATAAGATTTTATTTCTAAAAAAATTTAAATTGTAAAAAATTTATTTTTAGTAAAACATCAAAAAAAAAAATTGCAAAAATATGCAAAAATATGTAAAAATATGCCAAAACATGTAAAAATATGCAAAATATGTAAATACAGGATATGCATAAGAATAGGCATTTATAGCAAAATATGCAAAAATATGCATTTATAGCAAAATATGTAAAAATATGCACTAGCAAATCGATGCCACTTTGTTGCAAATTTGTTGTTTCGCAAAGATATTTGTTCTCTAGCTACCGACAACAGACATGTATTTACATGAAGTTCCGAGCCCTAATAATTTGTTTAACAAAAGTGTTGCCAGCTGAATCGGTTTGTGATGACGGTTAAAAAGAATACTATGTGGAGGAGAAAGATAATAGAAAATAGAGAAACAAGTGAGATTACGAAAAAGAGAACATTATCATAGTGCAAAAACAAATGCACACTAGCGCCACAAAAAACCAAAGCTTATTGTTAACGATTGTTGGAATAAAACTCAAATTGATTTTTTTTAAACCTTCGTAACTTTTTTGTTACTGAATAAATATATATACTGTAAAAGACAAAATTTCATGGAATTTAAAAAACTTTTTTATCGTTTAGAAAAACTCGTGAATTAGGGTGGTAGAAATCGAGTTTCCAGAAGTCACTTTTAGAATTTGACGTCGGAGTCAAAAGTGATCAAAGTAGCAAATGTAGCCATTCTCATTCCAAAAACAATGATATATCACACGTTACGATCGGACTATAAATGGAGCCACAGGAAATAAAAAACCAAATGCGCGGGGTCAAGGGGCGTGGCAAAAAAAAAAAAAAAAAATTTTTTCAAATCTTTTTTATCGACCCGGCCTAATGTACACTAGGCCGGGTCGATAAAAAAAGTTGAGCCGGTCACCCCCTAGAATTAAAGATAATTGGAAGAAGATTTGAAAAAATTTTTTTTTTTTTTTTGCCACGCCCCTTGACCCCGCGCATTTGGTTTTTTATTTCCTGTGGCTCCATTTATAGTAGCTGGAGTCTCGCCAAAATTTAAATTAATTTATTTAAGGAGAATACCACATTAAAAAAAACCATTGTTTATACTTTTAAGAATAGAGTTTCTCTCAACAATATTTGATAGAAAAATGAGTAAAAAGAGAGCACTTTAAAAATGGCCACAAAAACAATAACCACAAAAAGACCAAAGCTTATTGTTAACGATTGTTGGAATAAAACTCAAATTGATTTTTTTTAAACCTTCGTAACTTTTTTGTTACTGAATAAATATATATACTGTAAAAGACAAAATTTCATGGAATTTAAAAAACTTTTTTATCGTTTAGAAAAACTCGTGAATTAGGGTGGTAGAAATCGAGTTTCCAGAAGTCACTTCTAGAATTTGACGTCGGAGTCAAGGGTGATCAAAGTGGAAAATGTAGCCGTTGTCATTCCAAAAACAATGATATATCACACGTTACGATCGGACTATAAATGGAGCCACAGGAAATAAAAAACCAAATGCGCGGGGTCAAGGGGCGTGGCAAAAAAAAAAAAAAATTTTTTTTTCAAAACTTCTTCAAATTATCTTTAATTCTAGGGGGTGACCGGCAAAACTTTTTTTTTTTGTATGGGGTGCGACCCACTCTAATGTACACTCCGGTTCACTTATTTAAAGGCATTAAAAAATCTGTTTTCATCATCCTGTATCTTTTCCAATTTTTAACTGATTGTAGTACTATAAAATAGAATTGGAAGCTAGACACCTTTAGATGTAAAAAAAATTATGCGAATAGTGTTTTTTTACCTTTACAACTTTTTTTGAGCAATTTATTAAAAAAACTCCAAAAACCGTGCTATTTTTTTTGATTCACTTGAATAAAGGCACTTTATTATTTATTTATAATTTTTAAAGTAAGCGATGATTTTTAGTAGGGAGCGTTTGTTTATTACAATTTAATGCATCTTAATAATTTTACAAGTCAAAATGGCAAGAAAAAAAATTTTAAATTTATCGGAAAAAATTAAAATCGAAGTTTACCGTTCTGAAGGTTATTCTAACCACGCAATAGCTCAAAAAATTGGACGAAGCCCAACAGTTGTTGACAATTACATTAAGGACCCCGAAAGGTATGGAAAATAATTTAAAGGAAGGGTTTCATTGTCTTTATCTGCGTATGAGAAAAGAAAAATCATAAGAATTGCATCTAATTCTGCCTTATCCTTATCAAAAATAAGAGCTCAAGCTGGAGTGAAAGCGAGCAAGTCAACAGTACGCAGAGTAATAAAGAGCTGTGAGTATCTAAAATACCTGAAATTAAAAAAAAGCCGCCACTTAATGCTCCGCGTAAGGAAAAGCGGCTTCAATTCGCAAGAGACTACATGGTATGGGATGTTCACCAAAGAGGTCATGTAAATGACTGGAGAACCGTAATATTTACGGATGAAAAGAAGTTTAATTTAGATGGGCCTGATGGCTACAACTATTATTTCCATGATCTGCGGAAAGAAAAGCGATTTTTGAACCGACATCACAGCCGAGAGGGCGGCGTTATGGTGTGGGGTGCTATTACGAACTATGGCACCATCGATCTTGAATTTCAAAGTGCAAAAATGACTGGTGCAAGCTATAAAACGTTATTGGAATCGGCTTTTCCGAAGTTCAGTGATCTATTTGGTCCCATATCTTGGATATTGCAGCAGGATAATGCTCCTATACATAACGCGAGAGTAGTTAAGGAGTTCATTTCAAGCCAGAATGTAAATATTCTTGATTGGCCACCCTATTCTCCTGATCTAAACATTATTGAAAATATTTGGGGTTGGTTATCTCGTAAAGTCTATGAAGGAGGAAGACAATTCGATGACAAGGAGTCACTAATTCAGGCCATTAAGGATGCTTGGAATCAAATTTCGTTGGATTACATTAATTCGCTTTATCTGTCAATGAAAACCCGTATATTTGAAGTTATTAAAAACAAAGGCGGTTGTTAAAAATTTACTAAAAACTCTTTAACAAAGTAAAATTAATTAAAAAGCAAGAAAACCCGTTCTTCATTAAACTTAACTAAAATGCCTTTATCCAAGTGAACCAAAAAAATAGCAAATTTTTTAACTTTTTTTGATAAATTGCTCAAAAAAAGATCTTTAGGTAAGAAACTGCTGCTGCCAGGATGTTTTTTATATCTCAAGATGTCTAGCTTCCATTTTCATTTTATAGTTCTGCAATCGGTTAAAAATTGCAAAAGATACAGGCTGCTGAATATGGAATTTTTAGTGCCTTTAAATAAGTGAACCGAAGTGTATATAAATTAAGCTATATCAACTATTTGTTTATTTATAGTATAAATGCGGTAACTAATTTTATAAATATAAATAGTGCGCCCCGGTAGGCTAGTTGGTAGCGTGCTGGCTTATCAGTGCGGGGGTCGTGGGTTCGATTCCCACCAGAGGCACTGGTCTGTTTTCGCTACAACGCCGAAGGCCATAGTAGCTAGTGCTCGGTTAGGGTAATAGTATATAATTTGTAATTATATGATTATTAATAAAACAAAAAAAACAAGTTTAAGCATTAAAGTCCGATGTGCCGAATTTGGTATAAAACAGATTAAATTCGGCTGTGCCGAATTTTTGGATACCCTCCATCTCTCAAAATATGACTGATTGATTAATGTATTTGGGATGTTTCAGAAGAAAAAAATGTTTAATTAAAGTTTACTAAAATGAATCTGAAATCCTGCATGCTTATAACAGTGGGTATTCAAAGGTGAAATGGTTATTCTGATTACTAATGTCCGACCGAACAGTTCGGCCAGAAAATGCATTTGGTCTGTATTCGGTATTTTAAAGCATTATGGACAAATTTGGCGGATGGAAATATGTTTATTGGACTGATTAGATGCTATTTTGAGTGTCAAATTTGAAGAAAAGTCTGTAGTTATGCAATGAATTCACTGTTCGGCCTCAGAAAGTTCGGCCAAATCGAACTTTTAACTTTATAGCTAAACTTCGGCTTTTCTCTTAAATTTTATACACAAAATTAATTAAATCGGCTCAACAAACATGTTTCCAATACCAAAATTTGTCATCATTGCCTCTAGATATCAAAAAACCGACAAAATATAGTTTTTTGGCCAAACTATTCGGTCGGACACTACTGATTACCTAAAGAAGAACGTGTCGTGAAAAATAGATATATTTTTAAAGTACCCTTATGATGTTAAAAAAACTGTTGTAAAATTGGGCTGTTGTTTTGTATAAAAGAATCGTAAGGATTATTAAAATATATTTTTGGATCGTTACAAGAGATGCAATGAATACAAACGCATCAAAACAGTTTTGAATAATCAGAATTGTAGATAAATTTAAGTGAACAAAAATACGCTTGCGGAGACATACATAATGAAATAATTATTAAATACCCGTTTACATTACAACACATGTACTATACATATATATATATACTATACATCACATAAGTAAAACGGAAAGTGTGATAAAATTAAGTTTGTCAAAAATTATACAAGAAAATCTTTCGAGTGTTTAGGGTGTTTTCGAGACAAAGAAACTGGTATTTCAAATTATTGTTTTTCAGCTTAGTTGCTTGTGCAACTCTGGTTTACGACTCCTTGAATAAGAACCCTAAGAAATTTTAGCAAAATTCGATTGGTTTTTACACATAAATACTTTAATTTAGATTATTTGTGTATGTATCAAATAAAAATTAGGGTTTTTAAGGAAAAAAATAATGCATATAATCAAAAGATTTTCAGATTAAGTATGTACCTTATATATTTCAAATAAAGAAGTTCTGAAAGTGAATGTCCTTTAAATTTAATGGGGTTTTTAATAGATGTAATTAGAGTGTAAGAGTTTCCTTGCAAATTTATTAAAGGTTGAGAATGAGAATAAGTAAAAATAGTGTGCGAAAAAAAGTTATGAATTTACATTGTTGAATTCGTTGATTTTGTTTCTGGATATTTTTTTGATCTGATAACGATTAAAGTGTCTGGCAACTCTGGTTAATGCAGTCAAATAAATAAAGAATTATAACTCAACTATTTTGTTCACACTTTTTTCTAATTAGTGATTTTTTGATTTGTTGGGGTTACCGAAAAAGGGTATCTGGCAAGCCTGGTATCTGGAAAACAGAAGAAGGTCTTCTCACATTCGAGGTCTTCTCACATTTGCACTCATAACCAGTGCTGCCAGATTTCAGAAAAATCGTCATCATATTTTGAAAAATCGTCAAAAAATCGTCAAAATAAAATATATTTGTTAGAAGAGGAATAAAGTTTTAATAAAAAATAAAATACAATAATGTAATTCACATTTCAAATTTTAACGTGTTATCGTTGTAATATAACACGATTTTTGACACTTCTCTTTGGTTTAAGCTCATTAAAATCATTATATTTTATAACGATATTCATATTTATATTCATATTATCTTCATATTTATATTCATATTCTGTGAACAACATTTCAGTAGCACAACTTTTTAAATCCTAAATTCTTTTACAACATTTGGAAATTCTTTACCAATAAGTCTGTTCGATTACTTTTCCAGTAAAGTTCAGTAAAAATTACTCAGTAACAAAACTACAAAGAGTAAGACAAACTTACAAAAAAGTAAACGAACGGAAAATGTGAAGGAATTATTAAATTAGATATAACAGCTCGTTTTAAATATTAAAAAAAAAAATCAACTGGTCATTATGGAAAAGATAAAAATTAATTAAAATTAAGTGTTTTTTAACTTCTTCCATAGTTAATTATTTAATATTTTTTAATTTAAATCCATAAACAATTATAATTTAATTTAATATTTGCTTTTGTTTACTAACAATATAAGCATATTTTTTCAATCATATATTTTTTTCTTCTCACAAATTTTTACTGGCAAAAATGTATCCTGTAAAAACTTGTAAGTTCTTTGGCATCAAACTGTAAGTGACAGTTCTCCCTTTTTACCAGTTTTTACTGAGTATTTGTCTAAACGAACACCTTCCAGTAAACACTTGTACGAATTTTTGTGTTATCGAATAATCTTAATGTTATATTTTTTAATTATTAAATTTTGACACTTTATTTATATTATTAGGCCTGTTTTTTAAGCACCGGATTTATTTTTGGATTTATTTGGTTTCATTTAAAGTTGTATATATATCATCTTTCAACATGAATTATATTATTTTTATTTAAATCTAACACCAATTAAATTTTATAAAAATGTAAAAAAATTTTCTAAAAATATAAACACAGAAACAAAATTAAGGTAAACCCATAATGAATTTATAAAAAAATAAATCCGGTTTGGATTAAGTTTTATTTAATTCTAGTATTTGTATTTTTCCAAAATTGTATTTCACATCTTATTAGCAAATAAAGGTTAGCTTTCGATAAAAAAACAATGTTTTTTTTAATTTTGAACGAAATAAATTTAATAATCGAGCCGTTAAGTTTGTTTAAGCGGAAACGCCAGCCTCCAAAGCATTGTAGTGGCGCACAATCATAATGTTAGTTTCATTACCCCATTCGAACCGATTAATAACTCAGAAAAAAAGTTATTACTTTTTTTTGTAGTGACATTTATCATCCACCCTGTATTACAAAACAAAACAAAAAAACAACAATAATATTTTGTGGGTTTTTCCCAGAATTTTTTTTAAAAGAATTACAAATCACCCTTGCGGAGATACACATAATTATTAAATACCCGTTTACATTACGATAGATATGTTTATACTATACATCACATAAGTCAAACAAAAAGTGTGATAAAATTAAGTTTGTCAAAAAATTAAAAAAGAAAATATTTTATGTGTTTAGAGTGTTTTCGAGACACAAAAAAGAAAGAAACTGGTATTTTTTCAAATTATATAAATCGAGAAATAGATCCGGTGACAAATAAATATGTTTTGCTGATCTATTAAACTTTTGTCAAAAATTCGTAATTTTAGTTATTTAGTTATTTTGGGTATTAAATATCGTCAAAATGACGATAAATCGTCAAACCTGGCAACACTGCATGCGATTGCTACTAAACATACATACATACCATTTATAAAACCTACATACATACAGGGTGGCTGATAAATATTGCTATATTAAGAAAATCAAATAACTTTTTTTCAATACATATCAATATTTTATATTTTTTAATTTGAAAAGCAATAAATTTTAGTTAGATTACCCCAATCGTTCATTTTCCTTAAATTGAAAGACGAAGCAACGAAACAAAAAAAAAAATGGAACCGATTAATAACTCAGAAAAAAAGTTATTACGTTTTTGTTTTGTAGTGGCATTTATCAGCCACCCTGTATTACAAAACATAAAAACAACAACAATATTTTGTGGGTTTTTTTGTTTTTGTGCGTGTTGATTATGACCACGGATGGTAACCGATTCTATGTGGTTATTGGTTTGGTTAACGCTATTTTCTTTTATTTCGGTAACGGTATTTTAGGGGTAACGATACTTCATTTATTTCGGTAACGGACTTTTAGCGTTAACGGTATTTTATTTATTTCGCTAACGGTATTTTAGTGGTAACGTTATTTTAGATATTTCGGTAACATTATTTTAGGGAAAAGATTTTTCAATTATTTTGGTAACGGCATTTTAAGGGTAACGTTATTTTAGTTATTCAGTTAATGTTAATGCAAACCATATCTTTAAGCCCCATTATGCCCGAGTTTTAATGACTGGCTACTTTATGATCATACTTTGGGAAAATATATCTATTTACAGAAGTTTTTTTTCAGATCTTGTTAGATTATTTGGGTAACGGTATTTTACGGTATCGATATTTTAATTATATCGGTAACGGTATTTTACAGATAACGGTATTTCAATTATATCGGTAATAATATTTTAGTTATAACGATAGTCAGTTGAATCGAAAACGGTATTTTAGAGATATTGACAGCCATCCCTGATTGCGTATATTCTTGTGTATAAGCATTGAATGTACGTATGTATGCTGAAATAAATAGAATAATTTAAAATTGCTTCCAAATTTTTAGAGGTCTTCCCACATTTTCACTCATAACTTTTAAACGCGTTAACCGATTTTAATCATTTTCACTAGAAAACTGCTCATGATATCAACATACAATTTGACTGAAAATTAGCAACACCTCTTCTGTATTGGCGGAGTATTTTGAGTTAACACAGGCAGACGGACAGACGGACATGGCTATATCGACTTCTCTATTCATGCTGATCAAGAATATATATAGTTTATGGGGTCCCAGATTTTTTTTAAAAGAATTACAAACATTTGACAAAGTGATATATACCCTCCTGCACTATGGGAGGGAGGGTGTAAAAAAACGAAAAAAATCTAAAAATTTATGTGAATTAATCAACAAATTAAAATGTATGAATGTAGTATTTGTGATGGTGAATTAAAAAACTTCCTAATGTGCCAAAAACGTTTATACATCCATAAATTGAAACGAAATTTCCAAGTTTTTGCAGCCTAATTGTGAAAAAATATTTTTAAAATATAATATACCTAAAAAATTAAAAAATTTTGTTTAAATTTTCAAAATTAAAAATATACGCTAAAACTAAAAAAAACCGCCAAAAATGAAAAAAAAAAACGTTCAAAGTGGAAAAAGCTAAAATTGAAAAAAAGAAAAATATTGACGAGAAATTGAAAATAGTTGTCCGTGTGCATTTATCTTAAATAGATTTCGAAACACAGGCGATGTTCAAAATAAATACTCTTTTTGCTTTGCGGTGCTTTTCTTTTCGAGAAAAACTCGATCTAAGAACCTAGCCAATCGAAATTTAGGACCGGCATTGGGGTTGAGTTTTAGACACCGGGGCAAACATTTTTCCACTAGCTCTTTTATTTTTTGAGTTATATACGGTTTTTATTTAGGCGATTTTTAAAAGGTTTCTAATTCGAAAACTAATGGAGCTAGAGGAAAAATGTTTCCACTATTGTTCAAAACTCTAACCCATTACCCCTACAACGATCCTAAATTTCGACTTGATTGGCTATATTTGAAAATCGCGTTTTTCTCGAAAACTAAGCATTGCAGAGAAAAGAGTATTTATTTGAAACATCGCCTATGTTTCAAAAACTAACAGAGATAAATAATTGTACATGGACAACTTTTTTCAATTTGAGCGATATTTTTAAATTTTAGCGATTTTTTCAATTTTGGCGATGTTTTTCAGTTTCGATGATTTCGGCAATTCCCAAATTGAAAATCGATTGAGTAAAAATCGATTGAATTCCCAATTATTGAATTCCCAATGATTGAATTCCCAACGATTAAATTCCCAACGATTGAATTCAATGATTGATAAAATCGAATGAGCTGAATTGCTTGAATTCCCTACTAGTAAATTTCAAAGAATAAATTCTCTGCGATTAATTAAGAAAAATTCGATTTAAAAAAAGTCGATTTGATTTTTAAGGAATTAAATCAAAATAGAATCCAATCTTCGAAGCTCTGTATATGTACAAAGACTTAAAAAGAAATATTTATTGTTAAATTTATTATTATACAACACATTAATAAAACTCTTTATAAAAATAAATTTTTTGTATTATGTGAAATATTTTTTGGTCTTTTTCTTACTTACCGCAAGGTAAATATACACATATAAAAATGTATTTTAAGCGTTTTTATCAGTATTTTTACACGTAAAGCATGTTTTTAAGCAAAAAGTCAGTAAAATTATTAATTTATTTCTAAATTTAATTGCATTTTTACGCACTTGCGTAATAACTTTAGACACATTTTGTATGTAATGTGTGTATTTTTTTTTTTTCATTTACAAACAAAGAGTAATTTTACAGTTTTCTACTATAAGTTGGGTAAATTTAAACACAAATTAATTAGAGTGTAGTTCAATTCTTCCAATTTTGTTTTCTCTTCTCATCAAGTAAATAAAACAAAGCGTTGATCTTTTTCCTTCAAGCGTTGATCTTTTTCCTTCAAAAATTATCTACCCCTTCTACAGTGGTCCTCTGAAGATTTTCGGTGACGCAAAATGAAACATGTAAAAGATAAAGTTTGCATTAAATTAGCGAATGAAGATATTTTATAATTAATAAATAAACATTGCACGGTTTTTTGTTTAACAAAAAACAAATGATCTTGAACTTGAATAATCTTGCTCACATCATAATGAATATTATCTTTTACATTTTTAATCAGGTTAAGAAAAATATTTAAACATTGCAAAAATTATAGAAATTTTTATGACTTTGGTCATAATGGGGTAATTTTGAACATGTGGGTAGGTTAAATTGGGACTTGTAAATTGGGACCCTCTAACATATAATTTACTACAAATGCGTCAAATGAATGTTTTATACTTGGAAATTAATATATTACTATAGAAATCAAAATTTTCTAAATATTTTGCGAAGAAGTTGTTCGTGTGCCGTCCACGGTTGGAAAGCGAGTAAGCTTCAAAATCAAAATTTCGTATAATGTCAAAAAAAAATTATTTTTGAAAAAACATAGTTTTCAAAAATCTAAAAAGAATTTAAGTGGACTAAAACCTTTTTATAACAAAATATAAGTAAGATTGCAGCTTTATCTTTAATAATAAGTGCTTACTTTGGTCCAAGGACTCACAGGATTTTATCAGGATCCCTTTAAAGGGCATCATCTTAACTTATAAACTAATAGACGGATTTTTATGAAATTTGGCAGAAGGGAGACATTAAGTATTAATAGCAAAGCGTTGAAGTTTGAATAATATTAATTGAAATTTCGATACTTTTTCGCCTAATTTCGCTTTTTCCAAAAAGCGAAAATCGTGATATCTTCTTAAATAGGAGCAGAAAAATTTGGTTTTGGAGTGTGGTTATATCTTGGTAAGAAAGCTATTTTTGTTCAAAACTTCTCTTTTATATGCATTAGTTTTCAAAATGCACCCTAAAATATTTTGGCTCATATCGCCTAAATTAGGCAACGATAAACAATTTTGTTGAAGAAATTATTATTTGTTTTTGGAGTGGAGGACATAGTACGAATTTCGTTGAAAAACATCGTTTGCCAGTTAGAGGGTTAGGAAATTTTAACGCTTCTTCATGTTGTTTATATGGTATATATTTTAAATTATTAATATATTTGGCCATTACGACGCGGAAGTACAACAAAAAGGCTTAACTAGCGCCTTTTTGTTGTACCATCGAGTTTGTCAACATGTATTTTTTTGAATTTACACCCAAGTGTTTAGTCAAAAATTATATTCTTAAAAACGTTTAAATTCCCAAAATGATGGAAAATTAACTAAATGCTTTTAGAATAAAGTTAACAAAACATTTGTTCACTTTTAAATATTTATAGTATTCAAGGTTCAATTAAATTAGGTTCTCTATATATTTCCTAACTTTTCCAAATAAACTCGTAGTGTTAAGACTCAAAGACACAGGGTTTAACGAGATTTCAAAACTATATTCGATGAAACTTTTTCTGGTGTTCTTCACATTTGTGTGTAGACTAGCTATATGTTTATCTATAAGGAACGAAAAGAAATTTTTGTAAAAATAACGAATATTTGTTTTTGCCGAGAAAAAAAAAATGCTGTAGCATATCTTTTTTAGTTTGTTGCCATACTTAATTGTATAAAATTTTTATTTGAATTTGAATTTATTTGACAATCCCATACAACAAGATATATATCTTTTAATTTAAAGTATGGGATGTAAGAAATTGTAATTACATAATTGGGTTACATTTGGAGTTTTAAATAATTAAATTAATAATAATTAATAAAAATATAAAGATAGGAAAAAAAAAATTAAAACATTAAAACAATAATGACAATAAAATGAAAAATAAAATAAAAATTAATAATATTTATTTACTGACATAAAAAACTTTACGTTGAGAAATGTTTTGTTATTTCCTTTTTAAAACTTGTTGCGTTATTGTTGGTTTGAATTTTGTTTGGAAGACAGTTGCAAAGATGAATGGCGTTAAAATAAAATTGCCATTCCGTAATAAGGCTTCTGTACCGGAGGGAAAGTATCTTTTTACCCCTTCCTGATTGAAAAAATGCAAGGCGGTCATACTCTATTATGATCGCGCTTTGAGAGCCCAAAAACATATCTTATTATTTTATTGTAGAGAACCTTTAATTTACTCTTACTCGTGGAATCACAATGAGCGAAAAGCTCACAGCCATAGAGCAACCTGGGCATTAAATAAACTTTAGCAATAAGCATTCTGATTTCAAAAGGTGTACAGTACTGTATAGGCCATAGTGTACGAAGCATATAGTTCATCTTGAAGACTATAGAGTTGACATGATTCGACCAACTAAGCGTGTTATTAAAAATAACCCCGAGGTTTTTCACAGACGAAACTATTTCAATTTTCTTGTTGTTGAGAACAATATCAAAGTTAATGTTTAATTGTGACGATTTTTTGCGTATTATGAGGCATTCTGATTTTTGAGGGTTTAAGCAAAGCCTATTTTCCGATGCCCAGAGGTAAATTTGGTTGAGATCATAGTTAAGTTTACTAAGATTTTCATGAACACGATCTATTGAACTCCCCAAGTAAAGCTGGACGTCATCAGCATACATTTGAAGTTTAGAGTGAAACAAGCGATTAGGTAAGTCATTCACATAGAGTGAAAAAAGAAGAGGTCCTAAAATCGAGCCTTGAGGTACACCTCTTTCCACAGGTAAAGCTTGTGAGTAGTTATTATTTAAGAATACTGATTGACAGCGATTTGACAAGTACGAACTAAGCAATAATGTTGACGTGTATGAAAAACTGAAAAGTTGACTTAGTTTGAGGCCGAGAATAGTATGGTCAATGGTATCGAAAGCCTTCGAATGGTCAAGCAACACTAAGAAATTGACTTTGCCAATGTCGACGTCTCTACGTATATCCTCACTGACATCGATCAGAGCTGTAATACAGCTATTTTTGGGCCGAAAGCCTGATTGTCGATCAGTTAATAATTTAAAGCGATTTAAGTGTTCACTTATTTGAATGTGCATAAGTTTTTCAAGTACTTTGGATAGGAAAGGTAAAATTGCTATTGGACGAAACTCTGAGTTTGATTTTGGTACTGGTATGACCTTCGCATGTTTCCATTTAGTTGGAAAAACACTCGTAGTAAGAATAGTGTTAAAGAAGTAGGTAATGAATGGCAGCAGTTGTGGTAGTATTAATTTAATAAACTTTGGATCCATATTGTCGTAACCTATAGCATTTGATTTTACTTTCAAAAGACAAGTTAACACTTCAGAGTTGTTAACGCAGTGAAATTCAAATTGGTTGCAAGGTACAGAATTAAATTGATTATTGGCGTAATTATTGGTAAGAGTGCTATTATCAATTAAGGGGGTTTTCGTAAACGCATTATTTAGTTCATCAGCAGTCAAATCACAATTTGTAGTTTTCTTCGTATTACCAATTCCAATATCACGTATCGTTTGCCAAGTTTTCTTGCTGTTTATAGCATTTTTAAAACGAGCAGCATAATGTGAAGCTTTAGCTCTTCTTATCTCTCTATTTACATCTCTTCTTCGTGTGGAGAACTCATCCCTTAATTCTGGGATCTTAAACTTCTTCCAGCGCGAGTATGCCTCATCTCTAAGATCAATCAAACGCTTTATTTCTGTAGTAAACCACGGCCTAGTGTTTTCCTTAATATGCTTTGTTTTTAGTGGAACAGCAAGATTATATAAATGTGAAATATTATTTTCAAGAAAAAATAATTGTTCATCGGAAGTCGGCATATAGTATAAGCTGTTCCAGTTAATTAACAAAAAATTGTCAGCTAAATTTTCATAATTGATGTGTTTATAGTCACGATAAGTAAAAGTTTGAGCTTCACGAATTAAGTTGAAATCGTAAGAAATAAAGATCAGGTCATGCCTAGAAAAAGAAGATGCAGATAGTTGATCATACAATTGGACTTTAGAGACATCGTTTGTAAAGAAAAGATCCAATAAAGTGCTAGTGGTGTTAGAGTAGTGAGTAGGATTGTGGCAATTTATGGGCATAAGACAAACTGAGAGCATGATGTCAGCAATTGATGTGTCCAAAAGAATGTCACAATTGAAATCTCCAGCAATCAGTACGTCCGAGTAACCTTCAGTAAGTGATTCAATTTCTTCCACAAATATATCAGTACTTATGTATTTATCGGGTCGGTATACACAACCAATAAGTAGCTTTCTACCATAGGACACAACTTCTATAAAGATATACTCAACTTTATTTCTATTGGCCTCTTCAATGCTCGTGTTATTATCATAATCTTGATTAAATTCTTGGATTTACATTTTAATTTACATTTAATATTATTTCTAACAAAAATTGCTACGCCACCTGCATGAGTTTTTCGATCAGTACGAAATATTTGACAACCCTGCAAATTTATTAAGTTGTCGGGTGTAGTTTCCTTAAGCCAAGTTTCGGACACACATACATATAACATAACACATACGTATAACATCCATTGATGAATTTTCAAAAATAAATCTAAATTCGTCAATTTTGTTGTTCAAACTCTGGGCGTTTAAGTGGCATATATTAACTCCCTTTTTCTGTTTAGCTAATACTCGGATCATATTCATGGTACCATCTTTCGAACGACTATCTGAACTAACCATATGGTTCGGTGTAGTAAAAATAGTAGGTAGAACAACAAACAAAACCAACAACAACGCAAATGTTAATTAACATATAAAAAACCCGTATATGCATAAAGAAGTAAGTAATCTTAATGTTTGTATTAACAATGATTGAATTACAAGATATTAAGTCGAGCAAAAAAAGTATAAAAAGCAAAATAAAATTTAAGCTGAAAAATAGATTAATCAAATTGTATCTGATCGAAATTAATTGTATAAAATTTGATAAACGTTTATCGGAGTTTTGGCCTTATTACGTTTAGTATTTTTCATTAACTTTTATGAAATAAAAGATTTGATTAGAATAAAATATATAACGCAAAATTTTTAGTAAAATTTTAAAATTAAAAATGAAAATAATTTTTTTTTTAATTAGCAATTCATGCTTTCATAATATAATATATATGATAAAAAAAATTATATTAAATATAAAAATATTGTTTAAAACACTTAGCATTTCTTTAAATTACAAAACGATAAAACAAAATTGTTTAAAACTAAAAATTCTATATGTTTATACGTATAATATGGATTAGTAAAAGAGGACTTTGCGACAAAAATACATTCAAAAAAAGATATGTATTTTTTTAAACAAAGTTGATCATTACCTAGAAATCCACGATCTATTTTAGAATTTCAATAGTGCAAGGCATCACACTTTAAGTATTTGACCTGAAAACTATTTTCGGCAAGGGACACTTTTGATAATCTCTAGGTTTAAATTTGATAGGAAAATTCACGCTGGTAAAAACGCCCTGCTGGAAATATAAATGCTGGCAATATACTTTTGTTTGGAAAATATTTCCGTTTCTAATATAACACATATGCTTGCAAATATAATTTTGTTTGTATGTGAATATATGTTTGGGACTAGTGGAAAACGTCTACCGGCAAATATATATATGTTTGGCTGCAAAAATATATATATGTTTATTATAAGTATGTTTGCATGTCCCAAACATAATATCTAAAAACTTTAAATTTGCAAATATATCTTCGTTTAGGTTTAAAAATTTAAATCATTGTAAACATATATATAATTGCCTGCAAACATATTCGAAAGTTTCTTTTTTCTGGGTGTGTGTTTGTAAGAAAGCAAATTGCACCTTTTTACGAAGAAAACTATTGTAGCTATTTTTTCGTACCATAAAGAAATTTTCTTTCATTTTACGAAAATGAATTAAATTAAAATCTCACGAAACTAACGAAATCATTCGAACCCACTTTTTTTTCGCAATATATATGAAAGTTTCTTTTATTTTACGAAACGCAATGTGTAAAGTCTTGTTTTTTACGAAATAGTTTTTCGTAAAATATACAAATTTTGATTAATTTTACTAAATAAATTATTTAAAATAAATATGTGCAACATTTTGAGATATTATTTTTATTGTCTGATATTGCACTGAAAGAATTATCCTTTATGATATTAATGAAACAATTTCGTAGCACTTTTTTTTCGGAGATTCAATGTAGAATTTCATTATATCTAAGAAATTTTATTTATGTTAAGAAATTTTTCATTAAATTTTTTTCATAAAATTTCACATTTTCATAATACAAATTCATTTGATTTCATAAAATATCTCTTCATAAATTTAACGAAAATTTTCTTTAGAGCTATGAAATTATTTCAATGACTTATTTTTATTATTTTTCATAAAATTTCATAATTTAACAAATTTTCATACATTTCAAACTGTAGTTTTAAGATTTAATTTTCAAGTGTTCGACATATTTAATAAAGTGCTTTATTATTTCAATGTAGCCTTTTATTAATTTTTTACTTCTATGAAATTGTTTAAAAATCCTATGGCTTAGTTCCAATGCATTCTTCAAGCCATTCATGAAGAATTTTATTAACTCAAGAAACTTGTTAATATTAAAAAATTTTATGAAATTGTTTCATAAATTCTATAAACTCGTTATTATCGGTATGAGTCATTCATTTTATAAAGATTTTAATGAATTCTACAAAAATTTCATAAACATTGACTTTAATGAAACCTGTTTCATAAATTAAATGAAAAGTTTCAATGGACGTGTTCCAGTGACAATTTTCATTAAAGCTGTGAAGAAATTCATTACTGAAGTCAAGGTAATTCTCTCAGTGTACATTTAATAACAACTTTTCATACATTTTGTTCTGATATCCATATCCTTATTTAATGGATTTTTATGACTGTTTTATTTTGAAGATCTGGCAAAAAAAATTCTTTCGTTAACTTTTTGTTGTACATTGTACAAACTACTTTCGTACGCATTCGTATATTTTACACAAACCTTTAGTGGTGCGAAACAACGAAATATTTCGTACAATGTACCTCGATTTCCGTATATATAACGCATGGATTTTTTTCGGTGCAGGTTCAGCATATAATTTTCTAAAGGCTAATATCTAAAATGAAATAGAAATAGTTTTGGTCTTGGATCCTATATTTTTTTATATCGTTTTGTATTCCGCAAAATATATAAATTTATTTGCAACCAAATATAATTTAGGCAATATGCTAGCCTTTTGGGCTATATTGCTTTTCGGTTTTTGGGGGTTATGATTTTGGACGCTATTACCAAACGTCCAACAAAAACGCAACGAAGCCTATCCTGGAGTATGATTTAGTAAAAGTCATACAGGTTTCAAACTTAAAGAATGGACGGCGCTTCAAAGGTTTCCGCTAAGGAACATCATGCTACTTAAACCACCTATTAAAAAAGCACCGCTCTCATCATCATCATCCCAATATCTTTAGATATACATTTTTGCATAATTTTTTTCATTGAAATCAAATAAATTTTAGTAAATTTTTTAGGGAGTCACAAATTTTTCCACAACGTCCCAAATTACCCCACATTTTCTGCAACTTGCGAATAATAATTTGGAATGGATACATCAAAAGACTAAAAAAATAGAGATGGGTGCTTTTTAGGATCTAGAAAAAACAAGTCCGAAATTACCCCACCTCCCCCTTTCGTAATTTAAATTTTAATTAGATTTAAATAATTTTTTAATATACAAAATTTCTTATTTAGAATAATTTAAAAAAAAAATTGATAAAGTTTTAACTTCTAATAAAATATCGAAAAGTTTTAATATTTGCTACAAATTCTGTAAAATAATAAAAATAAATCCCCTGAGTGGGATGCCCGATAATCCCGTCCCGTGTACTCCCGGGACAAAATCTCCAATCGCAAGCCGTTTAATTATCATTATTTTTCTCACGCTGACATTTTTTTTTTAATTTACGATGATTAGATTTTCCCTAGTCTTCTTTTCATATAGAAAAGAACATAAAAATGCTCCTTTAGAAAATAAATCGAACACAAATTTTCAGCTATCAGTAGTGCGATTCACTACGCTTTTTAAACCATAATTTTTTTCGTTTAAAAATGTTAACCACAAAAATAACCATTTTGCTATTCACTAACACTTTAAATGATTTTTTCTGGCGTTTAAAGTCAGCTGTTATTTTTAACAACACAAATTGTGGTTTATTAACAGCAGAGTTTTTGGTGTGGTTAATTTTTTTTAGAAGGTTTTATTTATCTTTATGCCAATATATAAAATAAATATAATGGCTTTGGAGTATTTAGTAGAGTTGTCAGTCGATTAAGAATAATTCGATTAATCGATCAAACAAAACCAAACTCTTGTTCGAATAATTTAAAAATTACGATTTTCGAATAACGAATAAATCGATTAATTAACGTCAATTAATCGAACATTTTTTTATATTACAAAATAAATTAAATGAGAGCTTTTAATTTGATTTATTCTCATAAATTTTTAAAGAAGGATAACGAAAGCGATGATGATGATGAACTTAGTAATAAATGTGACGTTGATAATGTATTTCAATTAAAAATTAATATACAAAATGTTATAAGGAAACTACGGAAATACGTCAAACTTTTTAACAAATCCACCGAAAAGTTTCCTAAAATATTCCCAAAAAAGTTAAATTAAAGAATATGATAATGAATTGTACTCCAGATTATTTTATGTTCAAAGTAATCACAATAATTCAGATAAAAGTATTGAAATAGAAGAAGTTATTAGTAATGAAAATAATAATCTTTTATGCGAATTAAATAATTCAATTCAGAGTATTAAAAATACAGAAAATAAAAAAGAATTCAGCGATATATCAAACGATATGGTATATTTGAAAAAATCAGAACAGAAAAATTAGATAAACTATTTAATGCTCTTCTTACTATATCACCTACCTCAACAATTAGCGAAAGAGTGTTTTCAAAATCTAATTTAATAAAAACCAAAACCAAAAAACGTTTAAAAGCAAAAAAACTTGAGTCAACTTTTGTTTTTAAAAGATTATTTCTTAAGAACAACCTAGCTATTTTATTTTAACGTTTTTTTTTTGTTAGTTATGAATTTCTTGTTAATTAAAATATTAACTTTTTTATTTTTAAGTTTTTTTGTATGAATTGTTTATTTTTTGTTAATAAAAATATTATTTAAAAATAATTTTTTTTATTCGTTATTCTCATCGATTAATCGAATAATTTTTGAAATTTAATCGTTTGATCGAACGAGCGAAAACAATTATTTGAATTATTCGAACAAAGCTGAAAGGCGAATAATTGACAACTCTAGTATTTAGCCTACAATTTAATGAAGAATTAGCCAGTTAATAGTGCTCCTACAGTCAATTTGAATGCACAGAAATATAAAACTGTTTACCGTGGTTAAAAATAAGTTAGTGAATCGCATAGTGGTTAGTGCAAACATCAAAATGTGTGGTTATGAATTTCTTGTTAATTAAAATATTAACTTTTTTATTTTTAATTTTTTTTGTATGAATTGTTTATTTTTTGTTAATAAAAATATTATTTAAAAATAATTTTTTTTATTCGTTATTCTCATCGATTAATCGAATAATTTTTGAAATTTAATCGTTTGATCGAACGAGCGAAAACAATTATTTGAATTATTCGAACAAAGCTGAAAGGCGAATAATTGACAACTCTAGTATTTAGCCTACAATTTAATGAAGAATTAGCCAGTTAATAGTGCTCCTACAGTCAATTTAAATACACAGAAATATAAAACTGTTTACCGTGGTTAAAAATAAGTTAGTGAATCGCATAGTGGTTAGTGCAAACATCAAAATGTGTGGTTAAAGATAACACCTGCTAAATGTGTTAAAAGTTAGTGAATCGCACTACAGAAATCGATTTTTTTCAAGAATTCTAAAACCGGTTTTTTTAATATGCCGAATATTTGACAACTCTATCCTGTGTCAATTTCTACTTCAAATACCATAAATTTCCATATATATAAAATATATATAATCTGGCAACGCAGCTGAGAGTGTGTGAGAAGCACTCTCTTATTTTAAAAAAATAAAAGCTTTTTAAACATATCCCTTTGAGATACATCTTACTTTGATGTGCGTGCATATACGGACCAGTACATTTAGTTAATCTTTGAAACTTAAACAAATCGGTTTGTTAAATCTTTCTGCAGTGAAAAATAGTATTGTTTTTCCTTTCCATCCTGCACTCAAGTCTATCATATCCACCCTTCTTCCAATAATATCTATAGTTACATATATTTATGGTTAAATTAAAGTATTGTGTGGGGATTAGTCAGTGAATTAGAAAAACATACATAATTTACATTATGCACATTAATTTGTGTAATAATTGCAATCGAAGCACTCGAAATCAACGCAATAATAATTATAAAGACTTTTAAACATACCAAAATGTTGTAGTAACTCACTCAATGTATTGTTACTCTAACAAAACGAACAAACAAATAAAATAATAATGTCAATTGTCCATATGGAAACTTAATAAAATTATTAATAATACAATATTTTATGTGTATTTTGTCTTATGTGTCAATGTGAAAATATAAAAAAATAAAACAACAAACAGAAATGTATGTATGTATGAGTGTATAGAAATGTCCTCGAACAATTTGATTTGTGAAAATGTCTGTGCATAAGATATACAATGTTATTTAATTCGTCCTTACTCGGTCATTCGGCAATAATTATATTCATCATTGCGTTATCCTAAATGAGAAAAAGTCCCTCTTCCGCAATTTGTTGTCGCATAAATGTATTATATTTAAAAATAATCAACCTTTTGTACTTTTCAATTATTAAACCACATGTTTAGGCCGAACCGGCAACTGGGACATATATCAAATAAACAATTCAAAAATACTCAAAACAGAAAAATCTAATTCAGTTACACTCAAAAAAGTTTATCTGTAGAATCTAGTGAAACTGACAGTTACAACACACCGAGACCAGAATCGGTAGTAGCAACTGAATTTGAAGTCAATCGAATGGTTCGGTTGTACACAGTGAAAATTCCTTGGAAGAGTTTTAATGAAATTTGTACACTAAAGTAATGGAGTTTTCTTTACAATTTGAGTGAAAAATGGCTTAATATTTATGAAAAAACTTCTTAGTTTTAATTAAACTATTTTGAATTAATTCATAATATATTAATAATTAATTCATTAGTGGTATGAAATTTTTTAGAAATAAAATTAATGACCTGTTCCACGATCTCGAACGAAAACCTAAGCGAACGCAAGCTAGTCACTCGAATTCGAATCAATTTGGGTTTCTCTATTCCGAAAGCTATCGTTCGAATATATTTACGTGTGTCAATTTTTGTGTTTTACGTATTTATAAATCATAGTGGTGCCAGACCGGATATTTTAAACTTCTATTACAATTTCCTTTAAAAATACCAAAAATACTACTAAATTGTTTGAAGATAAATACAACATTACTTTACAGTGATCAGCTGTATATGACAAATAAATAAATAGAACAAATAAATAAAACAAAAGAAAAATTTATAAATCAAAAGAAGAAAATCAAAAAGTACACCAGCGTTTTCAGCTATTCCATTGTAGATTTCATTAAGCTGAAATTTAAAGTTCTTAAAAAACTACAAATATTCGTGTTATTTTATTCTTACCTTTTGTTATCCATTCTTTTTTTTATATTTATAATTTTTTATTATATCATTCATTCCAGCAAAGAACATTGAAAAATGAGGATTTTTTTTAGGTTCTCCGATTTTTTTTTATATTTTGTACATGAATACTCTATAATCCCACTTGCACATGGCCTTCACCAGATCTCAAAATTTGTAAAAACTCGCGATTTTATGCACGTTTTTAATTTTCATAAATTTGATAAAAATGCTAAAAGTGCTTCACTTTGAAGTGCCATAACTTTTTTATTGTATATTGCATGTTATTAATTTAAACGATATTTGGAATATGCACTTGTCTACTTTATAACTGAAGGTTTTTAAACACAATTTTTGTTAAAAAAGTGCATACGAAATGCAAATGCAGTTTTCTAATGTATTTTTCAAAACTTTCTTCCCCTACGATTTTCAAAAAAAATATAGTTTACTAAAATATGGAATCTTACCTAAATATACAAATACCGTTATCGTACAATACAATACAAATATCGTTTAAATTAATAACATGCGATATACATGCGATGGCACTTCAAAGTGAAGTGCTTTTAGCATTTTTTTGATATTTATGAGAACTAAAAACGTCCATAAAATCACGAGTTTTTACAAATTTGGAGATCTGAAAAAGTAAATGTACAAATGGGACCATAGAGTATTCATGTACAAAAAAAAAAAAACAAATCAGAAGACCCGTTTTCAGATTTTTTGCGTTTTCTCATGGAACGAATGATATATTTTTTTGAAAATATTTTGTTACTCGAAATGAAAAAAGCAAGTGACTGGTTTTGACATTTACGTTCGCAGCGTTGACAACTCGTTCGAAATAGAGAAACCAAATTTTGTATGAAAACTGTTACGTTTTCATTCGACTTCTACTTCGAGTCATCGTTCGCATAGAAATGTAGTTAGAGAAACCCAAATCAGTTTTCATTCGCTTAGAAAGCGAAAGAAAGCTTTCTTTCGAAATCGAGAAACAGGCCATAAGTGTTTCATTAAATTATATGAAAAATTTCATAAAACAATTTCATTAATTTAATGAAAGTAATCAGTTCCGCATTTTTCAATAGTTATCACTGAATCTCGGTTGACGTAATCGAAATTCTCGTGCAATGTCAGAATTTATGTTGTTTCAATCAAATCATTGTTATTACAACCGACAAATTCGGTAGCAGCAACCGAAATATTCGATTGGCAACAAACAGGCATGTCAGACTTGGGGGTTTGTCCCAAAATTGGCGGATTTTTTGTTGGTCTTAGGCACAGAAATTTTCAATTGGGGACAGGGGATTTAAAAAATGTTAAAGGGATGTTTTAGGGATGCACTGTAAGTTAAAAACAAATTAGAACAGTTTAACCGGCATAAATGTAAAACCAATGGAAAATTAATAATATTTAACAAAAAAACAATTTATTTATTTTTTATATTACTATTTAAAAAGGAATAACAAAATCAATTAGTGTTTAAAAACAAGTTTGAAATAATTTTTATTAAAAATAAAAATTATGTTTTTTTCGACCTTTAATTGTGCAATGAAAATGAAAATTGTTCAAGTTCGAGGCCATACTCTATATTTCTTTATCAGGATATTGCCCTAACAAATAATCTATACAGTTTTTTTGTTTTTAAATTTATTATTTGACCCTTTCAGGAATGTGATGAAAAGACAAAGTACAGTCTAGTTTACTCACCCTGTTTTTGTTTATAGACAAAACAAAAAAAAAAAATTAGAAAAAAAACAAAACATAACAAACAAGTTTTCAATTTATTTTTTGATCAATGGTGATAATCTTTTACTTTGAGCTCATATAATATATATTAGTTATCATGTAGTTAATAAAATAGTTTATATGAATGTTTGATGTTTGGCATGGGATTGTTACCTCTTTCAAAACGTGATGATGGGAACCTAGAAAATTTCAAAAATAGATCTATCAACACATTCCTGAAAGGGTCAAATAATAAATTTGAAAACAAAAAAACTCTATAGATTATTGGTTAGGACAATATCCTAATAAAGAAATATAGAGTATGGCCTCGAACTTGAATAATTTTCATTTTCAGTGTTTAAAAACTATAAATGTACATAACTTTATATAACAAAATTTAAAAAAAATTTAGAAAAATATTTTAAAACAGCAGTTTTGATAATGGCTTCCTTTTTTTAATTAACTCGAAAATTGGATCAGACATAATCATCAGACATAGACATGTCTACGAGATTTAGACAGTTATAGATCTCCACGCATCAGTAACTGCTTCTTTTAGATGAAAAACTATTTAATATTTCTGCGTTCCGTGCTTTTCTGCGTAAACTCGACAGGTTAATACTCCACAAATATTCTCAATGGGGTTTTGAGTCGGAGAACATGCGGACCATGCCAATACTCTTATATTTTTTGATGATAGCCATTCCATTGTCTGACGACTTACATTTACTGAAGCACTGTCTTGTTGGAAAATTAATTCTTCTTCGTTATTATTTTCAATAAATGCCACAGAAAAATACATTCTGGTGCTTGGAAATGCCAGATCAAACATACCGTCGAAACAAAAAGCGCCCGAAACTATTAAGAATTCGCCTCCGAAATTTCTATTGGAGAAATATCGTGGTTTCTTACGTGAGTCTCTCCAATAGCTGTTAAACCCATCTGTACCATAGAAATTTAAACTTTTCTCAATTTTTAGTTTAATCGACCTTTTTTCTAATTATATTTAAATATTGTATTAGATTATTCTAATTTGGGCTTTCAAGGTCATATATTTTCCTAAATGTTAATGAAAGATTAATTTATTTCATTTTTTCATCCAACGTTTCTCTGGTGTTTTTCCAGCTTCATCAGGGATAATATTTATTAAATCTGGCAACGTTATGAAATGTACAAAGGGAACAATAGTTAATACAACATGATATCTTAGTATTATACAGTAGTTTTGACTTAGCTGCACAACCAACTTCTGCACGAATTTTTGTGCAGGTAAGCCAAAAGCGTTGCTAACTCAAATTGGTTACCTGCCTTAAAGTACAGGTAAACTAAATTGTTGAAAACTGCAAAGACCAGATATGATTTAATTTATTTTTATTAATTGTTTATTTCATACAATAGAATTTATATAAAAAACAACAAAACGAAAATAAAAAACATTCATAAAAAATTTTATAAGGTTTTTACATACAAATTTATGTAGGTACAAGCGTTAACTAACCTAACTAACTAAGTAAGCAAAACATAAGAGGCAGCTAACGGCGATCTTTTATATGAAAATAATGTACAACTGCCAAAAACATGAGGCACTTATTTTAAATGCGCATGTAGACACAGTGCACTCAATGAAGGCAATTGCATACGTAATTTTGTAAAATAACAACGAAACCAAAATTTTGTGCAGTTATGTGAAAAGTGCACGTAAGTAAAAGGCAGTTAAATCAAAACTACTGTAAACCAATTTTACTTACTAATAATCTTTCGTCAATCTTTACATTTAAACTTTAAAAACATATAATTTGCTTTTATACACCACGACATAAATCACCAAAATAAATTAATAAATAATAAATGTAAAAATAATTAAGTAAAAATTAAATATCACAGTAAAATCTATAAACTAAGTATCACAGTTGGAGTAAGGAACTAAACTAAATTATTGCAATAGTATAATTTGCGTTAATGTTGTCTATGTCATCTTTCTTATTCATTGCACGTTGTTGTTTTTGTTGTATTCGCAAACTTTCCAAAGTATATCCTTTATTCTCTCGTCTTTCTTTTTACATTATTAAGATCTGCAGTGTGTTCCTTTTCTAAACAGTGCTGTGCTAAAGCTGTTGAGTGTTTGTTTTTTCTAATGTCTGCTTCGTGTTCTGCTACTCTTGTGTTTAAACTTCTTTTTGTTGTTCCTATGTAAACGGCATCACAGCTTTCGTTATTCCTGGTTCACACACGGCAATTATAATTGCCCAATTCTTCTTCAATTCTCCTTTGAACTTGCTCTTGTGTTCACACAGAAAAAGTTTGTTTCAGCAATTTTCGTATATCAACCTGCAGTATTGAAAATTGCGAATGACAAAACAAAACGGAATTGGAGTACGGGCAATTCTGTACCCCCTATCATTCTCTTTCCCTCCCTCTTCTATAAACTCAAGAATTGCGCAATTATAATTGCCGTGTGTGAACCTAGTCTTAGATTTGCCTATGCATTTTATTTCGTATACCACATTGCTATGTTGTCCTTTTTCTATTTTCGTTTTGGTTTGTGTAAATAGTGCGTTAATTGTTTTGTTGGGCTTATGTGCTAATGATGCTTCTTCGTAATTTATTATTTGTTCTAGTTGTTTTCTATCTGTAAGCCCTGGTATGTATGAAAGACTATAAAATTTTTTTATGTTGCCAGATGTATTGTTGATATTACTTTTTAAGGGATTCTCAGTAGTACACTCAAAAAAAAAAGTTTGTAAAGTCAGCAAAAAATTTTGCTGAGTCAGCAAAATTTTAGTCAGGAGGGTGCTAGCAAAAAAATTGCTAATGTCAGCAAAATCTTTGCTGAATTTTAGTAGACTGAAAAAAACGCAAAAAAAATTGTAAAAAAAATGTAATTTAGTTAATATATTTACTGAAAATCAGAAAACATATTTTTGTGATTCTTTTAAAAATAATTTACAATAATTACGAAATATAAAAATTTTCATTTTCCCACATTGACGACATACATTAATTTAATATCTGAAAATATATAGAAATAAATATATAAATTAAACAATTTTATGTTTGAGTTTTGTCTGAACTGTTAAGTTCAGGAGCCATTTATTAACTAACTATATTGTAGTTCTCAAAACCAAAAGCTTACAAATAAACAGACAAACGTGTGAGAATTGTAGAATACAAATTCCCAGACATTTGCTGATATGACACTTAATACTAATTATTCTTAAAACAAACAAAATAAAATATCAAATAGCGAGGAATGGAAACTGCTATCGCAAGCACACTCCCATGCCTCTGACACATTACATTGCTTAAAATATATGGGGCATTCAACTTGATAATTTATATGGGGCATTCAGCACCCCGTGATAACTCCTCCCTCACTCAAGTGAAGGCCGTCCTCGGTCTTCTTTATTATCTCATTTAATGCGGTCTTCAAATTCAATTGCTGGCGTCTTTTGCACCAGCGTCTCGTAAGTAAGATCGTACCATAGAAGACCACAAAGCTTGTGAAAGCAATGCAACCTGAATATATTGGCCACGTCTTCGTCCGGTTTTTCAGTTCACCAATGTGGTTGAGGTTTTCCAGGCTCATTTCGTGTAGAAAAGGCAGACTCAGAACATTAGTATGTCCGGTGACATTTATCAAAGGAAACGTCAGGGTTCCTGGGGTTCTTTTAGGGGTTTTATATTTGTTCACATATTGAGAGTTATTTATGTTGACATAGTCGTCAAAAATTATTAAATAGGTGCCATTAAGTAGCTTTTCGTCTTTTTCAGGTTCCGTCACCCTGACTACTGCATCATTAATGATAATGACCCCCTCGTCAACCCTCAAAATCGGATCTGGTTTATAAAATTTTGTTTGACAATGAGCCATTTGGCCGGAAATTAACTGCTGTGCGCAAGTTACGTTTTTTCGGACATTACAAAATACTGAGGTTACAGTAGTTTTACATTTGTCGATAGTATAAGAACCCTTTTGACATTCCGCGACCACATTCGTTTCGCCAAGATCTATTACCCTACCAGAGTGAGAGACAGGAAAAATACTTATTTTCTTACATGACAATTCTAGGTTTGGAAACTTAATTATTAATAACAATAATTCATTATTTTGATATACTTTTACATCTGATACTTGCATTAGTTCAGAAATACTTATGTTAGTAAAATGCTCAGCACCGTTAAAATCTTCTTTATCCAGAATAACTGTATTAACAACATTCATCTTTGCCAGGGCTATGGACAATAATAAATTCTGTACCTCAATAATTATCATTCTGTTTCTTGACAATAAAATTTCGAAAAGATTTCCTGTGTCTATTTGACCCTTTCTGTTCGACAATATAGAGTTCACGGCGTCAGTTAGTTTAGAAATCTGAATCTGAATTTTCGTATTTATCTCAATCTGTTTGTTATTGGACTGAATTAACTGATCCTGATTCAGTTTAATTTTCTCAAAGTCATCAAAATCTGGGGTTCCTGCTATGACTTTTAATGCGGTACCTAAAATGTTCAAACTCCTCGCGTGTCTATGATGAACATTTAATGTCGAAAGAAGTGTGTCCATATGCTCAATATCAGCGTATAATATCTTTTTTACCTGTGACTCTGGAAACTGATCTAGAAGAGTTCTTGTCTCATCAACCGCCATGTTGTACAGCGTAAGATTTGAGTAGTGACTGATGTACCCGTATTCTTTCCAAATGATCGCATCCCCGTCCAGAATTGGAATGTAGTCCGAATGAGAGTAATCGATAATTCTTGTTAACACAGTTACCAAAGCGGTAAGGAATATAAATAAGAATCTAAAAATAAATTTTTCGAAGGGACCATTAGAGATTTTATCTTATATTGTCTTTATGGACCACCCTCCCTTTTATGAGAACGGTGGTACCGTTGTCTGCTTCAATAGTAGCCTCCTCGTAAAGAGGGCTTAGTTTGTTGCCTAATCTTCTATTCACCTTTACGAACACTTTTTCCCCAATTTGGTATGTTTTGTTTGTCGGGTTCTATTATGTGTCCCCAATGAAATGACCTGAGCATTTAAAATTCTCTGTTGTATGTCAGTTTTCAGTTCGAGAGGAGCTGAATGAATTATATCGATTGGTTTCCTATTGGTTACCGAATGTATTGTCCTATTGTATTCAATTGTTGCTTGCAAAATGAGGTCTACTGTATCCTCAATGTTTCTTTCTATCTTGAGGCATCTAGAGAGCTCTCCTAACGTGCTGTGAAAACGTTCGACTTGTCCATTGGAGGTGCTATGCAACGGAGGTGCATTGGCTATTTTCACGTTAAAATTATTCAAAAGCATTGATTTTATAGTTTCAGAGTTTATGGATTTTTCATTGTCGCAGTAAATAATTTTTGTCTGAGGAAAGATATTCATCAGCTGAAGTATTGGTCGTTTTACGTCTACGATCGTTCGCGATTGGATAGGTTGCACAACAGCGAATTTTGAAAATTTGTCAACGCAAGTGAGAAAATACTTGCGATCCGTAGAAAATATATCAATATGCAGTATTTCACCTGCATATGATGGAATTGTGGTTCTACCGATTATATGTTGTTTTGGGTGTCTTTCGTACTTTGCCCTAGAACAGATTTTACAATTCATCGCCACTTCATTTGCTATTTTCGTCATTTTGGGAAAATAGTAATCAAGCAATATTTGCTTAACATTTTCTTGTGCAGCCCTGTGGGCACGATTATGCTCAACTACAACAATTTCCCTTTGCTCGTTTTGATTAAATATGTCTGTGACGTAATTTTTCATGTGGTAAAATTTTGTTGCAGGGTAGGTTTGCACTAAATTGTGTTGAACATTTGCTAATATGGGTAAGTCACAATATATCGCATTTACCACACTTTCGTTAACCACTTCTTGAAGTTTTTCAAGTAAGTGTTCCCGGTTTGAAAATTTATTATGATGTCTAGTTTTCTGACCAAAAATTATGTATGTTCGAGTAGAGGGGTACTCTGCCTCTTCGATTATAATTTGATTTCTAAAGCAATTTAAAGGTTTTTCTGTGCTATCAACAGTGTAGGTAAGTGATTCCTCACTGTGAATTGTGGCAGCCGTTGAACCCGTAGAAGGTTGGCCATCCTCCAATGCATCTATGCGTTGATTGGATTGAAAGTCATTGATATGACTAATGTGTTGTCGTGAAAGTGCATCAGCGACATGATTCTCTTTGCCTGGTTTATAGAAGATGTTAGCATTATGTTCGTCTATAAAGGCTTTCCATCTTTTAATTTTGGCATTCGGATTTCGTTCCGAAACCGCGAATGTTAAGGGCTGATGATCGGTGAAGATATTTAAAATTCTTACCCCATATAAATAATTTCTGAGACTTTTTAAGGCCCAAACTATGGCCAATAATTCCCTCTCATTTGTCGCAAAGTGCATCTCGTTATCTTTAAGAGTTCGAGATATCATCGTAATCGGTTTCCCATTTTGGGAAAGAACTGCACCAAGTCCACAAGATGATGCGTCTGTCGTAAGATCAAACGCTTTCCTGAAATCAGGATAAATGAGCATTACATCCTCAGATGATAAAATTTCCTTAAGCTTTTCGAAAGATTGTAACTGCTGGTCTTGCAGAGAAATCTTTATCTTTTTTGATTGGGTTGCGCTTACTTTACCATATTCCCCCTTTAATATATTAGTTAAAGGTTTTGCTATACCAGCGAAGTCCTTAATGAAACACCTGTAGTAGCTTGCTAGGCCAAGAAATGATCGTATTCCAAACAGTGTTGTGGGTGTAGGGTAATTTTTTATTGCATCCACCTTGCTTGGAGAAGTTTGTATGCCCCCCCGGGATACCACAAATCCCAAGTATTCTACGCTGGTCTTAAAAAAATTTGATTTTTCTATAGAGATTCTCATGTTCGCTTCGTATAACCTTTGAAGCACCCAATCAATATGCTTAACATGATCTTCTTTTGTTTCGGAAAAAATTATCACGTCATCTACGTAGACGTGACAGGTTTTCCCGATTTCTTCCCTTAGAACGTCATCAATTGCCCTTTGAAATATACTAGGCGCGTTCTTAAGGCCAAATGGAAGTCGACAAAATTCATATTTTCCATTATTTACAGAGAATGCCGTTTTTTTCTCTGTCCCTTTCCGCGAGTTCAATCTGATGAAAACCGGATTTCAGATCCAACGTAGTGAAATACTGAGCTCTTCCCATGTTTGATAGTATCACCATCACGTTAGGAATGGGATATTTATCATCAATCGTTTTCTGATTGAGCTTCCGAAAGTCTACTACTAGACGCTTCTTTCTATTGCCCATTTCATCAATACCCTTTTTATCCACAACCCAAACTGGGTTATTGTAAGGTGACCTTGAAGGCCTAATTATACCATGAGCCAAATACAATTTTATTTCATCGTTCACAAAATCCGCTACGCCCATTGGGTATGGGTATAGTTTTGAGTATATGGGATCATTGTCCTCCGTGCGAATCGTAGCAACAATGTTTGTATTATAAGGCAACGACTCGTTAGGGTAAGCGAATGCCTTCTTTCTTATTTCAATCATTTTCTGAAAACTATTTCTCACCGCAGAAGGGATGGTTGCATAGTCAATTCTCAGAAAATTCACATCTTTGCAGTTAAAAAATTTTAGTCCCTCTTTTCCGGAAATGAAACAAATTTCTGCATTTATTAAATCAATATTTGCTTCGACCCTCTTTAAAAGGTCGAAGCCTACTATTCCATTGAAAGTTGATAGAGTATGTAATATGAAAAATGTGGAATTTATTCCGAACAAATTTATATAACATTTTTCCGTGACATTAGTACTGCCGTGGATTGAGTGTATTGTAAAAGGAGAGTTCACAGGCATTATATTTTTTAAATAATTGATATAATTTTTCGAGGCTCCCGTATCTATAAGAAGCCTTATAGTTCTACCAGCTACAGTTCGCTCTATAAACGGCAGCTGGGACCCACCTCTAAAAAATGAACGAGATCTGAATCAGCGTATTCATCATCAAGTTCTTGTACTATTGTTTCGGCAGCCTCGGAATAACCACATGCTCCCTCACTTTCATGTGCAATGTGATTAATTCTTTGTAACTTAGGACCAGTAACCCTATCGGAACTTGCTTGTCTTTTTATACGCTGACCCTCGGTGTTGGAAACATACCTCTGTGATTGATTGTGTTCATTTCCAGACCTAAAATTCGTTTTCTGCTTGAGGCGAGAAACGGAAGGGTCAATATCCATAGGCTCAGGTGGATTTTGTTTTCTGCTATTATTATTTTCATTTCTATTATTTTTACTAAAATATGGGTTTTTTCCCTGATAATTTCCCTGATCACCATTTTTGTACTGCTTAACGTTTTGGTTTCTATTTCTATTTTCCTCCTTCCTATTGTCAAATGTTTTTGCAAACATATATCGCTCATGATTGGACTCGACCAGAGCATTTTGCATGCTAGTTGGCCGGGTAGAGAAAAGGATATCGCATAAGGGTTTTTTAAGCCCTGAAACAAAGACACGAAGTGCGTCATTTCTATACTTCTCATTCATTATTAATGCCATTGCGTTCTCCTGACTCATTATTGTTTTATTTGTAAGGAGCATAAGTTTTCGCTCTACGGTATCAAAGAACTCCAAAACTGTCTGATTTCCCTGTCCAAGAGTACTGAGCTCTTGTTCGATTAAATGTACAGGACGTTTGTCCGCATAAGTTATATCCAATCTGGCAATTATTGCATCAAAGTTTAACACTGTATTATATGACGAAAGCTCAGCATCAGCTTTACCCTTAACCTTGTTCCTAATAATCGCGATTGCCTGGTAATGTTGGTAACTACCATCATATTTTTTAAAAATCTTATACGCCGTATGTGCTGCCTGTCTCCAGGACACATAGTTCTGTATCGTCCCGTCAAATTCGGGTGACGATTTAACAACATCCAGCGGTATGTTGCAAGCTATGTTCTCTTGAATTTCTACCTCCTTATAAGGTTCTATTTCAATATTGTCCGTTGACAAGCTTGAAAACTTTTGAGAAAGTTCTTCGAATTTTCTGTCAAACTCTCTTTTCTGGGCCTCTGTCGCCAAACGGACAGCTCCCTCCAACAATGATTGTATTTCCGCTCGATTCATCATTGCTGGCCGTCTATCCAGATTCAATCCCTCAAACAAACCTTCCAAATCCTCTACGCTCATATATTTCAAGGGTTACAAATTTTAACACAGGAGAATATTTTTTTAAATTTAATAGAAAAATTTTGGAAACAGAAAAATTTACTTAGCACAGATGCGAAAATTATTCATTCAAAGAGAAACAAAACCCTGGCAAAAAATATTTTCGATAATTTTACATGAGCATTTTACTCACCTTATTCTCGGCATTTTCGGCGAATTATAGATTTCATACAATCAACGCGAGAATATAGATTTTGCTCTTATTGATTTATATTTTTATGAAAAAAAGAAAATTGTAACTTATATAATTCTAATTTTATACTGTTGTTCCTGCGCTGCTGTTGGGTTGTTGTTGCCTCTTGCTGCTTTCTTTGGTGATGGTTATAGTTGAATTTTCAAATATTCTTTATTGCAACTATTGCCGTCGGGTTGTTGCTTATCGCTGCCCAGGCAATTTCGATACCTGGTGACACAATTTTCTGCTTTAACGATTTTTTTTTAAATTTAACCGTCTTAGGTTTTTTCACAAACAGTTTTTCACAATTTCAAAACTATTTTTATTTTAAAGTTTTGAGTGACAACAAAAAAAATATTTTAAGGTGTTTGTCCTTTTGCTTTTTATGTTTTACAACTGTTTTTTTTTGCTTTGAGTAAAACAAATTTTTAATAGTGTTTTTTTTCAATGATTTTGTTAAATTTAACGTATTATGTTTTTTATGTTTCACAATTTATTTTTTAGAGTGTTTTTTTTTCTAAAGATTTTTATAAATTTAATCTTTTTTAGGTTTTTTATGTTTCACAACTGTTTTTATGTTTTGAGTAAAACAATTTTTTTATAGTGTTTGTTTTTTTTTTTTAACGATTTTTGTTAAATTTAACTTTTTAGGGTTTTTTAATAAAATAAAATAAAAAGTTCTTTTCCGGTTGGGCGCCAATTAAACAATTTTATGTTTGAGTTTTGTCTGAACTGTTAAGTTCAGGAGCCATTTATTAACTAACTATATTGTAGTTCTCAAAACCAAAAGCTTACAAATAAACAGACAAACGTGTGAGAATTGTAGAATACAAATTCCCAGACATTTGCTGATATGACACTTAATACTAATTATTCTTAAAACAAACAAAATAAAATATCAAATAGCGAGGAATGGAAACTGCTATCGCAAGCACACTCCCATGCCTCTGACACATTACATTGCTTAAAATATATGGGGCATTCAACTTGATAATTTATATGGGGCATTCAGCACCCCGTGATAACTTATATAACATAACAAAAATTTTCTTTCAACTACTTACATCAATGGTTGTCTTAATGATGCTTTATTTTAAAGGTCGCAACTGCCGAAGATAATTATAGAAACGAAACGAAAAAATAAACAAAAACAAACGAAACGAAAAAAGCAACCCTTTTTTAGCAAATAGGAAAAAGGAATCATAAAAATCTACCTAAGATGTGTGTCTTTGTCTTTCGCTTTACTCTGTCTACATGTCTGTATATGTTTGTTTGCAATTTGACCACACTAGATTATTAATCTATAAACATTTAGTTTAGGAACACATATTAAATTTAAATATTTTATTTCGTCTTTTATTTAATTAAAAGACAATTATTTTCACAAGCCGGTGACAACGCAAAATTTAAGTTGTTTTAATCCTCAATTTTGTTTTATGTATGAAAAACAGAAACAAAAGTCTTCCATGGTTGATTTTTTTATATGTCTTATTAGAGTTGTACTTTTTAGTATCATTTTTCTCTTCTCTACTACATCTTGACATGCCGCGACATCTGCTTCATTCTGCGTATATCTTTCAATCTGGTTGTCGTCCACACTATTAATGTGCTTATCAGCACAATTTTTTTTAGCAAAATTAATTAGTAAAACATTAGTATATTAGTAAAGCATTAGTATAAAACAGTTAAGTGCTGAATAAGTATAACAAAAATTTTAGATGAAAACACGATTTTAGCAAAAAAATTTGCTAAAAAATAGTATACCTGATTTACAAGACCTTTTACTAACTTTTGTACTAACTTATTTTTTGAGTGTACAACTGATACTTATTTATTATTCGCGAACTTAAATTTTGTCAGAAAATGCCAACATTTGGCCCCTGTCAATATTTTAGTCTCCATATTCACATGGGCCAAAGGTTTAAAGTAATTCATAAAATTTAAAGTAATTCAAGTTTTATTTTTTATTTAAAATATATATTTTATTTCTATGTGTTAATACAAATAAATATACAGGAATCGGAAACAAACTATAATCTATAAACTACTATAAATTAAAAAATATTAGCAAAAATTTCTTCTATATAGCTTTGATTTTCTACAGTTATATTAGTTTTTTGTTTTTATATACATCGAGATTATTTTTATGTTATTTTCAATTTATACCAAGCTTTCAAACTCCGTATATTTACAAAAATAAAGCAAATCAAACATATTAGCTAGGTTGATACTAGTATTTCGATCTGGCTAAAGCTCTCATCAGAACCCGAAGTTTTAGAAAGTTAGAGCCTCCATAATAGGCAGAACTTTAACAAAAAACCTATAATAATCAATTTTGCTCCATTCTTGTCTTCTTAGTAATCAAGCACGTGGTTAGGTCTTTTCCTAACAAGCATCATGACGTTACTAAACTTTGAAGATCAAAATGTTCTATTTATATAAAAAAATTTTAGTTTGTACTCTGGCTCAAGTAATATTTTTTACAGTTATATTAGTTTTTTGTTTTTATATACATCGATATTATTTTCAATTTATAACGAGCTTTCAACCTCCGTATATTTACAAAAATAAAGCAAATCAAACATATTAGCTAGGTTAATACTAGTATTTCGATCTGGCTAAAGATCTCATCAGAACCCGAAGTTTTAGAAAAGTTAGAGCCTCCATAATAGGCAGAACTTTAACAAAAAACCTATTAATAATCAATTTTGCTCCATTCTTGTCTTCTTAGTAATCAAGCACGTGGTTAGGTCTTTTCCTAACAAGCATCATGACGTTACTAAACTTTGAAGACCGAAAATGTTCTATTTTTATAAAAAAATTTTAGTTTGTACTCTGGCTCAAGTAATATTTTTTACAGTTATATTAGTTTTTTGTTTTTATATACATCGAGATTATTTTTATGTTATTTTCAATTTATAACGAGCTTTCAACGTCCGTATATTTACAAAAATAAAGCAAATCAAACATATTAGCTGGGTTGATACTAGTATTTCGATCTGGCTAAAGATCTCATCAGAACCCGAAGTTTTAGAAAAGTTAGAGCCTCCATAATAGGCAGAACTTTAACAAAAAACCTATTAATAATCAATTTTGCTCCATTCTTGTCTTCTTAGTAATCAAGCACGTGGTTAGGTCTTTTCCTAACAAGCATCATGACGTTACTAAACTTTGAAGACCAAAATGTTCTATTTATATAAAAAAATTTTAGTTTGTACTCTGGCTCAAGTAATATTTTTTGCAGTTATATTAGTTTTTTGTTTTTTATACATCGAGATTATTTTTATGTTATTTTCAATTTATAACGAGCTTTCAACCTCCGTATATTTACAAAAATAAAGCAAATCAAACATATTAGCTAGGTTGATACTAGTATTTCGATCTGGCTAAAGATCTCATCAGAACCCGAAGTTTTAGAAAAGTTAGAGCCTCCATAATAGGCAGAACTTTAACAAAAAACCTATTAATAATCAATTTTGCTCCATTCTTGTCTTCTTAGTAATCAAGCACGTGGTTAGGTCTTTTACTAACAAGCATCATGACGTTACTAAACTTTGAAGACCGAAAATGTTCTATTTATATAAAAAATTTTTAGTTTGTACTCTGGCTCAAGTAATATTTTTTACGGTTATATTAGTTTTTTGTTTTTATATACATCGAGATTATTTTTATGTTATTTTCAATTTATAACGAGCTTTCAACGTCCGTATATTTACAAAAATAAAGCAAATCAAACATAATAGCTGGGTTGATACTAGTATTTCGACCTGGCTAAAGATCTCATCAGAACCCGAAGTTTTAGAAAAGTTAGAGCCTCCATAATAGGCAGAACTTTAACAAAAAACCTATTAATAATCAATTTTGCTCCATTCTTGTCTTCTTAGTAATCAAGCACGTGGTTAGGTCTTTTACTAACAAGCATCATGACGTTACTAAACTTTGAAGACCAAAAATGTTCTATTTATATAAAAAAAATTTAGTTTGTACTCTGGCTCAAGTAATATTTTTTACAGTTATGTTAGTTTTTTGTTTTTATATACATTGAGATTATTTTTATGTTATTTTCAATTTATAACGAGCTTTCAACCTCCGTATATTTACAAAAATAAAACAAATCAAACATATTAGCTAGGTTGATACTAGTATTTCGATCTGGCTAAATATCTCATCAGAACCCGAAGTTTTAGAAAAGTTAGAGCCTCTATAATAGGCAGAACTTTAACAAAAAACCTATTAATAATCAATTTTGCTCCATGCTTGTCTTCTTAGTAATCAAGCACGTGGTTAGGTCTTTTCCTAACAAGCATCATGACGTTACTAAACTTTGAAGACCAAAAATGTTCTATTTATATAAAAATTTTTAGTTTGTACTCTGGCTCAAGTAATATTTTTTACAGTTATATTAGTTTTTTGTTTTTATATATGTACATCGAGATTATTTTTATGTTATTTTAAATTTATAACGAGCTTTCAACCTTCGCATATTTACAAAAATAAAGCAAATCAAACATATTAGCTAGGTTGATACTAGTATTTCGATCTGGCTAAAGATCTAATCAGAACCCGAAGTTTTAGAAAAGTTAGAGCCTCCATAATAGGCAGAACTTTAACAAAAAACCTATTAATAATCAATTTTGCTCCATTCTTGTCTTCTTAGTAATCAAGCACGTGGTTAGGTATTTTCCTAACAAGCATCATGACGTTACTAAACTTTGAAGACCAAAAATGTTGTATTTATATAAAAAATTTTTAGTTTGTACTCTGGCTCAAGTAATATTTTTTACAGTTATATAAGTTTTTTGTTTTTATATATTTTCATTTTCCAGAAGTTGTTCAGCTTCTTCATCTAATTCGATTGACATTGATTTTCATTTTTGTCGAATACTGGACATATATGGGTCTGATGTGCACAAGAAAATAGTGATAAGAACTTCATTATTACAGCATTTGGTTATTTTTCTTGTATAAAGAATCTGTAGTCTTTGTTAATTTTTTCTTGCGCTTCTTCAGATGGATCTCCAATTGGTTACATATTGTGTTGAATTATTTGTTCCCCATGGTACAACATTTTATGAACTGTGGTTGGTATATGTCTCCATTCTTCATTGACATACTGGCTAAATTTTTTTTGCATTTATCTTTCTGCTACATGCTAAAACTTCTAATATGATTTGGAATCGTCTTATTAATTGATAATGCACTCCTGTACCCTCACTGTTTCGCCTAACGGGCCAAATTCCAAATCATAACCCAATTTAAGAATATGCTCCATAAAACGGATTGAAGGGACATTCCAAATTCGTATGTCTCATTGATATTATTGTCTTGTGATGGTGGTTGACTTAATTCACTTGATGTCTTTTGGCATATGGTGCAGCTTGACGAATACTTTGTTTCGGTTAAAGCTTATGCAACTTTTTCATCGATCATTGTAAGGAACATTTTAAAATTAATTTCGATGCATTGGTCATCAAATTCAAATATTTCTGGTTGAAGTTCTTTAATTTGATCTTTTATTTTTCAAACTTCTTCAGTTATGACATCTTTAGCTTCCTTTTTGTAAGCAAACTTTATAGGTCTGCAATACTTTGTTGAGGATGAAATTTAATTTTTCCATACATCAATTTCTGTAGCTCTACTAGTTGACGGCTCTGAACCAATATTAGTTTTTTGTTAAACGCAATGGAACGAAAGATACCATGAATAAATTAGCATCAGATGAATTTTCTGTATTACATTGATTGTATTGTTTCTGACCAGAGAATCCATCACATCCTAATTTTGAAATTAAAGTGATGCTGCAATTTTTAAGTATTTTTAAATAGTCAGCATCAAGTGTATTTAATAATCGTTCTGCCGTATGTTCAAGAAGATCCTGCAATTTTATTTCTGCTGAACTTAAAGTTACACTAATAGCAGTTTGTGTTTGGTAAGCACTCTTTTTTGACAGAAACTAAATCTCGATATGCCGGAAAACTTCCACAATTTTTTTCATTGGTTCGCTTAACAATTCTGTGTACTGATTTTTAGTCAGTTTTAAATTCTTTTCTTCAGTTGGTGTATGCATACTTTTTAAAATCCTCTTTGTGCGTCTGTGGCTCGCTTACTATGAGAAATTTCTTCATTAATACTATCCAGCTCGTGTCTTTGTGATCCTTCAACAATTGTCAATTGGTTTTGCTGGTCGACCCACTTTTCCAGTTGTCTTGGCGGTTATCGACGGCTTCTTAAAAATAAGTTCATTTGTTAGCCATTCTTGGTGGCGTAAATAAAACGTTTTCTTGTTTCTAGAATGTTTATTGTACCATTTTCTTAATGTAATTTAAAATTTCTTGCTCGAAGTTTTTTTAATAATCTTTTATTACCACTTCTTTGAAACATAAAAATGCCTAAAATTTTTTAAATACAAATTTAGTCTTTTATTAGAATTTTTTAAAACATAAACAACACTGTTCATTCAATCCTTTTAAAAGGGTAACATACTGGTAATAAATTAACATATAGCTAAATTTACAGGTAACATATAGCTGCGTACTTGTTTTTTTTACCATTTACCTGTTATTTCCATTTGTTTTAAATCTAATTGCATTATGCAGGTTGCTTCAAATAATGTTTAAACTTTTAACTTTAAATTACTCAGAAATCTGACGTACCAGTCAATTTTTGTCTCCGTATTCGTTTGCAGCATCCGTTTACTCCACAATAAATTCATAAAAATGGCAATAAAAGCTATTTTTACCATTTAAAAATTAATTGCTCCGAACCCTGGCGTGCTGGACGATTTATGTGGCCGTAATTGTTTTAATTGTTGAATTAATTGTTCAATTTCAGTAACGTTTCCTTGCAGCACATATTTTTTTTTAACCGAATATCTTATCTTGGGTCCAGAAATTGAATATCGCTGAAAAACTGTATCAATCTAAATGCAGATTATGTTGGAACAAAAGAACATTTTTCCCAAATTTGTTGTGTTTTATTTGTTAATTCGGCAAAATTGGGACCGCCCTCGTACCATATGTAACTGGTATGTATCTGTTATACTGGCTTGTCAGACTTGGGGCTTTGTCCCCTAATTTGGGGATATTTTGTTGGCCTTGAAAACAGAATAATGAACATTTTTAATAAATATTTTAATTGAATATAGATTAACAATAAAATGAGTCAAGATAAAGCCTATATTTACATTTCCATAGTCACACCAGTCGTGCGGTTCAATGAGGTGAAAACAAGGAAAAATAAATTTTTTACTTCTTTATGTTTTTTGTGAAGACCTTTGGAAACTCTGTATTTAGCAAACACTCGAAAATAATCAAACTGGTTGGTACTAACATATAAGCAATTAAAAAGGGTGGCGTGATGTGACAAAAATAGAAGTTGGTATTTTCGTCTTTTACAAAAACGAAAAGCTCTGCGAATTGTGTCGGACTTTTTTGATAAAACTTTTTTTAATATGATTTGGAATATTTTAATTTTGTTTTACAATTTGCTGAATTAATAAAACTTTTTTTGATTATTTTTAGTTAAGAAGAAGAATAAACGTTTTTCTCTAGAAATTATAAACACCATTAATTTTCTAATCAGACTAGACTAATTTCTGCACTTTTAATGGACAGGCGTCATCAGAGATTTACCATTTAAATTTTATTATTATTTGTGTGTTATAATTGTCAGATTGTTTCTATATGATTAATTTGTCAACAACCTGCCGGTCGTAAGAATCGAACTAAGTTTTTTGCTACATTACAAACGTAACAATACCAACTCATGACCGCTTAACGATCAAACGCAAGTCTGGCCTCGATACTTTTTCTTTTAGAACCCATATAGTGACACGAAACCTTACGTAACGTGATGTGACATAAATTTCTTATTAGGTAAAAGCTAGCAATTATTAATAACTTTATTGTTTATAAAATTAAAAAATATTATAAATGTTATGTTCCGAATTTATTTTTGAGAATTACAATGGATAGCATGAGAATTAAATTAATTCAATTACACGGTACAACACGTTTTCCAACCCTGGTAATAGAGAATACATTTCAAAAATCAGATTTCAGATACGGATTCAACGATATCAAGCCAATATAAAAGTATACTCTAGTCCCAGCTTTAGGTTTTCTGATTTTGATGGCCTGTGTTTTTAGTAGAATATATGTTTTTTTGTGTCTTTTTTTTTTTTTTTTATAATTTAACCAATACTCAGGGGATGCCCCCTACTCATGCAGTGCATTGTATTGATCAGGAAAATAAGGTATGGGAAGGAGGAAAGAGGGAGTAGTGTTTGTGGATATTTGATTTAAATTTTTCTAAATTGTAAGTAACAGGGAAGACTTCTGCGGGAAGTTTGTTCCACATACGAATCGTTCGACTAAAAAACGAATTTTCTCTGTAATGCGTTGTGCGAAACACAGGACAATCAACTACAACGGATGTGCTCTACTAGATAAGCGAGTATTACGAATAAAAACTCGGGCTCGTGGAATAAGTTCACTTATCTCAGATGAGCATCTCCCATGGTAATATCGATAGAAAAGTGTCACACAACCCACATTCCGACGATGCTCCAATGAATCAATAGAGTTGGATACACTACTGTCATTGATAAGCTTCACCGCCCTCCCCTCTCTTATTAGCTTGGGATGTCATCCACGTAAAAAATTTATCATTTTAAATATCAATATTTTACTATTCAAAAGTAAAATATTTGCCAGGTGACGTGATGTGACAAAGTTTGAAATTTTATAAATAAATAACTCTGATTGATGTGTTCCAGGTTTTTTATATTAAATTATTCACAAAAAACTGGATGTAAATTAAAAGTTTAAAACACCAGCTACCATTAACGCAGAAGTAATGAGAATAAATGTTGTTTTGCGGTGACATACGTGACATTAGAATGTCAATGAAAGCAAATCAAAAATTTTCAGTTTTGCTGATCTTTATTTACTTCGTTTGAATTTTTTGGAGTTAATTGTCGTAACAAATATTTTGAGATATGAGTATACTTGCATTCAACAATCTTAAAGAATTAAATATTTAAGAGAAAATGTTACTGTAAATTAAAAAAATTTACGAAAAACATGAACGCAATTTTGCAGTCCGTTTTATTATGATGTCAACTTAGAATAACTAGGAACCCTTCGTAATTTTCATGAAATTCGCTTGGTTTTTACCTATCAATAATTCAATTTAGATTGAATTAAAAAAATGTATAGGGTCATTTTTTAAATCACAACGCCTCACTTCAACTAATTTTTTGTAATTTTGAATTTTTTTAAAACACGGTCATGAACGCGGTGATTGTTTGAGTTGACTTACGTAGTTCGCAAACGAACTTGTGTGAAATCCGGAATTTTCTAAATCACCTGAACTTTTCTAGTGTTAAATGAATAAAAATGCATTTAAACACAAAAACCTTTAATAAAAACACTGCAAATAAAAACACTGATAAACACTTTATTATTTTTTTACACAATTTCATTTTTATTGTTAAAAAGAACGTAAATAAACAATTAAACAGATTTTGTATAAAATAGTTAAAATTTCACTAATTTCCATTTCGAATAAATTTATTTTATTATTTCTTTTTTGTTCTTTGTTTATATTTTCAAGAGTTGCCATTGTAAGAGTTGAATTTATTTTATTGAGCTGGCAACTCTAAAAAGTCAATAATTTACAATTCAAGTGATAACGTAAAACTTAATCACAAAAACGTAGGGATTTATAAAATAATATTTTAGTCGCCGCGTTAGATGAGTGATGTGAAGTTTAGCTGATTAACAAAATTAGAACATTAAGTCCTTTAACCCTTTCACTACCCTTCTACACTACAGTGTAAACATTTTTAAATAAATATAGAAATGTTGATGCAATAAAAAAAAACTCAGAAAGCTAATGACCAAAACAAAATAAAATAAATCATGTTTGGCTATTCGAATGTTTAAGTGGCAAAAATGGGCTTACAAGTTTCAAAAATTAGATTTTCGGGCCAATGTTTTGGTTGGTACATGGGGGAGGGGCCTACATGTAAACATGTTTCTTTCTAAATTTAAGACACCTAACAACAATCAAGTGAAAATATAAATATATCCACAAACGAAAAGTCGGTAGTGAAAGGGTTAAATTTAATGGGGTTTTCAATATAATTAATAAAAGTCTAAGTCCTCATAACAAGTGATGGCATGTAATACCGCTCAAATGCCGTTATAGATTTATAACCCTTTCAACTGCCGATCGTTATTCCTAAAATACCGTTACCGAAATAATTGAAATACCGTAATCTATAAAATACTGTTACCGATATAACTAAAATACCAATATCCTTAAGATACCATTACCGAAATAACTAAAATATCGGTATGGCTAAAATGCCGTAACCGAAATAATTGAAATAGCGTTATCCTCAAAATACCTTTACTGAAACAATCGTCGCGAATAGATAAATTTTCCCTAAGTTTGATCATAAACGAGCTGGTCATTGGAACTCGGGCAAAGGTGACTAAAAATATCAGTGCGCATTGTCATTGCCTAAATAACTTAAATAACGTTACCCTTTAAAAACCTTTACCGAAATATCGTAAAAGTCGTTACCATTAAAATAACGTTACCAAAATAACTAAAATACCATTAACGTTAAAATACCGTTACCTAAATGAGTAAAATACCGTTAACGCTAAAAAACCGTTACCAAAATAACTGAAATATCGTTACCCTAAAACAACGTTACCGAAATAAACAAAAATAGCGTAACCCTTACTCTCATCGAATCGGTTACCAGCCATGCTAATAACTTATCTAAATTTTTCCTCTGGTGAACCCCTGAAATAGCCTTAACCATTGTTAAACATATTTTTTCATTAACTTATCAAAATTGAAACCAAGTTTTTCTTCTAACCGTTGATAAAATTTAACCATATAACCATTACTATGGTTAAGAGTCTTAACTAAGGCTAATGCGCCATGCCCTACATTAATATCCTTACTTTAATCCAAATGTTTCACACCAAAATCATCCTAGTAAAAATAGTGGCAGATCATCAATACAAACTTGCTTTATAAGTTTTTTCAGCACGTAAATTTTTACTCAGTACGGCATTGAAAATGGATTCAGTGTGATATAGTCCTTATAGGTACTGGCAAATATTGAAACAACAATTTTTATTACTAACGATTTGTATAATTTCACACTCAAAAAAGTTTGACAGTTACTACATGACAATAAGTAGATGATGTTTCTAACTGCAATTATCGTTGTAATTTTAAAAATAACTAAAGAATAATAATATAGTTTTGTAACAGTTGTTTAAAGCAATTATTTAAGTATTTTAATAACTAGGGCAACCAAAAATAAGCTAGAGCTTGTTTTTATTTTAAAGGATAGAACTATTTAGATTAAAGAAATGTTCGGATTTTGAATTTATGAAAATTTTAAACTACGAGTATATTTGTTAGAGTTGTTTTAAGCTTATTTTTTATATATGTGCTTATTTTGTAAATAATAGCTCAGTTTTCATTTTTCTTACAAAATAGGTGATTTTTCCTTTTTTCTGCCAATCGGTATTTTGAATTTTCTTTTAATTGAAAGTTAAAAATTTAATGGTACTTGTGATAGAGGGCAACAAATTGGTTTGTCAAAATATTTTGTACAACCAGTTTAAATTTTGAAGCTTAAAAAAATCAATTTCTCTATTGCAACTTTGTTTGACTAACGAAATTCCAAGGAATAAATTATATACACATTTTATTTGTAGTAACAATTTTAAAGAAATATAATGAATTTTACGGTTTATTTTTAGATTTGTACGGCTTACTTTACCGTTTTTCGAGCTTAAAACATTGTTTATAGAGCTGTTTTTTGGTTGCTCTTCACTGAGAGAATTGTCTTCACTTCAGTAATGAATTTCTTCATAGCGTTGTCACTGGAACTCGTCCATTGAAACTTTTCATAGAATCTATGAAACAGGTTTCATTAAAGTCAATGTTTATGAAATGTTTGTAGAATTAATAAAACTCTTTATAAAACTAATGAATCATTCCGACAATGGAGCGTTTATAGAATTTATAAAACATTTTCATAAAATTTTTGATATTAAAAAGTTTCTTTGAATTAATAGAATTCTTCTTGAATACTGCATTAGAACTAAGCCAATGAACCGATTCATATTATTTTTTAAACAATTTCATAGGAGACCAAAATTATACATTGAAATAATAAAGCACTTTATAAAATACAAGCCGGCTAAAGCCGGGCTTGCCCGTAGTGCACCTACACGCAGAGAAAAAGTATGATTGAAGATGATTGTGGACACAAAATTATCATATTTTGATTCTAATTATCATATACATGACTCTGGATGATCATATTACGATTACCGAAGCCGATTTTATCGTCATTTAGGATCATAATATGATTGCTACGAATTGTAGTCATAACATGATACTCTTAAGCTATTATAAAACGATGCTCTTTTTTCTGAGTGTAGTTCTGCCTAAAAATTTTTATTCATTGTAAGTTTTGTGAATATTTAAGGAGTTTTTTTATATAATGACCAACATGTGGAATATTATATAGAATTCATGTGATGTTGATTGATGTCTTCCAGATGTATGCCTGTAAACTTTCGCTGAAGGAGTTTGAAGCTTTATAGCAATGTAGTTTGTGTTTGGATTTTATTTAAATATAATTAATTATTTAATTATATTTAATTAGTTTTTGTTTGTATAAAAACATTTATATTCATTATTAGTAACATTTGATAATTAATGAAATTGTGATAAATCCACATTCTATCGATGCCCAATAAAGATGTGTAGATCGGCTTAAGTCATTGGACATGCCTTTTTATAATGAGATATTATCACATGTGCAAAATCATCATGGGGGATAAGTACACATTATGGTCCGAACCATAGCGGCTTGATGTATTTAAGATGTATTTTTTTTTACTAATTAAAAAATGTCTAAACGTTTTTTACGGACGGTTACCCACCCTAACCGACCGAGAGGGCTCATCCCTATGACGTTGGGATACCTACACACTATGGTACGAACCATAGCGGATTAAGATGTATTCTTAGTACTAATAGGGGTATGTCCGATGCATTTTTAGCGTGGGGACGACATTGTTTTGCCTTCAAGTTTAAAATGTAATTGATTTTGGATAAGAATTTAATCATTTAAGGAAAATAAAACACAATGTAGTAGAGATGGCATCCAAACCTTAAGGTAGGTATGGCCTGGCATTATCAATATTTACAATTTGGGGATTACGAATGAAAATATGTTTGTCTTAACCCCCAAATCAAAAGAAAATTGTGTGAATATTACAGTATTTCTACGTAGACGGACTGCGGCCATGTTTAGGATTTTTCTATTCTGTGGTATGTCCAAAAACGGCTTCCCTGAGTAAAACATTTATGGAAGGCTGTAAAATAAAAAAGTTATTACTTTATTCCGTTGTCCAATAAAAATTACATTTTAAACTTTAAGGCAAAACAACGTGTTATCTATGATAACAAACTTAGTGAGCTTTTCCATTACCATAACTTATGTGTTCATTGGTATAAGTTCTAATTTAATGAAAAGATAATTTCTAAAATATCCAATAAAAACATAGTAAAACTGTAAATAAGGGATTAATACCGCCTAATCTCGCTGCCTAAAACGCTGGAGCTTGGAACTTCAAATTTATTATTGAGGTTCCTTCTCCATCACATACATCTAATCACGATTTTAGGAAATTAGTATATAGTACAAACAGATAAAAAGTCTTCCCTTATCGTCCTGTTTAAACCCCTTTGTCTAAAAATCTGAAATTTCAAGTGCATTAGCCAATAATCAATGGGCTAAAGCACTTAAAATATACCTTTAGGATTTTTAAACAAATCTTGATAAAAAAAAGGCAAATATGTTCCCTTAATCACTCAGCCCAAACCGCTAGATTTTTTAATACGGCATGTAGGTTTTTCATCCACTCACATTATAGTAAAAAAGGGGTTTTAATAAGAAAAATTGGGATTAATCACAAAGCTTAAACCGCTGGAGTAAGGAACCTAAAATTTGGCTTGAAAATTCCTCGACCGGCCAAGACATTATCTAAGAATAAATTTAAGGAAATTCTTACCGTGAGAGCGAAATCTTCCTTTAAATGTCATCCCAAATAACATTTAGCTAGAAATTTGACTTTTAAAATATGTTTTTCTTTAAACTTCTAATTAAAACGCTGTAAAGGGATTGCCCGTTACTATAATTATGTGCTCTTTGGTGTATGGACTAATTTACTGGAAAAATAATTTCTAAAATATGCAATAAAAACATAGTAAAAATTGTATTTAAAAGGGATTTAGTACAGGCTCACCACCCAATCTAAGCCACTGGAGCTTGGAACTTCAATTTGCCCTGGAGGTTCCTTCGCGATCGTGTACAACTAATCACGACCTATGGAAACTGTTAGGACAAAACGGAAAAAAAGTCGTCCCCTTATCGTCCTACTTAAACCCCTTCAGCTAGAAATCTAAAATTACCTTTAGGAACTTCCAATAAAACTTGATAAAAATGTGGTACAAAGGCAAATATGTTCCCTTAACCACTCAGCCCAAACCGCTTGATTTTGAAATTCGGCATATATGTTCCTCCTCTGGCGTAGAAATCCACAAATATGGGATTATTGGAAATATTTACGTAATGGAGCAAAAAGTGAAAAGGTAGCCCATACATCAGGGAATAGGATATGTATTCCCTGGTGTATGGGCTAATTTATCGAAGATATACTTTTTGAAATTTCCAATAAAAACTTGATAAAAATGGTAAAAATATATTCAACTTCAAATTGTTATTAAATAAAACATCCACTAAGACGGGATTTTTGTAAACTTTTGCGGGGATGAATAAAAAGGAAAACATTGAAGAACATTTTTTTGGAACTCACCATAAAAGCGGGGTTTAAAATTGGGATTACTCACAAAGCTTAAACCGCTGGAGTAAGGAACTTGAAATTTGACTTGAAGGTTCCTCGTCTGGAGCAGACATTATCTAATAAGAAATTTATATGGTGAAATTTCTTACGGTGATGGGCAAAATCTACTTTTTAATATTTTGCAAAATAACATTTGGCTACAAATCTGACTTTTAAAATATGTGTTTCTTTGAACTTGCAATTAAAACGTTGTATAAATGGGGTTTAAAAGGAAAAGTGTCCGTTAATAGCCCAGCTCAAATCGTAGGAGCTAGGAACTTGAGATTTTACATTTAGGTTCTCTTAAGCGTAGAAATCAACCAAGAGAGGGGCAAAAACGGGCAATCTCTATTTAACATCATAATAAAAATCATTAGGTAATTGTATCGTAATTCACTTAAGATATAAACTTTCTGCGTTTTTAATTAAAACTTGTCATAAATAGGGCTTTAAAGAGGAAAAGTGTCCACTTAATGACATGTACAATAGCTTTATGCTTAAAATTTAAAACATCTTCTCAAACCATTTCGAACCATTTGAAACAGGAAATCATTTTCTTGTTAATGTATTCCGACACTTTTAAGCTAGTCAAGTATAATAAAAATGAAATTATTAAATATTTTGGATATTCAGAACTTAGCTGTATAAAAAGGGGTAAAAGTTGGTACTAATTCATAACTTTTAAATACATTTTCCTATTCTCTTGAAATTTTTAGATTCCAAGTGCTGCAAAATTATATACTCTTTTTGACAAATTAACACAAAAGCACAAAATTGGTAAAAAAAATATTTGGTCCTGGACGATTTTTATAAGAAATTAATCTTTATGGGATCTACATTTTTAGTCAGGAATGACATGACAGTATCCCAATTTCCGATTTGGGGATTATGGATTAAAATGTATCTATCATAACCCCCAAACCAACATGGAAACTATGCCTAACATGATTATGCGAATAATCCCCAGTAAAAATAGACATATTCTTCATAGACAAATTTTTCAAAAGAACATTGTGTGAATATTAAAGTTTTTCTGCGTAGCCGGCCTGCGGCCGGACTTAGGGGTTTTTTACTCTGTGGTATGTCCGAAGCAGGCTTCGCTGAGTTAAAAATTTCTGCAAATCTTCTGTAAAATAAAATAGGCATTACTTTATTGTATTTGTATTGTCCAATAAAAATTACATTTTGAACTTTAACCCAAAAAAAGCGTCTTATCTAAGCCAACAACCTTGTGGGCATTGTCCGCTAGTATAAAATATGTGTTCCTTAATGTAAAGACTAATTAATTACTTTTTGAAATAAAAGCATAGTTAAAGTGTGGTTCAAATGTTAATAAGTGCCGCCTAATCTCCCAGCTTTAACCGCGTGGGCTTGGAACTTCAAAATTGGTATGAAGGTTCCGTCTCCGTCGTAGACACAATTCTCGGAAACATGATTTTTGGAAATAATTAAAAGGTTGCACAAAAAAAAAAATAAAGTGTTTTGCTTAACGTTCTGCTTAAACCTCTTCGCTAAAATCTCTTAAAACATTCTTTTCGGAATTCCCAATAAAAACTCAATGAAAATGTGGTACAAAGAAAAAAATATCCCCTTAATCACCATGACCAAGCCGCTGCAGCTAGGAACTTGAAATTTGGCATGTAGGTTCATCCCCTCGCATATACATCCACTAAGATGGGATTTTTGGAAATGTGTACGGGGAAAAGTTTCCTTTTGTCCAAAAAACTTCAGGTAATTCACTAAAGAAAAACTTTTTGGAATTTATCATAAGACCATAGTAATATAGGGCTCAAAAGGGATAAATGGCCATTAATCACAAAGTTCAACCACTGGAGCTAGGAACTTGGAATAAAGCAAACAATTTTAATGTTTAATTATTAAAGATGAATTCTTAATATATTCCGATATTAAAAACTACCGTTAACGGCGTCTAGGATTTTTAACATATAGAAGATTTTGAATATTCAGAAGTTATGGGTATAAAAAAGAGCAAAAGGTGGTAAATGGTACTCTTTACAACTCTGAAAGATATTTACATATTCACTTAAAACTTGTAGGTTTCAACTGCAGCAAAATTATTTACTCTTTTAAACAAATGAACACAAAAGCATGAAATTGGGAGCCTGTAAAAAATATTTGGTCCTGGGCAACCAATGAACACAAAAGCAGGAAATTGTGGAACCTGTAAACAAAATTTGGTCCTATACGATTTTTATCTCCCGATCATAAATTTATTTTTTAAATTTTTCAATTTTAAGAGGACATCTTCATTATGGGCCTTCTAGATTTCGAATTTTTTTTCGTAAATCGATAGTAGAAACTTTTCCACAAAAACTGTTATACTAAAATTTCAGAACGAAATTCCATGTATTTCCAAAACAATAGACATAAAAAATCTATTAAATGTGTTTTAAATCGAGTTGACTATTTTTGAACCCATTTTGTATTTAAAAACTGACTTAAGCATAGATTTAAGTTAATCTTATTTAACAAAATAGTAAAAATTTCCAGTGGTTTAACCATTTTTGAGTGTTATTTTTCAAAAATATTTTCCAGAATTTATTTGTTAAAATTTATTGTTAAAATATGATATTACCTAGTAAATGTCGTCATCAGCTAATCCGAAGTTTTCAAGACTGCGCTCCTTATCTGAGTTTTTAGAATATGTCCTATAGCTTGAAAACTGATAAAGTTAAAGGAAAGTCGATGAAAATATGTATTACTCATACCTTTACCCTACGCCCGTGATAACGACATCCCTATCCAAAATTGGACCTTGGTTAGGACCAAGAGCCACGGAATTTTTTGGAAAAATATTCTATTTTATAAAACAGTCAAAATTTTCGTTTCATCATTTTCGTATCCACAAATGTTCTTAATATATATATGGACCAGGGCTGGTAAAGCTTCCGCGACCCGTTTGAACAAAGAGCCCAACATTAGAATGTAATGGCTCAAATGAAAGACCAACTTTTTTTATTATGTTTCACATCAATGTAGCATTGTTTTTAGCTTGAATAAAAATTGTGTGTAAATTAGAAGTAGAAATAAGACTGTAGATGTACTTATTTTGTAATTTAATTAAGAATTGTAAAAATTAACAAAAACACTTTTTCTGAGCCAAAAAAAAACAATGCATTTTGTTAAACATAATAAATTTTTCTGTTGAGCGAACAGATATATTAAGATTAAGTAGAGGTTTTTGAACTCCAAACCATCAGTGAAGTTGTATGTGGTTTTAAATCTGAATAACATTTTCCTTAACCTGTTTTTCGAAAAGTATATTTTTTTTTTTTTTCAATTTAGATTAAAATGGCTTTACGAAAAATAAGGTTTGAGAACAATGCTAATGAAAATTAAAAAATACATACAATGTAAATGAAGTTTTTAGTTCAAAAGACTATTATTTTGAAACTACTTGAAATATTGAAATTTAAATATAATATTTTTGTGAAAAAATGGTATCAATTTATGCAACAACTTTTTCGATGTCTTAAAGGCAAATATTTAATTATTTTAGGGGTTTTTAACATTCTATCCTCTTCATCTCCGAATTTCTAATTAGCCCTTCTCAGTGCGCATGTTTGTATAACTACATATAAAATTTAATGTTTCGATGATCAATTAATCGAGTTTCCCCGTTCTTATAAAATTTTTCAAAAACCAAATTTTTACTGATCTGCCTATTTGGGAAACAACTTAAGTTTTAAGTTTCAGATTTAGCTTAACATTTTGATTAAGATGAGCACTTCTTAAACATTTTAAATCCCGGTAATACCACGTTTTCAGTGGAAAATTCAATAAGTGCATTTTCAGTGTATTAGCCCACATCACAGAAACCTATATTTATACTTTTTAGCCAATGGTCGTAAAATGGAACTCTTTACTCGTTTCTACGTCTCCCAGTATTAAAGATCCCCTTTTAGTGGAGGTCTTCATTTGGCCATGTTTAATTAGTAAGTACTTTTTTGTTAAAAGAACTTTTTGGAAATAACCCATCGTGCCATGATCATGAAAATTAATATAACATGAAAATTGTTATATGTATTCTTCAAATTTTTACAAACTTACAGTTTTTTAGATTTTTTGAAAATTTGTTATCAAAAAAATAAAATTATTTTTTAAAATAGTATGTAGTTTTTTTTAAAAAAAAGCATTATTTTTTTGTTGGAAAAATCTGTTTTTTTATCGAGAATTTGCTATTTATAAAAACCTTTGTTTTTAAAAAAGGACTTTTTCGGAAAAACACTTAACTTTTTTTTTGAAAAAGTATTTTTTTTTTTTTGTCAAAAGTACGTTTTTTGGTAAAAGCACTTTTTTTTTGGAATGTCTTTTTTTCTGGTGAAAGCACCTTTTCCGGTAAAAGTCCTTTTTTTTTGGTAAAAGCACGTGTTTTTAAAAAAGTGTTTTTTTTTTTTTGTGGAAAAATTACTTTTTTGTGGAAAAAGTACTTTTTTTTTGAAAAAGTATTTTTTTTGCAATAAGATATTTATTTTCTGAATACTTTTTGGACATCTTCGTTGGAATATCAAAAAAATTCCGTCTTATTCGAATTCTCCTTTCCAGGAGGAAACTGTATACAAATTGTTCGGTTATTTGGCCCAGTTTCCCACTTTTTGGCCATCTCCGATGTAATATAAAATTCCATCTTAGTGGAGGTCACCTTCCCAGGAGGAATCTATATGCCAATTTTTAGGAGCAGGTGCTAGGATGGGCGATGTTGAGTCACTCAGTATCTCACACTACTCTTTTATATAAATAGATAGACAGATAAAAACTACTGTTATTTAAAAAAAAAAAAGTTCCATATTGTGAAAAAAAAACTTTTTTTTAAACCCGTTATTCTTTTTAAAAGAACCACCACTTCCACTTCACACCACTTCTTTATATATATAGATTATTTATGTACATTAATATGAAAAAAAAAATATACACGAAATATTTTAACCTCTATTTGTAGTCTAAGATTTTAACACGATAAGTGTAAAAAACCGTTAAAATAAAGTTTTAACGGGAAAAAGTGTAGAAAATTAGAACGTAATTATAACAAAGTTATATTTGTAGAAAATTTTGTAGAATTCTGGTTAAACGAATTACAGGACGTCAATTTTGTTCGTTAAATCGAGATATTCGTTAAACAACAAAACGAATAAAAAACAAAACTATGCAATTATTATTTATATTTTTTAAATTTATATATTTTATATTTTCGTGAAAAAAGTAATTTTTTCAAACTGTAATTTCATTTTTGAAAAAATGTATTTTTTCGGTATTTTTTTGAAGATGGTACTTTTTTAGAAAAAGTAAATTTTTTTGGAAAATGGAAGTTTTTTTTGGAAAAAGTATTGTTTTGAAATTGGTACTTTTTTAGAAAAATCAATTTTTTGGGTACATTTTTTTAAGACACTTTTTGTTTTTTTTTTTTTTTGTGGAAGATATTTTAGGTGAAAAATGGAAATTTTTTTAGGAAAAAGTATTTTTTGCGGAAAAATGACTGTTTATAGTATTGTTTATGGAAAAAGTTCTTTTTGAAATTGGTATTTTTTTTAGAAAAATTTATTTATTTTCTTTTTTTGGAAATTGTATCTTTTTTGGAAAAGGTGTTTTTTTTGGGAAGAAGCACTTTTTTAAAATTGATACTCATTTTGAAAATTAAATTTTGTTGCTAGATTTTTTTTTTGGAAAAGGTACTTTTCGGTATTTTTTTGGAAAAGGTACTTTTTTTGGTACTCTTTTTTGGAAGATAGAGAAAGAACTTTTTAAAATTGCTACATTTTTAGAAAAATTTAATATTTTTGGTACTTTTTGTTTGAAAAATGGAAATTTTTTGAAATTGGTACTTTTTTTAGAAAAATTTATTTTTTGTGTACTTTTTTGGAAAAAATACTTTTGTGGGAAAAATACTTTTTTTGGAAAAGATATTTTTTTTGGAAAAAGGACTTTTTTTACATTAGTACTTTTTTAGAAAAATATTTTTTTTTGTACTGTTTTCCAATACTTTTTTAGAAAAGTTAAATTTTTTTTGTAATTTTTTTGAAAAAGGAACATTTTTGGTACCCTCATTTTTTGGAAAAGGAAACTTTTTTGGTACTTTATTTTGGAATTTGGTACTTTTGTAGAAAAATAAATTTTTTTTTGTACTTTTTTTTTTTGGTAAAAATTTAAATTTGTGGGTAGTTTTTTTTTTGAAAATGGAACTTTTTCGTTACTTTTTTTGGAAAAGATACTTATGTTTTGGAAAGAGGTACTTATTTAGGGGAAAAGTACTATTTTGAAATTGGTACGTTTTTACAACAGCTTTTGGTACTTTTTTCTGAAAGGGGTAAATTGTTTGGTATTTTTTTAAGAGAGTATTTTTCGGCAATTATTTTATGTGAACATTTTGGCACTTTTTTTGGAAAGCGACATTTTTGAAAATGGTACTTTTTTATAAATAAATTTAATTTTTTTGGTACTTTTTTGCCAATAGTTTTGGTACTTTTTTTTAAAAGGAAATTTTTTTGGTACTTTTTACTGAAAATGAACTTTTTCGGTACTTTTTCTCTGGAAAATGTACTTTTTTCTGAAAAGGGTAAAATTTTTGGTACTTTTTTTTGGAAAAGAGACTATTTTCGGTAATTATTTTTTTTTGAAAATTTCGGTACTTTTTTTTTGGATAGGACCATTTTTGAAATCGGTACTTTTTTATAAAATTTAATTTTTTTGGTACTTTTTTTGCCAATAGTTTTGGTACTTTTTTTTGAAAATTAACGTTTTCGGTACTTTTTCTCTTGGAAAATGTAGTTTTTTTGTAGAAGGTACTTTTTTTTGAAAAAGTACTATTTTGAAATTTGTACCTTTTTAGAAAAAGAAAATCTTGTTGGTACTTTTTTACAATAGTTTTTTGTACTTTTTTCTGAAAAGGGTACATTTTTTGGTACTTTTTTTTGGAATAGGCTTTTTCGGTAATTTTTTTTTTTTGAAAATTTCGGTACTTTTTTTGGAAAGGGACATTTTGAAGTTGATACATTTTTAGAAAATTAAATTTTTTTGGTACTTTTATTTTAGATAAGGGACTTTTTCGGCAATTATTTTTTTTTGAAAATTTCGGTACTTTTTTTGGAAAGGGACATTTTTGAAATCAGTACATTTTTAGAATATTTAATTTTTTTGGTACTTTTTTGCCAATAGTTTTGGTATTTTTTTTTTGGTAAAAAGAAAAATTTTTTGGTACTTTTTTTTGGAAATGAACATTTTTGAAACTTTTTCTCATGTTTTGGTACTTTTATTTTGGATAAGGGACTTTTTCGGTAATTATTTTTTTTTGAAAATTTCGGTACTTTTTTTTGGAAAGGGACATTTTTGAAATCAGTACTTTTTTAGAATATTTAATTTTTTTGGTACTTTTTTGCCAATAGTTTTGGTACTTTTTTTTGGTAAAAAAAAAATATTTTGGTACTTTTTTTTAGAAAATGAACATTTTATTTTTTTCTGGGAAGGGTACATTTTTTGGTACTTTTTTTTGGGAAAGGGACTATTTTCGATAATTATTATCTTTGAAAATTTCAGTACTTTTTTTTGGAAAGGGACATTTTTGAAATTGGTACTTTTTAAGAAAATTTAATTTTTTTGGTACTTTTTTGTCAATAGTTTTGGTCCTTTTTTTTGATAAAAATAAAAATTTTTTGGTACTTTTTTTTTTGAAAATTAACGTTTTCGGTACTTTTTCTCTTGGTACTTTTTTTGGAAGAAGGTACTTTTTTTGGAAGAAGTTACATTTTTTTGGACTTCGTTTTCGGAACTTTTTTTTTTGGAAAAAGATACTTTTTTTTGGAAAAATTGACACTATTTTCCGAAAAAGGAGGAGTTTTCCACTTATTGGCCTTCTCCGTAGGAATATCCAAAAATCGCTTCTTAGTGAAGGTCTAAGTCGGAGGAGGGACATATGTACCAAATTTCAAGTTCCTAGGTCCAGAGGTCTTGGATGGGGAAAAGGGACATTATTTTCCAAAAAAGGAGGAGTTTTTCCACTTTGTGGTCTTGTCCGTTGGAATATCAAAAAATCGCTTCTTAGTGGAGGTCTAAGTCGGAGGAGGAACATATGTACCAAATTTCAAGTTCCTAGGTCCAGAGGTCTTGGCTGGGCGATGTTGAGTCACTCAGCCCTCAGTCACTCAGTCACGCCACTCTTATATAGTTATAGATGTTGAACACTTAAGAATTAAATCTTAGAACTAAAGTTTGGCATGTATGAAACTTAATGAAATTATAATATTTTATGAAAAACTAAAAAAGTAAGTCTTTGAAATAATTTTATAGCTCTAAAGAAAATTTTCATTAAATTTATGAAGATATAATTTATGAAATCGAATAATTTTTTTTTTATGAAACTATGAAATTTTATGAAAAAAAGTTTATGAAAAATTTCTTAATATTAATAAAATTTCTTAGATATAATGAAATTCTTCATTAAATTTACGAAAAAAATTCTATGAAATTGTTTCATTAATATCACGAAGGATAATTCTTTCAGTGTATTAATAACCAACTACCAAAACAATTTGTTTGAAGTCAACTGATAAGTTTTGTTAGTTATTTTAGTTTATATTTGTAATTATTGATAAATTGATAGGATGCAAATAACAATAAGAACTTTTAATTCTAACTCTAATGCATAAATAAATAAATGGAATGCACTGAGAGAATTATATGCATGATATTTTGAAATTTTGCACAAAATCAATGAAACTGCACTGGAATTCGTCCATAGAACCTTTTCATTAAGTTAATGCAAGTTTTTATAATATTATATGAAAAATATCATTTTATTAATTAAAAAATACATAAACGCAATGAAGAAGTTTCATTAAAAATCTGGTTTCATACAAAGTAAGAAAGTTTTCATTAATTTTAAGAAAATTTTCGTTTATTTTGTGAAGAAAGGTTTTATTCATTTACTGAAATATTTTCTTATTTTTCGTCCATTAAATTGCTCCCTGTGTAGCGTTTTTAACATTTTAAGTAGGATTGTTGCAATCGAATTAAAAAACATTTTTTTTATTAAAATATATTTTTAAAATACAGCAAAATAACTCTTAAAAATCAGTACTTTTGACTATTTTTTTCAGTTGTTTAAAAATGTTTGGAGAAAAAAAATGTCAATTATTTTTATAACATTGTTAGTTATTTTTGCTGCTTTTGTTAGTTGTTTTTCAACAGTTAAAAATACCAAAATTTATAGTTATTTTTAGGGTAACTGCCTTTGTAACTTTTTTTTAAATAATTTCCAGTTGTTTTAACTTTAATTTTTAGTAAATTCTACTGGTATTCTTTTTAGAGTGCAGTACAAGTGACAAAACAACCTTTTCGGTTTTTAAATATAAAATTTGGCCAATAAATTTTGAATATTTTAAAGCACGTTAGGAACTTTGAAAGTTACCAAACACCTGTGTCCTCTCATTATCACTTCATATTGACAACCCGCATTTACAAAAAAAATCCATGCACAGCGATTACTTCGCATTAGTATGCACTGATTACAAATTTTAATAAAAAATTTAATGCACTTCCTCGAAATTAGCATATTTATTATTTTCTGTTTTCTTATTTTATACGCGAATCTTTCCGCGGTTAACTGACTGCACAAAACACTTACAAATTATACAAATATTCCACTTTTATTATGTGGGCTCGGGTAGTGTGCAAAAAGACACAATTATTTTATAGCATTTATCTACCGCGAACCTTGAAAAAAACTATGGGTATGATCATGTGTATTATTTTTTATGGTCACCAGTGTTACCATATTGCCAGTTTTAACTGTTTTTTCCAGTTTTTTAGGATGCGTAACAGTTTTCCAGTTTTTCATGAAAAAAAACAGTTTTTGTTTAATTTCAGCCTTTTTTTCAGTTTTTCCAGTTTTCAACAGTTTACCTGCTCGATTTACTTTTTTTTAATTGAATTTATAAATTTAATACAAAAGTTGCACAAAATGTTTCAATAAAAAATAATACTACGCATTGAATGCAACTCTGTAGTAAGTTTTAACACCCTTTTTAACATATGTTTGTGTTGAAATTTTGTGCAATCAAACGAAATGTAAATCAAATTTAATCAAAAAATGTATAACTGATATTTTTATGTATTTAAGTAAGATCTCAAAATGTGATGAATTATTTTGTTTTTTTTTATGGTTTTGTAGTTATTTTTTGCTATATGTTAAATAATTAATATAAATATAAATGTTTTTTTTATATTATATTTTTTTTACTTTAAACAAGTACACGGAAAAAAAAACATATTAGGCTTATTGTTACTTAAAATGTAGTTTTATAACAGAGCACAACTTGTGATCTGTAATAACATAAATTTGAAAATAATTTTTTTTTTTAGTATAAGTAAAAGTTAGTCTACAACAAAAAATATTTTTTTCTGTGTATATAAAATGCTTAATGTTATGTGTTTAATGTTTTTTATGTTGTTTGGCGTTTAAATAAAATGCAATTGAATTCAAAATGCACATATTAACTGTTTTTTCTACTGTTCTTTATTTAAAAAAAAAAAACAGTTTTTTCTTAAAAAAACAGTTTTTTTTACAGTTTTTTGAAAAAAATACATGGCAACACTGATGGTCAAAAACAAGCAAAAACCGCGTTAAAAACAATTAATTATCCCGTTTTAAAATTTTTTTTGTGTTATGTATTTTTGTTTTTCCTTTGGACAATTCCTACTAAGGTTAAGTACCCAGAGTTAAAATAGTGATAAGTTATTAGGGTTAAATTACCCTTAATTCTATGTGTTTTTGTTTTTATTAACTTTTTTATTTTTCATTCGTTATTTACTAAATTTCTTTTGTTTGTTTGAAATGTTTTTAAGTTGAGTACGATGAGTTTCGATTTCGAATTACCCAAATTAATAGAGATGGAACTATACGAAAGTTGACTTAAGCTAAATATGGGTGCTTCAATATATTTTCATACAATCGCTCTCTCCCTTAATTCAACTTCGCTAAATATAGTTGGGCCTTAACTCATTAATGACACGTCATAGATCCGCTGGACATTTGGAGAAAAACTTTCGAGATATATGGAAAGTTAAGAAAGTTTTGTCTTTTGTTTTACCTTGATGCGCTTTCTAGTGGCAATATTATCAACCAAAGTTGAAACTTTGACAGTATGTAAATATAAGACGGTTGAAGATATTTTAAAAATTCTAATTTTGTATAGTGTTTTAACAAATATTTATTCAAAAATATATGAACAATTAATTGTTTTTTAGTTAACCGATTTTTAAAACATGATGTGAGCATGGTTATTCAAGTTCAAGATCATTTGTTTTTTGTTAAACAAAAACCGTGCAATATGAAACGCCTATGGAGTCAACAATCTCACGCACTTTTAATCTTTGATCGGCCAAAACCATATCGTGGATTTTTTCGACATTTTCGGGTGTATTGACCTCAATTTGCAGTCCAGAACGTTCAGCGTCATTTGTACTTGTGCGACCACAATGAAAGTCAGTAAACCACTTTGTTACCATTGAAATCGGTGGTGCAGAGTCCCCATAGTATTTATCAAGCTTTTCCTTGGTTTGATTGACGATTTTTTTCGCAAAAAATAATTTTTAATGAGCACTCGAAATTCACTTTTTTCTATTTTTAAAAAAAACCCACGAGGTTGTATGTTTTGAACAGCTGTTAAAAGCAAAGTAAAGACGGAACTTGCTTAAAATTTGACAGTAGTCTATTAAAGTCACGGACTTATTGATCCGCTCTCGTAAATTCAAAATGTCTTAATTTTCTAATTTAATGCAGACTTTATCTACTGACAGGTCCTAACATGTTTCATTTCGCGTCAACGAAAATTTTTAGAGGACCAATCAGTGGCGTACCCAGGGGGGGGGCCTGGGGGCCAAAGCCCCCCCCCCCCGAAATATTTTCGATTTTTTATTTTATTTTTGTTTGGGTTAATATGTAATAAATGAATTTATTATATTTTTTTGAGACTATAATTTTTCAAACTAATATATTAACTGAAATTGATCTACGGAAACACTACCATAAAGACCATATCCGCTAGAACAAGGAACTTTTTCCAAACGTTTACATGTTTTTACATTTACTGATAGTAATTCCTGTTACAACTGCATCCGCGGAGAGAAGTTTTTCCACCCTAAAAAGAGTGAAAACATATTTAAGGAATTCTATGGGTGACGCTAGACTTGGTGCTCAAGCTCTTGCATCAGTGTATCGAGAAAAGCAGGGACCGAAAATAACAGTTATTTTTAAATTTTTAAACAAAAAAAGCAATTAGAAGTAAATGCCGGAAAACTGTTTCAAGTATACCATTTTGATCCTTATAAACTAGTCTATAATAAAATGCTTGCTTTTTAAAATTTTGATTTTTATTTTTTTTAGCAAAAATAAAAGTTTTTTTTTGATTTTTATTTTTTTGAGCAAAAATAAAAAATATTTTTTGATTTTTATTTTTTCGAACAAAAATAAAAGTTATTTTTTGATTTTTATTTTTTCGAGCAAAAATAAAAGTTATTTTTGATTTTTATTTTTTCGGGCAAAAATAAAAGTTATATTTTGATTTTTATTTTTTCGAGCAAAAATAAAAGTTATTTTTTGATTTTTATTTTTTCGAGCAAAAATAAAAGTAATTTTTTGATTTTTGTTTTTTCGGGCAAAAATAAAAGTTATTTTTTGATTTTTATTTTTTCGAGCAAAAATAAAAGTTATTTTTTGGTTTTTATTTTTTCGGGCAAAATTAAAAGTTATTTTTTGATTTTTATTTTTTCGGGCAAAAGTTATTATTTGATTTTTATGTTTTCGAGCAAAAATAAAAGTTATTTTTGATATTTATTTCAATTTCTTGAGTTGAAATTCCATAAGTTATTTTTATTTTTATAACGAATAAATAACAAATAACGCAGTTATATTATATATATATAATATATAAATATATACATATAATATAGAAATTTTATGGTTGCCTTTTGTAATATTTTCGAGTTTTATAATCAGTAAAACTTATTTTTAATATGACGATTTTTTTGAAGAATTCTTGTTTTAAAAATGACGAATTTAATTTCCAAAAATTGGCGCACTGCTGGTACAAATAGAGATGTTTGCCTTGTAGTTGTATAATGTATAATATATATTAATACAGTTATCACAAAAAATAACATTGCAAAATATTTGCTGTATGTCTATCATCACTGAAAAATCATAATTACAAAGCTTATAACTTTAATTTTTGGTAAAAAAAAAAATTAAAACCAAAAAATTACTTTTATACCTGCTCGAAAAAATAAAAATCAAAAAAAAATTTTATTTTTGCTCGAAAAATTAAAAATCAAAAAATAACTTTTATTTTTGCTCGAAAAAATAAAAATCAGAAAATAACTTTTATTTTTGCTCGAAAAAATAGAAATCAAAAAATAATTTTAACTTTTGCTCGAAAAAAATAGAAATCAAAAAATAATTATAACTTTTGCTCGAAAAAATAAAAATCAAAAAATAACTTTTATTTTTGCTCGAAAAAATAAAAATCAAAAAATAACTTTTATCATCTGACTTTTATGAAAAAAGGAATAATTTTTACGGTCCCTGGAGAAAAGGTTGAACCTGACATTGACATTGACACTTTTGACATTTACACTTTTATGAAAAAAAAATCGTTGAATTAAATTTTAAAAGCTTTGTTAATAGTATATAAGGATCTTAATTAATATGATAGCTCACTTTAAAAATCAAAATAAAATTATTTAATTGATACATAAATTTGTTAAATATTTCAAAAAAAAAACTTGTTTGTAGATATAAAAAAACTAAAAAAAACAGACATGTCAAAACATTTTTGCTTCAAAATTGCTATCATAACTGGGTATAACGTCAATGATAACTTTCCCATCCAAAACTTATTTAACAGATACAAAATATTAGTGTCCGACCGAACTCATTTTTTTCGGCCGAAGCCGAACTTCGGCCATAATATCAATGTTCGGCCGAAGCCGAAGCTGAACTTTTCGTTAAAAAAAAAAAATATAAATTTTTTTTTAGATCAATAAATTTAAACCAAAATTATATGCTTTTCAAACAAAAAAAAATTTAAAAAACAAAAATTGGGCCCCCCCGAAACAAAATCCTGGGTACGCCGCTGGGACCAATGTATAAGGGGTAGGAGATTTATAATTTTTGAAGAAAAAAAATGTACGCTTTACCCGTATTGTTTTATTTACTTGATGCGAAGTAAAAAACAAAATGTATCTAGAGCCTCTAGTCATAATACACTGTGTTGTTAGTGTTTATCAAATAAACAATAACACTTTCTAACTATAGCATTAGAGCCATAAGTTTTGCCTTTTATGTTTTAAATTAACTTTTTTTTCCATCTCAGTGGAAATGTGCGGAAATAATAATGATTCAGAAACAAAACAAACCACATCATATTGTAACTTCATTCAGTCTACTCGTAATATATTCCAAAATATTTCTGAAAAGACTATTGACTGTTTTAGAAAGTAGAAACGTCATTCCTGAGCATCAATTTGGGTTTAGACATAAACATGGGACTCCAGAATAGATTAATCGAATTATCAATGTTATAACTGAGGCTTTAGAAGAAAAAAAAATACTGTTCTGCTGATTTTCTCGATATCCAGTAAGCCTTCGATAGAGTTTAGTACTTGGGTCTATTTTACAAGATAAAAATAGCTTTTGCCTGCACCTTATTATCATTTTTTGAAAATTTATTTATCAGTAGACATTTTTATGTAAAAGTAAATGAAAGGAGATCAGAATTGTGTGAAATTGATGTCGGAATTCCACAGGGCAGTGTATTAGGTCCCATTTTATACACCATTTACACAGCAGATATGCCTTCAAGAGACAATGTCATGGTGGCTACATATGCCGATGATACGGAAATTATCGGTTCTAGTGAATCCCTAGCTGAGGCATTCTTACTTGTTCAAACGGAACTCGACGATCTTGAACGTTGGCTTAAAAAATGGAACATTAAGGTTAGTTCCGAGAAATCCAATCATACAACTTTTGCTCTCAGAATTGTCCCGATGTAACCATAATCCATAATAATCCCAAAACGTCATAAAGTCAAATATCTAGGAATGATTCTAGATAGACGACTTACCTGGAAGGCACACATAAAGAGTAAACAGGAACAATTAAAAATTAAAACAGAACGACTTTACTGGCTTATAGGTCCGAAGTCTAAGTTAAATTCAAATAATAAGTTACGAATCTACAAAGTTATTCTGAAACCTGTCTGGACGTATGGTATCCAATTATTGGGTACCGCCAGCAATTCAAATATCGAAATTCTAGAGAAATATTTCATATCTTCGAGATGAAGCCAAAAATATAAGCGAGACGTATTTGCAGAGGCTAAGTAACCACGTTAATCCAGTGGCGATATCATTGTTGGACAGTACCAATGAAACTAAAAGACTTAAACGAAATTATGTATTAGATCTCCCTTTTCGTAGCTAAGATCCATTATTATTTAAGTAAATTTCTTTCACGAATGTAATTTAATCTTATAAAAATTTATTTATTTATTTTATTTATTTGGTACACAGTGCAACAAGAACAAGTCTTTTATAGCACTGTACATATAACTTTAATCACAAATGTAGCATATAAAAAGTTTGACTAATATAAAAGATTAATATACAATTAGGCAAAATACAGTAGGCAACAAATAAATAATTTTATAAAACAGTTCTTGATGATTTAAAGAAAATACTAAATTTAAAAAAATTAAAAAAAAAACAATAATATTAAAAAAAAATAAAATAGTTTAATTAAAAAAGTTAAGAAAAATGTTTAAATATTTCGCGTTTAAAGTGCTTAGCATTGCTTGTTGCTTGGATATTGTGGGGTAGTCGGTTCCAGAGCCGAATGGAGCTTATAAAAAAATGTCTTTCAGATATCTGATTACGATATCGAAAACTGTTTATCTTTTTTCCTCTATTTGATCTAGAGAAGATAAGACGATTGTATAAATAGCCTGGTTGTTTTGAGTAGATAGTTTTATGTAAGAAAATTAGACAGCAGCATTTTAACAGGTTATCAAAAGATATGTTGTATAACTGCTTTGCATAACGAGAAATTCTTGAGAACCGCTTAATACCAAAAACGTATCTGGCGATATTATTGAAAGTAACGTTAAGTTTTTTCTGACTTGCCGAATCACAGCTTGAAAAAAGTTCACACCCATACAACAGTGTTGGCATTAGATATGTCTTTGCCAATAACATACGTATTTCAAACGGAGTGTAATATTGGGTCATCCACAGATTGCGTAACATAGAGAACGTTCTACCACATATTGCATTAATGTGGTTAGACCAGTCAAGTTTAGAATTAAATATAACACCAAGATTTTTAGCTGATTCCACTATTTCTATACTCGAATTGTTTATTTGGATTGACGGAAAAGATGTGGGGATCAGGTTGCTCTTACCAATTACCATAGCTTTAGTTTTCCTAGCGTTTAAGCAAAGACCATTCCTTGAACCCCATGAATTTATTCTGTCTAGGTCCTGGTTTAGCTTACTAATGCATTCTGTGGTATCGGATGGTTGGCAACTGATATACAGTTGTACGTCATCCGCATACATTTGTATTCCACAGTGTTTAAGTTGAGAAGGTAAATCATTTGAGTATATGGAATATAAAAGTGGACCAAGTATAGAACCCTGTGGTACCCCTCTCGATACTAAACAACTATTTGATTTGTCATTACCATAGTAAACTGCCTGAGATCTATCTTGTAAATATGAAGATATTAATTTTACCGCAGTTGGTGAAAAATTGCACATATGTTTAAGTTTAAGGCAAAGAGTAGAGTGTTCCACAGTGTCAAACGCTTTCGAGTGATCCAGTAAAACTAGAAAACATATTTTTTCTCATCAACATTAATTCTTAATTCCTCAGAGACCTCTAATAAAGCAGAAACACAACTATGTTGAGGTCTAAAGCCAGATTGTTTATCAGTAAGCAAGGAGTTATCGTGTAGATATTTACTTATCTGTGAATGAAGTAAGCGTTCAAAGACTTTTGACAAGTATGGCAAGATTGCAATTGGCCGATATTCATAATTAGATTTTGGTGTGGGAATAATTTTTGCATGTTTCCACATATGAGGGAATGTGGATGTTGTTAAAATTGTGTTAAACAGATGAGTTATATGAGGCAGAATGTATGGTAGAATTAGTTTTATGAATTTTGGGTGAATTCCGTCATGACCAGCAGATTCAGACTTAATACTCAAAATAGATTCAAGAACATCTTCCTGTGTAGTAGCTTTAAAGTCAAAGCCGTGTAATATTTGATTTTCAGAATTGTTACTGTCACTGATATTAATGTTATTTGGCGCAGGAGTATTAATATTATGTGTGCTATGGTGGGCAAAAATTTCTGTGTAAAAATTAGTATCAGGAGTTGGCATTGGTATATTTATAAATGATTGATTAAGTTGATTGACATCTATACGTTCTTTGACATAATTTTTTTCTTGGTTTATAATTCCCATGTTACGAATTGATTTCCATTTCTTTTTCGAACTAACTGCAGATTTAAAATGCTCTTCATAGAATTTTGACTTGGCAATCTTTACTTGCATGTTTACTCTGTTTCTCAAGGACTTAAAGGTTTGATGAAGCTCCGTAGTTTTAAACCTTTTCCATCTCGCATAGGCATGATTTCTTTCAGTGATTAGTAACTTTATTTCATTTGAAAACCAAGGGTGTTCATATCGAATGCGTTTTGTTTTGACTATAATGTATTTGTTATAAAGTAAGTCCATATTGTTGTGTAGAAAATTGACTTGATCATCTACATTTGGCATAAAAAACATACGATTCCATTGGATTGTATACAACTCGTTGGTCAAAGACTGATAGTCCAAATTGTTAAAGTCTCTATATGAAATGGATTGACTTTGAACTTCAGTTTGGAAATCATAAACAAGAAAAATAAGGTCGTGCTTAGAAAATAGCGAAGCCGAAAGTTGATCATACAACAGTAATCGAGATATATTGCTTACAAAACAAAGGTCCAGAAGTGTATTGCTAGTTCTTGTAAAGTGCGTTGGTAAAGAGTGGTTTACTAAGTTCAGTCCGAAAGCACTCACTTGGTCACTTAGTCTGCGGTCTTCTAATATATTAGAGTTGAAGTCACCAACTAGAATAACATCAGTGTAACCCATAGTTATTGTTGGTATGTTTTCTAACCACTTATTCATTTTGATTCGATTGTTTGGTCTATAAATAGTTCCTATTAGTAGCTTCTGGTTTCTGTTGGATATTTCCAAAAACAAATGTTCAATGCTATTATCGACGTCAGCATTAAATTCTTCAGTATTAACATCCTCGTCATGTTCTATATGGGTATTATTAATAACAACACTTTTAGTTTTACAGTGTATGGAAGATTTTATATAGATGGCAACACCACCAGCATGTGTATTTCTATCCGCACGAAATAGCTTATATCCACGGAGATTATAAACATTGTCTTGCATATCTTTTAAGAAAAAAGTTTCCGAGATACATATTATATCAATATTAGATTCTTCGAATATAAAACGAAACTCGTTAATTTTATTATTAAGGCTTTGCGCGTTCAAATGGCAGATTGTAAGTCCAGACATTCTCTTTGATAAAATTCTGATCATATTAAATAAATTTTCTCTAGAACCAACGCCCAAATTACTATTGGATTGTACCATCATAGAAAAATAAAAATTTAGAAGCAATGCAAGCACATTTATAAAAGCATGTAGTTTTAAATTGAAAATAATCGAAAAAACAGCAACATAATGTAAAAAAATATATAAAAAAAGCTATAAAATTTAGTAATTTTATGCAAAAATATAAGTAATAAAATTTTTGGCAGTATAAGAATTTAATAAAATAATAATAAAAACAATGATAAAAAAAGAATAAAGATGAAGACTTATCAGGCAGCTTCAGCATTTGTTCCATGCAGCTCAACATTGCGAAATTCAGAAATTGAATCCTCTGTGATTTGAGGTGGAAATAATCGATCAAGTTTTTCGATGTCATCAATATGAATTGATTCATCACTACCAAGCTTTCGTATATATACTAGGCCTCTATAGGTATATAAATGACTTAGTTAATTTTTATTTTTTATGTTATGTATCTCATTGGAGTTGCATAACCCCTGTTATGTATTAAATTTAACAAATTTGCATATTATCCTCGGATAGATTGTAAATAAAGAATGAATTTATAATAAAAGAAATGTTTTACTTTAAAATTTAAAAAAATAAAACTCTAAAGATTTGCAGTGACACGACATTAAACATTTAAGAACATGTAGATAAAGTCTGCGTTAAATTAACGGATGAACCCATTTTTAATTAATAAATAAATATTGAACGATTTTTTGTTTAACAAAAAGCAAATGATCTTGAACTTGAATAATTTTGCTCACATCATAGCTTTCGTAGTATTCTTTTAAAATCATTCCATTATTTCAGTTTTGAGTAAAAACGGAATAACTTTTGAACTATTTTAGACTTTGCGTACTTGATAATAGCCTATAATATGCTTTAAAAATCTTTAAATATGCACTTAAAATTAAAAAAAAGCACTTAAAATTTTAATTCAGTCTCAGTTGACTGAAGAGGATATAAGATGTACAAGTCCTGTTATGTGCCCTCTTACATTTTATATCCAAATTGGGATTAAAGTGAAACAGTATTTAGTTTTTTTTTTTATGCTTCTCTTCCAATATCAATATCAACAATTTGAATTTTATGTTAGTTCTGCGCAAAACGTATGCAGAGAATATATTAAGCAACACAGCTTATATTTAAAATTAAATTAAAATTGCTTGAAAAATTAAAAATAATACATTTTAAGGTTCTCTCTTCACTGAGAGGATTATCTGCATGATATCAAAGAATTTTGGCATTAGATCATAGGTCGGCAAAGCGTAAAATGAGGTTGTGTGTGTGAGCGAACTACCTAGCAAACACAAATCGAGCGTTTCAAAATACCATTATAGTTCCTTGTACCCAAAAAATAATTGCCAATAACTTTTCTAAAATAGCCCTATTAAAGTTGTTTTGTAAAATTTAAATAAGTTTTTAAATTTTTTAGCCAAAAACTTTGTAAAATTTAACAAGATAGATAGGGCTATTTTAGTTAAGTTATTGGCAACAATTTTTTTGTGTGTAGGTAATGTGTTACGCTTTTGACTTAAATATACATATTTTAAATTGTCTAAACGTGTTGTATGACTTAAAAAAAGGAATGCTGAAGTTTTTGGAATGGGAAAACGTAGAAAAGAAATTAACAACGATATTGATATACAAACGGAACTTCTAATACTTCCAAACTGATTTATTTATACTGTTATGACAATTTCTTATTAATAAAATGTGTTTTAAATTTCATAACAAAAAATCCATTGTTACCAAATGTTACCAAATGCATTATCAATCATAAAATATTTTTCGTAATTCATTATTAAATAGAAACGTTTGTTGGGTAAGTATTGCTGAAAAAAATATAAAAGCATCCGCCGCATGTACACTAGGGTGGTCCTTATATTGCATTTTGTCGATTTATGCTGCTCCCAACCCCTAAAAACGTAAAACGATGTCTAAAAAGTAAATTCTGAAAATTTGAGCAAAATCGATTAACCCTACGATGCTGCTCAAATTGGTCAAAGTTTGGGCTCCTATAATATTTGGTGGATGATAATGCTGATGCTGCAAAATGTCCTACGTATTGAAAAAAAAAAACATGTGCCCTCAGTTAGGAATAAATGGTGGCTGTCCAAAATCTGTAACTCGGTTCAATAAATATAAATTTCCGTGATTTCTCCTTTTTGCTCTTCCAGCGTCAACGTAATTACAAATTTGTTTATATTGGCATATAAATGGCAAATAAACTTATAAAATAACATTAAGTCGATTACATGTAAAAAAATAAAACCTCATTTCAATCAAGAAAACCACTGATTCAATAACTTTAATTGCTGAAATTCCGCCAACAACGAAAATTGCTTATTCAATTAGAAATTTATAGCTCTTTAATTTAATTATTTTTCAATTAAATAATAACTCACTTGATTAAAATGTGATCAATTCATTTTTCAATTAAATAATTACTCAATATCGTATCGTATACCTTCCCAAAAACCATAAAAACATGTTGCTGGCATACCAAATGTTGTTGCCATACCAAATGTTTTTTATAGCTTGAATTTTATGACATTGAATCTAAACCGGCATGAACTTCCCATTTAGTTAGCAGATTTATTTATACTTATGTGAACAAATTCACACAGAAATTAGTTTTTACTTTCTGTTGAAGCTTAGGGACTATCGCAACATTTTTTTTGTATTCTTTCTTTGCAGAAATTAACCCTTTTGTTGACATAATTTTTAATTTATTTTCTTCATTTTCTCTCAACAAGAGCGGTTGTGTTTTATTTAAGCTCTGATTAAATATTTTTTTTCACTTTAATCTAATCGATTCAATTAAAAATAAATTAAAGTTTTTTTTTTTAACACTTTATAAATTACAACACGCGTTAATTTTATAAACAATATAAAAAAATGCTATAATAAAATTGAATAGCAGCAGCAACAACTATTTTTGTGCTATTATTTGGTTTTGTAAATCTTAAAAGGGAGTAACAATAACAAATAGAAACAAAGCAAATAACTCTTTGAAAAACTAAATATGTATTAAAAACCCGCAAAAAAAAAAATTAAGAATACAAAACTATATAGTTTTAACACACACACTCTCTAAAATGCCAAAAACAACTAGTAAGAGACCAAGAGATGAGTCCTGTTCCTGATGGTAGCTGCGTAATACCACGCCCAAGGGTGCCAGATGACTTTGACAAAAATCTGCATATTTAAAAAAAAAAAATCGGCATTATCGGCACTTTGATTTAAATAAATCGGCAAATAAAAATACACTTTTAAATCCAATAAAACATATTTTTATTGACAAAAAAATAACAAAACAAAACAATTCAGCATTAACTAATGTTTAAAAGTAAAAATAAAATAAATATAAAAATATAAAAAATTAACGTTTTCTAAATAAATTGTAGTTAATTTAAAAAAAATATATTTTATAAATACATATTTGAGTTTGACATTTTTATCAAATCTTTTTTATATCAGCATCAAAACAGTTTAAATTAATAAATTTAAAGATTCATTTTCCAGAGAACATCAAAACTTTGTTTTGTTTAGGTTGACTTGACGGAAAACTCTTTCCACATTTGCGGAAGAATGTGGACGGATCATAATTTGTTGTACAAACTTTGACAGCACTGGAAATACACCTGTACAATCCCCACGTTTTAAACATTGCGTTATAATCTATAAAAATATTTTTTTGATTTAAGCTGTTTTCATTGATAGCGAATATAAATTTTTGTAAATATCTATCCATTTTCAAACACAGATATCATATTGAAGTATTTTATATTTTTCTTATAGAAAAAGAAATTTTAATTCAAAAAATTAGGTTTAAAAATTGTTTCTTCTTTTAGCTATGATTAAAAAAAAAAACCATTGGCTTTTTTTTCTTTTATTTTGTTTTGATTCTTTCATTCTTCATAGTTGGTTATTTTTCAAACAAAAATGTACTAAACCTACACACAAACACTGCATATACTTCTAAATAAACCTCACCCTTTTTAGTAAAAGCGCTGACTTATTAACAGTTGTCTCTTTTTAATGTTAAAAGTATTTCAGTGTTGCCTAAATTTAAAAATTATACTTAAATAAATAAAGTTGCCGTGTTTTCAAGATTTGTCGAAAAATCGTAATTTTTTGAGCAAAAATCGGCAAATCGGCACTTTGATAATTTTGAGGCAAAAAATCGGCAAAATGCCGATAAATCGGCAAATATGGCAGGCCTGACCACGACTAGCAAACGTTGATAAAATCTTTATAAGAGAATTGATAAAGAAAGTGAAAGCATAAAAGTAGAAGTTATAAAGAATGCAATCATTGATAGTGAAGTAAAACATTTTGATTATATTGCAGATTTAATAAAGAAAAGCGAAGAAAAAATACTATTGGAGTTGAATAAAAGAATTGATTCTATACAAGATGATTTGAATGTTTTAACTGAAAGAGTGAACAAGCTCGAAATTAATAGTGTTGAAACCGTAAAAATGAAAGATGATATTATTGATTTGAAGAGAAAACTTTTAAAAAGTGAAAATTCTGTTGTAGCCAGCAGTATTCGAATCAGAGGTGTACCCAATTATGAAAACGAAAATCTTTTTGAAATCTTCGAAAATATTTGTAAATTTTTAAAAGCTCCTACGCCTCAGGTTGATAATATGTATCGACTTAATAAAATATATAAAGATAACAAACCATATACTCCAAACGATGAAGTCATTGTCATGAAAATTTGCCTGTTACTCTAAAGATAAGAAATGCAGGTTTTGATAGTGATGAACCTATCTACATCAACGAAAATTTAACACCCTACAATTACTACATATTTAGGCAGGCGCTAAATCTGAAAAAAGAACGTAAAATCCAAAGTACATATACATACTTTATGTGGTCTGTTGTATGTAAAAAAATTATCGACTGATGAACCGGTGCTGATTGAATTCCTGGAGCAAATTAAGCAGCTTTTTCATGAATAGGATGTGGCAACTGTTAATTGTTCCCCTAATAACATCATTTCTTGTCATTATTGTATTGATTTTTTTACATTAATTATTGTTTAAAATCTATTTTTTTCACGTTTTAACAAACTTACCGATATTTTGCAAGTGTTCAAATACTTTTTATATATTTTGCGTTGCTGTTAGTTTTGCGTTTTATTTATTCGTTTATGATGTCTCCAAATTTGGATAGTTTAACTGTCAGTTCCAATGATGGTATTATTAACATGGTTCGTATCTTAGCGAACCAAATTGAAGGTGTCAAGATGTGTCATATTAACGCACAAAGTCTAAACAATAAAATTGATGAATTTAGACTAGTCTTTGAAAACTCCTCAATGGATGTTATTTGTGTTTCTGAGACTTGGCTTAACCCTTTCATGACCATAAGCTTCTGGGGACTTTCCCTTTATCATTTTGATATGAAATAAGCTTGTCAGAATACAACTAAAGCAAAACCATTCAAAAATGTGAAAAAAAAAATGTTTCGTATACGAGTTTTTTTATGGGACACATGTGTCCCTGTGGTCCTTAAGGGAGCCAAAATGTATTTTTTATTATACATAGATTTTTCAATAAAAGTTACATTTTTAATGTTATAATAAAAATTTAATTTTGCGATAAATTATGGTTAATTATGATGTTCTGCGAAACAATTAGATGCACATTGCATTTATTACAATAGTTATTAGTGCGATTTGCTACATTAATTTTTGCGCACTGAACACATCTCTTTCTTACGTTGGCTTTGAGCATAGATTGCGAAGAAGCTGGTCTCTTGCTGACAGTGATTTTTGATGACTGGAATATTGGAAATTCTCTCTGATGCGAAGAATACCCAGCGATTAATTTGACAGGACTTTATTTGACGTTTTTTCAACTCATATTGTAACAAAGGCGAGTTGAAGAAGTTATCAATGTAGACCTCGGAGCCCAAACCTGTGAGTTTTTCTGTCAACTGAAGCACGACTGATTCACCAAGTCCAAATTCAGTTCCATACTCTTTTCTTCCAGTGTATATATCAAATTCAAAAAGATATCCGGAAGCAGAGTCACATCTACACAACATCTTAAATCCCCATTTTATTGGTTTGTTCTTGATATACTGTTCAATAGCATTATGACCTTTGACTTTGATCATGTGTACATCGACAGCCTGTTTGTATGTGTTGTTCATTGCATTTTGAAGTGCTTTGTTGAAATGACTTATGACAGGTCTGATCTTAAAAGCCCGATCATTCCTGTTTCCTTCTTCATGGTTATTGCTGAAGTGCAAATTTTGACGGATATCTTCAAATGTTTTTCTTGTTATTAAATTACTTATGAAGGGTACACCCATATCAGGTTCTGTTGACCAATAATCACGAATGGATGGTAAAACGTGATATGTCTTTACCAGATTGATATCAAGAAATGCTTTCATTTCGTCAGCAGTAACATCAAAAACTCTTCCATTTTGTTCAGCATATCTACAGGATTCATGAACTATAAGTTCTATCAAAACATCAAAGTTCGTAGTCAGTAAATAGATCTGAAATGGTGATAGATTACAGTTGGGGTCCCAAACATCGCAGATTTGTACTTTTCCAAACTCATAGTCACTGTTAGGGAATACGTTTGCAGTGTATGAATTTCTCCATCTAAAATTTGGTTCACTTTTTTCTGTCGTGTTTTTCTTGTAATTTTCTGGAATACGAGGCGCTTGTTCCGTTATCTCAACGACTTTGTTCTGTTGTCTCAACCGCATTATCATCGATTTCACAAAATGCTGCACCTTCATCTAGACACAAATCGTCTTCATCTTCGCTATTTTCCGCAGTAAGAAATTGCAATATTTCTTCTTCATTCAGTTTAAAAAATGTACGACGCTGGAAAGCCATTCTTCTAAAAAAATGTTGTTACAACGTGCTATAGAATTTACATTCACCAAACTTACCAACATGAATCAGCAATCAAAGAACAAAAATGTTTCTCTCAAATATCACTTTTTTAGCAAATTACCACTTCTCACAGCGCAAAGTAAGTAAATAGAATACAAATTCTAGGAATTCAGTCACCTGATAAAGTTTACAAAGTTAATGTTGAAGTCCCTTTTTAGTTTTTTTAATATACCAACTCTCACCACTATTAGCAGTTACATTCAAATTCATCAAACGAAAAGTTACCATTGACGACCACAGGGACACCCGTGTCCCTTTTCGTTTTTTTTTTAATAAAGCTAGTTTTTTTCTTGGAAATATCTCAAAACCGAAGTTCAATTTGTAGAATATTGTTAAATTAAACAAAATTTTTCAATTTAAAAGAAAGAGGAAATTTCGTCTATGCTTTAGAGCAGTTTAAATATCCCGTTTACGGTATGTGCAAAACTTGCTTTTTAGCTCTTAAAAAAACATTTATAAATACTTTTTTTCACACAAATTTTTTATAAATTTTTAAAACCCATCATTTAACTTTGCATTAAGCTAAAAGTATCAATACTTTTAGTATTAGTTTATTTTTAACTCATATTTTTCTTTTTGGGACACATATGTCCCCTGGTCGTCAAAGGGTTAAAAGAGGAACTCCTGATAACATAGTAAACCTTAATGGCTACAGACTTTATAGAGCGGATCGTAAGCATAATACTAAGAAAACTCGTGCTGGTGGTGTGACAATATATATTAAGGATCAAACTTTGTATGTCAATTTGGTGATGGTGAGGAAATTGAGTACTTATTTGTAAATATATTAACCGAAGGGAAGAAGTTAATGGTTGGTTGTGTATACCGTTATAACAAACGTGTAGATTACTCCACTTTCTTGGAAATGCTTGAGCAATTAACAACTTCTTGTACTGATTTAATAATTGCTGGTGATTTCAACTCAGATTTATTAGAAACTACTGATCTGTCTGATTCAATGTTACAAATTGGTCTTTCATCTGTTAATTGTAACTTACCTACTCATTTCACAAACACTGCGAGTACTCTAATTGATCTCTTCTTTGTTAATGATGTGTCCAAAGTGCTGTTATATGATCAACTGGCGGCATCATGCTTTTCTAGACATGATTTAATTTTTGTAACTTATGACTTTCATTTGAAACATTAAGTCGAAACTTTTTCGTATCGTGATTTTAAAAATATCAATTATCAATTTTTGGCTGAAATTTTTTATAATATTAAAATATATAATATTTTTTACATGCCGTCTGTTAATGACCAGCTGTGCTTTTTGGAAACTAATCTTCTTCATATATATGACCTTGTTGTCCCCATAAAAACAAGAACAACAAAGAAAACTACTAGACCTTGGTTTACAGTGTCTATTAAACTTTTAATTGAACAAAAGATATAGAGCTTACTCGCGTTGGAAACGATTTAAGACACCTGAGCTCAAAGAAGAATTTTGTAAAGGTAGAATTGAAGTAAATCGTCAAATTAGAAAGGCTAAATCGGAATATTATGCTAAACGTTTTAGTAACGCAATTGATGGAAAAAGTAAATGGAAAACCATACGTAAAATTGGTATTGGGAAGACCAAAAATAATAACATTATCTGCAAATATAGCACAGATGAACTCAATGATGTTTTAACAAGAATACCTATTCCTGCTCTTGGACAGCACAACTATAATTTTGATAATAACCATAACCGCCGTGACATTTTTGAATTTTGCTGTGTAAATGAATCTGAGGTTTTACAAAATATTATTTCTATTAAGTCTAATGCTATTGGTTATGATAACATCAACCCAAAATTTCTTATAATCCTACTTCCTCAGCTGTTACCATTCATCACTCATTTATTTAACACCATCCTCATGACTAGTGTCTTTCCAACTAACTGAAAACATGCAAAAATAATACCAGTTTCAAAGTCTAATTCTGAGTTCAGGCCGATAGCAATTTTACCATTGCTGTCCAAAGTCTTTGAGAAAATAATACATAAAAAGATAAGTGACACAATATAATCTGCTCACCAGCAAGCAATCCGGATTTCGACAGAAACACAGTTGCATCACAGCTTTAATTGACGTTACTGAGATATACGTTGTTCTATTGATGGTGGGAATTTAACACTTTTGGTTCTTTTAGATCAATCAAAAGCTTTAGATTCTGTTGACCATTCATTACTTTGTTCAAAGCTCTATTATCAATTCTCATTCTGTGACCCATCAGTATCATTTATTAAATCGTACCTTGATAATCGTTATCAATCTGTGTTCTTAATTGATTCTTATTCTGGAGCTTTATCTGTTACCCGAGGAGTACCACAAGGTTCAATTCTGGGCCCACGTTTATTTTCTTTGTACGTTAATGACTTACCTGATAATGTATCCCACAGTAAAATTCATTTATATGCCGATGACGTGCAGCTATACATCAACACGTCGCTTAAAACTATAAATGAAAATGTATACAAGCTTAATTCTGATCTTGACAGCATTTATTGCTGTGCATCACGAAATGCTCTATGCCTGAACCCACAAAAATCTAAATGTTCTTATTTTTCGTCGATCTTTTTGAATAAATTTTTGTCTTTTGTTTTATTGAGCTAAAGATCCTTTATTTTATAATTAAAAGTATTTATTTCCAATATTTCGTCTTCGCATTGGAAGACTTCTTCAGGGAAAATTTTTTATAATTATAAAAAAATTATAAAAAAAATTTCCCTGAAGAAGTCTTCCAATGCGAAGACGAAATATTGGAAATAAATACTTATAATTATAAAAAAAGGATCTTTAGCTCAATAAAACAAAAGACAAAAATCTAAATGTTTAATAATCCGTAAAAAATCTTTAAAACAAAATATTAACGTTGACATTCGTATTAACAATGAAATAATTGAAATCGTAACTTCAGCAAAGAATTTGGGCATTACATTTAACAACACGCTCAGTTGGGATAATCACGTTAATATTGTAGTAGGTAAAACGTACTCAATGCTTCGTACTCTGTGGGCAACACACTTTTTGCACTCCAGTTAATATTAGAATGCAAATTGCTAAAACTTATTTAATGCCGGTACTTCTTTATGGATGCGAAGTTTATGCTAATTGTAATTCCACTAGTAAGCAAAAGTTAAATACTCTTTTCAATAACATTGCTAGATATGTATTTGGTCTTCACACTATTGATAGAATTGCAACCTTAAGTAAAAAACTTCACAACTTGACTTTTAATAATCTGGTCAACATCAGGACTCTTACCCTTCTGCATAAAATCGTGTATACAAAAGTACCGTCATATTTATATAATCCGATAACTTTTGTTATACCTATTGCACACAGAAGTAAGATAACGGAATGGCAATTTTACTATAACGCAATCTATCTATGGAACAGACTTTCGAATAGGGCACAAACAAGCAGCAAGTAAACACTTTTAAAACCGAAATAACAAAACATTTGAACAATAATACAACGTTACTACACACTTTAAACTAAAATTAATAATTAATTTGCACTAATGTTAAATATTGTTAAACTTTGTAATTTTTTTTTTTTGTAGTTTTTAAACTGTTTTTAATTTTTGATTTTTAAAATTTGTCATACTTTTTTTTTATTTTTTTAATTGTATTACTATAACTTCTTCTAGTTCCATACTATAATTAAAAGATTTATGTCTTGTTGTATGGAAATACAGATAAATAAATAAATAAATAAAATAAAAAATGATTATTAAACGAAATTAAACTTTAAAAATTACATTATCAATTTTATGATAATGTTGTAGAATTAATATTCTGATTCAAGCAACTGAAACTGAAAAAAGTTTCGAATTTGATCAATTAATTTTTAATTGACAGCTTTTAAGATTTTTAACAAACCGATTTAATTGGAAAAAGTAATGAAATATTTTTTTCTGTGTTAGTGTGTCTTCAAAAATAAAGAAAACATGACAATACAAATCTCATCATGTGTTTGCGTGAAGTTTTATATTTTTTGAAATGCACATCCGCGGTTTGAGAAACAATTAGTTGCGGATCCTGCGGGATCGCAGGATATTATTGTGTGTAATTGCTAAATGGATCGTATTATTATTTTGGTATCCAGAACCATTTGTAGCTTTTCATAGATTTTTGGAGCTAAAAGTGATGTAGAAACGAAACCGAAGGATCGGATTCCTTTGAGCATTTACAGAGAACAATAGTAATGGTGATCACTATCATAGAAGCCAGATTTTAAACAATAATTCTTCAAACTGCGGATGTGCCAATCAAATTGAAGTTGAATTTTTAGATTACTGTGGAGCTAAAAGTGATGTAAAACTAAAAAATAAAATCCGATCTATTTAGCACCGTCACATAATGATTGTTTTATAACATGTACAATTCAAAATATATTGGAACCCATAATTCTTGAAGCTGCAGATGTGCCTTTAATTTGAAGTTAGCCTTTTAGGGATTTTTGGAGAAAAAATGTTGTAGATAATTCAAAGTTTATCAGATCAATTTAGCGTTTTCACATAATAATAGTAATGTTGATTTCTACCGTTCGAGACATATTTGACCCCATAATTATTTAAACCGCGGATGTGATACTCAATTTTATTTTGATTTTTTTTTTACTTCTTATATATTTTGAAAAACAAATTGATGAAGAGACAAAAATATTATCCGATCGATTTAATATTTACATATTGTTTTTATTTCATTTATTTATCTCTTAATGTTGTAACGACTTATTTTTGCTAGGGTATACTCAGCCACTGTCCAGTGTTCGTTACAAGAAATAAATGTACACCGCTGTAGTAATTTCAATTTAAACACCCATGCTTAACTTTATTTAATTAATTAAAATATTTTAGTACAATATATTAGCAGAGTTTATGCTTCGGATGTCCTCGTATCTTCTCGTGTGCTCGTCTCTCGTGGTTATTGGGAGCTCGTCCCACCTCCTCCACTCCGATCCTTCACTCTCTTGGCTGTTCCGTGCGTTGATTGAAGATAACTGGCTTATAAGTATGCTCGGAAACGTTCGGCTGCGCTCGGCTCGTCCTCGGGTACCACGCTCTGTGTCTCTTTATAGCTTCTACACTATGCCGTGTTGTTCTCGTACTCCCCGTATCACTTCCGGTACCGGCAATTGCTTATTTTAGCCCCCGGGATTGTTCGGCTCGACTCGGATCGCCTTCGGGTCACCCACTTCGTCCTGCGTCACACTCCTTGCCCTTCGTTTAGACGTTTCACCTTTACCTTCTGTTCTTCGGCTGATGAGGTATGATGACTTTCGCTCTCGAAATCGTTCGGGTTCGCTCGGGTCTTCTTCGGATCCGCCCTCGGCCCCGCTGGTTATGCTTCACTTGGTTTCCCTTCGGTCGTGATCGCTAAACACGGCCAGAAATTCCACCCAGTGCTACCACACCAAATCGTCTGTCCGATAATCTAGTTCGTGATCGCTAAACACTTGTAGATTACCCGACAGCAGATTTACTGTGGTCGTGTAGTTAGACCTGCTTGTAATAGTTCGGATTTAAGGTTAATTATAACTGCCAAAACCCACAAAGTGATCGGTAAACACCAAGTGTGCTCTGGTTTCGGATCTCTGTAACTTCGTCAGGTGATCGGGAAACACCATCCGAAGTTCACCGGTGCTCGGAAACCACCAGTGGAGATATATACGCTCTGCTACCACCACCAAATGTCTTCTCTAGGTGATCGCTAAACACCAAGAGAAGATATTTCTATCTACTTCGTTTACACTAACTTCGTGTGGTGATCGGTAAACACCACCCGAACGCTATTTACTACTTTTACTCAGTTATAGTCTTCGTCAGGTGATCGCTAAACACCATCCAAAGTTCTATAACACACTCGACCCAATTTCTTCACACCAGCTAACGCACAATCACTCTCTGATATTTTCACTCAGTTATAGCCTTCGTCAGGTGATCGCTAAACACCATCCAAAGGGCTATAACACACTCGACACAGTTTCTAAACTTCGGCTGGTGATCGCTAAACACCAGTCGAGGTGTCTACCAGGTTCACTATTTACTTCGAGGATACTTACACACTTGATCGCTGCTAAAAGAATGAGACCTTCTTCCTATTTTGGCTGCCCTTTTATACTTTGCAGTCAACAAATAATTCTACCAACAAATGTTAGTGGCAATGCTTTGTTGCTAGTGTAAACTAACGGCACCTAAATTCCTTAATTTTGTCTAACTTGTAAACAACCTTAATAGTTGTTGCTATATGTTTACTAGTTCATTTAATCATGCGTATTGCTCTTGTTGTTTCTTGTTTACAAGTTTGGTCAGTGCATGTTACTGCATGCACGTGGAGTCTGTGTGTTGTTATTGTTATTTTACTGTTCATATTCCAAATACAGTGTGTGACATAAGTTTGTGCCCAAACTTGTCGTCACAATGTGCAGTGCAAAGAATTAATATTATATGAAACCATTACTGGAGTAGTTACAATGAATATAGTTCAAATTATATACTAATGCAAAATTAAAATAATTATAAAAAACATAAATTGTTCTAACGTTAATAAAAATTAAATAATAAAAAAAAGAAATTCTTTAATTATAAAATAAATAAAATATAAAAGTAATAACATGTTTTATAAAAAGTTTAATATAACTTTTCTTTAATGATAGACATTAGCATAACTATTATCATATATATATATTAGGGTTGTCCTTATGCTGCCCCCCTCTTAAAATATTTGTTTGGGTACAAAAATTCACCATGCAAAAAATTAGAGTGCTAGTATAACGGGAATGTGTCCCGCATCACCCTTGAATATTAGGCCTCCTTGGAAAATTATACCAAATATAAAAAAAAAAAAATATTTGTGTAAATTTAAAAATGTAATATAATTTTTGTGTTGGGTTCAATAACAACTACTCAGATAAAAAATATTACTTTCCCAGAAAATCGCTAACTTATTCTAACTTGGATTCAAAAAAATGCACATATATTTGGGGTGTACCTAAAAGTTACTTTTTTACATTTTTGAAAATTTTATTCAACAAAAACCAAAGAACTAGTTCTTGCTGTCAAATGTTTTATTAAACACATCCCAAATATTAAATAACATAAGTATTACGGATATCCGTTGGCAAAAATTTTTTTTAGAGCATTTTGATTCTAGTGGATTTCAACGTTTTTTTAAATTTGTATAGACTTTTTTTTTAACAAGATTTTTGTAATATTTCATCAATGTTATTGTGTATGCTATTTTATATAATTGTAATTACTTTATTATAAAGTATAATTTTTCGTGTTCATAGTTAACCTGTGTTTTCATAGGGTCACAATTGACCCTCGTATTTTAAAGAGTCAAAAATCACAAAGATGACATAAAATTAATTTTTGTTTATGTTTCTAACTGTAATTTATTTACATTTTAAAAATTAATTATTAAGTATAAATTCAGAAATTTGTATTCATATTTAAATTGATTTTTTTGTACATATTCAGGAGTATTTTTGAAAAACGTATTTTTAATTTAATAGTGTAAATTTTTTTCTCTCAAAATTATTAATGTGGAAAAGTTTTAAGTTCTAATTTTTACTAAATTGACCTCCTCGAAGACTAGAAACGGTTAACGAAAATTTTTTAGAATAAATATAAATTGAATTATTCCTTTTTTTTATTTTATTTATAAATTTTGCCACAAAGCTGCACTTTTCTTACGTGGGTCATATTTGACCCCCGGTTAACATGGGTTTACTATCAACAGAAAAAATAGTATTTTATAATAAAGTTATTACAATCATATAAAAGAGCATATACAATAATATTGATGAAATATTATTAAAACCGTGTTTTAAAGTAAAAATGCATAAAAATAAAAAAAAAACCTTAAAATCCCCGAGAATCAAAATGCTCTAAAAAAAAAATTGCCAACGGATATCCACAGTACTTGGCTTATTTAATACTTGAGATGTGTTTAATGAAATACTTGACAGCAAACAGTAGATCAAAAATGCAACAAAATCACTTTGAAAAATATTTATTAATCAAAATCTCATTTTTACATATATATATGTATATATATTTTTTTTTTTTTATATATGATACGAGCAATAGTTATACTAATGTCGTCTATCATTAAAGTAAGATTTGACCCTGTAATTTTTTAAACCGCGCATGTGTGATTATATTTTAAGTTGAATTTTTCTTAACCTTGACCTCAATTTCCGCAAAAACCAGATGTTTTAGAAAAATTTGGATACGAAACTCGGACTTAGCACAGGAAGGTTACTCGGAAACGTGAGGTCGCATCCCCAAAAAATTCAAAAATTTTATAAGCGAACATTTTTGCGGTTTTTTGTTTATAACTTTTTCAGCACTCAAAAAAATTGACTAACGCGAGCGCGTGAAAAATACAGCATTGTGAAGCTTAGCCCAACAATTTTAAAAATACACATCTAAGACCGCGGATAGCAACTATACTATGTAGGTATAAAACAAATTTTTTGGTTTTTAGCCGTAAACATCTCAATAATAGCTATCATTTGAGTAAATGACGAAATTTGCAATTTGAATATTACACTATAGTGATATTCATTCTTGGTAGTAAATAACACTTGTTGATCAGGTTAATGGTGTACATTTCATACATTTATCAGAATTTACCAGAACCAACAACAAAATGTATTGCACTACAATTTACCACGCTGTGGCGAAATACCACACAAAAAACTGTGGTAAACACGCGTGATAAATTGATCAGCAAAAAACAGCTGACTCACAGTGGAGTGAATAAAAAAAAGTGGTAATAAATATAGAACTTCTTAACTACTGGACCGATTAAGACCAAATGTATATGTAATCGTTAAGGAGGAGTCTGGCTTTCAGAAAATTAATCTTGAAGTCACCCTGGCAGGGTGAGCACTAAGGTGCCAAAGTAGTCCACCTTAAGTATAAAAAACTTTTAAAATGCTGTAACTTCTACAGTTATGAACCGATTTCGATGATTTTAGACTTTTTTGAATCCGCTTGATGAGATTAATAAAAAACATGCTTACGGTAATATGTTACCTCTTAAATTTAATAGTTGTGTAATGTTGAGCATTAAAATTTAAATTTTTTGACAAGGTTTTTTTAGGTTTTAAGTTAATAACTCCTTTATAATAAGTGGTAAGACATTAAAAAAAAATTTGTGTATTGCCACTTTTATCTTAATGTTGTGCTTAAAGTTTTTTTTAATTATCTGTAACGGTTGAGTAAAGAAAAATCTGCAAATTCAATTTTTTGAAATAGGTCAAAAAAATTGTAAAATTTTTGAGAAAAAGTAGCTTCACTCATACGTTTTTTTTATAATCTAATAGAAGAAAAGTAAATATTTATTTAAATATTCGAAAAGAACAGGCTTTGAGAATAGTTTTAAATTAAAGTATTATTAATTTTGGACATGCACCCAGCATTGATCGAAAATTACCATATTTCAAGCAAAATTTCAAGTTTACACACGTGGGCAAAAAATGGCACGCCCATTTCTTAACTTTTTCAAACGTAATATTATAGACTAATAAACTGTTAATTATTCTTTATCAAGTTTGCCGCCGGGAAATGAAAAGTGGGGTCCTGGGAGGAGTTTTTGTAAAATCAAATTTTGAAATTAGATTTTTTCGCTTTTAAAAAAATTATATTTAGATCCAATTTTTTAATTAACGATAATATAATCTTTAATTCATATTAAAATTGTTTACATTTGCATAAACACCTATTTAGATATTATTTATCAAAGTTAAGTTGTTATAATACAAAAAACACTATTATATATTTTTTTTTGTTTTTTTACTTATTTGTTCTAGAAATTTTTTAAAATTTACAATTAATTATTGTTTTTGTAAAGTAGAGGTTTCGACCTGTTCAACGATGTATAACATGTCTGGTCAATACGTTTACAAACGTCTGAAAACTTCTTTAAAATGTGTCAACTCGACCAACAATTTTATTTATATGAAAATTCCTTTGTATGAATTGTGTAGAAGTTCATAACTGTAGAAGTTACAGCATTTTAAAAGTTTTTTGTACTCGAGGTGGTCTACTTTGGCACCTTAGTGCTCATCCTGTGTTAACACAGCGTGACTTCAAAATTAATTTTCTGAAAGCTATACTCCTCCTTAACGATTACATATACATTTGGTCTTAATCGGTCCCGTAATTAAGAAGTTCTATATTTATTACCACATTTTTTTTTATTCACTCCACTGTGTGACTGTTCTGCCGTCAAAAAAATGTATTTTGTGTTAACTATTGGAAAAACTTAAAAGTTAATAAAAATATCAAAACACCCAGTTTAAACGAAAGGATTTTGCATTTTGCAGTAATAAATTTGATATTTTTTCTTTTTCTGTAAATTTTGGCATTTTTCTCACATTAAAATAATGTTTGATACATATGTGGCGAACAAGAAAAATCAGCTGATTTATAAATTTACCATACATTATAAAAAGACACTCACGCTTTGTTGCGAACCAACCGTAGTTAATATAACACCAAGAATGAAAACCGCTTTTGTGTTATTATATATAATTTTGATTTGTGTTATATCTAAATAAACATGTACTTGTACATAATAAGATAAACCATATATCATATACGATTATATATTGGTCGATATGTAATAAGATGTACTTACATGTGGCATCGTATTAAAAAATTTATAGGAAAAAATTGTTATATGTAAACATACATTCATATAATAGCATGCAATAACATATATATTTATATAAATTAATGCATGATTATATGTAAACATTTTTACTCAGGTAGTCATAAAAAATATATGTTAAAGCATAAATATTTGTATATAGCTTTGTGGTGTTTCAAAAATATTTATATAGGAGTATATTTACAGCAATATATTATTTTATATTTATATATATAATATGTTATTTGCAATAGTACTTAATATGTCTAATTATAAATCACTATATAACCAATATAAAGTTATATATGGGTTCGTATATATTTCAACATAAATTAAAAAATATATTTATTAAAACTTCATGTAAACCAACATAAAAATTTTTTTTTATGTTTGTATGTATAATTTTGTATGGAACAATATATGCATTTAATATATTGTTCTGTACAAAATTATACAGAAATATATGAGGTGTAGTGTTCGATTATTTTTTAATTGCATTCAGATAGGATTTTATATGGTCCATTACAAAGCAACATTCAATTATATGTGGTGCCCTGTGAACCATATTTTCTAAGAGATATTTTTAGATATAATTATATAATTCCGGAGTTGAGATTTTTGAGTTAGTTAAATTACAACATTTTGATGTTTGTTCACAAGAACGACTCTAGCTCTTGCACGTGTTTAAATGTATTAGCTGCTTTCTTTTACAGGTAATTAACAAAAAAGTTAAGCCTGTCTCACAACATGCCTCATTTTAATAGTGAACAAATCTGCGAAAAGCTAAAGTTTCAACAAAACAAACCTCTTCGGAGTTAAATTGTTAAAATACAGAAGGATTGTATCGAATTTGATGTAATTCGAAGTATTTTGTATACAATTATATGTTCTCAAGTTTGGTCTTTAATTTATATATAATTTAATTTGATGATGCTCCATATCAATCTTTTTTTACTTGGGTACTCCGATACAATTTCGTTACTTGTAATCAATGTTCCAATTCCACTCGTTAGCCGTTCCATTCCATATTGTTTTCATGTTTAGTCTTTCAATTCCACTGATTCTCCGTTATATTATATATCGTTTCAAATTGAAAGGACTACAATTCCACTCATCGTTTCGATTTCAAAAAAGTTTTCATTCCATCCATACAATGACCTATTTAAAAAATAAAATATGTATTTTTGCTTCATTGCCCAACTCTGTCGTTCTTGGTTTCATTTATCAGAATTGTTTTTTTGTAAACAAATGCTTTTTTCTATCAATGGTAATTAGTTTTTTATGCACTAATGTGATTTTATTATCATTTATAATGATTTTTTTAACGCAAAATATTTCATTGTCATTAAATGGTAATTACATTTTTTCATTTGCATTAGTATCAACTGATGGCAAATCCCCACATATGAAATTTTCATAATTTTGCAATACCATTATTTTCAACACTCACTAAATATTTACAGCAGAAGTTCCCTGAGTGTATGATTGTTGTATAATGGACGACGAAACCTACGTCCTTGGTGACTTTTACCAGCTTTCAAGGCATAAATTTTATATAGCAGATGCAAAATGAGATGTCGAGGAAAAAATTAGGACAAAAAAATGCAAAGTTTATAACTAAATTTTTAGTTAAGCAAACAATTTTCAAAACAACTGGCCGATTTGTAACAAAACAACACCGATTTGTAATTAAGAGTGCGTTTGAAAAACTGAATTAGTCATTTATTTGGGATTGATTTTTTGATCATTAAAAAAAATTAAATGTAAAAGAAGATTTGAAAAAAAAAAACATTTTAAAACATTTTTATTTTTTTGCATTTTCATTTTTTGAAGTAAAAGATATAAACAAAAAGTTTTTATTATTTTTATCTTGAGGAATATTTTTAAGTAGATATTTTTTATTTTCTTTGTAACTATAAATCATTTTATTTTTAAACTTTTATTATAATTATTTTTGATAAAAACAAATAAATAAAAGGTTTCCGGTCTTTGTTATTTACATACAAAAAATTTAATTTTTTGTATAATTTGTAATTTTTATATTTTAAGCGGTTTTTAAACATTTTTGCAAATCCATTCAGAACATGTTTTGGATTAACTTCCTCTGCTTTGTGTATGTGTAGCATTGCCAACCCAATTAATGTTTCTTCCAATATTTTGGATCTCATCCAAGTTTTGAGCCGTTCTGAAGCAGAAAAACTTCTTACAGCCGTGGAATTGCTTACCAGCAACGAAACGAATATCTGAGAACAATATAGTTACAAATTTAAAGCCCGTTGTTAGACAAATCTAAAAAACAATTTAGAATTTAAAATAGAAAAAGGTCGATAAAAACATTGTTATGATTGTTTTTTTTCTTTTAGAGTTTTTTATAATTTTGTTTTAAAGGATAGAAATATCCTTTTGTTTAGAACTTTTTTTCTATTCTTGTTTCAACCTTTATTTTGCAATCGTTGCCACTAACTCAAATTTTTTTAAAATTAAACTTAAACCCCCAAACCGAATATTTGTCAAAAAAAATAATTTTAAAAAACGAAAATAATTCAAAAAAAAAAAATGTTTTTTAAAAATTATTAATCCTAAATATTTCGGTCAAGCACATTTTTTCACATATGGGCCATATTTTTCGCAAATTTGCATTAAAGATTTTTGTGTCAACGCAGTTTTTCATACATAAAATTTTAAAAATCAATTATGTAATCTTTTTTTATGTTAAATACGTAAAACACCTTCATTAACATTCGGGTATCAAATTTTTTTTAACAAATGTGCAGCATTAACAAATAAATTCTCGTTCTTTCTCATTTTTTACTATATTTTACAATTTTTGCACAATTTATCACCCGTTTTCGCAATCGATCAACTTGTACATAAGCTAAAAGACAAATGTGAAAAATTATTTCGTGTAAAAAAAAAGAAAACAAGAGAAAGTGAGATTAATGGAAAACGCGAAATGTGACTAAAATTTATAAGACAGCATAGCGAATAAGGGCGATCTATGAGTTCATCTCTTAGTATAAAATGTAAATAGTTAAAAAAATTAAGTGTACCAAAATTCAGCAAAAAAGTTCATATTTGCGAAAGTTATTTTCACAAACACTCTCATTGCAGTGGATGTGTACAAAATATTTTCATATTTTATTTTAATACTACGTTTCCACTTCGGGTAGCCAGATATTGAATTGGCAAAAAAAGTACATCAAAGAAAAAAAAAGCAGTACAATTAATAAAAAAAAGTACATTTGTATTTTTATTGAAAACGTACTTAAATTCATTAAATAACATATACTTTAGTAAAGAATATAAAAATGAGATCGTAAATGTTAACTTAAAATTAGTCAGGTTTTTAATTGTGTTTAAAAACAAAGTTAATTTGAACAAGTTTATATTAATATGTTTAATACTAAATATCACTTGCTTGTTGAACATTTCGGTTTGGTTCGTTTATATAATTATTAAATAATTATATTATTTCGTTTTTAAATAATTCAAAAATTTTACAAATATTTATCATTCTTTAACAATTAACAATTCCATTTTTGCTATTTTCAGTTTTTAAAAAATTAAAAGACTCTACACATGTAAATTCAAAATTAGTTTTAATGGTCAAAAAGGTAAACATTAAACTGAATATTCTCTCAGTTGCCACATTTGAATGTGGTACAGAAAAAATAAACATACAAATTTCAAAAATATTTACGATTTGTTTTGATTAAGAGTTTCGTCACAATGCTGGCGACTGACGATTGATTAATATAAAGAAGAAAAGTCGTCACGACTGGCGATTTTTTGCTTCTCATATAAAAAAATACTTCTGTTAGTCGCCCCAAATGTGTTCAGGTTCTAAAGACATTTTAACAGATCTCTTCTGTGTGAATCTTTCTGCACTGAAAAAAAAAATGTTACTAAAGATACTAAACAGGGAAAAAAGTACAAATAAAAGTACAATAGGCAAAACAAAGTACTTTAGCGTACTTTTTTAGGGGTTATGCAGAAAACAGTAGATTGACTAAAAAACAGTACGCGTACTGCTAAAAAATGTACGTCTGGCTACCCTATTTCCACTGAACATGTTTTGGACTTGTTTTGAAATAAAACATGTAATGTAAATGTTTTCCCATACTTTTTTTCTCAATAAAAACCCATGTTTTTGCTCAAAACACGTAAGTGGTAACATAGTATAAAATTCATAAAATTGGAAAATATTTTGTAGACATTCACTGTAATCAGAGTGTTTGTAAAATAACTTTCGCAAATATAAACTTTTTGGCTGAATTTTGGTACACAATATTTTTTAAGCTGTGTACATATTATACTAAAAGATGAACTCATAGGTCATCCATTTTAGCTATGCTGTCATATAAATTATAGGCACAATTCCCGTTTTTCGATTATCGATTCCGAAATGGGATGATCTTGATATGTCACAAATATGTATAGGTTTGAATCAAAAAGTTTAAAACTATAATTAAAAAATAAAATTAATGAAAAAACCCTTGTAAATTTAAAGTAATTTTTCGACATAATTTCCATAGACCTTGTGTTCTAAAACTTTGCATGTCCTAGTTTTTAAGTATGTATAGTCTACCTAACCCTATTTATCGTTTCTCTCAATTCAAAAAACTTGAGACATAAGAGGCATCCAAAGTCAGTTTTAACCGATGTCGAAAGTTTTTGAATTTCCTCATGTGGCACTCATTGGTGTATGTATCAAAACAATGTTTATTACACGTTTAAATTGAATATTGGTATCTTTAAATTCAGTATTAGAAGGACGATATATATTTGCAATATATGTAACACATTCCCAAAGCCCGCATGACTCTTGCATTTCTATTGACGAACAGTTTATGAGTTTTTTTAATGGTAATAATAAATCAGTATAAATCATAGTGATGTCGGCAATGTAGTGTTCATATTTGATTAACATTGCTGTCAATATCAATCCAATACAAAATAATGCTAGTGTCATCGGGACTAAAACCCCGCTTACATTATAATAAATGTGTTTATACTTTACTTCACACAAGTAAAATGAAAACTGTGATCAAATTCTTTGTCTGTCAAAAAAGTATAAAAGAAGATCGTTTGATTGTTCAGACTGTTACACAGTGCAACACGAAAAAAATAACCATATACGGACACCACTACATGATAAAAGACTAAAAAAAAAGACCCGTGTCTCCCACTTTTTCCCAAAGTCATCTCCATTTTCGTTTATGGGCCGCCAAAGATTTGGGGCCTCGGTATCATTTTCGCAAAGAAGTGATCATTTTCTCAGGCTCATATCTTGCAAACCGTTCAGAATTTCGATTTACTCTCTATGGCAAAGTTGTAGCTCTTGTCATAAAGAACAAAAATTATAAATATATAAAATCAAAAAAACTTCACCTTCCAGATCAAAATCGCAAACAACTTAAAAAAAATTCGTTTTTTTTACCTTTTTTCCGTGTTCAGGTCCATAGGTAGCAAACCGTTCAAAATTCAAGGAAACAATCAACTACAAAAATTTACCTAAGATCTCAAGTAACAAATTTCTAGAACATATAAACTTCCTGGGAATTGGGTTTGCTACCTATGCACCTGAACAGGAGAAAAAAGGGGAAAAAAATGAAATTAAAAAATTTTTCACTTTTGCGCGCTACCTAAACAGTGTTAAGAATCATCTCTAGGAAGTTTATATGTTCTAGAAATTTGTTTATTGCGATCTTAGGTAAATTTTTGTAGTTGATTGTTTTTAAATGTGAGTCAATATTTTGACATGTGTTCAACGAATTGTGTTCACATACATCATACATTTGCTTTATGCAACACATTTCTGACATGTATAACACACTTGTGTTATTATGTGAACGGGGGCTTTAACTGAGCTTTTTGAAAAATGGGCAGTAGGTCAGACAAATAGTAAGCTAAAAACTTTTCTTTTGAAACAAATAGTAGAACCAAAAAGGAAAAATTCTTAAAAAATGTTCCAGTTCGGCCGTAAAAGGTTTAATATCGTAATACAATCAAAATACAAATTCTATAATATATAAATATATAGAAAATTATAGGAATTTAATCTAAACATTTGATGATTATGTATCCATTATATTTTTTATTCGTGCAAAAACATGATACGCATTACAGTTTAAAAGTGAAATATACCTAATCGTGAAAATTTAAATATTGACAACGCTATAAATAAAAAACGAAATCTGTGTAACGGTTAACTTGAATGCAGACATTCTGGTGTTATTATCAAACATCGGTACTTAAAGAAAAATAATTAAATAAAAAAAATTAAATTCATACGCTACTAGCCAAAATAGGGTGCCCTCAATCGGTGCTTAGTTGTCCCCTCGGGGATTCATCAAAAAAAAATAACAGCGAACCTCCCGAGTGGCCACTGGAACCGGAACTTCCACTTGAGTCGCAGTGGGCAGATGGCGTCAGTGAAGGCTATTGGGACCAAGGCGGTCCATGGGTATGTTTGAAGAAAATAATTTTTTATTATACCTACATATGTATATTTTTAGATTGTTGTAACAAGGAGTATTCCAAGCTAAACTCTCCTATTTGTATAAAACTCGGATATTTGGTACGAACGGGTCAGTAGTACTGGCAATATGTCGGATTTTTAACTTTTACAGTACGGGCAGAGTGTCGAAATGATAACACCAATATACGATTGACCTTAGTTATTTGCTAAAGTTGGCACAGCAATTGAATTCAGTAGTTTGCCAGTACTTTAAATAAGATAATTCAGTATGTAGCCAGTACTTTAAAAATCGTTTTTTTTTTTTTTTGCAAACGAAAGAAAAATAACCAATAATTCTATTTTTATAAATCTTAGCTCACATAAAAGCTGGGATTTTATTTAAAGTGAAAATCATTTTTAATTTGGAAAACATTTAGGAAATTATCTAAATTTGTATTTATTAATATATTTAGATTCATTTCATCTTCCGAACTGACGTTTCCACGTCATTACAGCCGATATTTAATCGTCAAATATATCGTTAGGGGTAATGCAAAACCACTGCAAAACTTTATGCCTACACATAAGTCTGTATAAAAATATTAACAAAATGTTTTAAATGTTTACAAATGTTTTAAATTTTCCACGTTTTTTTTTTACCCGTAAAAAATAAAAATGCGAGAGTAATTGTAAGAAACTGATTTTTTTTTTGAAAATTGTGCAAAATAATTCCCCAAAAAATATTTATTCCCGTTCTGGGATTATATTTTATAATTATTATGTAATTATAATTCATAAATTTTAATGATCTTAGATGTTTTTTTGCAGGCACGTATGCAAATGTACTTTTTTCTGAAGTATCCTTTTTATACGATATTTAAAAATTGTGAATTGGAAACAGGAGATAAAAATCTGCAAACATCACCATTTAAAATCAAATCGAACAAAAATTGCTCTAATATCTATACGAACACAAAAAAAAAAAATTGAACAAAACCCTCCTCTTTCCAATATGTAACACAAATGATTAAAAAAATATTCATATTTTTTTACTTTGGGGTCACTCTGATTGGCTCTGAGGCCATATTGGACCAAGTGGTTGGTATGATCTGAAAACCACATCTATCTTTGTCGATACACATCACATTCGGAAAAATCGGTTGGAAAGTTAGATAATAGATAAAAGATTTTTGTATCTTACATTACAACATTAAGCATCAAACATTAAAATACATCATATTTCCGGTTCTATGAGAAAAATTACACAATGGAAATTTAGTGTATTTTTAATTAATTTCTTAATCTTTTTTACATTTTTGTATTGGAAAATATAATTGTGGAAGGGGAAAGATGGATGTCGTTAACCTGTCCTGAGATGACGTCAAAAATTAACAATATTTTTGGAATATTTTTCAAATCCCAAATTTTAAAAAAAATTCTTTAACAAAATCGAAAAAATTGAGATATGCACTTTTAGCAAACGAAAGTAAAAAAAAATAAAATATACCCTGGTACACTTTTCTAGGACAGCGATTTGATTTTTGCGGATTACGATTAAAGTGTGTTTTTTGGTCATAATAAGACTTATATGGTGGCGTAAAATCGAAAATATACTACTTTTGTCCGTTTTTATTTTACCATCGATACTCAAGGTTAAACAAAAAAATTCTTTGGACATCATTAACCCACGTGGACTTGCGGCCCAAATAGTCTCCTACAATTATTGAATTTTAAGAAACGATTTGAATTTTGACCAAATTTAATAACTATAAGGAGATACTGCTGGATTTTATATATGGGCGTGTCATCTCAGGTGAATGAACAATCGTTCTGTATTGTTATCAGCTGAAACAACACGTGAATTTCCTGTGCTCTCTAAAAAAATTATTTTTATGAAGTTAAAACTATTGTTTCATTGAAATAAATATTTTTTCGTAACGAATTTTATTCAACTGAAAAATGAAAAGAAAAAAATACTTTGGAAATAACCCAAGGTATAAGTTTTCTAAACCTCCGGACAATCGCCCTGTAAAAAACAGGTTCGAATTACTTGGAGGCGAAGTGGATATGGATTCCCAAAGTGAAGAAGGAGAAGTTGTAGTTAAAACTGAAAAGTTTCCCCCAATTGTCGCTGATAATTCCACTAGCTTTACCGTAGTGCATAAACTCATCGGCTCTCAATACAAGTTCCAGAGAATGTCGATTGGAACAAAAATTATCTCAAGTTCCCTACTGTTGTTTGAAGACGCTATCAAAATACTAAAAGAACATAATGTTAAGTTCTACACTCATCAGATCAAAGATAATAAGAGGTTTAAACTTGTATTGTTTGGTCTTCCACAATTTACTATTAAAGCTATCACTGAGGAATTTAAATTTACCCACAATATTGAACCAACGAATATAAAAGAAATAAAAACAAAACGCTCTAGTGTTGATGATGCAATATACATGGTGGAATTTGATAGGTAGCAAATATCAAAACGTGAAATACAAAAAATAAGATTTTTCTGTGGCATCGCTGTCAAATGGAGAAACCCACTGAAAGGTAATAAAGGCCCAACTCAGTGTAGCAAATGCTCAATGTTCGGGCACGGTGTCAGCAACTGTCATCGTTCTGCAGTTTGCCCTGCCTGTGCAGGCGCTCATGACTACTCGGTATGTAACTTAAATAAAACTCATAATGAAGGTCCAGTCGTATATAAGTGCTTTAATTGCGTTAAGAATAATCTTAACAATGTTAACCACAAGGCAGATGATCCAAAGTGTCCATGTAGGCAGGAATACATAAATATCCGTAAAAGGGTCACTTCCAATAGTTTTGCTCATCCCAGAAGTTCCAAACCGGCTTTTGAATTTCACCCTTCACCAGAAGAGTTTCCACAACTTTCATCAACAGATCATGGTCCAACAACTTCAAGACACCATGTAAAATCAGCTGTTAAACGAAAAACGTTGTACTCTGACATATCAAAACAATATGAGTATAATCAAAATGATATTGGTGATGACATCTCAAACGATAGATTGTTAGATATTTATTTTGAAGCTATCGATGCTCTACAGAAGTGCAAAAATAAATATGACAAACTGCGAGTGTTAGGAATTATGTTAAGACATGCCTTGTAATCCCATTAACTTCAATATGCTTCATGTTATGCACTGGAATGCCCAAGGCATAACAACTTATTCTGCTATTACTCAATTAGAACAATTTATTCGAAAGAATAAAATTGATATTATTTTATTAAATGAAACTTATCTTAAAACCAGGCACGTAGCTAGGGGGGGGGGGCTTGGGGGCTAGAGCCCCCCCCGAAATGATTTGACAAATTTGAAAACTTAATACAATTTGTTAGAAAGTAACAATGTTATTGATAAATTAAATATGAAAATATTTATTTTTGACTTGGATCAAATAGTAAATAGTTTTATATGATTCGAATCTTAAAATTTCGTTAGAAAACATCGCCTGCAAATGGGCGGCTATCATTGTTAGAGTTGATTTTCGCCAAAAAGCAATAAATAAAATCATTTCATAAGAGATTTCGAAGTCTTTGACTTAAAATATAATCAAAAAATTGTTTGAGACAATGCAAACTAAAAATTAAATATGTCTACACAGAAAAAACTAAAATTGAGTTTTAATTAAAATATTTGTTGATTCAGCAAAAGTTTAACTGAATTCGGTCGTGTTGATGCAATTGTAGTAACAACTAAAATAATTTGTATCTATTTAATTAATATTATTTTCAATTACATATAGTTTTATTCACATCTATTAAGAATTTAATTGAATATTGTTTACTATTGTGAAAAATTACAAAATTTTAAAAAAAATCACCAAAATTGTAAAAAAATCGCCAAAATTAAAAAAAATCGAGACCATTTGAAAAAAATTGCAAAATTTGAAAAAAAAATTGCCAAATTTAAAAAACAATCCTCAAAATTGCAGAAATTTAAAAAACTCCCAAAATAAACGCCAAAATTTGAAAAATTTTTTTTAAAAAAATCACCAAAATTAAAGAAACGCAAATTTTCTACTTTAAACAATTTTTTTTAATTTTGGCGACTTTTTACAATTTTTGCATTTGTTTCAATGTTGTTCAACGTTATAAAAACTGAAAATTTTTTTTATACCAAATTCATTTTCAATTAAACAGTTAATTGAAAGTAAGTTTGAAATCGAACAAAAATTTAATTGAAATTTTTTTGACAATGATTTTTTCTGTGTATTTCGACATAATCTTTTAAAATGGAGATACCACTAAGACTCAAAATTAAGTTTACTTGTACCGTAAAAGTCGTTACTTTACTTACAGTGCAATCTTTTTATTAAAATTTGGTTTGCTACGCACGCATCTAGTAACATAGTTTTCAGTATTTTTTTTACGATATATATTATTTATATATTTTTTTAATTTTTTGAAACAAATTTAAGCCTCAAACTTTGATCGATATGCATAATGTGTTAACGTGGTCTAATGTGACTCAAATTTTCTCAATTTTTTTTTAGACTAAATGTAAACAAATTTCTTTCGGCGCTCCTTGAAACGCGACATTTTAAAATCAAGCAGCTAAACCAGTCTTTATGTTATAGTTTTTTTTTTAGTTTTTTTTTAGACATTTTAAAGGGTTTTTATTTAAAAAATTCATTAAAGACAATTTGAAAAGCGTTTGAAATTGTCCAAAATATAAATCAAAGTGATTTCAAAATACATAATTTAGTTTAAATAAGACCTAGGCAATGTCAGGTATATTTTTAAATTTTCCAATTTTATATTTTTTCTTTATTATTATTTCTTTCAGACTACAATCACGCTTGCTTGTAAAATTTACCATTTTTTTAATACAAGACATGAAGTATAGCCCCCAATCTTAAAAAAAGTCGGATATATGAAAAAGGGGAAAAATAGTGAATAATTTGTTAAAATAATTCAAATAAGTTTCAGCCGGGGTCCACGACATAGTGTCAAAATGGTTTTCAAAATGTGTGTTATCTCGAGCATTTTAACGCTGTTTTTAAATAAATAATTAAATAATTTTAAAAATAGATACGTTTTTCATATATTTTTGCTGCTTTATCACCTATCCGAATTTCATTAATTCCAAAGAGAACCCATCGGAAAAGCTTCCTTGTAAGTGTCAGGCAAATTATATAGGATATTTACTTTTAATTTGTTTTTGGACGGTTATAAATCTTTAATTTCCCGAGTTAAAACTTTTGCATAAAAAAATACATTATTTTATATGCACTTATAAGGTTTTGTCTGCCAGTGCATTTAACCGGACATAATTATATAAATTCATATATAAAATTAATTTCGTATAAAAAATTTAATATGATGTCATATATAGTTTCGTATAATTGTATATTGCATTTAGAATACGCTAAAACTAATCCAATTAATAATTACGTTGTATTTATATACCTAGACATTGCAAAATAATATATATTTTAATATTATATCATATTTAAAAAAACACAATTTTATTATAAATAAAATTTCCAAATGCTATGGAATTTGTTACAAATTATAAAGTTGTAAACCTTTTGCAAGCGGCTAAAGTTTAAAAGGATTAATAGATATTTCGAATTTTCATGACGTTTTAAAATCAAAAACTGGATAGATATAAATTTATACCGCTATATAAAATCGTATTAAATTGGATCGCGTCATTATTCGGATGTTATTTAATTATTATGCCCATTTCTCGGATAAAACTGTGTTAAGACTCATATTAAATTTCGTATGATTATATAAAGCATATTAATTTTAATCGGGTTATTAGAAGTTGAAACTTGTTTACTTTTTTTACATTTATCAAGTTTTAGCTACCCTAGACGTATACTAGCACATAAAAATATAAAGTAATTTTATTTTTCGCGGTTTTCAAAAAGTTTTCCGCATAATCCTTTTTTTATTTAATTAAACTAAAAATTAATATTTAGATAAAAATTTAACGTAATTAGACAATAACGATGCATATCCAACTTAAAGTACACAAAAGTTTTCAAATTTGACGTGTTTCGCGGATTGTGATCAAACAGATTAAAGCGTTGTTTCGCGATATAGACATCAAAATTCGCAAAATAATGAACACAGTAAGTAAAAAATGAAAAAATGCATTTTAAGGAAATGCACTTTATGCGGGAGGTTTTTGTTTCAAAATGACCTGAGAAAGCGATTTCTTTTATTAATTCATGATTGCCCATCACGTGTAGGTAAAAATTTAGCAAAAAAAAAAAACAAAAAAGCTGTTACTCTAGTGTGCAAAAAAAAATATTTAATCAAAATAAAAAATCGAAAAGCCCCCCCCGAAACAAATTCCTAGCTACGTGCCTGCTTAAAACACACCACAAATTTTTGATTGGCGGTTTTAAAATTTATAGGAGAGATCGTACGACTCATGGTGGTGGAGTTCTTATTGCTATTCGTGACTGTTACGAGCATAAATTATTACGTTATGATAAAACATATGATATCGAAAACTTATCGATTTCGGTTGTGCTAAATGGTAAAACAACAACAATAACAACAGCATATTGTCCACAGTTTTCAAATAAATTCAAAAATGATATAAATGTATTAACCAAAAATCAACAGATTTTTTTATATTCGGCGATTTTAATGCGCACCATCAGAGTTGGAATTGCAGCTCAAATAACCCAGCAGGTGATGTTCTCTTTAATCATCAAAATCAATCCAATTTTTACATCTACCACCCTGCGAATAATACTCGTTTTAATTAAACCTCCCGTCCCTCACCCCATCCACAACTGACATTATGCTTTCAAATTCTAGTTTACAATTTTCAAATCTAGAGACTTATCCAAATGAACTCGTTTCTGACCATGTTCCTGTAACGTGTTATATTTATGGACATATTAAAAGTATTTCTACTAGAATACCTCTCTATCATCTAGCTGACTGGTCACTTATTGGGAGATGGGTGGACAGAGAGATTTTTACAAAAAAACCTCATGTCTGAAGAGCTGACCAAAGTTAACATCGACTCATATTTAGATAGAACAATTTCAATTTTAAGCAATGCTAATAAAAAGATTCCGGTTGGAGAGTAAAAAGGTTGGCAGTCGAGTGTTTCCGAGTTAAGTTTAAACTTAATCAGACAACGACGGAAATTTCAACGCAAACTACAAAGGTGCTCCGATCCTAGTGGAAGGCAGACAATTATTGGTATTTTAAGACAATTGAAGAATTTGATAGATTTTCATTTAAACCGTTATTGGAAAATAACGAAAAAGATTAAGGGTAAATGTTCTGAAATTCCCCGTCTGATAGTTGACGGTCAGCAAGTTAATTCCAATGAAGATAAAGCCAACAGTATAGCCGATGTATTTGAACAATCACACAAAATTACATTAAATGATAAATCAACAATGGATAAGAAAGTTCAAAAGTGTATAGGTAATCTTGAGAGCAATAACGAAATTATTATCGACCAAGACGTTTTAACGGAATCTAACGAACTAATGGAAATAGTAAGCAATTTTAAAAACAATAAGGCGCCTGGTTTAGATATGATTCAAAGCGTCGTTTTTATTATTATTTATTAATAGATTTTTCATTTTTACATATTCATATTAAGATAAGTTTCATGATTCTTAGAATCTATATTTGGCGTAACATTATAGTTGTATGCCAGATTGGCAATATTACTAGAATTATATAATTTTTTAAATTTGAAAAATATGTCTATATCATTTTTTGACGTCCTTTCAAAAATTTTTAACTTTTGTCTTAAAACGGTTATTTTCCTGACATTTTCAAGAAGGCTAAGATTGTTCCTATACCAAAAAATGGTAAAAATCTTAACATGCCGAATGGCTACAAACCAATAAGTATGTTAAGCTTTGTAGATAAACTTTTTGAGAAAGTCATTTTACACCGTTTACTGTCCTTTACTGAGAGAAATAATATTATTAATCGACCGCAGTTTGGTTTTAGAAAGCAATTTTCTACTGTCAATCAAATTAAACGAGTTATACAATTTATTGAGAACAACAAATCTAATAGAAAAAGTACGGGAGTTGTATTTTTAGATATTGAAAAAGCGTTCGATTCCATTTGGCATAATGGCCTAATTTACAAACTCAGCATTCTAAATTTCCCATTATACCTGCAGAAAATTATAAAAAGTTTTCTGACAAATAGATCTTTTGTGGTTTGTATACAAAATAGCTTCTCATCGGTTAGAAATATACCTGCTGGGCTACCTCAAGGCTCTATTTTATCACCAACTCTTTATTCTATATACACATCGGATATTGTGATAAAAAAGGATAATAATGCCGCGTTCTATGCAGACGACATTGCATTTATATGTAATGGAAAACTTTCCAACGCCATCATAAAAAGAATGAGAGATTCTCTAAAGTGTGCTGAAAAGTATTTTAAAAAATGGAAAATTAAAATAAGTCAAGGAAAAACTCAGGCTATAATTTTCCCATTTAACAAATCGCCTAAACGTACACCCAGTCTTCCACTACAAATTGAAGGTAATACGATTGAAATTAAGAACTCAATAAAATATTTGGGAGTTGTTTTTGATAAAAAACTAACATTTAAAGAACATGTTCAATATGTCAGTGAAAAGGCAATTAAATGCGGAAGAGCACTATTTCCGTTACTAAACAGAAAATCAGTTCTTAATCTTAATAATAAACTTCTATTGTATAGAATGTGTATTAGGCCAATAATGACTTATGGGTGTCAAGCATGGTTCCCAAAAACAGCGAAATCGCATATGAAAAAGCTCCAAATCATTCAAAATAAAAATCTGAAAATTATTCACAAACTTAATTGGAGATACTCCACAATAAGATTGCATAATAAATACGATCATAAAACAATAAATAAAATGATGAGGGACCTGACACTGTCATTCAACGAGCGATGCACACAGTCTAACCATGATATCATAAGAAATTCACTCTAAAAACTATACCTCTTACTTTTATAAAAAAAAGTACACTAAGGTGTAGTTTATTATATTAAATCTCTATTAATTGTTAAATAAATTCTATTCTCATTCTATATTAAAGGTTTTTTTTTATACCTAATTTTTCATCCTTAAACTGTGATATTATTGTTTATGTAAGGCTTTGCCAAATCACTATCAATTGTTGTAATACTATTGTAAAATCTCATAACATGTAATTTTAAACTTAAAAAAAGTAACAAGAATAAAGATTATTAATAAAAAAAAAAAGGTGAATGAACAATTGAATCCAATGTATTTCGATCGGAATGAAACTGCACCAAGTTGAGTTCTATTGGGTAGTAAAAATTTCAGCGAGATCGGTCCAGGACTCAGAGGTTTATGGTGTAGAATTTTGACATTTTTAGTATTGTATTGCAGTTAGTAAAAAGTTTCAAAAATGATTTCGATAGCTTTTTCTTTAATCTTTTTAAAAAAAATTTAAAAAAAATCTTAGACCTTTTTTCTGCAAAATCAAAATTGTTTTGATTTTTTTTCAAAATGGGTTTTTTTTAAAGTTTGGGTCTTTTTCTTTGTGGTATCTTAGTAGGTTGGGTCTTTTCCTTTGTGGTATCTTAGTAGGTTGCGACTTGTTTAACTTTCTTCTTTTCATCTAAAGCATGGTACTTTTTGCACCAAAAGTTTTGCGTGCTTCTCCATTTTTTTTTTGTTTCCTATTCGATTTTCAAAAAATTAATATATTTCTAATCTGTCAGTAAAGATCTAAAAAAAATATGCTTACGTTTGTGGGTTATCTCTTAAGGTCCACGAGGTATTCCCATTTGAAAATGTGAAATTCCAAGGCCAATTTAAAAAAAGTACAAGTACATGCATTATATAAGGTTTCACCATATTTTTTCTTTATGCCCTCCACAATGAACCCTTACAAATGAAACAAAAAAATATTTAAAAAAATATATGTTAGAGGTTAAAAATAAATTTTGAGGTGAAAAACTTTTTTGGATGTAAAAAAGAAAAACAAAAGTTGAGGTGAAATAAAATTAGAGGTGAAAGAATTTTGTATGTTTGTTGATCTTTTAAATTGCATTTCATTTCGAATTGTCAGGTTTGACATCATAGTTAAATGTTATTATTACAAATAGAAAACACTAATTTTTAATAAATGTAAGAGAAGATTAAAAAAATCCTGTGGGGATCAGCGCTGCAGTCTCAACATGCTGATATGTTACACATTTGTCAGCTGCCCAGGTAGAAATTTGGGATGGTACAAAAAACGAAGAGTTTTCAAAACGTTTGTTTTTGATGGTACTAAAATAAAAGCGTTTCCAAAGCGATAATTGCAAATAATACGAAAAAAAAGCATTTAAAAAACATTATTTTGGATTGCTATTCGAACGTTCGGACAAAGTATTTTAGGAATACTTTTTATACAAAACTTACAAATATTTGTGAAATAAAAAAACTGTAAAAATATTGGTTCAAAGCGTTTTTCCAACGTTTGTAAAAAGTACTTTAGAAGTTCTTATCGTACAAAATTTACAACGGTTTATAAAATGAAACCAATGTAAAACCATTGCGTTAAAGCGTTTTTCTAACATTTGCCAATAGTACTTTAGAAATACTTTTTTTTTTTACAAAATATTTTACTGATTAAAAAACAACACTGTCATAAGGGGGTCTATCTATATGCGAACTCGGTTTCTTATGCAATTTTTTTATATAATGAAATATATCTATTTTCCAATAGAGGGCTTTTTATTTTCATATTTGAATATTCGATTTTTAATTTCATTGATTTTATTGATATGTTTTTATATATAAAATTGAAATCTATTTTTTCTTTTGTGGTTGTCACAATATCGTTTCGTCAAAATTATGTTTTATGTTTATATTTTTTATACTAAATCACATTTCCCTTAATTTAAAACCCTGAAGTAATACTTTTATGTTTCAAGCTTATTAATTTATATTTTGTTACTTTAAAATATATTTTAATTAAATTCAATAAAAATATTATTTTTCAAAATGTAAATATATAAAATTGTTTAAAATTATTATTCTGATATTTGTGTTGAAAACAATGACAAAGTACTTTAATTGTAGCTTTTTTAACGCTTTGAGAACTTTAAAACTGTAAATTGGTATTTATGAACAATTCATAAAGATCTTTAAAATTTGTCTTTCGAGCGTTTTGACAATGTTCAAAATTACAACCCTCAAAGCGGTTATCATTTGGGTCGTTTTCATAACGCTTAATAACTGTAAGCCAAAATGTTCTGCAAATACTTATTTAACGATTGAAAAAGCATTTCAAAAATTTTGTTTTGCAATGTTTTGAGAACGTTATAAAATACCATCCTCAGACCGTAAATTTGGGTTATCATTTTGCACATTCTCAAAACGCTTTAAATTTGTAATTTGGTATGTTCTGAAAACGCTTGTACCATCATGAAAAATGCTTTTAAAACGTCTTAAAGATTGTATTTTTCTACCTGGGTTCACTTAAATAAAGTTAGTAAAGTCAGCAACATTTTAGTCAGGAGGGTGCTTGCAAAAAAATTGCTAATGTCAGCAAGATCTTGTGCTGAAAATCAGCGAGATTATTTTTAGCAACACAATTAGTTGATTCAGCAAAAGATTTGCTACCGCTTAGTGGATTAGAAATTAAAAAAAAACCCTTGATAAAAGTTATTCAAATTTTCACTGAATATTAGTAGACTGAAAAAAACTCAAAAAATTTGTAGAAAAATTAATGTTATTTAATTTATTTGCTAAAAATCATAATACATAAATGTGTGATTCTTTTAAAAATAAGTTACAATACGTTAAAAAATATAAAAATTATCATACTCCCACATTGACGAAATGATTAATGTAATATCTAAAAAAAAAATTTAAATAATAATTATATATACCAAACATAAACAATATTATCTTTCAACTACTTATATCAAAGTTAGTCTAAATGATGGCATATTTTAAAGGAACGCAAATGCCGCAGATAATTCTAGAAACGAAACGAAAAAATTACATATACAACCAGGCTCGTAGCTAATGATTTGACAAAATTAAAAACTTAATAAAATTCGTTAGGAAGTAACAATAAATAAATTTAGCATAAAAATATTTATTTTTGACTTGTAGCAAATAAGAAATGAATGTTAGCTCAGTATTATATGGTTCGAATCTTCAAATTTCATTAAAAAACATCGCCTGCAAATGGGTGGCTATCATTGTTAGAGTTGATTTTCGACAAAAAGAAAGCAAAAAGTCATTTCATTAGAGATTGCGAAAATATAATCAAAAAATTTCTTCAGACAATGCAAACTAAAAATTAAATATGTCTACACAGAAAAAAACTTAAATTGAGTTTCAATTAAAATATTTGTTGTTTCAGTTACAAGTTTAATTGAATTCGGTCCTATTGAGGAAATTGTAGTAACAATTAAAATAATTTGTAACTAACTATTATTTTCAATTATAGTTTTATTCATATCTATTAAAAATTTAAATAAATATTGTTTTTTATTTCAAACAAATTTTTAGCATATACTATTAAAACATTAATTAAAATTTAAAAAAAAAAAATCGCCAAAAACTGATTAAAAAAATTGCTTAAATTAAAAACAAATTGCCAAAATTACAAAATTTTAAAAACATTACCATAATTGTAAAAAATATTGCCAACATTTAAAAAATTTAAAAAAACACAATCCTCAAAATTGTAGAAATTTAAAAAAATTTCGAAATTAAAAAGCGGTTATATTCGAAAAAATCTCTAACATTAAAACAAATTGCTAAAATTGATATAAAATAGCTAAAATTACAAAAAAAAAACGAATTTTTTACTTTAATCGATTTTTTAAAATTTTTGTATTTGTTTCTATGTTGTTATTAAACGTTATAAAAACTGAAAATTTTGTTTATACCAAATTAGTTTTCAATTAAACAGTTAATTCATATTATTAAACAATTAATTGAAAGTGAGTTTGAAATCGGACAATAAAAAACTCTTTCTGTGTATTTTGACATAATCATTTAAAAAGTAGATACCACCACGGAGATACCAATACTACCCAAACTTAAGTTCCGTGGGCCGTAGTGTCATTTCAAAAGTTGATACTTTATTTACAATGCAATCTTTTTATTTTAATTTGGTTAATTTGGCATCTGGTAACTTAGTTTTTAGTATTTTTTTGCGATATATATTACGCTATCTCAAAACTCATTAAAGCGACTCGTGTTCAGCACACAGAGAATATTTTTTTTAATTTTTCGAAATAAATTTAAGCCTCAAACTTTGGTCGATGTGTTAACGTGCACCAATTTGACACAAATTTTCGCAATTTTTTTTATACTAAATGTAAACAATTTTCGATCGGCTCTCCTTGAAATGCGACATTTTAAAATTAAGCAGCTAAACTAGTTTTTGTGTTTTAACGATGTTGTTTTTTTTTCGAAATGTTAAAGGGTTTCTATTTATAAAATTGATTAAAGAAAATTGTAATTATTGCCGAAAAAGTTAAAAATGAAGGGTAAACACACAAGAACGCTTGCAAATCATCTGAAATCGTTCAAAATGGAAATCAAAGTGAATTGGAAATTCATAATTTAGTTTAAAAAAGACATGCGCGATGTCAGGTATATTTTTAAATTTTCCAATTGTATATTTTTTCTTTATCAGTATTTCTTTTAAACTATAATCACACTAGTAAGCTTAAACGCTTCCTTCGAAAATTTACGATTTTGTTACAACAAGACATGCAGTATTGCCCCAATGGGCTCCCTCCGATCTTAAAACTGGCGGATATAAGAAAAAGGTGAAAAAATAGTGAATAATTTGTTCACCAATACTTAAAATAATTCAAATAGGTGGCAATCTGGGTCCACGACATAGTGTCAAAGTGGCTTTCTAAATGTGTGTTTTCTCGAGTATTTTAACGCTTTTATTTAAATAAGTCTAAATTTCCTAAACTTTAAACATATTTTCATACAAAGATGTGTTAAATTTCACTGCCACTTTTAAATCCCAAAACATGGGATTGGGCCGCTGAAAAATACGTTTATCATATTTTTTTGCTCCTTTATCAACTATCCGAATTTTATTAAGTTCAAAGGGAACTAATCGGAAAAGCTCCCTTGTAAATTATATAAATTATAAATTCATGATGTTTAGATCAATTTTGTAAACAGTTATTTTTTATATTATATTATATTATTTTTTTTTCTTCTTTGTTGATATTTCTATTGTTTAATTTTTTACGTGTCTTATAATTATTAAAATTTTTTCTTTTTTTTTTATATTTCTTTGGTTAATATTGTATTGTATGTGCATTAATGTAGTAATATTTATATATATTTAACGAATTATTGTATATAACACTTGCTCAGTCCTATACTGCAATATAAGACCTATAGTCTTGTGCATAGGATATCAAATAAATCAAATAAATAAATATAGCTGCGTCTTATCGCATCTCGCTCAATATATATAATGTATATTGCATTTAGAATACGCTAAAACTAATCCTATTAATAATGACGTTATATATACCTAGACATTGCAAAATACAAAACAATATATATTTAGATATTATATCATATGTAATAAAACACAATTTAATTTTGAATAAAATTGTATATTACCACATGCAGAGTAACACTAGAAAATTTGTCAATCATATTTTGAACATTATTATGTATTACATCAATACAATATTAGAATTAATCTCGTTTTCTATATAATTTTATACACAAAATTTATCCCAAATTTTGTATTTTGAATTGTTTTCTTTCTGGTACTTAAATTTCTACATCTTATACATAAAAGATGTATGAACCCTAAAAAAAGAACTTGTTTCATTTGAAACATTAGGAGTTTTTAATTTAGTTTTAGATTTATTCAATGTAAAAAGCTAAATTAAGTTTCAACGTTTTTTCCGGGTTTGTTATTCATTAGTGTAAGTTACTAAATTCCATAAAATCTTTATTTTCATTATATCATCATTTTTAAAGTTTTTTGCTCAAAGAACTTATGTTAAATTTCGTATGATTATATAAAGCGTCATATTAATTTTTCAATCGGGTTATTAGAAGTCGAAAGTTTCTGTGTGCACTAGGGTTATAACTTTTGACTTTTTTTGCAATTATTAAATTTTAGCTAACGTAACGTGGTTTTCAAAAAGGTTTCCGCATAATCTTCTTTTTGTTTAATTGAACTAAAAATTAATATTTAGCTAAAGTGTTAACGTAATTAAACAATAACGAAGCAAACGTTTTCAAATTTACATCATCAAAATAGAAAATTGAAAAATGGGTAAATTTACTCTATGTGTGTAAATTGGTACACAGAAAACGTGTAAAAAATGTATAGCAACATTCTATATTACGCACAATTTGTGTAAATTTAAGTTTTAATGTGCCTAATAAAGCTTTCAGTAAAGTAATGCAATTATTTATTATTTCGCTATATTTATTTAATAATAAGAAACGGTTGGAAAACCAACAATAAAAAACGGTTATTTAAATAAAATTAAAAATTGCAAAGTAAAAAAGGAAAATATCACTATATACTGCTGCGTTATAAAATACTCACACCGTGTTTTCATTTCCGGTAACCAATTACAGTTATTCTAAATCTGAAACTGTATCCAAAAATAAAAAAAAAAAAATAAAACGTCAATTGGCTCATCATGTCCTTATAAAAGAGAATATAAAGATTAGCTGGATAGAAAAAGCAAGACCAATACAAATCCCTTTTACTGGAAAAAATAACCAAAAGTCTCAAATTTTGTTGATTCAATTCAGAAAGGACTGGCAGAAGCATAACTTTTGTATATGATAGATGTTCAGAACAATGTTTCGATTTTATTAAAATCATATCTCTGACCAAAGCCACTAAAAATATCAAACAGACACATTCTATAATTAGTTTTAATTATATTTTTAATTTATTTTTGGATATTTACCACAGCAATTCTTTTAGTTTTCCTCAAATACAGACCAAAAATAAAAATTATATTAAATTAAACATTATTTTTCTTCTGTTTTAAAAAGTTTGACGATTTTTTCAAATAAATAAAAACAAAAATTGCACACATTCAATGTAAGTTTACCTATTTAAGTGCTTACACAGAAAAAATGACGGGCCAAAAATATCTAATTAATCGATTGTTTGAATATCAATGGCAATTTAAACAATTTTTTTAATTGCTTCAATTAAAAAATTTATTGAATTTTCTAATATATCCATACAGTGTTGACAACATGTAAACAAAATTTTTAAAAATTTGGCAAACTATTTTTTTTTATTTTATTTAGATTAAATAATCAAACAAAGGTTTAATTATATCAATATATTATTTAATTTGTAAATAAAAAGAAAACAATCGCAAGTGATTAACTTTTAATAAGTTGAATAGTTTACCGATTTCAAATACACGCAAAATCGTAGTTATTTCACTAGAGTTTGCAACACTCTTTTTGTTGAGATATTCGTGTACGCACGAAAACTTAATTTAGTTTCGTGTTTTATCTGTGGTAATAAAAGTGCACATGTTGATTTAAATAAACCTTATCGAAAAAGGACAATTAAACTATTATTTTTGTAAATAATTAAATTTTCAATGAGTATAAGTATCATTTAACTATCATTTTAAAGTTGTGTGTGATTTTTTTATGAAATCAATTCAATTACAAGAAAAAGTTCAAGACAAGACAAGCAAAACAAAAATTTTGTCATTACTTTTATTTGTTTTCTTATAATACATTTTTATATTAAAGAGCTTTAATTTTATTATAAATAAAATGTCAATTTAATTTACAAACCTACATTTCTTTTTTTATTTAATGGGGGGCATATAACAAAAATAAAAAAATACGAGTTTTCAATTAAAACTACCATTGTTTTCTTCTCAAGTTTCAATTAAAGTTTTAATCAATTTAACTAAACTTTTTAATTGAGGTTGTAAAGAAAAACAATAACTCTTTTAATTGATATTATTATTATTTTAATTAAAAGTGTTTTAATAAACTGTCTGCAAATTTTTTTAGTTAATACTATCATTTCAGTGGTAGGTGCAAAATCAATTAAAATATTAATTGATTAAATAGAATTTTTAATTGAAACCCGTTTTTAGTTTTTTCTGTGTAAAATGCACCAACATGTTTATCAACATACTTAATACCATAATTCGTGTGCGTTATTGCTAACAAAATTCAGTAATTTTTTTTTTAAGCAGTTTGTGCTTAAACTTACGCATTGTGCTTGATTTTACACACAAATTTACTACCATTATAGCAGTAATTTTACAAGCATTTTTTAGAGTGCGAAATTGGGGCAAAATGGATAGACAAACACTCGTAACTACTCAGGAGTCACCCCTATGGAGGTAAAAAGTATGAGCAACCACCATTATTTTTGTATTCCTTGTAATTCTCTAGAACAACCCTTCATGGGGTTCCCATACAAAAAAAAATAATTTTCATGAAAATTTACCAAAATAGTAAAACAAAATATATACAATTGAAATGAAATTCTAATTCAAATACTATAGTTTGGTTAAGTTTTATTTTTGTTCAAAAATTATCAACACCTGTTGAAACTGACTTTAGATGCCTTTAATATCTCAAGGTTTTTCAAATATAGATAAACGATGAACTGGATTAATGCCCGTAATTTCAAGCAATAGATACCTACCGGTGCTTAGATACCTACCCGATTTTGTTCGTGTACACGGTAGGTATCTAAGCACGAGTAGGTATATATTGCTTGAAATTACGGCCATAAGTAAACTATGGTTAATAGAGTTCATCAGAAAAGTATAAATTTTTTTTTGGTTATCACTACTTTAAAACAAAAAAATTTGCATAAAAAATGGCGTTACTATTAGTATTTTTTATTAAAATTTCTTTGCATTCACCATTCGATTCTAGACCGAAAATTATAAAAAAGCATAGTCAGAAACAGACAATTGTATATAATATATATACAATTTATATATAACATAATTATTAATGCTCTTCGCGCTGTGGCCACATTTACTGGGGATATCGTAACTTGACAGACCACTAATGTGCCAAATAGCACTTCAGCAAGAAAGTCGAGCTCAAATTTTAAAGGTTTTTAAAATTGATTACTGAAACATAATTTTTACACCCTTCATCCCATAGTGCGGAGGGTATATTCAATTTGTCAAATGTTTGTAATTCTTTTAAAAAAATTCTGGGACCCCATAAACTATATATATTCTTCTGTAAATAGATATATTTTCCCAAAGTATGATCATAAACTAATAATGGGGTTAAAAATATCTAAAATAACGTTACCCTTAAAATGGCGTTACCAAAATAACTAAAAAATCTTTTTCCCAAACTAACGTTACCGAAATATCTAAAATAACGTTACCGCTAAAATACCGTTAGCGAAATAAATAAAATACCGTTAACGCTAAAAGCCCGTTACCGAAACAAATGAAGTATAGTTACCCCTAAAATACCGTTACCAAAATAAAAGAAAATAGCGTTACCGTTACCAATAACCACATAGAATCGGTTACCATCCATGGTCATAATCAACACGTACAAATACAAAAAAAACCCACAAAATATTGTTGTTGTTTTTTTGTTTTGTTTTGTAATACAGGGTGGCTGATAAATGCCACTACATACAAAACAAAAACGCAATAACTTTTTTTCTGAGTTATTAATCGGTTCCATTTTTTTTTTTTTGGTTTCATTGATTCGTCTTTCAATTTAAGGAACATGAACGAATGGGGTAATGAAACTAACATTTTGATTGTGCGCCACTACAATGCTTTGGAGGCTGCGTTGCCGCCTAAACAAACTTAAGGTGCGCATTTGGCGGCACTCCTCTAGAGTTTCGACAAGGAATATTTTTGCTCAAATATGTATCACCATACAGTCAATACGGACAGTTCTGCTTAAGGATTTTCATTTCTTTCCTTTAAAAAATCAAATAACAAGCGAATTGAACGCAGTATACTTGCCCTTTAGCTTGAAATGTTCTCTGTAATTTGCACGGAATTTCGCTTGCATTTGACGTCATCGGGCGTGGAAGTCATTTTAATTACATTGTTTTTTAAAAGCCATTAAAAATCTATATATAAGGTGGCGCAAAAATAACCTTCCGATGTTTTTTTTTTTATTATGTATAGCATTTTCTGATAGCAGGATTACTTTTGCGCCACCTTATATATAAAATACAATGTTTGTATGTTTGTCCTCTATAGACTCTAAAACTATCCAACCGATTTGGCCCAAACCGGTTTCATTTGAAAAGTTATAGTCCAAATTAGGTTTTCGGCTATATATATTTCAAGTGGGCGTGGCCCCTCCCACATAAATTGAATAACATCATATATCTTGACTACTGTGATAGCAAGAGTTTTGAAACATTGCAGTATCACAATATGTTACTGATTTGAATAATCAGGAAAAAAATGGGCGGAATCGGACCAGTGGGAGTGGCAGCTCCCATACAAAGTAAATATTTAATATCATATATCTACAGTACTATAATAGCCATAGTCTTAGAAATTTGTGCACGTTGATTATTTCTTAATGTAAATAGTCATGGGAAAAATGGGCGTGATCGGACCAGTGGGCGTGTCAGCTCCCATACAAAGTAAATATTTAATATCATATATCTACAGTTCTATAATAGCCAGAGTCTTAGAAATTTGTGCACGTTGATTATATTATGAATAGTCATGGGAAAATTGGGCGGGATCATACCGGAGGGGCGTGGCAAAATCCAATTTTCATATTGTACCACCCATGACATATACATATATTTATTTTTTTTGCTTTATTTATTTTATTTTTTTTTTGAAAGCCGTTGTCATGTTTTTCAAAACGAGATATCAAACTCTTAAATCGGTTATGTAGTTCCGAAGATATTTACAAAAAAACCTATGTTAATATTTACAAAAAACCTATGTTAATCTTCAAGCTATGTTACACGAACACAACAGCCTCATCCGTCTATTCAAACCAGCCCTAGACCAGATGCCGACAGATGAATTTACGGTTGTGATAAGAGCTGACCAGACAGCGGCTGGTGAGCATGAGCGGCGCTTTAATGCACCGGTAATAGGTGACGTCGCAGTTGTTATGGCAGTTGTTTTCAGCTATTCATTTTAAATACTTCAGTAAATAAAGGCGATAGAAGGACAAAGAGGCGTTGGGCTTCCCATGAAATTACAAATTTTAAAATGATTTACTAATGAGAATTTATTTTTTTAATTATTTAAAAAAATTTCTTGATTTAAAGAATTAATTACAATTAAAATTTGAAGGCAAAACAACGTTTGCCTGGTCAGCTATACTTAATAAAAATGTATTGCTTTTCAAATGAGCAGATAAAATAATATTTATATGCATTGAAAAAAAAAAAGTTATTTGATTTTCTTAATGTAGCAATATTCATCGGCCGCCCTGTGTGTATGTAGGTTTTTATAAATGGTACGTATGTATGTTTTAGTAGCAGTCGCATGCATTGCTGCCAGGTATGACGATTTATCGTCACGTTGACGATATTTAATACCCAAAATAACTAAAAGACTATTGGATAATTTTTGCTTCCAAAATGACGATATTTTGACAATAGTTTAATATGTATGTCAGCAAGACCTATTTATTTATCATTCTCATAAAATCGCCGGCTCGATTATTAAATTTATATTATTTCGTTCAAAATTAAAAAAAAAACATTGTTTTTTTATCGAAAGCTAACCTTTAATTGCTTATATAATGTGAAATACAATTTTGCAAAAATGCAAATACTACAATTAAATAAAACTTAATCCAAACCGGATTTATTTTTTTATAAATTCATTATGGGTTTAGCTTAATTTTGTTTCTGTGTTTATATTTTTAGAATATTTTTGTACATTTGTATATAATTTAATTGGTGTTATATTTAAATAAAAATAAAAAAAAATTTATGTTAAAAAACAAGGCATGGACTGTTTTACGAAACAAACAGATCTCTAGCCCGAATATATTTCATGTTGAAAGATGATATATACAACTTTAAATGAAACAAAATAAATCCGGTGCTTAAACAGCAGGCCTAATAATATAAATAAATTGCCAAGTTTGTTCGATAACACAAAAATTTGTAGAAGTTTTTACTGGAAGGTGTTCCTTTACACAAATACTCAGTAAAAATTGGTAAAAAGAGAAAGTAAAGTGACAGTTTGATGCCAAAGAACTTACAAGTTTTTACTGGATACATTTTTGCCAGTAAAAATTTGTGAGAAGAAAAAAACATATGATTGAAAAAATATGCTTATATTCATAGTAAACAAAAGCAAATATTAAATTAAATTATAATTGTGTATGGATTTAAAGTGAAAAATATTAAATAATTAAAAAACATTTTAAATTATTTTTGTTCGACAATTTCAATTAACTTTTATCTTTTCCATAATGACCAGTTGATTTTTTTTTTAATATTTAAAACAAGCTGTTTTATCTTATTTAACAATTCCTACACATTTTGTAGTTGTTTGTAGTTGTTTGTTGTAGTTGTTGTTCTAGTAAGACCACCTATATAAATATATCTTGCTAATTTAGATAGTATTCTTTTGTTTTCCAGATACCCTTTTTCGATAACCCCAACAAATCAAAAAATCACCAATTAGAAAAAAGGTTCAACAAAATAGTTGAGTTAAAATTCTATATTTATTTGACTGCATTAACCAGAGTTGCCAGACACTTTAATCGTTATCAGAGCAAAAAAATATCCAGGAACAAAATCCCCGAATTCAACAATGTAAATTCATAACTTTTTTTTGTACTCTATTTTTACTTATTCTCATTCTCTAACACTCTAATTACATTTATTAAAAACCCCATTAAATTTAAAGGACATTCACTTTCAGAACTTTTTTATTTAAAACATATAAGGTGCATACTTAATCTTAAAATCTTTTGATTATATGCATTTTTTTCCTTAAAACCCTAATTTTTATTTGATACATACAAAAATAATCTAAATTAAAGCATTGATGTGTAAAAACCAATCGAATTGCACAAGCAACTAAGCTGAAAAACGATAATTTGAAATACCAATTTCTATAATTTTTTGTGTCTCGAAAACACCCTAAACACTCGAAAGATTTTCTTTTATAATTTTTGACAAACTTAATTTTATCACACTTTCTGTTTTACTTATGTGATGTATAGTATAAACACATGTGTTGTAATGTCAACGGGTATTTAATAATTATTTCGTTATGTATGTCTCCGCAAGCGTATTTTTGTTCACTTAAATTTATCTAAAATTCTAATTATTCGAAATTGTTTTGATGCGTTTGTATTCATTGCATCTCTTGTAACGATCCAAAAATATAATTTAATAATCCTTATTTCTTTCATTATTATATAGGCGAAGAGACGATTTTTATATACAAAACAACAGGCGAATTTTACAACTGTTATAATCATGCACAATTTCAGATTCATTTTAGTAAACTTTAATTAAATTTTTTTTCTTTTGAAACATCCCAAATACTTTAATCAATCAGTCATATTTTGTTTTACTTACAAAAACAACATTATTTTTACAAAGAATATGGATATATATATTGTTTGCACTTTCCCTGGTTAATGAAAACACCGAGATGGAGGGTATCCAAAAATTCGGCACAGCCGAATTTAATCTTTTTTATACCAACTTCGGCACATCGGATTTTAATGTTCCACTTGTTTTCTTTAGAAACATCCCAAATACATTAATCAATCAGTCATATTTTGTTTTACCTATAAAAACAACATTATTTTTGTTATTTTTACAAAGAATATGGATATATATATATTGTTTGCACTTTCCCTGGTTAATGCAAACACCGTGATGGAGGGTATCCAAAAATTCGGAACAGCCGAATATAATCTTTTTTATACCAAATTCGGCACATCGGACTTTAATGCTTCCACTTGTTTTATTTAATACACTCATAATTATGAGACATAAAAGAAGTTTTTTGTTTTGGATGGCGTTAACCTGTCCTACGGTGATGTCAAAAACGAACAACATTTTTGGGGTGTTTTTCAAATCTCCAATTTCAAATTTAAAAAAAATTTCTTCAACAAAATCGAAAAAATTTAGATTTTTATTGCTTAAACTTGTTTAAAACATCTAAGAGATTAAAAATAAAAAAAATTAAAAATATCCCCCAGTACACTTGGGTAGGGCAACGATTTAAATTTTACGGATTTCGAGGAAATTGTGTTTTTATTAATTAAAAGGCTTATTTGTTGCCATAAAATATTTTAAATCAAAAATTAGCTACTTTTGTAACTTTTATAGTTTTATTTTATAAGCATTACTCAAAGTTAAAAATGAAAATATTTCGAACATTATTAACCCATGTGGACCTGCGACCCCAGGTGACCCCAGACTTATTTATTTCAATTTTCAAGAAACGTTAAAGATTTTTTTACTACTTTTGAAATTTAAGAAACGTGATGTGAAAGATAATAACACAATACTTTTAGATTATGTGCCAAAAATTTTGGACATATTGAACAACGTTAACCCGTACCGTGCCGCATTCAGATCCAAGGTGATACTGTGTGTTTTTATATATACATATTTGAACAAAAAGTATTTGAATTATTTTTTTACAAACCTATAAATATATATTCTGTACTAAATATATTCTGTACTAAATTAACCCTAAGATGACTTGAATATAACACATATGTAATTTTGCGCTTCTACGACCACGCTTTCCCTAAGCGACGCGTCACAGTGGCCAATTTGGCTTCGCTAGCGGCATTTAATTCATAGCTTCCAAAGTAAAGAAGAAAAATTTTTTTTCTCAATTCAGAAAAAAATGAAACAATTTTTGGAAAAAAAAATTAAATTTTTTTTTTTTTTTATTTTTAATTTTTTTTTTTAATTTTTAATTTTTTATTTTTAATTTTTTTTTTTAATTTTAATTTTAAATTTCTTATTTTTAATTTTTTTTTAATTTTTTATTTTGTTTTTAATTCAATAAACATTTTCCACCATATATTCATATATAAAATAAAAAAAAAATTGTCAACTCAAAGAGAAACCATATTATAAAAGAAATATTAATCAGATTCTTCAGTATCAGATTCAGAGAAATCATCTTCAAAATGATGCAAGTTAAGTATGGTACCGACCATACTTTAAAAAAAATAGTTTTGTGGGCCGCCCATGGGGCCCACTTCCCTAACTCACTTTTAATGAAATAAAACAAACGACCGTATCCGTTCAGCACTAGAAATGAAGTGCCCAAACCAACATTTATTTAACTTAAAGAAACTTATAAAATAAATTGCAAAGTGCTTACACTAGCTTAAATTAATGGGAACGACTTTCCGGTGAATTCTCACGATTGCACAAGCGTGGTGTCGCATTGCAACACACGCAGTCCAGAATATTGCTGAGTTGCAGTAACGTACAATAATGTACAGTGGGACATAATGTTGTGAGGTGTTAACTCCCCCCTCCTTAAAAATCAGCGTCCCGCTGATCAATTTATACCCGGTGTCAGGTTTCCTGGGGGCTTGAGGGCTGGCATGACAATGCGACCAAATATTTTCCTCCATTGTAGGGTAAGGATGATTGACATCGCTACAATACAACAAAAACCTGTAACGTTTGACCAAAGGGACAGATTTACGTGAGTCCTTAAGTTCTGAATATGTTGAATGTTCCTTCCATGAAGTTCGTGTAAAAAGTTAACATCAACCTTGCGTGTTTTTTCGTATACATTTGTTAATAGTGGAGGGAGAGCTTGCATATTCGTGCTTCTCTCATTCACAACGGTCCTTTCCCCGATCGTAATGGTTTCATTAAACAGTCGTATTAAATATGTTCCATCTAGGCCGACGGTATTCTCCTTCGAGGACACATTGCCATTAAATTGACAGCACGTATAGTAATGATGTTCCGTTTGAAAAAATACTAGGCTTCCCATATTCGATAGCCTCAATTTCGTTATTGTACGGGAGCGATTCGACCTCTGATATTATCTGATGAATCTCCTCTACATCTAGTAGGTTCGTATTTACGATGCCACCTTTAGCCAGTTGGCAGGCTCTTACAATTTCCTCAATGTTCTCCTTGATCACCAATATCTGAGTTAGCGCATCATGTAAAATATCATCTGTTTCCGATACGACGATTTTATTATTAAATCTGGCTACTAGGTCATTCATTTTTTCCACCAATTCGCTTGTTATCCCAAACAGGTTATTGTTTATGATGTATTGTTGTTCATTATTCTCAATGAGCCTTTGTTGGCTTTCCAGTACCTTATCCCAGTCGGTTGCGTCTGGATTCCCAGCGATCCATTTCCAAGCTGAGCCAATCCAGTTTATGGATCTCTTATTTCTTGAAACACCTCTTATTGTTGCGATTCGATCGTGAGTCTTTTGAAGTTGGTATTCGAACACCTTCTTGTCCTTTTCTCCTTTCGCCAAAGCAGTGAATACGTCAGCAGTTGTTTGAAGCATCTTCTCGAATTCGTCAAGCTGAATCACATGTACGACGCTCAGGTATCCATTGATTATCCAGCCTTCGCCATCTTTGATTGTCACAAGTGGTGATTTATACTCGAATACGTTGAATGCCACAGCATTATTTGTGAGCAAAAATAAACTTAAAAGGTAAAGTGTTAGTATGTTTAGTTTTCTTAAAATACTTTATATTCTCTAAATAAAGGACAGTTAAAATATTATACAATTATCCCAATTCCCAAATTAACATTATCAAATAATTCCATATCAGAATTTAAATCTAAAGTGGCCATTGATCAGATATCCCCAGGGCAGCTGCAAAGCTTACTTGGTATTCCTTATCTGAGCCTTATGGTACTTCTTTCCTGTCGTAGTCCTTAAGGTTACCTTATTATTAGCCGAAACCGTGTGCTTCTTGTAGATGGCCTTGTGTTTTGGCTTAATCTGCTTGTCTCTCACTTGAATCCCCTGATTCTGGAGAAACTCTATCGGATCTGACCTTGTTCTATTCAATCGATCGTTTGTAGTCTTTTGGTTCTGTTCTATCAAACCTCGAACGTCCTCGTTAACTTGGTCCCTAAAATTAAGCATCTGCTGGTAATTAAATCTTTCGGCTCTATTGAAGAAAACATCGGATGGTTTCCTCTTGATAACCGAATGAATCGAGTTGTTATAACGATCAACAGCGAGGTAAACCATGTCCTTGGGTCCCAGGTTCTTTACTTCGTTGGTAAGGCACCTGTAGATCTCAATCAGCGTTGAGTGGAACCTCTCCACCTGTCCATTAACTTCGCTCCTCTGTATTGGCGTGAAATAAATTTCGATATTCAATGCCCTTATGAAGTTTAAAATAGTGGGACTTAGGAATCCTTTTTCGTTGTCTGATACTATCATGCGTGGGACAGTGAAGTAATGTAAAGCCTTTGACAATTTATTCCTCAGATGAATAGCGGAACGATTTTTAATGTGGAAAAGCTTTGCGAACTTTGAAAATTTATCAATACAACTGATGAACTTTAATCCTTGTATTTCGAAAATGTCGATATGCAGAATCTCGCATGCGTATGCTGGAATAGGCGTTGGCTGGAGTTTTGGTTTGCGAGCGCATAAGTTAGTTGCTGGTGGTCCGTGAAGATCCTTATCTTTTTCGCGCCATAAAGGTAGGAACGTAAATTATCGAGAGCCCACACGATTGCCAGCATCTCTTTTTCGTTCGTTGCATAGTTTTCCTCGGCTTTCTTTAAGGAACGGGATATATACGCTATTGGCTTATCGGCACCCAAATTATCCTGTGATAGTACAGCGCCGATTGCGTAGTTCGAAGCATCGGTGGCAAGGTTTAATGGTTGGTTGAATTCGGGAAATGCCAACACTTCCGATGACATTAGCAGGGTTTTAAGCTCGTTAAAAGCTTGCAATGCCTCTTCCGTAAGTGTTATGTCAACTTTTTTTGACAGATTTGCTTCGGTTAATCTCGCGAATACCGTTTCCAAATTTTCCATATGGTCATTTACATTCTCGCTAAAGACAATAATGTCATCGATGTAGACGTAACAAATCCTTCCTATGTATTCCTTCAAGACGTCATCAATTACCCTCTGGAATATTGATGGGGCATTTTTTAGGCCAAACGGTAACCTGAGGAACTCATACTTGCCATTCAATGTAGAAAACGCAGTTTTATGTATATCGGATTCCTTCATTTTAATTCTATCTACTGCAATTTTTCGCTAGACCCTGTGTAATTCCACGACAATCCCCAAAGCAACACACGATTTTTAGCTAAAAATTTAAGGAAAACCGCCCAAATGGGATACCAAATATTGCGACAGTGAAAGGACCTGGAAGTTAGGCAATAAAGAATATTCTTAGCTTGGCACTTACCCCTGGGATTATTCAATTCTAGGCTTATTTTACTATTTTCAGTTGACATACATTAACGCGACGTACATGTGAATGTGAGGATTAGTTTTGTTAGTTTTAGTTGACGTATAATAACGCGACGTACATGTGAATGTGATTCTTTAATGAAAAATTTTGTTAAGTTATTTTCTTAATTTTATTTTCTTCTTTTAATTTTATCTGCGTTTGGTTCGTGATATCGTGTTCTTTATTTCAATTATTCACTTTTTTCACTTTATTTACCGTCCTCCTCTACTCAAATAACTTCCCATTTTCATTTAGATTAAATTTCCTATAAATAATTTTATCTTTAAAACTTTCTCCAAATTCAGTGGCTGTGCCTTTTTTCCACACATTACTCTTATTTCTTTATCGGTTTAATTCAATTATAGTTACCTGGATGGAGGATCGTGTTATCCGTTTTTGAGCAGCCTAAACTGTCATACTAAGGCACGATTTGTCTCACCCCGTGAGTTCGCTAACGTTTGGCCTTATTACCAGGCGGAAAGGTAGAGCCCCAAAGTGTAGGTTCTTATGTTAACTACAATCTTCAGCAGTCTCCTTTTGCCTATTGTAATCTCACACTTGGGTGAAAGGTCCTCCGAGAGGAAGCTGCACATTTTTCACTAGTAAGAGGAAGCTGCACATTTTTCACTCCAGCGCGTAAAAAATGAGAAGGTCACTTCTCATTTTTTACGCGCTGGAGTGCCTGGAGTTCAGGATCGCAGTACGCTGGAGTCTGGTTAGGATTCCATATTCGTCACTTTGTTAATTATTATTTTCCAACAAAAGGCACACCACTTTTAATGGGAGTCTATGGGAATTTGCATTTAATTTTTCCCTTTCCTTCTTTTTCTTTTTTTACGCGCTGGAGTGCCTGGAGTTCAGGATCGCAGCACGCTGGAGTCTGGCTAGGATTCCATATTGTCAATTATTTTTCAAAAAAAACACTTTATTTTTAATGGGAATTTATGGGAATTTGGAGGCACGGTTTATTACTATCTTTCCCTTTCAGAAGTGAAGGAAATAATTTACGTGTTCTTTTCTTAGTTTAATTTTCTCACATATTCTTCTTTATTAAAAACTATTTTTATTACACATTTTTTCTTTTTGAAACTGGATTTCTTTATATATATTTTTTTATACTAGAATACATTCGATACACTGTTTTAAAAATTTTAGATTATTTTTTCATATGGTATTCCCTTTTCCTTTGCTTTTTTTATTAAAACATTTCTTATGTTTTGTAAAAACACCCATTTTATCTAAAGTTTCAAGGAAATATAATTTTCATCAATTTTTCGTAATACACATTTTTTCATTTCATATTTCATTAAAGAACAATATGTAATTTTTCTACTAAACTATTTTGCGTTTTATATTTCGTTAAGATCAATATTTAATATTAGTTAAAAGCAATATAATTTTCATCAATTTTTCATAATACTCATTTTTTCATTTTATATTTCATCAAAGAACAATATTTAATTTTTCTATTAAACTATCTTTTCTATGTAGACATTCTTCTATATTTTTTCATTTTCCTTTTTTTTTTTTTTTTTTTTTAAAACTTTTAATTCCATTTTTTATTTCACAATTTTTTTGTATTCTGATTTAATTTTCACTTATCACGAACCAAACACTTTTTTCTTTAAGGATCCGGCACATCCTTTAACCGAATGCTGGCCGGTCCCTGCTCGGGCGCCAGTTAAGTATGGTACCGACCATACTTTAAAAAAAATAGTTTTGTGGGCCGCCCATGGGGCCCACTACCCTAACTCACTTTTAATGAAATAAAACAAACGACCGTATCCGTTCAGCACTAGAATTGAAGTGCCCAAACCAACATTTATTTAACTTAAAGAAACTTATAAAATAAATTACAAAGTGCTTACACTAGCTTAAATTAATGGGAACGACTTTCCGGTGAATTCTCACGATTGCACAAGCGTGGTGTCGCATTGCAACACACGCAGTCCAGAATATTGCTGAGTTGCAGTAACGTACACTAATGTACAGTGGGACATAATGTTGTGAGGTGTTAACTTGCATTATAAGCAAGCTTTTAAGTTCCTTATCGAAACTAATATTTCCGGAATAGGAAATTGATGAGGCGTTGGACAATGAAGATATTAAGGGATCAGAAGAAACAAAAAGAGCAATAATTATATCTTCCATTGTATTTTTCCTGCAATTTTTTCTGGTATTATTTTCACGGATGTTCCGATAATCTTTATTTCTGGCTTCAAGCGCTTCCTCGGACATCATACCAATTGGAAGCGAAAAATGGTTGATTATGTCTGCTCCATGAATTAAAATTCTGTGAACAGACGAGGGCATGTAAAACCAAGGGTATAAACTAACAAAAATTTCGGCAGTTTCCGTTGCGTAAAGTCTGAATGCCTCCGTGTTTATATCGTATCCACATGCAAGTGCTCGTAAGACGACGCTGAATCGATATATTAAATTTTCGTTCACTCCAGTTATACGAGCGGCTAAATATGGTTGTTGAAAGAACCTTCTTGCCGTATTTCCGTTGTTGGTATTTCCAGTAACAGCCATTGGTATGTCGACCAACAAATGCATTTCTTCTCGTAGCTTCTGCTGTATATTTGTTTTATTTTGTCCAACAATATCCTTGTCAGCACCACGAGTTTGCCACTTTTTTATTGGTATTCTATAGGATATGTGCAAAATACATTCAAAAAACCTTATCCAGGCGTGGAGACTGGACAACCCATATTGAAAGAGGTTCACTTTAATTGGAAAGCTCTTCACCAAATTTAAGTCATTCATATTTTTCGGTGTTGCGTTGCAGATTCCGCATATTTGCGAAGAAGATTCTGAAATGACGCTGAAAGTTTTACCATCAAGCATGGTCATGTGAAATTGGTGATCAATAATCAATGAGTTTACATATGTTGGTACAATATTTAATATTTGGCTCTTAATATTTTCAATTTCCCTGCGACTCAGGTCCGCCGTTTCCTTCTCGCAAAGTATTTTGATTGGTCGACAGTATCGTGTAGAAGAAGGTCGATTTTTTTTCCATAAAACTGTCGGTCCGTTCTGCACTTGCAGTGGTACAATACAAATTGAAAATAAATATTGGTCTCTCATGTTTCCTTCGCAGTCGTTAAATTTTTGCCTATATGTGGAATGGCCGCTGCTGCCATCACAACCCCATTTGTAGACAGCAGTTAAATGGGTGTTATTATTACTTGTAGATGGGATTTCAAAACTTTTGGGGTGTGCTTCCATGATCCTATTTATTGTATGGTCCACAAGACTTTGTAGTGGCACTTCAGCATAATAATCAGTGACTGTAATGTCACTAGGATAGCACTTTTTTTTGGCGAAGCGTAATTTTTCGTAGCATGGATATATATCGGCGTTTTGGTTTCTTGCTAATTTCTTGTTCAAGTTCCAAGTGTATCTGGTATGTCCAAGATCTACAAATACCGCAAGCGCTTTATCGTCCGAAAATTTTGATGGAAGGGGCTTTGGTTTGTTTATATTTTTTATTACCTTTCCGCTAAAATCCTCATCGCCTTTTACCATTTCTACAACTTTGGAAGCACTGCGCTTTCCAGCTTTATATAAGCTGCAGCTTGCAGCTACCAACAATCCTTCACATGACACTTCCTCTGTAAGCCCTGACATTTTATTGACTTGCGTTTTTCTGCAGCACTCGGAAAACTCTTTTTCCGGTCGTCCAATATTTTCATTTGCTTTTTTTCCCAATAATACCAATGGTGTATCTAGCCATTCTTGGTTTTTTTTTCGAAAAACACCTTACTTCTGCCACAGGCCTTCCACTTTTGGATAAGCCTACTAGCAAAATTTCGCAGTTTCCTTCCAATTTCGCACTGCTCCTTCTGAGTATAGGTAATTTTGCTCAAAACGGTACCAAAAACATAATTTTCCACGGCGAGAAACTTCTTGGTGGGGATCGCTTCTTCATGCCATATTAAAAAAAGGGTGCGTTTTGTCACTGAAATTTTGCCTAAAAAGTACAATAAATTGAAGGCTCGTAGGTACTCGCAGTTAATTTTGGACACACAATGGTTTACACATATAGGAAAATTTACAATTACACTGAATGCAGGTGAATTTTGTAAGTTCTACTCCACGACAGACAGGTGTACGTTACAATGGGCGAGTTGCTAATACACTTAAACACGATTACGTTTTATAAATAACATATGTAAGTATACACAGACCACAACCACAGTTTTTTTTATATAATACATACCTTGGCGTTAGTATATAACAAAACTTTTAATGAAAATAATAAAATTTTCAAGTTTAACACGAATAGCAAAACGATGATCAAAAAGGCGGAAATATTTTGCACAACACTTGCAGAAACATATGCTGACTTTGACAGCTCACAGCTGTTCATCAGCTGTAAGCTGAGCTTTTAAAAATCGATACAAATCTAGTGAATGTATTTGTTATCGATTGTTAAAAAAAAATTAACGGTTTTTCAAATTTGAAAATTTGAATTAAATGCCGCTAGCGAAGCCAAATTGGCCACTGTGCGACGGGGCCTTAAAGAGCGAAATTTTGTTTCGTTTATTTTTATGGTAAAAAAAAGGAAATAAACATAAAATATTATTATGCTTTAGCATATTAGGTAGCAGTTTATTTTTTCTTTAAAGTAGTTTTTGCACAATTTGGATATTTTTTTTTCTTTTTCTTTTGTTCTTCTTGCACTGTTAGAAGTCCATGGAATTGTTGCGTGAGGTTAACAGCTCTTTCAGCGCTGTCATTTACTGCTTTCAAGTGAATCACTTTTGATTTAGCTTCTAAAAAGGATGCACTGTCTCCCCAAGTATACGGGTCTTCGGTGAGAAAATCAGTGTTTATTTTCAAACGACAAAACATATTGTTGCTTTTTATTGAAACAAAGTCATGTAGTTTTTTATCTGTAAAAAATAAAAAAGGAAATGAACATCATGACAAATAACTAAATAGTTAGAAAATACTTACCAAATAATGAGCAATATACCGAAGACCCGTATACTTGGGTAGACAGTGCATCCTTCTTAGAAGCTAAATCAAAAGTGATTCACTTGAAAGCAGTAAATGACAGCGCTGAAAGAGCTGTTAACCTCACGCAACAATTCCATGGACTTCTAACAGTGCAAGAAGAACAAAAGAAATATATATTGCAATGTGTTCAAGAGCACAGAAAAACATATCCAAATTGTGCAAAAACTACTTTAAAGAAAAAATAAACTGCTATCTAATATGCTAAAGCATAATAATATTTTATATTTATTTCTTATTTCCTTTTTTTACCATAAACATAAACGAAACAAAATTTCGCTCTTTAAGGCCCCGTCGCTTAGGGAAAGCGTGGTTGTAGAAGCGCAAAATTACACATGTGTTATATTCAAGTCATCTTAGGGTTAATTTAGTACAGAATATATTTAGTACAGAATATATATTTATAGGTTTGTAAAAAAATAATTCAAATACTTTTTGTTCAAATATGTATATAAAAAAACGCACAGTAGCTCCTTGGATCTGAATGCGGCACGGTACGGGTTAACGTTCTTGAATATGTCCAGAAATTTTGGCACATAATCTAAAGGTATTCTGTTATTATCTTTTACATCACGTTTCTTAAAATTCAAAAGTAGTAAGAAAATCTTTAACGTTTTTTGAAAATTGAAATAAATAAGTCTGGGGTCGCAGGTCCACATGGGTTAATAATGTTCGAAATATTTTTATTTTTAACTTTGAGTAATGCTTATAAAATAAAACTATAAAAGTTACAAAAGTAGCTAATTTTTGATTTAAAATATTTTATGGCAACAAATAAGCCTTTTTATTACTAAAAAATACAATTTTCTCGAAATCCGTAAAATTTAAATCGTTGCCCTACCCAAGTGTACTGGGGGATATTTTTAATTTTTTTTATTTTTAATCTCTTAGATGTTTTAAACAAGTTTGAGCAATAAAAATTTAAATTTTTTCGATTTTGTTGAAGAAATTTTTTTAAAATTTGAAATTGGAGATTTGAAAAACACCCCAAAAATGTTGTTCGTTTTTGACATCACCGTAGGACAGGTTAACGCCATCCAAAACAAAAAACTTCTTTTATGTCTCACAATTATGAGTGTATTAAATAAAAAAATTATGTTTCAATAATCAATTTTAAAAACGTTTAAAATTTAAGCTCGAATTTCTTGCTGAAGTGGTATTTGGCACATTAGTGGTCTGGGGCATTATTTATTACTGGGGTAGTTCTTAACCGATTTTGGATTTTTATACCTTTTTGAATACATATTTTTATCTTAATCTCCATTAATTTATCATCTAGAGTAAAAACTATTGCAATATTGCAAAAAACAGCAAAAATTAAAAAAAATATCCCTTTTTCCCATATAAACGCATGTTTCGATCTTTAAGGCCCTATCGGGTAGGGAAGGCATGGTCGTAAAATTTCACATGAGTTATTTTCAAGATAAATACAAAAAAATTAGAGGGTAGCGTCTCAACATTTCTAACATTTGACTTTAAGGGACACTCTAGTGTACATAATAGCCAACATTTTTGGTTTTTCGCCACACGAAACATCTGAATCAAAGAAGGCTAGTGCTATAGCCTCCTCCGTCAGATACCACAAATGTCTGATAAACTTTTTTACCATTATTTTCTACAAAATCTTATCTAAGTCTGCATATTAGTGAAGAGCTTTCAGAAAGTTTAAGTCCTGATTCGGCGCCTTGACAGCTTCAGTACAGTTATACATGACGTTTACATACAAACGAACAATTGTGACTTTGACAGTTTAAATTGATCTCTGAACATAAATATTTTCAATGAGTAAATTGCCTTGAATTTGACAGTTTAAATTGGTCTCTGAACATAAATATTTTCAATGAGTAAATTGCCGTGCGTGGTGGATGGGTATGAGTTGTTTAAACTTATATTTGCCCAAATCACCGCCAAGGAATAAAACAACCAATTCCAATAGTTTTTTATAGTCGTTGCGACGTTGTCTTTTTTGTAGTTGGGCCATGCAAAAAGTAATGATATCATTTGGTGCAGTTATTAATTTCGAAGCAACGATCTCATCGCTCACTCCAGTTTCGAATGCATTTTGTCATATTTTGCTTTTTTTCTCTCTTTTAGTATCTATAATTATCTGCGGCATTTGCGTTTCTTTAAAAGATAACATCATTTAGACATCCATTGATGTAATTAGTTGAAAGATAATTTTGTTTATGTTTTATATATAATTATTTCTATTTTTTTAGATACTTCATTAATTCGTGTCGTCAATGTGGAAGTATGAACATTTTTATATTTTTTAACGTATTGTAAATTATTTTTAAAGAATCACAAAAATATGCTTCATGATTTTCAGTAAATAAATTAATTAATAAATAAAGTATAATTTTTCTAAAAATTTTTTGCGTTTTTTTCTGTCTACTAATATTCATCAAAAATTTTATTGATTTTTAGCAAGGGTTTATTAATTTCTAATCCACTAAGTGTTAGCAAAAATTTTGCTGAATCTACTAATTTTGTTTGATTTTGCTGACATTAGCAATTTTTTTGCAAGCACCCTCCTGACTAAAATTTTTTACTAACTTTTTTCTCGAGTGTAGCAATCGCATGTTTTGAATTGATTAAATAAGATTTTTATAAATTCTCATTTGGTTTATAATTTAGCAAAGTAATATAATTTAGCTTCGGTAGTGTAAGTCTAAATATAATATATGCTAATCAATTTTGCCATTTTAGTATATTTTCTGCTAATTTTGCAGAATGAATTTTTTAGACCTGGGCGGGAAAAATCTAGTTTGATTTTGAACGCTCTTGCAGGTCAATAAATTTCAATGGACTAGGTCGGTCTTCAAAAATTAAAAAACGATTGAACGAAATTTTCAAAGAACGATTGAACTTCTTCAATCGTTCTTTGACAATTTCGTTCTGTAATTTTTTATTATTTCTTGTTTTTCATTTTGGGTTCGGTTTCTATCTAAACATAAAATATTTTTATTAAATAAAAAATTGTTTTTCCATTTTGCAATTTAAATTGTGAATATCTAAAGTTTCACTTTGGAACGATCACTTTATTTCAGGGATGGCAAACAAAGTACAATTGAAGATAATTTAAAAATCTTTTCTGAAGTTTGTTTCTGAATGTGTTAGTAATCTTAAAATTTTTATTTTTTTTTTTTTTTGATTTGGTTCTGTAACAAAAAAGATATTGGCCATAAACAAACAAAGTCAACTCAAAAAATTAACATTTTAATTTGTAACATCAAATATCTCTTCATGCACCATACTCATGGTTTTTGTTTATCTTGTATAGGATGTTATCTCAGTCAAATTTTTTTTCAAATCGGTTCACATTTGCCAAAGCAGTTTAAAGATTAAAGAACAAAAGAGCTTAAAGAGTTTAAGCGAGGTGATCAACTTTGGTGTTATAGTAATCACTCTGTGTAAGCACAGGTTGTCTCAAATGGATATCTCAATATATTCGAAAATCATTGGTCCTCCCCTATAACTCATACAATTTGTATGTGGATTGGGCCGGTAGTATAGAAATTCTATACTTATTACACCATTTTTTTATATATACCATTGTGCGCCCCTGATTATTTTATTTAAGTAACAATTAATACGAACGACTTTATTATATATTTATAATAGAATGATTAAATTTTCATTAAACATTACGAAAATATTAAAAAAATATCAACCTATTTTCTCTCGTCGCTTTACTGAAAGTTTTGAACTATTATTTTCATAAATCAATATATTTATTATATTTAAGTAACAATTAATACAAATGACTCGAAAATATCAAAAAAAAAATATATCAACTTTTTTCCCTCATCGTTTTAATTATAAAATTGAATTATTATTTTCATTCACTTTTTTTCGCATTTTAAGGTTTTTTGTATTTCTGTTTTTTTTTTGGTTTTCCTCAAGAATACAAATTTACATTTTACATTACATTTTTTTTCAAAATGAATTCCTTTTTTAAATTACCGTACGTTTTGTTTCTATCTAAATCACCAAAATTTTATTAATTTTAAGTAGAATTTTTTATTTTAAATGATATTTAATATGAACATTTAACATTACATTTTCTTTACATCCGATGCAGTTTATGTTTCTGTTCAAAGCATCAATAGTGGCCCATACAAAAATTCAACATCTAGAAGTAAAGAAAATAAAAAATTGTTTAGGGTGTAATTGCTTTTGTTCACGATTGGCTTTTGTACACGATGCACATCACAATTTGTTTTACTCAAGATACTCAAATACTAAATTGCATTCGGTTTTACTAACCGTTTAGAAAAAACGTATTAAATTTAATAAATACTCACCATTTTCGCAATGGCCTATATATTATTGCTTTAGCAATAAAGAAACGCCTAGTTTTCTAAGCATCGTTGCTCGTTTAATTTTATATTGTTTAAATAATTACACTCAAAAAAATAAGTTAGCAGAAAAGTTAGTAAAACGTCTTGTAAATCAGATATACTAAAATTTTTGTTATACTTATTCAGCACTTAACTGTTTTATACTAATGCTTTACTAATATACTAATGTTTTACTAATTAATTTTGCTAAAAAAAAATTGTGCTGATAAGCACATAAATAGTGTGGACGACAACCAGATTTAAAGATATACGCAGAATGAAGTAGATGTCGCGGCATGTCAAGATGTAGTAGAGAAGAGGAAAATGATACTAAAAAGTACAACTCTAATAAGACATACATATAAAAAAATCAACCATGGAAGACTTTTGTATCTGTTTTTCATACATAAAACAAAATTGAGGATTAAAATAACTTAAATTTTGCGTTGTCACCGGCTTGTGAAAATAATTGTCTATTAATTAAATAAAAGACAAAATAAAATATTTATTTATTTAAACTAAATGTTTATATGTGTGGTCAAATTGCAAACAAACATATACAGAAATGTAGACAGAGTAAAGTGAAAGACAAAGACACACATCTTAGGTAGATTTTTTTTATGGTTCCTTTTTGTTATTGCAAAAAGGGTTGTTTTTTTCGTTTCGTTTGTTTTTGTTTATTTTTTCATTTCGTTTCTATAATTATCTTCGGCAGTTGCGATAGCATCATTTAAACAATAGCATCATTTAGACAACCATTGATGTAAGTAATTGAAAGACAATTTTTGTTATGTTATATATATTTATTTCTATATATTTTCAGATATTAAATAAATTCATGTCGTCAATGTGGAAAAATGAAAATTTTTATATTTCGTTATTATAGTAAATTATTTTTAAAAGAATCACAAAAATATGTTTTATGATTTTCAGCAAATAAATTAACTAAATTACAATTTTTCTACAAATTTTTTGCGTTTTTTTCAGTTACTAAAATTCAGCAAAAAATTTATTAATTTTTAGCAAGGCTTTTGTATTTCTAATCTACTAAGTGTTAGCAAAACTTTTGCTGGATCTACAAATTTTGTTGCTAAAAATCAGCTCGCTGATTTTCAGCAAAAGATTTTGCTGACATTAGCAACTTTTTTGCAAGCATCGTCCTGCTAAAATTTTGCTGACTCAGCAAAATTTTTTGCTGACTTTACAAACTTTTTTTTTTTGAGTGTAGTTTTGCACAAAAACAACTTAACTAAAAATGCAGGAAAGAAGCCACTGTTTGCTACTAAGTTTTTGCGGATGAAAACGGTGAAGTCCGTATTAAACGGTGCGGAAACGGATACCCCAAGAACGGATTCAAAACTGATAATTTTCGAAAATCCGTTAGTGTACCGTATACGTACAGGCTTTGACGGATACTTGTTTAAATGACCGTTAAAGCACCGTCGAAGCCGTAAAAATGTTTCTTGGGAACGCTATTTTTTTTTAGTTCGGTAACGGTATTTTAGGGGTAACGATATTTCAGTTAGTTAGGTAACGGTGTTTTTAGCGTTCATGGTATTCTACTTATTTCGCCAACGGTATTTTTTTAGCGATAACAGTATTTTAGTTATTGCAATAACATTATTTTAAGGATAACGGCTTTTCAGTTATTTCGGTAACGGTGTTTTAAAGGTAACGTTAGTTTAGTTATTCAGTTTATATAGTTTAGGTTCTTTAAACATAAAAACACTTAAAAAGTACCATTTAATTTTTGTAAAAAAAGTTAAACAAAAGTTAATCTAGGTCTTTTCGATCTATAGTATTTTTTTAAAATAACTTTTAAACTAACTAACTTTAACCTCATGCTGCAGTAAAAAAGTTTATAATTTTGTATGTAAAAAAGTTTGTAATTTTTTATGTAAAAAATTATTATTTTTCATATTTTTATGCACTAAAAATCAAACAAATATGCATTTAAAGTTTTTGGATTTTTAAAATTCCAGTTATTACTCAAGTGCGTTGGTTTAAAAAGTGAAATCCAATATAAATGTCTGACAACTATTTGAAGGGTTACAAATTCTTTCTTTCGTTAATTTTTAATTAAATCTTAATTTTAATTTTTACAAAATATGAAATGGAGCAAAATTAATGATTAATAGGTTTTTTGTTAAAGTTCTGCCTTTTATGGAGGCTCTAACTTTTCTAAAACTTCGGGTTCTGATGAGATCCTTAGCCAGATCGAAATACTAGTATCAACCTAGCTAATATGTTTGATTTGCTTTATTTTTGTAAATATACGGAGGTTGAAAGCTCGTTATAAATTGAAAATAACATAAAAATAATCTCGATGTATATAAAAACAAATAACTAACAAAACTTTAAAAATATATGCAATTTATTATTATAGAAAATATGCAACAAAAATGACAAAATATGCAATATAAATATGCATTTATGCAAAATATGAAAAAAGGCTTTTTTAACAAAATATGCAAAAATATACCACAACAAATCGATGCCATTTTGTTGCAAATTCTTTGATTCGGCATTGTATTTGGTAAAAATCGACGTTGGGCTACAGACTATAAATATGCATTTGCATGATTTTGCTTGTCCTAGTTATGACGAAAGTAATCGGCATTTTCGTTGGTTCAGACAATTTTCGTTCTAAATGAAAAGTTTATTTGTTCTGTTGCATTTGTATCAGAACTTGTTCTAAAATATTTATATTACTTTTAACAACAATTAATTAACTCTTGCAGGTATTTCAGCCGAAACCAACAATTGTTTATAGCAGAAATGAAGATATCTCAGGTTCATATGCATCTCTGGAGTGTCCCTCCCCACCAGGGCCACCTTCGGCGATTCCAGAAGCGCAAAAAGATCCTCAGGTAAAATGTTATGCATTTTATTAGATTGTACTTTCATTTGTATTCATTACTTTCAGATTCGTTTAAGTAATTATTTGCGAAACATGTATCAAGAGCTAGCTTTTAAAGAACCAAATCCGCCTGTTTGGGCTGTACATGCAACGGCTGATACGCTTTGTCCAGCACGCTTTGAGCCTGAATTGCGACTAAATTCGAATTCACATGGAATAAGTGATTACCTAACTATTGATCAGCTGATGGTTTCAATACAAACAAAGGACGGTAGTTTTTTGGAATCCCCAAGGAGATGTTTAATCGAATGTCCAGCATGGACTTCGCGCAACAATCTTTGCTTACGCATCTTACATGCCTGGGCAAAGGGACCACCGTGGCCAATTAAAGGAATTCCGATCGCAATGACGCTCTTTATTCCCCTGTTAGAACTGAAGCGAAGCTTTGCACATTTCTTAGAAAAGGTAAATTAAATATTTAACCCTTTGGATGAGTTTCTGGAATTGACTTTAATAAACCCTAGAGAGTTTAACTTGTTCTATGCACGTAAAGGTTAATTTGGATCTAAAAGACCCATATATTTTTTTTATAATCATATTCATTACAATGAACTTAGCTTATTCACAATATTTTGACTTATGCATTATTCTACACTACCTACATAGATCGTAAGTATATTCTGTTCTTGGGTGCTCGTTTTTAACTCATTATTGACAAAGTGTTCCTTTTTCGACACAGTGCTTTTAAACGGCCAAATAATTATTTGAAAAAATCAATTGTTGACTTGTTTTGATGGGAACTTTTTCCAAAAATTATTTAAAAACATAAAAAAGACCAATCTTTTATATTTCTGATTGGATATTTTTGACTGGCTCGTGCCAGGCTGAAATTAAGGCTCTAAAATAAAAAAAAAAAAAAATTTCACTAATTTTCTTTTTGGAAATTATAAAGGTATAAATTCATTTTGACAAAATTTCTCATTCTCTGAGTATAAACATCTGATATACCGAATTTCAAAAATTAATCAACATGTTTTTTAATTCAGTGTATTTTATTAAGTATTATTTGTAATTAAGTAGTATGTTAAGTAGTATTTTCATTAAATGGATATCCCTAAAATGTATCGTGTCAGAATCCATAGAGTTCTAAAGAAAACATTTTTTGAAAGTTTTTCAATGTTGGTTTTTAGAGGTTGATTTTTGCTTTTTAATCGTTTATTGTACGCAATTAGTAGGGAAAAAACTTGAGATTGTTATTAAAATGCACCATACTTGGGATTGAATCATTATTTTACATTAGCATTTACATAGAAAGATCAATGTTTTTTCCCCGTATTTCCTACTTAATATAAAAACAAAAAAAGTTGTTGTTTTGTCATTTGGTGAATATACACCGAAATCTGTGAGCCATGTTATTCCTATCGAAACAACAGAAGAAACACCAAAGTTACCGAGATCAACAAGAGCAGCCAGAACAACATATTTTAAAATATAGAACAGCGTCTAGTTAAACTAGAAAAATCGAATAAATATAATTAAATATGAACGATTTTATAGAAAAAAACCAAAGAGAATTATAACTACCCAGGTAGAAAAATACAATCTTTAAAACGTTTTAAAAGCATTTTTCATGATGGTACAAGCGTTTTCAGAACATACCAAATTACAAATTTAAAGCGTTTTGAGAATGTGCAAAATGATAACCCAAATTTACGGTCTGAGGATGGTATTTTATAACGTTCTCAAAACATTGCAAAACAAAATTTTTGAAATGCTTTTTCAATCGTTAAATAAGTATTTGCAGAACATTTTGGCTTACAGTTATTAAGCGTTATGAAAACGACCCAAATGATAACCGCTTTGAGGGTTGTAATTTTGAACATTGTCAAAACGCTCGAAAGAAAAATTTGATTGAAAATAGATTGTTTTGAGCAGTTTCTGTACTTAGCAGTCGCCAACCAGCGGCTTGTCTGTGTCAAAATTTTGGATGGTGTTTCAGTTTCAAACTGATGTAATAAAAAATCTGTAGAAAATAAATGTTGTAAAAAAATACTTTTTTCACAAGTTATGTACTTATTACCCTTTAATTCTTCAGGGTAAGTTTTCTTTGCCTACACCCTTATTTGGCTTTCCGCATCCACTAAACTGTTGTTGCAACTCGTTTGACATTATAACAGAGAACAGCTGCAATCGCAAAAAAAAAAAAAGTATTTCTAAAGTACTATTGGCAAATGTTAGAAAAACGCTTTAACTCAATGGTTTTACATTGGTTTTATTTTATAACCCGTTGTAAATTTTGTACGATAAGAACTTCTTAAGTACTTTTTACAAACGTTGGAAAAACGCTTTGAACCAATGTTTTTACAGTGTTTTTATTTCACAAATATTTGTAAGTTTTGTATAAAACGTATTCCTAAAATACTTTGTCCGAACGTTCGAATAGCAATCCAAAATAATGTTTTTTAAATGCTTTTTTTTCGTATTATTTGCAATTATCGCTTTGGAAACGCTTTTATTTTAGTACCATCAAAAACAAACGTTTTGAAAACTCTTCGTTTTTTGTACCATCCCAAATTTCTACCTGGGTAGTTTTAAAGGAAGAACAAATTGATGTTTATTTGATATCAGAAACACATCTTACAAAAGAATCCTATATTAAATTTAAATACTATGAAATTTACCGCACCATTCACCATAAAAACTGCTCCAGAAGTGGCACTGCTGTGATCGTTAGAACAAATTTTAAACATTACGACAAGGTCAGCTCGAAAGAATTTCAAGACACAACAATTAGACTATTCACAAAATCACAATGTTTTTTGATAACGTCGGTATATAGTCCAGCACAAGAAAAAATCATACCAATACAAGAATCTCAGAACGTTATAATGCTAAATTCATTATGGGTGGAGATTTCAACGCAAAAACACCCAATGGGGATCACGTTAACTAAAAACATCTCTACTAAGCGATAACAAACACTGGCTGTGAAGCAATTTCTGCTGGAGCACCAACATATTAATTCACAGATCGTTATAAAATACCAGACCTGATGGATTTTTTATAATTCGGAAAATTCCAACATCCTTTATTGAACTTGAAAATATGTTTAAACTTAACTCAGATCATTCACCTATATTATTGTACCTTCGTGAGAGCATAGTCGAAAACGAACCTCCACAATATTTGTCAAATAAACATACTGATTGGTTATATTTTCAACATTTACTTCAAAATAAAAGTTTATCTAAACACCTGCCAACAACACCTGATGATTAATAAGATGAAATACAAAATTTAGCTTCATTAATACAATCAGCAGCTTGGAAAAGTACACCAACTATCCCAAAAACAATATAAGCTACATCGTATCCAGCAGATATAAGAGAAATGATTTTACAGAAACGGAAAAAAACGTTTTCACGAAACTCAGTTAAACAGAATGACTACAACGCTAAGTGAAAAATACAAGAATTTAAAAACTCTTCTACAAACAGATATTTGTCAGAGCTTTAAAATGATAAAAATTCAGACTACTCTCTTTGGAAATCCACAAAAAAGTTCACAAGGCCAATAAAACATGTATAATGGTCAATGGGCAAAATCAAACTCTGAGAAAGCAAATCTGTTCTCAGGCTATTGGGGAAAAATTTTTAGTGAATACGAATATTGTGAATAACCGGAAATCGATACATCTTTACTTAATAATTCAAATGAATTAATCACAGAAGTCACACCTGCTGAAGTACTAAAGCAACTGCCTTTAAATAGTATACTGAAATTAACACAATTATTGAACTTCAATATATACATAGTGCTTGGAAAGTAACTGTAGTAATACTTATCCCAAAACCAGAAAAGCCAACAACAGAAATATCTTCATACTGACCTATCTCCCTTCTACCCGTTATATCAAAACTATTTGAAAAACTATTTTTGAAACGCTTAAATCCAATAATTATCCGACAGAACCTTATTCAACAATATCAATTTGAAAGAGCACTGGAGGAAAAAAAGTATGATCTGCTGTATTTTAAGATGTGTCACAGGCCTTTGACAAGGTCTGGCATGCTGGTCTCATGTTTAAACTATGACAAATGTTACTCATCAGATGTTCTAATTTAATGAAATCATACTTATAAGACCGATATTTTCGAGTAAAACATATGAACACGCGAGTTCCTCAAGGAAGCATCCTTGGCCAAACGTTGTATTTATTATAAAAATCTGATGTTCCTCAACCAGAACAGTCTACAATAGCTACTTTTGCAAATGATACTGCTATTCTATCGGTTTCTGATAGAATCATTAAAAAATAAACTACAAACTCCAGTTAACTACCTAATGACTTTGACAAAAACATGGAGAGTCAAACTCAACAATACAAAATCAGTTCACATAATTTTTAAAAATAAAAATATACAACTTTTACCTATCTACATGGAAAACTTAGAAGTTCCTTACGCCAATACAGAAAACTATTTAGGAATGACCCTAGATTGTAAGCTTCGTTGGAATGAACACGTTAAAAAGAAAGTTACGGAATTAAATCCTAAATTGAACATATTGAATTGGCTTATTGGAAGAAAACTTACACTTTCCATTGAAAATAAAATATTTTTATACAATCAATATAAAAAACCTATTTGGAGCGATGGAATACAATTCTGGGGTTGTACAAGTAAAAGTTATATTCAACGCTTTCAAAATAAATTCCTCAAAAGTAAAGTTAATGCACCTTGGTATAGAACAGGTTCGCTACAAAACATTATACCAGACTCAGATAACACGAGAATCCTGAAGATTTAGCCCTAACTAATATAGATGGCCAATCTCAAAGACTAAGACTATCATACGTCTTAGTCTTCGGGATTCGCCGACTTGATTAGACTTTCTTAAAGAGTTTACCAAAAATATTTTAGAGAATTGCTTCTTGCAAAATTGTTTTTTTGTAATCTGTTGTAATAAAATTACTTGTTAGTTATAGTTAACTAGTTGTAATAAAAAAAAACAAGATTTTTTGTCAAAAAGGACCGTTATTAGTATTGCACACTGCACAGTGGGGTGGGCCTAGTACATTTTGCGGCATCAACTAAACCGCTAAGTTTTTATACAAGTTATGCACATGGTTAAAAGAGGATTACTTGTAGATATCAGAAACGTGAAAAAACATATTTGCGTAGTGCAAATATTTTTCGCAAAACGCAAAAAACCGAGTTCGCATACTGAACCGCTAAGTTTTTTAATAAGTTCTGCACATGGTTGAAAAGAGAATCACTTATAGATATCAGAACCGTAGAAAAATGTATTTGCGTAGTGCAAAGTTTTTTCGCAAATCGCAAAAAACCAAATTCGCATACTTAACCGCTATGTTTTTATATAAATTTTGCACATGGTTGAAAAGAGAATCACTTGTAGATATCAGAAACGTGAAAAAAAATATTTGCGTACTGCAAATATTTTTCTCAAATCACGAAAAACCAAATTTGCATACTCAAGTACTTAGTTTTATTTTTAAGATATTCACATCGTTCAAAAGAGTATCACTTTTAGATATCAGAGACGCGAAAAATATATTTGAGTGTTGCAAATATTTTTAGCTAATCGGAAAAAAAAAATTATCATTATGGCCCGCTTAGTTTTTTAATAACGCCTAAGGCATCATCAGGAGATATCATTTTTGGTTCATTTTCTAGTAAGTTTTGATATTTTGTAGCCATTTCTGGATTTTCAATGATATTTTTCAAAACAGTTGCAGCTGATCTATTTCCACTTGCTCGCAATTTAACTTCTAATGCATATGCTAACATGGAAATAGAGTTTTCTCTTAAATCTTCTGTTTTTAATCTTTTGGTTCGTTCAGAACTTGATTCAAATTCCTCTACTGGACGACCAATTTTTTTGGAGTACTTTTATGGAAATGAAATGATGTCTTCAACCACTCATGATTTTTAGCAAGAAAAATACTCTCGATACGATTACATTTATCATAATTCAATTTGTACTTACGATAAAATGATGAAAATAACTTTTTAAACTGAGCATCATCATCTGGCAATTTAAAATTGTTTGAATATGATTTTTTAAATAATTTATTCTCTTTTGAACCGTTTTTAATTGCGAGCTCATCATAACGTTATGTAGCTCCAGACCAGTAAAAATAAACGATCTACGATCTATATCACAAATTAATTAATTAACCACTAAATAATAAGAAGCTTTAAATTTACCTGACAAGGCCATTTCGTTACTAATGTTTGCTAAACCGCGGTTAATCGTGCTGATTATTTTAAGAACAATAAAAGTTTTTGATAATAAATTGTAATTTATAAAAACATAAATTACATTGACAGGATGATCAAAGGAAATATTGATAGGCATTCATTTTTACTAAAGCTCAATATAATCACTACTATAAGGTTGAAAATAAAACTAAGGGGTCTATGATTTTTCGAAAGTCGAGCTTTTTAAAAAAAAATTATATTTTTTCACTTTCGTAGAAAATTCGTTATAACTTTTTACGGGAACAGATCTTACAAAATATTTTTTCTGGTAAGGATAGAGTATAAAATATAGAAAATTTTACCGAAAACAAAATTCGAAATTCTGGCGCAGAAGTTCGAAAATTTTTCGATGTTATTAAAAAAATCGCGAAATTTTTCGCGTGATACATTGCAAATCAAAATTAAGTATATATTTAACAAATGACATTTGTTCTAGTTATCCATGCAAAATTTCAGACAGATCGGGTCATTAGATCGTCAGAAAAATAAAAATATCTAACACAGCTCAAAAAAAAATAAATTGGCAATATCTTTTACAAAAATCAAAATTTTGCAAAACTGTTCAAATTGTTTTTTTTTTGTTTACAATTCTTAACCGAAAAATTTATTTTTTTTGCATGCTTTCTTGTTCATCAAAAGGGAAAGTTACATTTAATAAAACACTTTCGTATAAAATTCGTTATAACTTTTTACGGGAACAGATCTAACAAAATATTTTTTTTGGTAAGGATAGAGTACAAAATATGGAAAATTTTACCTAAAAAAAAATTCGAAATGTAGGCGCAGAAGTTTGAAAATTTTTTGATGTTATTAAATAAATCGCGAAATTTTTCGCGTGGTACATTGCAAATCAAAATTCAGTATAAATTTAACAAATGACACTTATTCTTATTATCCATGCAAAATTTCAGACAGATCGGGTCATTAGATCGGCAGAAAAATAAAAATATCTAACACAACTCAAAAAAAGTAAATTGGCAATATCTTTTGGAAAAATCAGAAATTTTACAAAAAAATATTCGAGCAAAGTTGAAAATCGAACAAGTTTGTTCTACAGAGCACGCCAGAGCACGGCGGGCATATTAAATTCGTAATCTAGATAGTATTAGCTTTCATATGCATACGGTTTTAGGGTCTCCCTCCCCTGCGTTCAAAATATAGGGCTATTGAAACATTAAGTTTCTCTTAATTTTTATTAAAAAACTAATCTCGTCTATGTGCTACCAGCATCTTTTTTTACAAATGTATTAACATGAAAAATTAATGATTTTGTATTACTACTAATGATTTATTACTTAAAGGTAGTGACATAAGTGGTTAAACACGCACAACACTGGCTTATGTTAGTACCTCTTTTTAATATGAAACATTTTTGGAAACAAAACTTTGACTTTGGCAGCTTGTCATCGTACCAATAATTAGAATATCTCAAAAAACTAAACGGAACTAGTTTCGGCAAGGTCTTATCTATTAGATTTGCCAATTAGTTTGAAAAAATTCGAAGATTTAAAATCGGACTTTTTGCCGGAGATCCCCTTAGGCTGCCCCAACGTGCACTGTATTGTTTCCGTTTTTCTTGAATATAAATCTGAAAACTAATGCTTTTTTTTGTCATATTTCGTTAATTTTAATACTTTTTTATGATTTTTAATTATTTGAGCTCAACATTTTATGTTCGTCGTAGTTCTTGGAAGTTTTAGGATTACAATTCTGTTTGACCCTATTTCATAGTATTTTTCAAATATCTTTGTATATATTTTTTGCAATAACGAATCAAGGCGAAACTGAGCAATAATAATACAGTGTTAAAGTATTTCTTATTTACAGACAAATAATGTGTCGAAAACATTCTTAATTTGAATTATAAGCTCTTCTAAGCAGGTGCAATTTCACCATCACTACAGTTTCATTGTCAGGGTGTAACGCGCATTCAATTTTTCAATTCACCTGTTATTGAATAAAAATAGAAAATTTAGCATTCATGCCTTAAATAAAATCGCCAAATAATAAAAGGATGTTATTCTAAAACGAATTTTATATCGCAAAGAAGGAAATTCCCCTAAAAGGGGCCAGGTGTTATGGCTCGTAAGTACTTTTCCCTCCCACTGATTCCTATAGAATCAGAACGCCTTGGCGATTTGTCGTACCACTAAAATTTTGCAATCGCCCATGTAACTAGAATTTCCTACATAGTCTTAATTAAGCGTAAATTTCATTATTTTAAACATTTCTCTTATTATAAAAAGCTCAATAATTCATAGTTAAATCTAACATCTTATAGGGAAAAACTAATAACTAATCATTATGATTACAAAAATATACAATAAAACTAGAATTCACTGATTAAAAATATTTTCAAACGTGTATGATAAATGTACCGTTTATAAGAAGAATAATTACGATTAAATGTTACTTAACTTTTAATAACAAAAATATTAACCAAACTGTTAAAACTTGTTGTGGAATGTTAACTATAATACATTTTATCGCATGAGATATAACTGTCGTTTTGTTTGTCCGTATGTCATTTGTTTATAAGTCCGTCTGTTTATTTATGAATAAAAAGAAAAGGTTATATACACACACACAGAGAAATAAAGTGCCAACAGAATTGAAAAGAATTAAATTCAGTTAGTGCAACGATATTAACATTAGATTTCTGAATATTTTGGATGTTGCAACTAAAACTCAGTTGAATTAACCGAACTTTGTTGTGGAAACTAATATTTAGTGCAAAACAACTGAAATTCGTAATAACCGAATTTGAGTAGTATTAACCGAAATTCTGTTGGCAAATAGCAAAATTGTTCTCTGTGTGTACGTTTTTTTTTTTTGAATTAGCATCCCAATTTTTTTTTTGTATTAGCATAACATTTTATGATGTTCGCCGAGTTGCCCTCTTGACTAGTTGGAGGTGACAAACTTAATAATCATGCAGTGATCGCCATCTGGCAATACGATTGGCAATTTTGAAGAGTTATAATTGTTTATTCCCTCTTACTGCTTACAAATTTTTATGAATGGGTTCTCACTAATTATTTTATGAATGTGAAAAATACTGTATAAAATTGTTGTTGGATAATAGTAGAACGCACATTATACGCCACGTGTGCCCCGTGGACACAGTAGTAGATTTTGTGTAAAAAACTGCAGAATATTAATTTTATTAAGTAAATGGTGATTTTTATACAGGTTTATAACTTTAAATTGGCAACACTTTTTTTTAACTGGCGGCCATTTTGTCAGCTGTCAAGTGACTTATGTTTAATTTGGCATTTCAACATGAATAGACTGACGCCTGTACAAAGCTTCTAAATTGTGCAAAATTATTTTGAAAATCATGGTTCTGTTCGAAATATGTATCGCACACTACGTCCATTTTACGGTCAACATAATCGTCCATCAGAGCAATTAATTCGATTTACTATCAAACGTTTACACCTTTACTCTAAATGATAATATGCATCCACACAGACGTTGTACAATCGTAAAGAAGAAGTCATTGCTGCTGTAGTGCGTAGCGTAGAGGAAGACCCCAATCAGTCTATCCGCCATCGTGCACAGGAATTGTATATATGTCCATCCACTTTATGGAAAATTTTGCGAAAAGATCTTGGTTTGCGTGCTTACAAAATCTAACTCGTGCAACAATTGAAGCCAGACGATCACCTAGCAAGGCGTAGATTCGGTAAATGGGCCCAAAATAAGGTTGGGTTGATCCCGATTTTTAGTTTCACGTTTCGGACCCGTGAATTCGCCTCTAAGATCGTGCGATTTAACGCTGCTGGACTATTTTTTGTGGGGATATGTGAAGTCGCTAGTCTACCACTTGGACTATTTGAAGGAAACGAAACGATTGACCACAATATACGGCCAGAAATTTTGGAATAAGTCATCGAAAATAGGAGCTCCAGATTAGACTACGTCCGAGCCAGCCGTGGCGGTCATATGCCAGAAGTCATATTTAAATTATAATGCCAGAAGAATAAAGTAAATTTCTTGTCAACTTCAAAATTCTTCTTTGTTTTATTTCATTTCAAATTTCTATACCTCTCTAAAAAACACCCTTTACTAATGCATAATTTAATGTAAGCATAACTTAATGCAATATAAGAATGTAGGAAAAATTCTGTTAGTGCTTGCCGTCTGATATAATCGTATGTAATATTCTGTGAACTATTAGGATCCCGTTTAATTAATACAAGTATGTTCGGCAAAATACTTTTCACTACTATTAATAGGATTTCAGGATTTTAAACATCAGTTACACAATTTACTATAATGATGATTACCGATTATATACACTTGTTTTACTCTTTATTACTTTGATAGGATTGAACTATCCCGGAAGAGTTATTCTAATGAAAATAACTCATGGTACAGATTATAGCTTCGGAACAACTCGTATATCAAACGCGTTTAACTAATCCGATTACTCTCATCGATAACATTTTCAAATTTGGATCAAAGAGTTTATAAAATAAAGAGATTGCAATACTCTCACTTACTGAGAAATAATATATAACTTGTTTCTGTAAATAGGAAAATGAATATTTTTTCAAGACTTTAAATTTTAATGTTGCTGCTGATAGTTTTCGAAATATTTGTTATGATTTGAGCAAAAATTTCTTCAATTTAGCTTTAGTTTTCCTTAAAAACGGCATGTTTTCTGTTTGCAGGCACAAGGTGTTTACAGAGAGTGAGAGCGTTGCATTGATTGGATGTGTTCAGAGTGCTTACTAACTACAATTCTGACTTCGGTAGTGCAGTTGACATTAGATTGCCGTATTTTATACACTGTAAAAAAATAATCTGTAACAAGAGTCAGATTCTATTATTAATTCCTAAATATTTTTGTCTTTATATATACAGTTTAGAGTGTCCTTTAGTTTTTCAGTTTAAAACAATAATTCATAAGTCTGATTTTACGAATTTTTCACGAGTATCAAAGTGTACAATACATTCTCCCAACTTTCATTAAAATTTAAATTTTGGTTGGTTGATGTAATAAATTTTATTGAAATTTACTTGCCAAGGTGGAGCATTTTTATATAGAAAACTTATTCACTTTCGTCGCTGGATTGCTGTCTAAAATGCACTATATAGCCAACCATTTGGGGTTTTCGGGATTTGAATAAACCACTTTAACAGATTTAAAACACAACTTTTGGTGTTTTATATTCTACTGTTTTATTTTCATACAGCTAACAGCAAATTCTGATTTTTGGTAAAAAGTGTTTAACACTAACTGCGTTCCCTTAGGCTAAAACGCGAAAATTCGCTACATTTTGCTTTGAATTGCAAATTTTTAGACTTCTGTACTTTATTTGGTATATAAATCTTGTTTTTGACTTTTCATTGCATAAAGTTGTGATGAAAATAAAATGTAACAATTGTTTAGTATGCATTCTTTAAATGGATTTATTGTAATCTTCATAAGTGGTAAAAGAATTTCAAACAGGGAAATACCTAAACCAGCAAAAATGTATATTTTTCCATGTGAGTTGTTTGTGCAGTAATCATTAGTTGTTGTTTTTAACTGCGAGTACAATAGTTTTTTTACGAAGTAAAACCAAACAACTATTAGAACAGTTATTAAAAATAGAAAACAACTGTGTTTTCGTAACAGTTGCTTGAACGAATTATTTTTAGTATTGTAATAAATTTGCTAAATTCAGCAACATTTTTACTGCATTTACATTTTTTTTTAGCAATTTTTCTGCAAGGATAACCTAGCCAATCGTATTTTCTTTAACGCATTTCTCCAAAAATTTCCCGCTGGTTGGCAATTTCCCACAGTCCTCTCACTAGTCCTTAGTTATATCCTAAATATTGATCGCAGACATCTATTTACGAACGTTTGCTTCATATCCGTCGTTTATGTTGTCACTAGCCATGTTTCACTGCCGTAAAGCAAAAAAGGTTTTAACGCAACTGTTAAATATAAGTATTTTGGTTTTGAGATGTAAGTTCGTACTCAGCACTTGTAATATCAGCTATTGCGCCACCATCCACAGCTACTTTACTACCGAGATACCCGACATTGTCGACTTCCATTTGTACACCGTTTTCATAAAAATTTCCTTGACCACTTGGTTTCTAAAATATTGATTTTTCAGGCCCACTTTAGGGGATTCTTCTGCCACTGCACAGTGGTAAAATACGGTCATATCTCTGTCACTTCTTTGGGTATTCATTTAAATGGCTGAAATTTAGTACATAAATAAAGGATGTACTTTCTTATCTGTAACCTTACAAGGGTTGGCCAATTTATTATGGACATTACATATGCACATAAAATGAATTGAATATACACTTAAATGTTTTACCATTTGTCTGATATTTGGGCAAACTATTTATAAAAAATACTGCCTAATGCATGATATAAAAATCGTTCCATTAATTCAGAAGTAATGTGTAAAAGAACACGTATGAACTTCTTTTAGATTTTCATACATTTTCTGTGTAAAACTTTTCTTATTTGGGCCTAGTTCGGTATATATTGGTGGTTGGCTTGCCAGATGTACTGTTTTCAGCAGTACGCGTACTTTTTTCCCAATTGTATTTTTTTCTGCATAACACCTAAAGAAGTGCCCAAATTTTGTGAAAACAAATATAGAACAAAAATTTAAAAATTAACATTTTAAAAATGAGTTTTGCGTAATCAGTATTGGGAGTTGTGTTCTTAAGATTCGGAAGCGTTTGTAAAGAACATAAAAATGGTGAAATAATTAAATAAATTTTTAAGTAAACTTTTCTCTTTTTTGTAGACATAAAAGGAGTTTTGGAAATGACGATTATTGACGATTTCTCATTCTCAAAGTGATTCGTAGCCTCTTTTTAATTATGGCACCTTTAATTTTTGTGCGAATTATGAATGCTTAAATAATGTTCATACTTGAATTCGTGATAAAATTTAGGTTTATTGGAGTATATTTATTTTTCTTTTTTAGACTTTCAAGGGATCTTAAATAGATCTGAAGGGAGCTTAATTTCATGGATCTTTAAAATAAAATCCATGTCTAAAATCATGAGAATATTAAAGACGTGCATCAGTGGAACTGTTTGTATTAGCAAAACAAATAAAACAGATACATACATGTTAAATATGTTATAAATAAGAGAATGAGTGTAACTGATATGGTATGGTTTTACACATGCACACTAACCCAACTCATAAAACCAATAACAGATATTTGTGGTTTTGCATGAAATATTTGTTTGTATTTGTTTTTTGTTCTCAAATAACTGTATTACAACAAATATTTTTAAATCACTGTAGTACAACATATATTTTACAAACTTTAGTGAATTTTGTATTTAAAAATGATCAATAGTGAAATAAAATAAAAAATTGTGGCTAAAAAAAAAAGACACTACAATGGAAAAAATAGCCAAAAAATAAAAAAAAAAACGCTAAAATTAAAAAAAAAATCCCAAATTGCAAAAAATCACCAACATTAAAAAAATCTAAAAATTTAACAAAATCGCCAGAAATTAAAAACAAATAAAAAAAACTCGACCAAACTGAAAAAAATTGCTAAAATTTAAAATAAACGTTAAAAATTGCTAAAATTTAAAACAAACGTTAAAAATTGCTAAATTTAAAAAAAAAAAAATCGTCAAAAATTAAAAAAAAAAAAATCTGCCAAACTGAAAAAATCGCTAAGACTGAAAAAAATCGTTTAAAATGAAAAAGATACTAAAATTGGAAAAATCGCCAAAAATTAAAAAAAAAAAACGCTAAAATCGCCCAAACTGAAAGAAATCGCTAAAATAAAAAAAAAAATTGCCAAAAATTAAAAAACTCGATACAATTGCAAAAAAAAAAATCGCTGAACTTGAAAAAAACGCCAAAATTAAAAAAAATCGCAAAAACTGTAAAAAATTGCTAAAATTTAAAAAAAAATTGTCATAAATTAAAACAATTGCTAAAATTGAAAAAAATCGACAAAATTGTAAAAAAACGCTAAAATTAAAAAAAAAATTTTAAAAATTAAAAAAATCACTAAATTTGAAAAAAAATCGCGCAAAACTGAAAACAAAACACTTTGAGATAAAACTGCCAAAATTAAAGGAAAATCGCTAAGCTTAATAAACCGTTAATATTGAAAAAATAGACAATTGTCGGTACAATTTGAATATGTACATTAGGGTGGGTAGATTTAGCAAACGATATTGTGCCATCGATTTTTCGACATTCACTACGACATATCAAAAAAATAATTTCCATTTTTTGACTTTTTTCGAAGTGAATGTTATAAAAAAAGTAAGAACGTATAGTTAAGGGTTCATTTTTGACCAGGCGGTGGTCAACACCTTTCTAAAGATGTATTAGAAGTGAAAATCGGACAACAAATGGCAAAGTTATTTAAATTTTCATTAAAATTATAAACTTATAAATATGCAAAAGCCTTCTAAAAAATTGATGATAACCAAAAATCAAATTTTCAAAGTGAACTCTAATAACTATGTATGCTTTTTTTCTAAAACACATAAAACATTTTTTTAATTATTTTTTGAGCAATTTCATATGCTTTTAGATCATTTTTACCCACAGTAGTGAAATTTTTTATTTTACTACTAGTTGCACGCTTTTTAACTTTTTTAAGTATTTTCTTTGAATTGTTTACAAATACAATGTTTATCTATGGTATAACCATAAATAACAGTTTTATTTGTTTGCTCGAAAAAAATACAACCAGTGTATTTCTCTCGTTCTCTTTTTACTCACTACACTATATCTACTTGAGAGCACACCACTACCTACATGTAACAGAAACAAAAAAACACACACCAATATCTACTCAAACCCAAAATATTAAAGAACTGGTATAAACAGATATAACTGTGCACGTGTTTAGAGAATATGTCCTTTCGTTTGAGCACTCACACTTATATGTAACAAGGCGTAACGGTTTTTGGGAATGGTGGATCCAGGGGCCACAAATTAATGTTTTTTGGGTCACCTATTTTTATTTTGTTTTGAGGGGTCCCCGAAAAAGCAATCTTCAGCCGAATTTTTTTGTTATTAATTACATAAACTGTTACTTTCATGTACTTAGTTTTATGATTGTTTTGAGTACTTTTTTTCTTAACTGCGTTTTTTACTGCGCTTTTCGTCGATGTACTTTTTTGTCGATTTAATATCTGGCAACCCTAAATGTTGGTGATGAAAATAATAAGTCGTTTTAGGGTAAAATCACGCGCTGGGTCCGAAAAAGAAACTAAAATTTTTGTAATGATGCTAGGCTTTTTTTTATAGAGTTGCAACATTTTTTGAGGCAACCCTACACAACAGAAAGCTGCGTTTTTGATCTAATCTCACGATTTTCACCTTAGAAAAGATTATTAATACGATCATTTTAAAACGATAGTCTTAAAAAATAATAAATGACTTTTAGAAAATGTATTAAAACCAAATACATTTTCACATTTGTACATACATATGTATATTATCTTAGTACATGGACCAATTTTAATGAGATTTTATATTAATTATCTACTGATTCAAATAAATGTTTTGCCCAAAATTCGGAATGTACAAATTGATTTTTTGGTACTTTTGTGATGCCTTTACCGATCATTCATTTGCAGTCACATAAATGTCCCCAGTTAAATAAATGGCAAAAAAGGCAGCTCAATTGTATAGTATTATCAAGTAATTTAAAGCCTCAACGTCCAAGAAGTCCTAAGAATTTTCTGGAGCTTTTTAAAGTTTGGTAATTTTACTTTTTTTATTTCTTAAAAAGACAGCTTCTAGGATTAAATAAGTCAGGGAAATATTTAGTCGAATGAAACGAAATGAAATTTTTTAATTTGATATATCATAAAATTTAATAAAGCCCACTTACAATAACAAAGGCGGCTGATTATTTTTATTTGGGATATAAATTCTTCATTATTTAAGCGGATACGTTTCGTAAACGGACTGTAACTCCATACAATGTATAAAAATAGTACCTACATAAAATATGTTGTCTCTGTTTGACATACTAAACAAATGGCGGCGGATTTGCGGAAAGTAAATTCAATTTTCAACAGGGTTTTAAAAAAAATCGTAAATATATTCGAAAATAATTTTTTAGCTAAATTCTCAATAATTAATTTTTTGCTATGGGTGTATCGTATGTTGTGCTTTGTGAGTAAAATTCCTACGGACGTTATGCATTCTTTTGGCGAATAATTATTTCCAAGGAAATATTTAATAATTTAATTTAAAGATTTTAATTGTAATTCATTTGGTAAACTAGACAGAGTGAACATGTGGATAGTTATTTATTTATTTATTTATTTATTGTTGATTTCCTGCACAACAAGACTAAGCTTTTAATTATAGTACAGGATTTTATATGTGTATATAAATATTTGCCAGATTTAATTGAATTAAATTAAACTAAAGATTAATATATAATACATATAATTAACATTTATAATAAGAATACAAATTTAAAGATAAAAAAAAATAAATAAATATATATAAAATTTAAGTAAACACAATAAAATGAATTAAATTAAGCAAAATATTTAAAAAGATCATTCCTAAAAGACATTGCGTTGCTGTTTGTTTGTTGGTTATATGGAAGAGCATTCCAAAGACGAATAGCGTTAATGAAAAATTGCCATTCAGAAACCAGGCTTCGAAATTTCGGAATAATGATCCTTTTACCCCTTGAAGTTCTAGCAAATCTTATTTTCTCAAATAGGTATTTCGGCGTTTCGGTAAAAACTACTTTATGCAAAAACAAAAGAACCCTTATCTTAAGAAGGCTTTCAAAAGAAACACCATAGAGTGTCTTCGAAAATGTTGAAACTTGGTCACGCTTTTTGAGTCCATGAATATATCTTATAATGTTATTATATAAGACTTTAAGTTTTTTCGTACTAGCGTAATCACAATAAGAAAACAACTCGCATCCGTATGTAAGGCTTGGAATCAAGTAAGCTTTAGCAATAAGTATTCTTACATTCAACGGTGTAAAGTATTGGATGGACCACAGAGTTCTGAGTTTTATATAAACTTGTCCCACCAGTGTATTAATATGGCTTGACCAAGTTAGGTTGCTGTTGAAAACTAATCCTAGATTTTTTGCTGTTTTTACGATGTCAATTTTCTCGTTGTTTATTACGATATCCTTTTCGATTAGAGGTGTTACAGTTTTTTTGTGAATCACCAGACATTTTGATTTTCGTGGATTTAAGCACAGACCATTTTGAGATGCCCAGCGATGAATGTTGCTTAGGTCGTAATTGAGTTTGTCAACATTTTCATTGATTGATTTTGATGGACTACTAAGGTACAATTGTACGTCATCTGCATACATGTGGACACTGCAGTGAGATAAATGCTGAGGGAGATCATTAGCGTAAATTGAAAAAAGTATTGGCCCTAAAATTGATCCTTGTGGTACACCTCTAGACAGTGATAATGGATTAGACATTTTGTTGTTTATGAATACTGATTGAATTCGACCAGTGAGGTATGATGATATTAGTTGTGTTGATGTAGACGAAAAGTTAAACAGAGATCTTAGCTTTGAACATAAAATTTGGTGGTTAACTGTATCAAAAGCTTTAGAGTGATCAAGTAGGACTAAAAAGTTAATTTTACCGTTATCAAGTTCTCGCCGTATATTCTCCGAAACATCAATGAGAGCAGTTACGCAGCTGTGATTTGGACGAAAACCTGACTGTTTGTCACATAATAATTGATTTTCATAAATGTAAGTACTTATTTGGCGGTGCAAGATCTTTTCCAATACTTATGACAGAAAGCTAAGAATAGCAATTGGTCGATACTCGGTGTTCGATTTTGGAATTGGGATTATTTTTGCGTGCTTCCATTTTGCAGGAAAATAACTTGTAGTGATGATAGTGTTGAATAGATGGGTTATATAAGGCAAAAGAACTGGTAAAATTACTTTAATGAATTTGGGATGAAGATTATCATATCCAACAGAATTGGTTTTTATTTGTATACTGCTAGTGAAAACATCAAGCTGGGTAACACAAGAAAACTCGAACATATTGTTGTTGTTAGGGTGAGTTGTATTGTTGACGAGTGGTATATTGTTAGTTGTTACAATGGGAATATTGGTAAACATTTTGTTGAGGTCATCAGCATCAATAGAGGAGGTTGTATTTTTAACAGGATCACCAATTCCAATGTCCTTAATCGTTTTCCAAGTCCGTTTTGAATCAAGAGCAGAACCAAAACGCTTGGAGTAATACTCAGACTTTGCGATTCTAATTTGATTATTGACTTCCTTCCTCGCAGAGCGAAACTCAGCTTTTAGAACTGCTGTCTTAAAACGTTTCCACCGGGAGTACGCTAAATCCCTACGTTTAATTGCATGGTGAATAGTAGAATTGAACCACGGGTTATTTTTTGGTCTAATAGTTTTTGTTTTCAATGGTACTGTTTCATCATACAGTTGTAGAATATTATGTTCAAGAAAGGATAGTTGCTCATCTACAGTTGTCATGTTATAGATATTATTCCAATTTATCTGTAATACATTTTCATTTAAAAGGTTGTACAGTAGATATCGGATATAAGCACATCTCATATAAGAACAATTCGCAAAAACACCGAGCCTTTTTGCATCTTCTCAGTGTAAAAATTGCTTCATATAAGAAAAACACGTATAAGAAAAACACTGATATAAGAAATGTTTGTCAATCACCAAAGCTGACAACCGTATTTGGAAAGAATTTAAGATTGTTGACCACACTGAATATGTTTACATATTCAGTGCAAGTATGTAGGCAACTCTGAATTTCATGAACATATGTACATATACATACACGTGTTGTCAAAACGATAATGGACGATATAAGAAACAGATTTCTTATATGCGTAAGAACTCTTATAAGAAACAACTTTCTTATATCCGATAATTCCATATAAGAAAAAATCGCATATTAGAAAGTAATCTCTGGCTTTTTTTGAGTTTCTTATATCCGATATCTACTGTAATTTAGGTTTTTGAAGTCACGAAAGGAAAAGGATTGATCCTTTTGTTCTAACAAAAAGTCGTATGCTGCAAATACCAAATCATGCTTGGAAAAACATGAAACGGAAATTTGATCATAAAGCAGAACCTTCGATGTGTCTCCCACGAAAATAAGATCTAGAAGTGTGCTATTGGTTTTAGTAAAGTGAGTAGCTGCGGTAGTATTAGTCGGTGTGAGTCCTATCGATTCCATACTATCTCTAAACGAAGTTTCCGTTAAGAGGTTAGAATTAAAGTCTCCTGCTATTAAAATATCATTGTATGGCATAATTAAGGTTTCAGTTTTCATAACAAAATTTGTATAAACAATAGAGCTGTTTGGTCTATATACACAACCAACTAACATTTTTCTTCCAAAAGATGAGATTTCAAGAAAGATATGTTCGATTATATCATTGTCATCCGTTTTACTGAAGAATTTACAAGTAATATTGTCTTTGACATATATGGCAACACCACCACCATCTCCAACCAGTCTATCAGATCTAAAAATTTTATATCCATGTAAATATACCAGGTTTGTTGAGCATAAAATCGTCCGATTTTCCTGAAGAAATCGTCACTATATTTTTAAAAATCGTCAAAACAAAAAATATTTGTTAAAGTGGCATAAAGTTTTAATAACAAAATAAAGAACAATGTAATTCACATTTTATTACAATTTTTAAATCTTGAATTCTTTTACAAAATTTAGAAATTCTTTAACAATGTTTTTTTCTTCAATTATTAAATTTTGGACTTCCATTAACGAATTAAAATTTATTATCAAATTCAAATCGCATTACATTTGATTACATAGTTTAATACAATAAATTCTGAAATTTTTGAGCACGTATTTCAAGTGTCGAAAGAGGCATTCAAGTGTCTTGGTTTTCTGAAACGGTGCAAGACTTACTTCACTCCATTCGATCTCCTTACTATTTATACGCGAATTTTGTTTAACGATGAAGCTCACTTTTGGTTAAGTGGATACGTCAATAAACAAAACTGGCGTATGTGGAGTGTTGATTATCCTCAAGTGTATTATGAGACACCGTTATATCCAGAAAAACTGACTGGTGTGCTTTATGGGCTGGTGGAACCATTGGTCTTTAAAAACAATGCTGGTCAGAGCGCTACAGTCAATGGTGACCGCTATAGAGCCATGATTAGTGACTGTTTCGTTCATCAATTGAACAACCATGATGTGCAGGAGCTGTGGTTTCAACAAGACGGCGCAACATGTCACACTGCTAGTGCCACAATTGATGTATTGAAGGAAACGTTTGGTAACCGCATCGTTTCACGTTTCGGACTAGTGAATTGGCCTCCAAGATCGTGCGATTTAACGCCGCTGGACTATTTTCTGTCGGGATATGTGAAGTCGCCAATATACGGCAAAAAATTATTATATTTAAATTATAATGCCAGAAGATTATCTATCGAATAAAGTAAATTAGATGTCAATTTAAAAAATTCATCTTTGTTTTATTCCATTTCAAAGTTCTATACCTCCATAAAAAGCGCCCTTTATTTAAATGACAGTGTGTCATTAATTAAAACCGATAACACAAGAGAATTTATTGATTTTTGTTGAAATACACTTAAATCTATTATTAGCACCACAATAATGCTATATAACTTCAAAAGAATAAAACAATTGCAGAATTCGGGGCAAATTTAAGCATTAACTAGAGTGTGCTAAATTAGTTAGCCTTGGGTGAAATTATTCTGTCACCGTACTAAATATTGGCAAAACATTTAAGTTCAGTTCATATGAATTAAATTATTTTCTTTCTAACAAAAATCGGTGTGATAAATTGGTGGTCACCCTTTATTGGAGGTGTCTGGGCTTTTTGTGATTTTCGTAATAGTTGGTCTTTATTTAAGTGGCAACCCTAGGTCCAAAACTGGCAATATGGGCATCAACAGTTTGGTTTTCTCAAATACTATATTCAACCCATTTTAGACCACTCATCCATCGCGTAGGATTTTTTTTGAATTTTTTGTACACTTATTGCGCACTCTAGCGGTGGTATTCGCAATTTAAATTCAATCTTTGAGGCTTTATATGTACTAAAAGGCTAAGAGTTTTTTAAAACTATAATTTTTATTTGTTGCTAAAGGAAATATCTATCAAATCGGTAAACACAATTTCATCTATTGGATTTTTTACGATTTTTGAGAATTTTTGAAAACTATTTTAGTTTCTAAACAATTTTTAAAACTGTAATCCGGCAACACTGGCGAATCAACATTTAAAATTTGTTTGTTTGTTGAAAAAAATAGGTAATTTTTTACATTAAAAAAGAAACTGAAGTCATTTTCTGAATATTAAAGTTTTTCAAGGTCGGAAATTTGTTGATCCGATATTTTTAGTTAACATAAAAAGTGCATACCGTATAACACATTTTCTTATTAAAAAAATTTTGCCATACGTCGTGAACCAAATTAGCATTTAATTTTTATAACACCATTCTCATATCAATAAGTTAATAACTTTTTAAAAAAGTGGTATAAAAACGTCAAAAATAGTTTTTTTTACTTAATGACATGGCAACCCTGGATTAATAGTTTTCAAATTTATTAAAATTATTTGTATAGTAAAGACATAAACATGCTTTTTACTGCGTTATAATATCTCCCTCCTATCCAAAATTATCGGACCTTAAAAGTAGGTGTTGCTTTAAAGCAACGGCAGAGTAAAATGTGTTACTAGAATGTGCAAATAAAACTAACAAGGGAGGTATCCTGACGTGGACCCTCAGAACGTAATGAAACTTGGATATATTGTAGAGGGGAAAATAAATAAAACCTATATATTGTTTAGCTGCCTAATAACTGCTAATATTGTCAAGGGTTAAAATCTGGGGTCAAAAGTGACTCCAATCTTGTTTTTGCGTTTTATTCATAATGGTTCCAAAAATTGGGGATCAAACTTTAGGAAGCAAACAGGGATGGTAAGGATAATGCTAGTTGCTTTTATTTGGTAAAGGTATTTTAGAGGTAACGATATTTCAGTTATTTCGGTAACGATTTTTTTTGGTGATAACTGTATTTAAGTTATTTCGGTAACGCTATTTTAAGAATAACAGGGTTTCAGTTATTTCGGTAACGGTATTTTAAGGGTAACGGCAATATGAATGCACTCCAATAGTTGTAAACCTACCGTGAAGGAATTCTAATGACGGGCTACACACAAAAGCAAAATTTGCCATTTGCCAACAAATTTCGGTTAACACAACTGAATTTTAGTTGCAACACCCAAAGTATTGATAAATCACTTGAATATGGTTGTACAAACCTAATTTATTAGTTGTAGCCACCAAAATGCATTTACCAATTCAGTTGGCACTTTATTTTTCTGTGTAGTTTATGATCAAACTTTGGAAGATATACCTGTATATATCGATTATTTTTTCTGATCTTGACCTATATTAATAAAAAATAAGGAAATTTTAGCTATAACTCTTTTTTAGTTATTTAGGTATCGGTAATTTAAGGATTTCAGCATTTCAGTTATAGCGGTAATGGACGGATAACTATTTTTCAATTACTTCGGTAACGGGTTAACGATATTCAGTTGAAAGGGCATTGAATCGATAACTGTATTTTAGCGGTATTGCCTGCCATCCCTGGTATCAAATAATAGGTATTTGGAATATCTGTTTAGTGAAGCAAACAAAATATTGAAAAGTTCTTAAACAAAAAATTTTCGAAGAAACTTCAAACCCATTTTGACCCCCTAAAAATTCGATTAGGCATGTATGCTTCTTAACGAATATTTCTTACTTTTGTTTATTGGGGGTTTGGTGGTCAGCGTCGGAATAAGTTTTGTAAATTTTAGACATATTTTCATAAAAAAATGTTTATAATTTTTTACTTCTAAAAAGTTAAGGTGTCTAATATTGTTTTAACCTCTACAACATATCCAAGTTTCATTAAAATCTACCGGTTACTCTACTGTGTAGTTTCCTTGTTAGGTAAGTGTATTTTGAAACGAGAACGGTTTGGAATGTAAATTGTTTTGTTTTATTTAAATGAATGATACGATATAAATAACAAATATATTTGTATTTCTTGCAACAGGAACTTCTGCCCAAAGGTTCATCAAATCCTCTAAACAATATTTCTGGGGGATTTTGTGCTGTTTGGAGCTCGTTAGAGGCATTAGGTCCGAAATTGTTAATTATTTTGGATGGATATACAAGTCAAAAACATGCGACTACTTCTGGAACCAATATACCATCACCACGGAAACTGAAAACAGGAGGTGTAGTTCATTCTAGCTCTTTTAAACACCAATTTCCATCCGATGTATATGAGTTACTAGACGGAAAGCTATTTCCTGAAGCTCGAATCATAATTTTGACAAATTCTTCAAACTGTATAGAACTTATGCCAATTGTACAGAGGCATGTTATGTATGAAGGACTAACATGGGGCAGATCAGCATCTATTTTAGAGGGCGGACACTGGGGAGGACCCTCTCGTCTAATAAATACTGTTCATGAAAATGTAAATCTCCGTCAAGCTATTAGAACTCCTCTTGGTTGCCTAGCAATAGCTGCCATCTACGATGGCTCCAATGGTCATTTGCCCACAGAGGAGCTAGATGTTGTTGAGTCTATCTTTAACTGTGTCGCACCGGAAGTATTAAACTCAAACGTGTCAGAATTGGGACGTTTGGCTTTGTTTTGCTTGAAGACAAAGCGCACATATATTACATTGGCCGAACTAAAAATGTATTGCTCGACGCCGGACAGCATTATGGGTTGCTTGGAGAAAAATGTTTCATATGGAAAGACTGCCAAGAAAAAATGTGACTTTGTTTTCTATACCATTTGTCAAGGAATGATGGAATATTTGGCCGCAAATTATATTGCGTCATTGGCATCGAAGCCGGGTCTTTTGTCTGCCGAAATAACCGGAATGGCCATTAGTGATGAATTAGATGCGGATCTATTGAAAGTGTTGAAATACTCTATGTCACTGCTAGGAGAACAAGCACACGTCTTGCTTTCAAGACTTACGCCGCTTTGGCTATCACCACAAATGGTGTTCACATTAGCGTTAGCCGGCGGACATGGAGATGAAAATATGGCAACACTTTGTGATATACTAGGTATATCAAAACATCCTCCCATATCGCCGTTAGAGACAAAACCACTCTGGGTACAAGTGCGATCGATGGCTACTGACCTCATGGGATGGGGTATGGCATTGAAAAGTTCTACATGCACTCTTAAAAATCTCGAATTGGTTTACCAATTAGAGAAGCAAAGTCTTCTCGAATCAAGAAAAGCAGTCGACGTATTTTTGGAAGCCATAGCAGAAAACGAGAGCGTAACAACATTGCGTCTTTCCTCTTTGATTGAAATGGATGTTAAAGACTCCGAAATAAGCTCCTTGGCAAACTGTGTTTCTAAACTACTGCTAAAACCAAGACTGGAGAATTTCGAGTTGGTTCTTACTCTTATTGAAGAAGATCCGCCAATATTAAAGCTACAGTCAGTTGTGGCAGCCCTTTGCAGGTCACTACCTCGTCAAACTAAGCTTAATTCCTTGCTTCTCGATTTAGGACTATGTACATCACAGCTGGTGCAAATATGCGCGGCTCTAGAGAAATGTCAAAATTTAACTAGACTATCTCTGCCCCATTTGAGGTGTGAACGAGGCGCTATATCAACGTTGGCCTCACTTTTGAACTCAAGACATATTAGTTTCTTGTTTCTTCCTTCTTGTTGGGGCGCCAGAGATGATCCTCCATCATCGAGTGGTGTAAGCATGGGTAGGTAGACTTTTTTTATTGTTAATAATTTACATAATTAACAAATAAATATTTACACAACTACCATAGGTTCGGGAAGTGGAAGCAGCACGGGAACGTCATGCATCATCAAGCAAGGCTCCTTACCAGGAGTTCCTTCTCCCAGATCTTATGCACCCGGTGTATTTTCGTCACTGCCTCGGGGCATGTTAATTCCCCAAACATCACTTGGTAGATCAGCTACACTGCCGCGCCAACCTTTAGACCAAACATTGGAAAAACGTTCATGTGAGTCAGTGGTTTCGAAAATTTGGTACCCAACACCTTCCTGTGATGGAATCCCCCATAACTCTGGAACCTTGCATGACCTCTTCGTCGTAATAAGAGACAGTTACTCCAAATTACACGGTTTAGATTTGAGCAAAGCTCAACTATCGCTGGAAGACTCCATGTGTCTTGGAGAGACTGTTCGCGTCTCAAACACTTTGCATACGTTAAAATTAGAAGGCCTGTCACGAATAAGTGACATATTACCATCCATATTGGGTGCTAGTGAATCGTCTTGTCTTCAAATGCTTAGCATTGGTTCTCAGAGATTAAATCTTGAGGACTCCGTGGTTGTCATGTGTGCCAGAGCGCTAACTAGTTGTCCTACATTGCGTCTACTTAGTATTGATGGTTGGTGCTTAAGAATAGATGTAAGTGATGGTGTGATAACCACTTCTATCTAGTTATTCACCAAATATTTTTTAACCATCTTTTAGCACCTTCAGACTTTATCTACTTTGAGAGCCTTTTTGTCGCTGACATCAATTCGTGAACTGAGTTTGGCCAACTGTCGCATACACACGAGTCTTATTAAAGGCAACGTCAAAGTCACACAATTGTTCGAAAGTCGTTCGGTTGTAGTTTTAAAATTGTCGGGAGCTCAAATACTCTTGCCTGATTTATCCATCTTTCGTGGACCTCAACTTTTGCAGTTCATGAGTGGTTTCCCTTGTTTGCGCGAACTTGATCTGTCCGCTCCAGCACGATCTGGTATCGAAAGTACACATTCATCTCCACTGATATTGGATGACAAAAGCATTATACATTTTTTCCAAAATGTTCATAGTAATTTTGGGTAAGTATTTTAAAATCTAATTGAATTTTAAATTTGAAATCAATCTTCATAAGTACATCAAAGCAATACTACTCAAAAAAATATTTAGAATATTAGAACAATTAGTGAAATTTATTGCTGAAATTGCGTTTGAGTTACAGTTTTCCAGAAACAAATAATTTTAAACAAACATTTTACTAACTATTTTTAATTTATAACGAGCTTTCAATCTCCGTATATTTACGAAAATAAAGCGAATCAAACATATTAGCTAGGTTGATGCTACACGCAAAAAAATAAGTTAGTAGAAAAGTTAGTAAAACGTCTTGTAAATCAGGTATACTATTTTTCAGCAAATTTTTTGCTAAAATTATGTTTTCATCTAAAATTTTAGTTATACTTGTTCAGCACTTAACTGCTTTGAACTAATGTTTTATTGTTTCACTAATGTTTTACTAATTTATTTTGCTAAAAAAATAGTGCTGATTAGCACATTAATAGACGACAACCATATTGAAAGATATACGCAGATATACTTGATACTTAAAAGTGCAACTCTAGTAAAGGGGCCCATACACGACACCAGCATGCATGCGCAATCAAGTGATTTTTTTTTGCAAGCACCCTTCTGACTACAATTTAGCTGACTCAGATAAATTTTTTGCTGACTTTACAAACTTTTTTTTTTGAGTTTTTTTAATGTCAGCGTCCCTTTGTATGAAAAATAGATACAAAAATCTTCAATGGTTGATTTTTTTATATTTAGAAGAAAAAAAAAATATTTTTGGACTGTAGTTGTGTCTTGGTATAAGGAAGAATTTATACCTAAACTTAATAATTTTTGCGGATCAGTTTTTGAGATTCACTCGAAACCTATGTTGGCCCCTATCGCCGAAAGTAGGAAACGAAAAAAAAATTTGTAGAAGAACATATTCTTTATTTTTGGTGCCTAACACTTCGTATACATTTCATTGCAAAAAAGCTTAGGCCGGTTTAAGGGTTAACTATAAATTAATTTATTATTGCTTTGATGTATTAAAAAAAATATTATAAAAATACTTAAACCAGCTGTTATTTTTTAAAATTTACATGCTTTTATTCCCTGATTTGTTGTTTTTCATGTCATTTTGCTAGCAATTTTTATACTTTTTTGCCATTATAAACTTGCCCTGGTCTCTAATATATTTTTTTTTCACTCCACATAGGTTGCTCAATACATTAAAGATATGCAATTGGGTAATTCATTTTGATGATATGTCGAAAACTATAAAAACCGTTGGAAAGACATTGCGCAACAGTCCCATCAGTCATTTGAAAATCGATGGCATATCAATTTTGGATCGACCGAAAAAGAAACGATGCGAAGCATCCTTTATACACTGCTTTATTACATCACTGTCACATTTACGGTGGATGGGTATAAGTTTGTCCGGAAAGAAGGAGGGCCAGATAACTGCCATAGGCAATGCGGTAACAGATCTTAAGGGATCAGAAATCGAAATCAAGTATTTTCCTATTTAGCAAAGTGCATATTATTAATTTATTTATCTATATTTTTTTTATTTTTCTTACAGGTTAAGTGAGTCCACCATCGAACAAGCAAAGCTAATGGCTCAAGTTATAAGCATTGACGGCAAATTTGATATAAAGGTGTCCACGTTTGGCACATCAAGTGGAATTCTTATACACGCTGAAAAGTGTGGCGTTAAAAGTCTGAATCGAAAAAATAAGGATAAAGAACACTTATAAAAAGTGGCGATGTAGGTGTTAAATTTAATTAACTTTATTTGTCCAATCTTTGTATAACTACTAGCACCTCTATTCATAAGCTAAAACGAGTGCCCATAAGGGAAAGTTGTGCACTTAATGTTAGACGCCCGTTTAAAGTTATGAGTACGGCAAAAGGTATTTAAAAGAGCATTTGAAATGCAGTCGGTATTCAAATTCAATTATGCAGAGTTTTTAATTGAAATGTGTAAATCGTTTTTTATGTCTTACGCAAAGTACAAATTGCATTGTTTTTATAGTCGGTCATTATTTTCAAGACGTTGTTTGATTAGGAAAAAATAGGATGGGTTTTTCTTACATGGAATATCATCTGATAGGTAAAGGGCTGTAGCCAGAAATACATTTTTTGGGAGGTTATTTTTAGGTTGCGACACACGATTTAAGATGTCAAAAATTGTATGCTTTGTGCAAAAAAGCTGTGTTACGTATTTTTCGAAATAGGTCTCTAAAGTTTCGTTATGAAGAAAAATGTTTATAAATTTTATTACAACAGTTTTGGTCCACCACATATTTTTTTAAGTTTTATTAAGAACGTAATAACTAAATATTTTCTTAAATTTTGTGTAAAAATACTGAAATAACACTACTACTTTTTTTTTTTGAAATGTTGACATTAGTTAAGTGCCATTCGGTGGCACTTCAGCATCATATAGATGCTGAAAACCTTAAAATGCTGCGGTGGGCCTAAACTGTTCTAAAAAAAATCATAAATTTTATTTTCATAACAAGATTTACATAACGGAACTTTTGAGCACTCTTTCGATAAAAAAGTACCTACAACTTTACTTGGACATTTTTGACATCTTAAATCGTGTTTCAGAAACTAAAAGTAAACTCCAAAACCAATTCTGTTATATATTCCGTATTCAGCTCTTCAATATCCATATTGTGAGTGATATCACTTAAAATTTTTAACCTGACAACCTAATGTGTACTCAGTGTAGAAACGGTAAACTGGTAAACTAGCAGAAATGACACCAGCTTACTCTTTGCATTACTTCAACACAACTAATAAGTACATACTCATAAGTAGTTATTTTTCAAATTATTATTATTATTATTTCAATACAAAAAATAAGTACTTATTTGTATCATTATTTTAAATATAAAGTAATGATATAAAATTTGTTTGGAAATCTATTTTAAGACACATTATTTTTCCAACTCTAGTAAGGACATATAAAAGCACATATTATTGATTTTTGTAAGTAATTTATGTTTTTATCTATCAAGTATAACATGTCAAGATAGCTCAGATTGTAGAGCAGTTGACTGACAACCTGGAGGCCCGGATTCAAATACAGTGTGGGCACATTTTATTTAAAAAAAAAGTTTACAATAAAAAAAAATATTTTTTTTATTAAATTTAATTTTAGACTCATTATTTTTGTCTATACTGGTGAGCATATAGGTAACCACATATATTTATCATTACTTATATGTCACTATTTTGCGCGACATCGCCATATAAAAGCAATGAGATTTGTTATGACAATTGAAATTACCAACTATGTACTTAACCACTTATATGGTCTGTAACATTGCTTATGAAAAAAACTATTTTGGTTTTTTTTTAGTTTTTGAAAGTATGACTTTAAGAACTATGAATTTAAGCTGTACACAATATTTAATTTTCCTCAGTGTTCCCGTAACACTTACCCGAGATAGCCATTTTCCGAGTAGATATGGACATTTAATTTTTATCTAGCCATAAAATAATTGCTACATTTTATTTAGCCGGAAGATTTAGCCATTTTTTCCTACTCGTTTTGCAGGTAATTTCACACAAAAGTGCTTGAATTTGTGTGATTTTAAAAATCTTGTTACAAAATTTTAAATTTTCGACAAATAATTTGAATGAGTTATTAGCTACCAATTGAATTGAATGTGTTATTAGCTACCAATTTCAAATTTCGTTATCGTTTAACTAATAGCTCCGTTGAATACAATTTTTAAAATTAGATTAGCTAAATTCAAATAAATTGATCAACTTAAGCTCAGTAAGTGGTATTTTACCTGAGACTCAGATGAAAATTTAGTTGGAAACAACTGAGAAATGTTTTTGGTGTGGAATTACCACCGCTCTCTTATGGTATTCTGAAGATCGGAACTTGTAAAATTCCTGAAATAGATCTATCAACACATTCCTGAATAAATTGAAAATGAATACCTCTATACAGTATTTGTTAGAGAAATATTCTAATAAATAAATATACTGAGGTGTCACAGAAAAGAAATCTTACAAAAATGTTTCGCTTTTGTATCGATTTCTGTACGGTTTTTGTTGAAAAACGAAAAAAAAAAAAAAAGAAATGCTTTCCTGTGACATGCCTGACAGCCTAAACTAATGGCCTCGAACATGATTAATTTACACAATTAAAGGACGAAAAAACATTTTTTTTTGTTATAAAAATTATAACAATTTTGTAAATATTGCTGGGCTTATAAATATTATGATGCCAGTTTAAGAAAAATCTCCATATTTACAAAAAAAAAAAATAGAAATCGGCCAACTCAAAAAATAAAGTTTTCTGATATTTTTAAATAAAGATTCGTAAATAAAATCACTCAAAATTACAATTTTTAAAATATTTTCAACTGTCTTGGATTCATATCCTACCAAAATCTGAACTTTAGTAGCCAATATTTTCAATAGAGCACAAAACAAATGGAATTTCTGAAATATAGCAAATTTCATTATATAAAAAATATTATCTTTTTTAAGAAACCAATATCATAACCCTTTAAGCATAATTTCAACTTTTGAAATGGCACACAAAAACCTCGGGACATGGGAATAATTCCTCGAAGGGAATAATTCATCGTGTATTTTGTTGTTCTAACAAAACCAAAATACACCTATTAATTTTGGATTGTAAAACTCAGTAGCGTACTCTTTTTTAAAAGATTAGGTCAACATAAATTTATATTTAAATTTTAAGTGTACATTGTCTACAGCGATTTTTTGATTATAATTTATTGAAAAAACACCGGAATCTGTTTTGAAATGACTTTATTTATTGTTTGTTTGTCGAAAAGCAATTCTAACAATGATGTCTGTCCATTTTCAGGCGTTGTTTTCTGGCATTTCGGATCGAAACTTCGCACCCATTGCGATAAAGTAATGCATTACATTGTAATGTATACTCCTTATCTGTATCATTATTTTCCAACAAAAAGTAATATATAGTAGATAATTGGTTGCATAATGCATTTCCTTGTAATAAATACTTTTTACCTTCAGCATTATTTTGAAACATACACTCATAGAAATAAACCTGTAAAAATAGCAAAAAAAAGATTATAAAATGTAGTTTCAAATTTTCTTTATTCAATATAATATTAATATGTTTTAGATTTTAATTTAATTAAAGTAAAGAGTTTAGGAACTATCTCCCTTTTCTACTTAGGAATACATTTTATATAATAAAATTTGCATAAGTACATATTTGTTTATTATAAAATCGTAAGGAGAAAATTTAACAAAAACCTTTTGAAACAAGGGGTATAAGATAAAAAGTTTTTAAAAATAAGTTCATTTAAAATTACGCTGAGATCAACTCATTTATGTGGGCATATTGGGAAAACTGGCATCTCCTCTTGAAATTTTGGGTCAGTCTGACTATTTTATCATTAACGAGATCAAAGTTGGAAATTGTGTGCAAGCGTTGTGTTGAATAGTGCCATGGCAATCTAAATATCATTTTCAATAGCTTGTTTTGAGCCACCTGAAGTTTTTTGAGATGACATCTTGCGGAGGTGGCCCACACAGGGGCACAATAAAATATTATAGGGTGAAAGATAGCTTTTATAATGAGCTTTTTGTTTTCGATATTTAACTCCGAGTTCCTATTAATTAGTGGGTACATTATTCGGGTAATTTTGTTTATTTTGTCGACCACATAAGGTATGTGGTCTTTAAAGTTCAGCTTCGTATCAAGTATAATTCCCAAATACTTAACATTATTCTCCCAGGGGATGTTGTGGTTTATAAATTGGAGAGGGGTTTGTGGAATAAAACAATCTTTACGTTTCCTGGTAAAATATATGGCCTGAGTTTTCTCTGGATTTACCAGAATGTTCCATTTATTAAAATAACAATTTAAATTTCTTAGAGCTGATTGCAGATTCATGATGACGTCAGTTGAGTAAATATCTGAGCAGATAATGGAGGTGTCATCTGCAAAAATTGATGTAATGCAATTTGAAAATGTTGGGATATCTGCAGTAAAAATATTGTACAAAACCGGTGAGAGACATGATCCCTGAGGGCATCCTGCAGTAATATTTATTTGTTGCGAACACCTTGTTCCTAGGTGGACAGCAAATAGTCTGTTAGATAGGAAACTTTGAATAATTTTAACAATCTCTACCGGAAAGTTGAAGTTTTTTAATTTAAATATAAGGCCATTATGCCAGACAGAGTCAAAGGCAGATTTTATGTCTAATAGAACCATTCCTGTTGATCTGCCATTTTGAAAGTTGTTTTTAACTAAATTTCTTATTTTTATTAGTGGTTGGGTGGTATTGTGTTCTCTTCTAAATCCAAATTGTTGTGATGGAAGAATGTCATTCGAGTCGATAAACTGTATTAGTTTTTCCTTTATTATTTTTTCCAATATTTTACTTACAGAAGAGAGTAGACTAATCGGTCTGTAAGAAAGTGGAGATTCGGGAGGTTTATTTGGTTTCGGTATTGGAATAGTTTTTGAAATTTTCCATTCCGTAGGGAAGTAACAAAGCTTAAGGCAACCATTGATGATAGTAGTCAGATAATTAATTCCTTTATTTGGAAGGTTTTTTAAACATTTATTGTTAATTCCGTCCAACCCAGGAGATTTCTTATTTTTTAATTTTTTTATGATATCAGTAATTTTTCCTCGAGAAATAAGGTAACAATCTTGAACATTTGGACTAAGTGTTCGTATTATTTCAGCAGCATCATCTACTACATTTATAGTAGCATCATCGCTGAGATGTGATGATATACCGTGATTTAAACTAAAAGTTTGCGCAAGTAGTTCACATTTATCTTGCTGGGTATAATATACATTGCTGTTGTGCTTTAATATTGGTATGGTTTTAGATTTTTTCCTTAAAATTTTGGAAACTTTCCAAAAGGGTGAAGAAGCTTTGTCCAACGAAGACAGCATAGCGTTCCAGGAATTGTTTCGAAATAAATTTATTTCTTTGGTAATATTTTTGTTTAATTGGGTCATTTGTTGGTGGTCATAATCGTCTCTATAACGTTTCCAATTTCGGCGATACACGTTTCTTAGTTGGATCATGAATTTAATATTATTTGGTAATGGTTTTATAGTAGGCCTTATATTTCGTTTAGGCACACTATTTTCTATTGCCATTTTTATGATATTATTAAAAGTATAGACCATATTATCAATTTGAGTACTATTGGAAATTTGACCAGTACATTGAGCTATAGGAAGATGCCTGTTAATAAATTGGGAAAATAGTGACCAATTCGCTTTATTAAAATCGTGAAATTGGTTTTCTGCTAAATTATAAGACAAATTTAATGTGCTATTTATTGGTAGGTGGTCAGAACTTAGGTCATTTATAACCCTTACCGCTGACATATTTTGTGACACATTTGTTAAAAATATGTCTAACGTTGAAGACTGCCTATTTGAGTCAGTAGGTATATAAGTGTGCTCGTGAGGAAAAACTATTTGCGTTTGATTTAGTTGCAGTTTGTCATATAACATATTTCCCCAACAGTTTCCTCTAAGGCAACCCCAGAAACTGTGCCTGCAATTAAAATCACCTCCGAGAATATATTTATCATTACAACTAGTTAATTTACGAAGATCGGATCTAAATAAATTTTTCCGGGTTTGACCCCTGCCAGGAGATCCGCCAGGAAAATAGCATGAGTAAATGTTAACGGAATCATTGCCACTATAAATTTTAACTCCAATATTTTCAATTAGTGTAGTGTTCTGTAACGGTAACAGCTGGTGCTGAATATTTTTTCTTATTAGGATTGCTACTCCTCCGCCTCTGCCTTGTCGATCGAATCTGTAGCAATAAAAGTTTTGGTTTTTAATGGAAATTTTGTTGTTTAATCCTGTTTCACATACAAGGCAGATGTCAATATCATAATTTTAAAAAAAATGGAATAATTCGTCCTTTTTATAGCGAATGCCACGGGCATTCCATGATAATATCTTTATGTTACTGTTCATTGGTATAAAAATTTACAGGCTAGGTTAGTTATAACCCCAAATTGCTCTTCACGAGACTTACAATTTCTAAGACTTGAAATAAGTTCGAACGTAAGGTTTTTGATTTCTTCAAATGAAAATAGATTACCAGTGTTATTATTGGTATTATGGTAATGTGGCTGATTATAACCCATTCTATTTGTATTAGACCTCTGATTTTGGTTTAAAGAATTTGGGAAGTTAACATCGTAGTTGGATGTTGTGTTGAATTGTTGAGTTCTTAGTCTATTTCTCGGCTGAGTACGTTGCCGTATTTGTATGTATTCTTCCCTTTTAGGGCATTCGGGAGATAAAGCTTTGTGGTCACCATTACAGTTTGCACATTTAATTTTTTTTTCCTTGCAGTCAGTTGTTTTATGATTTCCCGCGCAAAGAGCACAATACATTTTGACCCTGCACTTACTAGCACCGTGTCCAAACATTTGGCAATTGTAACATTGCGTCACTTTTGATTTATTGGGTTTTTGGTGCTCCCATCTTACCTTAATATAATCTATGGCCGAGTAGTTTTGTCTTAATTCTCTTATAGTGATTGTTTTTCTTTCAAAATAAACAATAAAAATAACCTGCTGGTTTCTATTTTCACGATCTATGGTCACGATTTTGACGTCAAGGCATTTAAGCCCCAATAAAAGGAGTTTGGATTTAACAACAGTTGGGTCCATTTTGTCAAGACCTAATAGAACAGCCTTAAGAGGCTTTTCGTATTTCGAAGCATATGAGAAATATTCAAGCTGTAAATTTTTAGACATTACTTCACACATTTTGTTGTAATCATCATTATTTGTTAAGAATAATTTTATTCCAATTGATATTTTACGCATGGAGTAATGTTTTACATTTGAGATTCTGCATGCTTCTTGTATTTTTTCCATGTTACATTTTAATATTGTAATTGGTGGTATTTTCTGTTTAACAGTATGCTCAATAACAACTTCATCGTTGTCCTCATCTTCAATTGTTTGTAGTGGTCCATAATAATTTGACCTTCCAGTTCTCTGAGAACCGTTAGGATCTGATCTCTTTCGACTCATGTTATACCCCGAACAGGTATCCACATGTTCTATACTACGTTTAATTTTGAGAGTAAGTCTTTTTTTTTTCTTTTCTATTTGTCTATTGTTAAAATAACTCTAACAACGACGAAATAAAAAACAAATAAACCGTAAGCTTTTACTATTAATCAAAGAAACAAAGGTAAACACGACTTTACACATCAGATGATAGTGCAAGACTGATAAAATGTAGTTAAAAATTTTAGTTTTTTTTAGTTTTTTTTTTTAATGCGAATAAAAGTCTGCCTATGAAATAAGCAATCTACAATTGTATATCAAAAAATTCTGTTGATTTTAGTATTCTACTAAATCTGAGGTAAATAAAGCAAACATTTTCTTAATATTACAGTTTTTGTTTGCTATTTTGAGTCTACAAATATTTAGTAAAAGTTTTGCTAATTTTACAGATTAAAATGCTATTTACAATTAACTAAAATTCACATAGAATATAACTAAAATGTTGTAAAGTTAACAGATTTATTTTTGCTGTTCTTATTTTATTAATATTTAGCATCAAATCTGCCAAATTTAACAGTTTTTTTTGCAAGGTCACTTTAAACTAATTTTTAGTAGTTTTTTCTGCTATTTCTACAGGTTTATTTCAATGAATTACCAGTAATGAATTACCAATGGTTGTTTACATAATGCATTACATTGTAATGTATAATCCTTACCCTCAACATTATTTTAAAACATAAAGTAATGAGTTGACAATAATTGGAAACTCATCATTACTTTGTAATGATACATCATTATATTTTACAATATTTCAAAACATAAAATAATGACTTACCGATCAGCAATTGCATAATGCATGAAATATAAAAAACGTAAGGTAATATTTAAAATATTTTTTTTGAAAATCTTTTGTAAGCATGAGGTTAAGGTATATTTTTTTTTGTTCCCAGGGTGAACACGATATATATTTCGTGTTCCCAGGGTGAACACGATATATATTTAATAAAAAAAAAGTTTGTAATAATTTTTTTATCAAGTTTTTTTTATGAAAATCTATTTATATACACTTCACTTTTCCCTACCAAGTTATCTTTACCCCCTACAAGGTAATGAGTAAACCCATTACTTTGAGGCTAATTTGGTTAATCGATTAACTGATTCCTTGATTAATCGCCTCTATTTCGGTTAATGTCGAAACAAATAATTTAAAACTCCAATAATTATTCAGCCCGAATAATTGGTTAAAATAGGTCGAATAACCGGTTAAAATGAAAAATTACAAGAAAAGCGTAGAAAAGGCCTATATAAAATGTCATCATATTCTTTTAAAATCAAGTGAAAGCTATTCTAAAGTCTCTGGCAATATATTTCATTAGATAGACAATTTTTATTTTTGTTTTGAATTTCTACCAATTTACAAATTAATTCTGTGGGAATCCGACTTCTTCCCCAAGAACATTTTTTTAATCGGTTCCCAACCACAACAATTTTCAAATGTAAGGTCACTAGCAATAACTAGTTTCAGAAGCTGTTTAGCAAGTACCTTTTCTACTTCGGAGCAATGAAACCGACACTAGAACCGGTTATAAAGAAAAATAATTTATTCTACTAGTCGTTCTTCGAAACTCGTATATTTTGAACTTGGTAACACTGGTAGATTCTTAGAAAAGCAGTGTAAATCTAAGGATTTGTTTCCACCGAACATATCCGATAACCAGGGCAAATTTTCACAAAAAGGCTAAAATGGCATGACAATTCTAAAAATTGCTTTAAATAACAGTCGATTTAAAGTTTTTTGTATAATATTTTCAATAAAAAAATAATGAAGAATTTTACCATTGAAGCGCTAATTGTTATCGTTGTAAATAAGTATAAACTTAAAAGTTTAAAATGCTCGTTGCTTTAAAAGAAAATATTCCGAAATTTAATTTTTACAAACATCTAATTTTAAAATATTTTTTTATGTAAATAATTTGGATTTCAGCAACACTCAAAACAAGTCTGTAAAATCAGCATCATTTTAGCTGGGAAGATCCTTGCAGAAAAACTGCTATAATTTAGCAAAAATGTTGCTGAATTTAGCAAATATTTTGTTAATATTAGCAATTTTTCTGCAAGGGTCCTTCCACAAAATTTTTTTAATGTATGTATATTTAACAGAATTTTTAAATAAATGGGTCTAAAAAAATTTCAAAAATATTGTAAGGATTAAAAAAAATTTTTAAAATTTTCATTTAATTGCAAATGGCAAAAAAAAAACTTGCACTGCTGATATTTTGTTTTAAAGGGCCCTTAAACTTCATTCACACAAAACCCCAAAATACGTATTTTTGTTTTTTTTTTTTTTGAAGTTTTCTACTGTCAAATTATATACAAATTTTAAATCGAAAACTTGAAAAAAACGAAAATACGTATTTTGGGGTTAAATATCAACGTAGTCTGATATTCCTTTAATATAAAATCCCAAGATTCTAAGGCATGTTACATTAAAACATCGCAGTACACGTTGAATCATTATCAATGCAATGTATTGGGAACAATAATTAGACACGTGTTCTTAGTTGAGAGTTAAGTAAATGAGTGTAGATTTATTCTTTTATTTCTTTGTCAACTAATATAATAGCAACTTAAGAATAACCGTAATTCAATTAAGGTGACCATATAAATTATGGTATTAATAAAAACTAAAATACTCTACACGCTCCTTCTTGAGCTGGATAATAATCAAAATGTTTAATTAATTGCCAATACAAAATTTTGAACTTTAATAAATATCTTACATTTCATTTAATATATTCTTACATGTTATTAAATGTTATTCATAAACAATATATGTATGTATATTCATATTTTTTAAAATTCATTAATCAATAAATTCAGAGATTTAATTTAATTCATTTCAATGCCTATTGAATCTATGTTTTTTTTACTACTCTACCCTCTTCTCTAGGCCTCAATACTCTTTCTGATGTTTTTGGTGTTGTAGTTTGTAAGTTACTAGAGATGTTGATGTCTGATGCTGAAGTTTGTGACTCTGGAAAAGATGTTTGATTAACTATTATTTCATCAGAAACATTTTTTTGTTGTGAATCTATGTTTCTTATTTGATCAGTGTGTCGTTTTATTTCACGGCTGTTGTGTGAGATGATGCAACAATATGATCGTGGTCCTAACCGTTCCTTGACTATGGCTTTCTGCCAGCTTGGTTTATTAACGTTTCTATAATCACAATAAGAACTTCTTGCCCCTTACAAAATTCAATGTTTTTTTGCCCTTGTAATCGAAAATATTTTTAGTTTGAGACTGAACAATAATGTCTCTAGTCAGAGGAGGTTTGAGCATGCTAAAACGTGTCTTCAAAGTACGACCAAAAAATAGTTTTGCAGGTGGTTGACTAGTACAACAGTGATCAGTGTTACGATAATCGATAAGAAATCTGTTAATAACCGTATTTAAATTGGTTTCGCTTTTTAAATTTGCATAAATTGATTTTTTTAAAGTTTTTATGAAGATTTCGGCCTGACCATTGGTGGCAGGGTGACCAGGAGATGTTAAAACGTGTTTAATTCCGGTTTCTTTTAAAAATAAACTAAAATTGTCAGACGTAAATTGTCTACCATTATCAGTGACGACAACATCCACAAGACCATAACGACAAAACGTTTCCCTCAATTTGTCAATAGTAAAGCTACTCGTTATCTCTTTTGTTTTAAACACCTCTACCCACTTTGAAAAAGAATCAACAAATGAGACTTATGTAGTTCATGTAAAATTTTTGGTCTCAAACTTGATGGCACTAGTACGCTATAGCCCCACAGAATGCAATTATATTCAACTGATAACTCAGAGTGCTTATTACGGAATGGTATGAATTCGTCTTCACCTAACTGTGAAACTACTCCTTTTTGAACTGCATCACATAATTTAGATAAAATTTTGTCCTTTCGTGTCAGACTCAATCAAATTAATGTACGTGGTATCCTCAAGTGTATTTCCTATGTTTGCTTGTGGCATTCTAGATAAGCCGTCTGCTATATTTGGAGTTTAGAGTAATAATTTACCATTCCTGTGAATGCTCTTACCTCCGATACGTTTTCTGGTATTGGGGCAGAAAGAACACTAGCAATTCTTTCTGAGTTCTTCTTTAAACCATGTTTATCAATGGTAAATCCTAAGTAAGAAATTTTCTCTTGAAAGAAAGCACATTAACTTTAAACCAGCTGTTCTCAATTTATTTAAAACAATTTTTAAAGTGTTAACATGCTGTTGCATATTCATACCAGTAACGGTTATGTCATCTTGATAAACAACTACGTTAGAAATGCCTTGCAATAAACTTCCCATAGTTTTTTGGAATATTACAGCAGCAGTTGTTATGCCAAATGGCAAGCGTTTGACTTTAAATATTCCAATATGTGTACTCCATGTACAAAGAAGTTGTGATTTATCATCTAACATTAGTTGATTGTACGCGTTGGATAAATCAAGTTTGGTGAACAACTCACCACCTTGGAGAGAAGAAAATATTTCCTCTATTCTAGGCAATGGGTATTTAAAGTCTTCTAAGTGTTTATTTATTGTGACTTTGTAATCACCGCAAATTCTAATTTCCCCGTTTGGTTTTAGAATTGGTACCAGTGGCGTGGCCCAGTCAGAATTGTCGGTTTGTTCTAAAACTCCTATTTTGATTAAATTATTTAACTGATTTTCTACTTTTGATTTCCAAGCAAATGGTATAGGTCGCGGTTTGAAGAACACTGGTTTAGCATTATCATTTAATTTAAGAGAAATTTTTGCCTCTTTATACGTCCCAAGATTATCTTCAAAATTTCTTTAAATTCTCTCTTAAACTCTTCAACTAAAACAGAAAACGGCTTATGCTCTTTTGCAAAATTCACTTGAATCAAATCAAACCTAAATATTCTTAGAAAAGAACGACCAAGTAAAGGGGGACTATTTGAGTTAGAAACAACAACAACAACTTTTTTTGTAACACCACGATAACTAACTGAAGCATCATACTCACCCAACACACAAATTCGTTTACGATTGTAGTCAACCTAAGGAACCTTACAAGGTCTTAAAAGCTTAAAGATTTTTTTTTCTTTATAAAATGAAATAGGAATCAGTGTACATGGAGCTCCAGTGTCACAAGCAGCATCTAGCTTAACTCCATCAATGGTAACTGAAACAAAATATAGATCAGAGGATACATTACTCATTAAACTAAATATTGATTTTTGAAATAAATACTCAGATGATTCTTCACTGTCTGAATTATTTGCTACATAGTTAACTTTGCTTCGGCTTTTACTGCTACAAACTGCAGACAAATGTCCAATCCTACCACAAGTATGGCATTTGCTATCTTTAACCTTGCAGTTTTGACTCTCATGATTACGCCAACCACAATGCCTGCATGGACTTTGTCTTTTCTTTTCCACAACATGGTGCCCCGACTGTTTGTTGGAGTATTTGTTTTTTTTAATGTAATTTACAACATCTGCACTTTTTGTTTTTGAGGAGATCTTAGTTTCAAGAATCATGGCTTTTCTTAGAGCATCTTGAAGAGAAATTTTTTCATCTTCCTCACATAATTTTTCAAAGACGATTTCTGGTAAGCCCATTATGAACTGGTCTAGTACAAACGCGTCTAAATGTTCACCATATTTACAATTAAGTGCCAGTTGCTTCACCCTAGCAAACCATTCAGCCACAGTTTCTGTTTCAGTCTTTTTAGATAAGTGAAATTGTTTCCTTTCCTTAAAGACTATTGTAGGCGGAGTGTAGTGCATATGAAGAGTGTTACATAATTCCTTATATGTTTTATTTACTGGAGAAGTCGGACTGCAGAGACTATGCAGAATACTGTAAGCTGCACCTCCAATAGATTTTAACAAGATCGCTTTTTTTTTTGTTGTCCTCTGTGCAATTAATTTCACAGAAATGGATGTCTAGCCTTTCTTTCCAGACTTGCCATGCCTCAATGCTGTGAGTGAATTCAGGAACATTCGATGTTTGAAAAACAGTCACTGTCTCAGGCATTGTTGTTTTTTTTATTTTTATATTAATAATGATACAAATCACTTTTAACTTTTCTGAATTATTTTTCTTACATAATTTATTTTAAATTTTTTATTTTTTTTTTTTTCGTCGTCAATTTATGTAATGTATTGGGAACAATAATTAGACACGTGTTCTTAGTTGAGAGTTAAGTAAATGAGTGTAGATTTATTCTTTTATTTCTTTGTCAAATAATATAATAGCAACTTAAGAATAACCGTAATTCAATTAAGGTGACCATATAAATTATGGTATTAATAAAAACTAAAATACTCTACAATCAACAAGCACTTTTTAAACCAATGCAGTCAACTTTACTTGATATTTAAAAAAAAAGCAGTTCTCTGTACTTTTATTGACAAAAAAAAACAAAAACAAAGCATATTTAAAAATAAAATATCTTTTTAGTTTGACCCGACCAATCTTTTAAAACGGAGCATAAAACTGGATTCTACGACCCAAAATTAAGTTTATGTGTCCCGGGGGTTTTGATGTGTCAATTTCTCGCACTTACTGTGTAATTGGAAAGCTCATGAACAATACTAACTGTAGTTTTATGTTGTTGAGATTGGCAGATACAATCTGCATGTAATTGTTGTAATTTTTAAAATGCATAACACTATATACTATTTATAATTGATGTTACAATTGAAATATTTTATAATAAACACTTATAAAGTGAAACTTAAAAAAAAAAATAAAAAAATTAATTACTTACACATATAATAAATTTTTGCTAACATCGGTGTCTTGTTAAATGTTTATTATGTATTATTATTATATTATATTATATTATAATGTAATTGTCTACTCTAAAAAATAAATAAAAATAATAAAAACAAAACTTAACCACTTCTATATTTGACTTGTTTTTTTCGTATACGTGTTATAAAATCTCGTACAAAATTTGATATGGGGCACATTAAGTGTTAATGCTTTGAGTTGATTACGTTTATACGTAACGTCGCTGAAAAGTGATGTCTTCCCTATACATGTTAAGGAATACCATACAAAAGTTGATTTTTTTTTCAACGTCAATAAGTTGCCAGGGGAGAGATTCTCTAAGAAAAACGATATCGTTTCGTTCGAAATGATGCGATACCACAATTGTTAACATTATTTAAAATTTGTTCGACGTCGATCGTCACACAGAATTCGTAGCCAGTTTGTATGCAAGTAGTATATTAAAAGTGCTGCCAATAGTTTTTTTGTATTGCCTTGTTAAGTGTGTGGAGCAAAACAAGACTAATATAAAAAAATGGAGGAAATGTAAGTTAATATGCTTGTTGTTTTCCTATACGTGTTATGAAATCCATAATAACACTTTTTCAAAGAAAAATCATTATTTAAAAAGTTGTGTAACAACAAAGCTATTAACCATTTTTTGTCCACTTTTTAGGTCAAAAGTTAAAACGGCATGTCAGGTTTGCGCGATATAAGTCCAATTTTTAAGCAGATCTTATTGTGTACACCTCATTTATCATATAAGCGAGAGCGAGAAAAAATACAATTGTTACTCTAATGTACCTTAAATAAACTAAATAGAATATTAAATATCATTTTGTTAATAAAAAAAATATTGGTTGGTTACTTAATTTTTTTTAAAATTAAAAGTAGGTTATATTCAGTTAAATCTGATTCACTTTAACCCAATTCCATCCACTCTTTAATTTTAATAGCAAATGTTAACAAGAGATAACTTTGGTAACTGAACGACAAATTGGAACGTAGGCTTGCCAGACGTACTGTTTTCAGCAGTACGCGTACTTTTTCCACAAATGTACTTTTTTCTGTATAAAATAAATATGTACTTTTTTAAATATAAAATAAATAACGAAGTACGCAAATGTACTTTTTGTTAGTTAAAAACATTAAACTGGAAAATTTATTTCATTTAATAACAAACCAATTGTTCAGAGTATAAAAATGCAAATGCAGGTTATTTTAAACGCCATGTAAGAATGTCTCATGTCTTCTCAGCGCTGCCAGCTTTAATGATTTGTCTTCATTATGACGATTTTTGAATTAAAATATAATAAAATGAAGATTTTACAAAATGCAGTGTATGGAAAATGACCGTTTTTAAAAATTAGCTATTTTTATCCATTTTTAACATTATTTACTGACAAAATTACTGACAAATGTAATAAAATTATCCCAAATCGAATAATATTCATTTACCCCTTAATTATCAACTAAATACACTACGGGCAAAAGACTTGTCCCGGACGCAGGATATGTCACAATGTGGCGGTGACACTTTTTATATAGAAGGGACATATCGCTTTAACATGGCGCTGTCATTGGAGGTGACGTCTTAGCATATTTCGGGCACCTGGTGCGATTTAGGTGATTTGTCTAAAAATAGATTTTTAAATTATAAAAACAAAATATGAGTTTAAAAAACTTTTTTATGAATTGCCGCCAGCGGGTCTCGATCCTGCAACCTTATGCTTACTACCGCAGCAGCCAATTCTGCTTGTGCGTAGTTGCTGACAAACAAGCAAGTAATCGTTTATGTGTGGATATTTTAATACAAACGAAAAGCAAAACAAATAATACAACAACATAAAAATTTAAAGCAAAAAAACACACTACAAAAACAAAATATAGTTCAAGTGCAGTGCGGCCCCTAAATACAAGACTTAAAAAACGAACAAGTGGAAAAACAGTTCTACAATAGGTTCTGGTTTAACCAGCCCCAGGATATGCCCTTCAATGACATATCCCGGAATATATATATCTCACGTATTATAACTAAAAACTAGTAAACTTTGTAATCGTTTGGGTTTTTATAAAAAATTTGTTTGGATTTTGAAAAGTAAATACAAATAATTTTTAAAAAAATACTAGTTTTAGCTGTAGTATAAATGTGGTATAAAAATTCGATCATAACCGTTTTTAAAAACATTACGAATATAAAATAAGGCTGACAAAGATTGTTAAGTGTATATCGCCTATTTATCGCTCAGGGAAGCAGCTCATTAAATATAATCAACATCATTTAATACATCAATTATTCTAGTTCCATAATATGTCCTACTTTTATCAGTCCAGGGATAAAAATAAGGCTGACAAAGATTGTTAAGTGTATATCGCCTATTTATCGCTCAGGGAACCAGTTCATTAAATATAATTAACATCATTTATTCAAATATAATGAGTTTGGGAATGACGATTTCTCATTCTTAAAATTACAATTTTTCACAAAAATTAACGATTTTTTCACAAATTTTCCTTTTTTTGAGTTTAACTTTGATGAAGGTTAAAATAAAAAGGGATTAGTAGTTGTGTTTTTTTTTTAATTATTGCAACTTTAATTTTTTTATGCGTATTATGAATGCTTAAATAATAGTCATAACTGAATTTTCGTTTATTTGAGTACATTAATTTCCTATATTAGTCTAACAGGAGAACTTAAATAGATCTGGAGCCAGCCACATTTTATGGATCTTAAAATGAAATGTATTTTTGAAATTGTGAGACAATTTACTTTGTATTTTATTCATATAAGTACGTTGTAGACGCTGTCATATACTTTTTATTTTGAGGGGTGTCCAAAAATTAAACTTCAGCCATATTTTTAGTTCTGAATTACACAAACTGTTACTTATATGTTCAGAATTTTTAAAATTTAAATGTGTACTTTTTTTCTTAATTGTACTGCTTTTTCTCCCCAGTGTACTTTTTTGTCGATTTTTTATCTGGCAACCCTATTGGAACGTGATAATCGGTACTTGTGGAATGCAGGGCTGTTAGATATGGCTATTTCTCGCCAAACATGGCGATTTTGAAACATGTTTGGCGTCAAGATTTTCCATATGGCGGTATGTCGATTTTTCGGCGATTTATGATGTAACTGGCGAATTTCTTGGCTATTTTCACCATTTATATTATTTCAATGATTTTTTTAAATAGTTTGTCTTTTTTTGTTATCATTACTAATTAAAAAAAAAATTAGTCTGGTAACATTATTTGCATGATTTTTGTTTTGTTATTATTTTAAGTGAATTTCATATTTAGTGTCAAAACGACATCAAAAGTCATGTCATGTCGTATGACATATGAACTTCCGTTCATAAATAGGAATAGTTATTTTAATAACGAAATTCCAACAAATTTACTTGATTTTTGGCCGAAAGAGTTTGATTATCATAATGCAGCAGGTACGTACCATTTTAAAGAATTATCTTTGGCCGTTCTTAATATGTTGGTTGTTCCAACCAGTAATGCCTGCGTTAAAAGGGTATTTTCCATAATGAATTATACCAAAACACGAATAAGAAATAAAATTCAATATGAGCTTTTAGACGCTCTATTGAGAATAATAAATCACATGAACGTTAACAAATTGTGCTGCATTTTTTTACACCGACTAATGAAATGATAAAAAAATTCAATTCAAATAATATGTATAAAAGTCAAGACACAAGTAATGAAATCGATAAGGCTGAAGTTTACGATCTTATTTACTTATTTACTTATGTAATAATTTTACTTTTTTTTAACAGATAATATGACCTCCATTTTTATGTAATTTAAAAATATATAACACTAACTCTCTTTTTACAAAGTTTTTAAATTCTTTTAACAGTAAAAAATACAAAATGTGTATGTATATATATGTAAATGTGTATATATTTTGATAAATTAGAATAAGTATGCAATGCAAAGTTCCCAATATTTATTAATTAAATAAAAAAAATTAACAACAACTAAACTATATTTACTTTTGGCGATTTCTTAGTTTCTTTTTATCAGTTTTTTGGCGATTTTTGACTTCAATATAATAGTAGCTTTTTTTTGTGTAAACAAAATTTTATTTTTTTAAATAAAAAAATTAACAAAAACTGAACAAATTTGACTTTTGGCGATTTTTGACATCCGGTTTGGCGATGGAGCTCAAAAAAATCTGACAACCCTGGTGGGATGTAATAAGTACTAGAGTACAGGTAAGGAAAGACGTATGTAGTACAAGTAGCAAAGTTTCTTAAAAATTATTTAAGAAACTTTTCTTTTAAGTCAGAAAGTTGTAATATATTTTCTTTTTAAATGGTGGGTCTATCCTTTTTTAGCCCCTCGCCCAAGGAAAAAAATTTTATGGGTCAGTTTTTTTGAGAAGTACTTTATTTTTTATTGTTGGATATAAATTGAACATAAACACAGAAATTTTTTTTTGCCATTTGCCAACTGAAATTCGGTTACTACCCAGCAAGAACAGTGACGGTCATATTACCGGTCAAATGACCGACACTGCTGATGGAAATATCCATCAATGCGTAGAACAAAGTTTCTATCATTTTCTTAAGGGCAATGTGAAAAAAATGATGGAAACATTGTGTACGTGTGATGTTGCATCTTCCTCTAATTTATAAATTCATAAGTTAGAGGGAGATGCAAGATTTGCATGTGTTAGTTTCGGTCATCCATTTCTTGTAGGGTACTACTCGAATTGGGTTAGAGCGGTTGGAACAGCTGAATATTGTTTTTCACAACAAAGTTCTGTTAATTCAACTAATTTTTAGTTAAAACACCCAAAATATGAGAAATCTAATTGAAATATGAATTATTTTGATGTATTTATTAGCTGTTACCACCAAGATTCACTTTTCAATTCGGTTGGCTCTATTTTATTCCGTGTGTACAAATTCCACGGAAAATGTTCAAGTGTATTTAAAAGACCCCGTCAAAATTTAATTTTTTGGATTTGTACGTTTAAATCTTAAATTTCCTTCAAAATTTAGACAAATTAAATCTGTGTTCATACTAAATAAATAAATCTAGGAAAAAATTGCAAATCCACAGAATAGATCTAGAAATATTAAAAAAAAACTGGTAGAAATTTTGAACCAAATTTGTTTGACTGAAATTTTTTGGTTTCTACTAAAAAAATTGTATTACAAGTCCATGGAAAATAAGAAGTTTTTACATAGCAGTGCATAAAACGACAATTAATTAAATAAATTCGTTAAATTAAACTTTTGGATTATAAACGCATACACGATTTTGGCACATAATCATAATAAAGGGTTTCAAAGTATTATGTCCTGCCTAACACGAATCTGAAGCAAAAAAGCACTTTCGAATCGAAATTATGAACTATGTAGGCTTATTCCAAACATTTTGACAAATTTTTCATATATAAGTGAATATTAATTGATTTATAAACTTTACTACATAACTATGATAAAAATATAGATCAAGGTTACTAAATCTTTAATTTAAGTGTAATATGAATAAAGTTTAAATGTGCCCAGATGTTTTACCAAATCTAAGTACTAAAATGACCATTCCCCAAAATGCAATTTTCGTATTATTGAGAAATAAAATATATTTCGTAGGGTTTAAGTTTAAATGTAGAAAAGCCAGCAACTTGGCAAGAGTTTTTACTTTTTTGACTTTTGTTGTAGATCATTGCAATTTTATGTTGAGGCTCTATTTTGAATTATATATTCAAATGTTGATCATTAATTTATTCTTTAATTTTTATTTAAGTTTTCATTGATTTAATTTTTATATCTTTGTATGAAATAAGTGTATGGTACAAAACTACTAATTGCCCTTATTTTAGAGTAAATTACATGTTTTTTCCCAATATAATAAATATGGCATAAATTCTTATAAAAGAAATATTATTTATGGCGAATGAAATGATTTTCAGAAATATTTAGTACGAAACAGCAGCAAAGAACAGCATAAGGTTATCAATGTTTGTAGTCAGTAGCCCAAAATCGTGTTTGACCAAATTCTTTTCCGAATCAAAGACTTTGATACAAAATGGCATCAATTTGTAGTTGCATATTTTACTATAAGCGCGTAGTTTTGCTTATTTTGCTATAAATGCATATTTTAAGCTCATTTTTTGGCATTTTTGTTGCATATTTTCAATTTAATTGCATGTTTTAAAACTCAAAATTCAGTTTTCATTAAGAATAAACAAAAGAAAACATTTGTATCTATTAACATAGCATATAGTTTGTTGTCAATTGTAACACAACTATATTGGATTTTATTCAAGAAATCTCAAATAATAAATAGATTTTTAAAAATCCGAAAATTGTTCATGCACATTTTTTCATTTTTAGTGCATGTTAATGGACTTTTAGTGCATATTATTTTGTTTTTTGGGCATATTTCGATTAAAATGCGTATTGTAAGCGCATATTTTGAATTCTTTACCGCATATTTTAAGTACATACCTATTTTCCTTTCTTAGGTGCATGAAATTCTTTGCCCTAGTTATCACCATATTTCTTTATTATATATGGAATACTTTTAGGTATATAGCAATTCCATTTAATACCACCGTGAAATTAATCGATGTTTGATAAAATTTTGTGAGTGTATACGGTAGTGAACGCAAGTATTAAAAAAAATTTTTTTTTTTTGGAAAACTATGGCAACCCTTTGGCTTCAAGTTGTGGGGTAGGTACTTCACTTAAAAGGTCATAACTTTTGATGTGTAAAAAATATCGACAAATTTATTTTTGCATAAGAACGGCTAGGTTTTCGGGTATAAAGAAATAAATAAAAATAAATTTTACACATTTTTTAAAAATAAATTTTTTTTTTTAAAAAAACTTTAAAATCAATTTTTGGAAAAAATCCATTTTTTAAAATTTTTATACGTAAAATTTAAAACGGTGATATTAAATGGAATTGCTCTATAAACTAGTATGTTAAAATTTGTTACATTCAGTAGAAACTCGATTGTGAATTTTATGTATGAGTTTTATTTAACGCTTTCTTTGTTTCATTTAAAGTTTAAAACGCTTTCGGATTGAAATTTTTGGGTACAACTTTAGATTTCATCTAAATGCCCCAAGAAGAGTCAAATGTATGACCGACCCCCAATATTTTTTCAACCCCAACATTTTCCCAAAATATACCTACTAATATTTAACGCCTTAGGTGATCCTAAATTTTGTTATGAAAACGAAAAGTTCGACTGTGAGCTCTTTGATTTGAAATGTAATTGAAACTTTTATTGTGGGAAAAAAAACAATTTTTTTAAGTATAATTAGATAATGTATATAGTTTGAAAATGTCAATCAAATTTATTTATTTTTATCATGCGATGGATATTTCTTCCGATTTTCGGCAATAACCTTAAGCTAAAATATTTTTTACTTCTCGTTACGGCAGAACACGTTGCTATAATCCTCTATTAATTTTACGCCTCTTTCTGCAGCGTCGTTGACAACATCTAATTTATGCAATAGTTCCAGGTTTCTGTGTCGGAAACGATGAAACCTGTTGACAATCCGAAGTGTGCGAAAAATTTAGAAGTCTCAGGTGTTACGTAATGGCTCACATCTTTATTCACGTGTTCATGATTCACTTGTTTCGATGCCAAGGTAATTCTTTTCACGACCACGAAGCCAATGGATGAGAACGATCTTGGTTGCCACTGCCGACGCTATTCTTCAAGTAATCTTCGGCTTCTCCTTCCTCGATAGCATCCAAGTCGACTTTTTTCTCGCATTATTCGTCGGACGATTCGTCCATCTCATCGTCTGATAACTCTTCCTCGTATTCCTCTTTCTCTTCATCAAATATACGAATTGCATTGGCCATTTTCCATTCAATTCTTTTTTGCGGAAACCGAGATATTTTCGGAACAAAAACTTTGTTGTGCCTTTCACAATCCGTAGAACATAACTGATGGGTACTTGTGCGCCAATGAGATAAGAAAAAACTTATTTTTAAAAATGTGTTTTTTATTTCATTATGTTTTTTGTGGAGTTTAAAATTATGAAAAAAATAAATTTATATTTTTAGTTTTTAATGCAGAAAAAAATAAAAACGTAAATACTTCATAGAAAATAATTATATGTCCATTAGAAAAAAAATCTTATTTATTTATTTATTTACAAAATATTTTACAAAATAAATTCATAAAATATAGGAAAATGGGCGCCGGTAACAAGACCATATGCGCTCCTATTACAGAAAATACAGTGAATTATTATATTTACATCTTTACATTTCAATATTTAAAATATGATTCGAAAATTAATCCATTAGGTATAATGACTAAAATTAAAATACAATTAATTACAAAAATGAGAAAAAAAAAACTAATAAAGAATATTTTTTCCGAAAATGAATATTTTTTTTTTAATTTATAAAATAAAATAAACTTATAAAAAATTGACCTAAACATCCTGAATGTTGTGTTGTTGTAGACTTTTTTTGATCTTTGTGATGTTATTGGTAGTCACACAGTCTAGTATCTCATCAAGCGATTATTCTATCCCCGATACCGGGCAAATTTTTAACAAATGGGGAATGTCAAGTATAACATTACAATTGGAACATCTTGGCGGGTCAGTTTTCTCATAGTAGTGTTTCGAGTTAAATACACATTTACCCACCCTTAGGCGGGCTAACATAACACATTCAGACCTGGTCAAATTGCTGTTGTATCTAGGTCTGGTTGAAGACATGTTCTGCAGATCTTGGGTTGCCCTAAACGGATTTGTTATGGCCTTTGAAAAACATGGAGTTTCTGTTATCTGGGGTAAACTTAGTGCCTTTTTAGCACCATAATCAGCTCTTTCGTTGCCCTGAATTCCAATGTGTGATGGAATAAACAGTATTAAAATTTGGTGAATTTAATTTTCCAACTGTAATATATCATCATAAACACCGTTGTGATTTTTAATTATAGCCTGGGTTGCACTTAGGCTATCGGTACAAATTAACGTTTTTCCGCCATGCTGGGTGGCAAGAGCAATGGCTGTTCTTATAGCTGCAATCTCCCTGTATGATCTGTTAATCGAGACTCTTTAATAGTTTCAAATTGTATGGTTGATAGTTGTCTAAGTATGGCGTAAGATGTTATACTATTATTAAAGGATCCATCTGTATAGTAAATCATATTCGGTGAAAAAGATGACTTTTTCTGAGAGAACATTCTCTTGAAGCACATTGGATCAGTATTGTTTTTGATGAAACGACTCAAACTATCATCTGCCTGAACAATAGCATTAGAAAACCTGGGTGTTATTGGCTTTTGTGGTAGCGAAATGTTTGAGTTTCGTAAAATAGAGATAACGTTATCAGTAGCAGATGGTGGACAATATATTGCAGAATTAAGGTTTTTCCAAAAAGATTTATGTAAGCCATCAGAAGATATGGTAATCGCCCTGGATGCTACGTTGACAGCAGTTTTTTCCAAAAGAGTACGAAAATCCGTGAAGTTTGCCTCATTTCTTAATTTATCAAGCGGCGTTGTACGAAGCAGACCAGAGGCCGTTCTGAAGCAGTTGTTGGTGGAGGAATTTATTTTATCTACATTTTTTTTTTGAAGTCCATCCGTAAATTGTTATACCATGCAAAATTGTTCCGATCGTTAAGGAACGACATATGTTGAGTGCTGTTTCTATATGTGGACCTTTATTCCTTGAACAAATGAGCTTTAGCAGGTTGTTAATTTTACTCAGTTTGTAAGTTAACTGTTTGACATGACTGTTCTAAAGAAGATTTCTAGTAAAACGCAAACCTAAAATTCGTATTTCATCCGAAAGTTGAATATTAACTTCTCCAATAGAAATTGTCCTGCATGTACAGTCCCTTTTCCTGCAAACGTGTAGAATTTCAGATTTATGGACTGGTATAACAGCACCTCTGCTCTTAGCCCACAGATGTATTTTCATATCAAGATTGCATAAATTTACACGAACTACTTCCGGGTTACCTGAAGCCACTGCAAAAACATTGTCGACGTAAATGCCAATGTAATCGATTCCCGGCAGGTTTTCTACAGCTTTGGCCAACGAGTTTGCATACACAGAGTATAATACTACGGATAGTGGGGAACCCTGAGGCACTCCATTATCCAGTGAGTGTGTCATTGAGAAATATCCATCTACTTTAACGGTTAACGTGCGGTTTCTGAGGAAAGAATCCAATAATTTAAGGATACTTTTTCGGGATACCCCATTTATGAAGCTCCATTATGATGAATGTGGACACTACTCGGTCGAAAGCTTTCTCAATGTCCTCTGAAAGAACCAAATTATGCTTACCATTTTCAGGTTTTGTCGCAGAATTTCCTCAAGTTGGTGACAAATGCTGTGAACTCCATGTCTAGGTATAAAGGCATGTTGTAAGTTTGACAAATTCTGTCTTGTAAACTTCCAAAAGCGTCTGGCTAAAATTTTTTCAAGTATCTTTGATAAAACTGGCAACAAAGAAATCGGCCTATATCCTTCAAGACTGTTGGGGTTTTTTTCCGGGTTTTGGTATCGGCGAAAGTACAGCAGTCTTCCAATCATGCGGGAATATTCCAGTGGATAGTATGTTGTTGTAAAGTTCACAAAGGCGTAGTTTCATAATATCTGGAGCATTTTTTATCATGGCATAAGTAATTTTATCACGTGCTGGAGTTGATCTTTTTAAAGATTTCATTATTTCATTAAGTTCAGGTATTCTAATTTTTTGGTTCATTGCTACAAACTGTTGATCAGTCGGTAGTAGACAGTCAATATTCAAATTATTTTTGGTAGCTATGACTTCAGGATCGAATGCTGCATCCGAGCTAAGGGAGGACCAAAAACGTGCAAACCCGCCAGCAATGTCTAAGGGGTGTGTTAAGCTGGAAAACTATGAATACGATTTGCCCTTAAGTTGTTGACTTTACCCCAAGAACTCGAACATCCATTTCGGGATTTAGGGAGTTTAGGAAGTTTTCCCATGTTTTCCTTTTGGCGATTTTACATTCCCTCTTAATTTTTGCACACAATCTTTTATAATCAATTATATTATCATTATTACGAATCCTTTTAAAGGTTTTCCATGCCTCTTGCCTCAAAGAAATTAATTTAGAAATATCCGAATTAAACCATACGGAGTTATTTTTATCCTTAGGTTTCCGGCTGAGCGGGATGGATTCATTCGCTGCTTTTCTAAAAATGCGTTTTAATTGAGCTGCCTCTGCGTTGATGTTAGACGACCTTTCAAATTGACTTTCGACTAGAGCTGCTCTCTTTTCAAAAAGAGGCCAGTCAGCTTTCCTGTCCATAAAACGTGATGAAAATTTTCTATTAACAATTTCGATATTATTCGTAATCTAAATAGGAAAGTGATCAGCAACCTCTGGAATTGGCAAGCAAGTCCAGGTCAAGTTTGGAGCAAAATCAATGGATGACATAGATACATCTACAGCAGTTAAAGTGTTTCTTGTGTTAAATTATTGTCATTTGCAAATTCTTCAAAAACTCTACCATTTGGGGAGTTTGAGGACGAACCCCATAGTATATTCTGGGAGTTCAAGTCACCCAGCACTATATGATGGTCATTTTCGTTAATAGATATATTGTTTACAATTGATGCAGATAGTGTTAACGCTGTCCCCAAAATCCCAATAATTTTATTATTTGTACATCTGGCATCACCAAAATTAATTTATTTATATTGCCATAAAAATATTTTCAGATTGTTAATTTTGTAAAAAACTTAACGAAAGATAAACATTTAAGGTTTACCTCAGAGCATGCGCCCTTTTGGCAGCCATTTTCTAATCTGAACTACAAGTTGGCTGTGCGCAGTGCTCGGGAGCAAAATTTATTTTTATATAAATATTTTATTTATTTTTCCTGGTGGTTTCCATACCAAAAAGTATGTAAATAATTTATTTATTTATTTTAATTATAAATTTATTCCTATCAATTTTAATTTAATGTAGGAATTTTAATAGAAGCACATATAAAACTTACAAACCCATATAACACATACAAACACATAGAAATAAATAGAAATACACATTGTAAATTATATGTGTTTTATTCAAAATCCCCGTGGGAGTCATTAGGACAAACGGCTGACGTGCCTTGGTAACATTTTAAAATTCTTTTTGCTACTCCTGTGAGCCTTGTTTGCGGTTTACATCAACCTGTTCCTGCGTCATCTATTGCACCAACAAATTGCCAATCTCGCAGTAAGTACAAAATGTCGTTACATAATATAGAGGGTCAACAACAAAATCAACTTGATCACAATTGCTCACTTTGTCCCAATCCCCCTGTAGATAAAATGACAGTCTGCGTGGATTGCCACAAAAAGTTTCACAAAAGTTGTGCTAATGTCACAGATGACATAACCTTCAAATGCACTCAGTGCTCAACCATAAGACCAACTTCCCCCACTTCAAGTGTAACAAGTCGTTGCTCAATTATTTCGCAAACACGAAAAATTCAACTGCAACTTAAAAGGCTAGAAGAAGAACGTGAACTGAACAAAAAATACCTTGATCGAAAGTACAGTACTTTTCGTTTACAGTCACATCGCTTATAATCCATTTAGCGATATAGTCCATTTTTACACTTTTACTGTCATCTAAAATCAAATTGCATACAAAATATTTAGGATATAGTCCATTCACGATATAATCACATTTGGCTTATATGCCACTAAACTCTGGCTACTAAAAGTAAATTTATATGCAAATAATTTAAGTTATAGTTACAATACAGAAAATTTCTAATATAATTGTGAAATCTTGAATTTTTTTCGGTTTAAAATTATTTAAAAATTTAATAGGCTAAAACGAAAATTGGAACAAGGAAACTGAGCTGAATCGTTTCAAACATCGTTTTTATATTCCAAATTTTCCACCTGTTATAATAATAAATAAATTGCATATAGTCACATTTTATGATGACTATATCACAATTTATTTATAGGCAACAAAATGGCATATAAAAAAACTAGCGATATAGTCACATTAGCGATATAGTCCACAACTTGTGTGCAACTAAGAGATGTGACTATAAGCGAAAAGTACTGTATCAGCTTCTTGAAGAAGCCGAGGCTCTCACTGACAGTTCGTCCACAAAGGCTCAGTCCGTTCATAATTGGTTAGCTACATCGGAACCTAACCCTAATTTACTAAAACAGTCATTGACCAATAGTCATAACGACACCCTAAACCGGCAATCAACTTATTTGCCTTATGCATCAACAACGTTGCAAAATCGGGTAAAGTTTTTCCCACAAACGGTTACCACTGCTGCCATAAGCTCGTCGTTGACAACAACTACAGTACCAAAATGTACTACGACCATCGCCACTAGTGGTGGGTATCAACCACGAAGGCAGCCTACACAGCCGAACGTATTAACTCATCCTCATGGTGCTATACTTACATCATTACCAGCAAATAATGAGATGCCTTTCGAAACAAACCAAAATAATTTTCAACAACAAAATTTATTTAATTCTGTCCCACAACAATTTTTTTCATGGCATCCAATGTCATCTACAACAAACGTTACAGATAATGTACAATCAAATGCGGCTACTTGCCCACCATCTTATGTTGCCCCACAGCAAAGACTGCAACAAAATCACATGTATGCCCGACAATCACTTCCAAAAGAATTGCCGACATTTTCTGGCCTACCAGAAGAATGGCCAATTTTTGCGTCCACTTACGAATGGTCCACGGATGCTTGCGCCTTAACCGACACGGAAAACCTCATCTGCCTCCAAAAGGCTTTAAAAGGAGAAGCCTTGCATAGCGTCCAGCATATGCTAATACACCCTTCAAATGTTGCTGGTATTATACAGCTGCTTCGTATGTTGTATGGGCAACCTGAAAAGATAATAGGTTCAATAAAAAATAAAATTAAATTATGTCCAAAAGTGGATGAAACTAATTTAAAAACACTTACCTCTTTTGCTATTGATGTTAGAAACCTTATTTCCACAATAAACGCCAGCAATTTATTAGATGAAATAAATAATTCATCTCTTCTGCTAGAATTGATACAAAAACTTCCTCTTTCATATCAAATGCAATGGGCAACTCAAAAACTACAGCTGATACAACAAAACAAAAAACCAAATTTGTACGAATTTGACAAATGGTTTTTTAATATTGGTATAATAGCTAGCAGTATAACAGTTGATCAATCAACGAACAAGAATAGTAAAGGAAAGATAATTGCAAATACAATGCAAGCAACAACAAACAAAAAGCTTTTTTTGTTCACTCCCATAGTGAGAACAAATGTATTGTGTGTGGTAACAACAACAATAAATGTAAAACAGTAGCTAGCTGCCCATCATACCAATCGATGGATCGTAGTGAGAAGTAGGGGGTAGTAAGAAAAAACAATTTATGTAAAAATTGTTTGTCAAAGCATAGAGGTGATTGTAAGAGAAAAAATAAATGCGGTGAGGAGGGGTGTGAATTTTTTCACCACTCATCATTACATCGTTATTCTGTGCCGGTAATTAAGCAAAATGAAACGTCAAATAACAATATAAAAAATAAAATTGAAATCGAAGCTGTAAACAACAGCCACATTGCTGGAATTAAAGATTTTGTATTGTTTAAAATAATACCTATTAAATTATACGGTAAAAATAAAGTTATAAAGACATTTGCGTTTATAGACGAAGGATCCAGCATTAGTCTTATGAATAAAAGTTTGGCAAAAGAGTTGTAACTCAGCGGTGTGCCAAACCCCTTATGTTTGCGGTGGACGGGATGTATGGAAAGACGAGAAAATAGTTCTCAAAAACTTAAAATTTCCATTTCAGGCACTGATAAAAAACAATTCGATTTAAATGTTCATACAGTAAATTCACTGGATCTCCCGGAACAATCGTTGGACTATGATATGTTTTCAAAGCAATATCGCCACTTGCGAAAACTGCCTGTGGAGAGTTACACTGATGCTGTGCCACAAATTTTGATTGGACTAAACCATGTTAATCTAGGTGTTTCACGAAAAATTCGTGAAGGTTCTCCATATGAACCGATAGCAGTCTACACAAAACTTGGTTGGCTTATTTATGGCGCTTCTGAGGAGAATAAAAACAAAGGTATGAGTTATAATTTTCATGTATGCGAGTGCTCTGCCACCACAGGCGATGAAACGTTAGAACGTTTAGTCAGTAGCTTTTATTCCCTTGAAAGTGTAGGAATAGGTATAAAAGACCCCCTAGTTGCTAAAAATGACAAAAGGGCATTAGATCTTTTAAATAAATTTACAAAACAGAAAGAAGATGGACATTATGAGGTTCCACTTCTATGGAAGTATGATGTCATAGGGTTGCCAGATAGTTATGAAATGGCATTAAAACGGCTAAATTGCCTGGAAAATAAATTGTTAAAAAATTATGATCTTTTTAAAATTTTTAAAGAAACAATTACCAAATATCTATCCAAAAACTACATACGAAAATTAGATTCTTCAAAAATCGGTCGTGCAGATAGAAAAATTTGGTACCTACCAATTTTTGCAGTTTTTAATAAAAATAAACCCGGTAAATCGCGTGTCGTCTGGGATTCAGCTGCAAAATCAAATGGTGTGTCCCTCAATTCATATTTATTAAAGGGACCTGATCTTTTGGCCAATTTGCCTTCTGTTCTTTTTAAATTTCTTCAAAAATCGGTGGCTGTCTGTGGAGACATTGAAGAGATGTTTCACCACATACATATAAGACCTGAAGACCGTGATGTACAACGATTTCTTTGGCGCGATTGTTTACAAAACAAAACCCCTGATGTCTATGTGATGGATGTCATGATTTTCGGCGCCACATGCGCTCCTAGTATTTCACAATATGTGAAAAATTTAAACGCTAGTAAATATGAAAACGAGTTTCCGAAAGCCGCTCAATCTATAAAAGAAAATCATTATGTTGATGATCTTCTTGATTCTGTTGATACACCACAAGAGGCTGTAAAACTTATTTCAGATGTAGAGAACATTCATCGAAAGGCTGGTTTCAATATTCGGAACTGGATTTCTAATAACAAATCGGTTATTAAATCCGATTCATTAACGGAATCTCTAGGTGCCAAATGCCTTAACTTGACGGAAGAAAAACAAATTGAAAAAATCTTAGGAGTTTTTTGGGAGTTACGTGGCTTATTGAAAGTGAAATATTTTCTTGTGGTAAGATACCTACAAAAAGAGAGGTGTTAAGATTTGTCATGTCAATTTATGATCCTCTTGGTATTATTGGGCACATTATCATGTATATTAAGCTATTTATGCAAGAAGTGTGGCGGTCAAAAATTGATTGGGATGAACAGATTCCTCCTGAATTGGTGCCTAAATGGACCCAATGGGTTAAGATTTTGCCCGATATACAAAAAATAAAAATCCCTCGTTGTTATTTGAATTTTTTTAAGAATTATGATAACGTTGATGTCCAATTGCATACATTTGTAGACGCAAGTAAAGATGGTTATGCAGCAGTTTGTTACTTCAGGCTGCGGAAAGATGACGTCATAAATTGCTCACTAGTGGGCGCAAAAACACGAGTGGCACCTTTAAAGTTAACATCTGTTCCCCGATTAGAACTGATGGCTGCTTTAATAGGTGCTAGATTGGCAAAGTTTATAATTAACAATTAATTAACATTAAAAATTAAAAATTAACAAAAGTTATTTTTGGTGCGACTCAAAAACCGTCTTGAGATGGCTTAATTCTGACCACCGTAAATATACTCAGTTTGTAGCTTTTCGAACTATGTACTGAAATTTTAGAATTGTCTTCAATTAGAGATTGGAACTGGATTCCCAGCAAACAAAATGTAGCTGATGATGCTACCAAGTGGTCGAAGATTCCCAAAATCTCAAATTCGAGCAGGTGGCTCCAAGGTCCGGAATTTTTATTTCTTACAGAAAACGAATGGCCTCAAAAAAAAAACTCTACCTGAGTCAACGGAAGAAGAGCGAGTGCGCCATTTATTCCAAATTTCAAAATTAGATAATATTTTTGATGTTTCGAGATTTTCAAAATGGACTCGTCTTTTACGAACAGCAGCATATGTTTCACGATTTTTAAATATATGCCGCAAAATTAGTAAACAAAAGGGCGAGTTAACTCAAGAGGAGTTACAAAATGCTGAAAAAATCTTGTATATGCAGACCCAATCTGAGAGTTACCGCAACAAAATTCTCTTATTAAACTCGAACAATATTATTCCAAAAGGCAGCGATATTTATGATAAAAATCCATATTTAGATGATGGAGTTTTAAAGGTTAAAGGTAGAATCGATAACGCTGATATTCCACTGTCTCAAAAACGCCCAATTATATTACCTAGGAAAAGTTACGTCACTAAATTGACTTTAATGACTTATCATAAAAAATTCTACCATATGAATCACGAGACTGTTATTAACGAAATTAGACAAAAATATTATATTTCAAAACTTCGCGCAACTTTAAGTTCAATAGTTCGCCGCTGCCAAATGTGCAAAATTAAAAAAGCTGTGGCTCAAAATCCACAAATGGCAAAATTTAAGTACACCGGTGTGGATTTTTTTGGCCCAATTTTGGTAACCGTAAATCGTCACAAGGAGAAACGCTACGGATGTTTATTTACTTGCTTGACAGTCCGGGCAGTCCATATAGAAATTGCCCATTCTTTAACAACGAGTTCCTGTATTTTAGCTATACGCAATTTTATGGACTTCCACATGAGTTCTACAGCGACAACGGAACAAATTTCGTCGGCGCTGAGAGAGAGCTACGAGAGGCTTTGGCAGACGTCGATAAAGATGAGCTTCTAAAAACGTTCACAACAACAACAACAAAATGGAATTTTAATCCACCGGCTTCGCCCCACATGGGTGGTGCATGGGAGCGACTTGTTCGCTCCATTAAAACAATTTTATATAAAATTATGCCATCGAGGGCACCCAGTGACGAACTGCTACAGAGCATGATGATTGAGGTAGAAAATGTTATAAATTCAAGGCCACTTGCCTACGTCCCTATTGACGGCGAAACGAATGAAGCACTCACTCCAAATCATTCTCTGCTGGGAAGCTCCACTGGGCTAAAACCTCTGTCTACTTGTAACGATAGTGGCATATTACTAAAACGAAGTTGGCTTACGTCCCAACAATACACAAATATTTTTTGGAAGAAGTGGTCCAACATTAACATGTAGGTCGAAGTGGCATGATTCCCCAAAACCTTTAAGTCAGGGGGACCTAGTGATCATAGTTGAAACTTCTCTTCCTCGTAACGTCTGGCTACGCGGAAAAGTCTTGGAGACGAGATTGGCAAGCGACGGTCAGGTACGAAGTGCAAAAGTGCTGACTCAACATGGAGTTCTAGAAAGGCCTGTGGTCAAGCTGGCGATTTTGGATGTTGCTCCACAGCAAGAGTCTGGCGGCGAAGAATCTTCTTGCCATACTGCGGGGGGAATGTTAACGCTGTCTTCAAAATCCCAATAATTTTATTATTTGTACATCTGGCATCACCAAAATTAATTTCTTTATATTGCCATAAAAATATTTTAAGATTGTTAATTTTGTAAAAAACTTAACGAAAGATAAACATTTAAGGTTTACCTCAGAGCATGCGCCCTTTTGGCAGCCATTTTCTGTGCGCAGTGCTCGGGAGCAAATTTATTTTTATATAAATATTTTATTTATTTTTCCTGGTGATTTCCATACCAAAAAGTATGTAAATAATTTATGTATTTATTTTAATTATAAATTTATTCCTATCAATTTTAATTTAATGTAGGAATTTTAATAGAAGCACATATAAAACTTACAAACCCATATAACACATACAAACACATAGAAACACATAGAAATAAATAGAAATACACATTGTAAATTATATGTGTTTTATTCAAAATCCCCGTGGGAGTCACTAGGACAAACGGCTGGCGTGCCTTGGTAACAGATAGGTTAACATTATTTTCTTTATAAATATTCGTAATATGAAGTTCATCATTGCCTCTAATCATTATTGTTTGGAATAGTAAGTTACCTGTAGATGTTACATGCATTGTCACTTTCAAATTTGTTTTAACTAGAACTGCTATACCGGATTTTGCATAGTCATAATCAATGTTGTTGTGGTGAAATAAATACTTGGTAGCCCGGTAAATGTAACAATTGTAGAGTTTTCTCTATGATATGCGTCTCCTGAAGTGCTACGATGTTTGGTTTATGCCTTGCTACCAAAAGCTCAAGAGCATATTTGTTGTTTATGAAGCCTTGCATATTCCACTGCAGAATAGTAATGTTAATGTTCGAGGTCATTAAAGTTTTTTATTTTTTTTTTTTTTGCCCTTTGAGGGCTGTTGTTGTGTGTTTCTTAATGTGTTTGGGGTAATCAACACATTAAGTTGCGGAAAATTTTTGTACATTTGTGTACACGGTGATCATTATTATCATCGTTTTTTTCATCAGAAATTCTTGGTGGCGTGGTAAATCCTAGACCATCATTTATATCATGAATGATCATTTCTTCAGTGATGTCTTTATTTGTATTTGATGGAAAGTAATCATTTAAAGATGTGTCAGAATTGCTATCTTTGCCAACACTGAAAATACTGTCATCTTCTAAAATATTATCATTATTTTTTTCTTCGTTTGTTGTTGTAGTAGTATTTTGTTTAGTTTGAATTTCATTAAGAGAGATTATTTGAGAAATAGAATTTTGTATTGATTATAGAGATTCTTGACCCGGAATAAAAATAGGAGTTTCATTTAATACTTCAGTGGTGTCTAATTGCATTTGTGTTGGTTGAGGTGTAAAGTTGATGTTGCTGTGTTCGTTTGATTGAGAAATGATAGTTGTTGTTGTAAGAAAGTTGTTTGATGCTTGTTTTGCTTTATCAGCATGCTTATTTTGTTTTTCTGTTTGATTGTGTTTGCTGTGTATAGGAGTTTTTGTTGTTGTAGGATTTTGTTTAGTTGTTGTAGCGTTGTTGTTTGCTATTTCTGCGTATGTAGGATTTTTTGTGCCTTTTCTTTGAACTGGTTGAATCATATTTAAAGTGGGGTTATCATTAAAAACGTTCCACGCTTCATGTGGTGTACATTTTCTGGATATTCTGATGTAGTTCACCGACTTATGTTTCCAGAATGTAGGGCATTCAGGATCATATGAAGGATGGGTTTCCACTTGGCAGTTGACACAATATTTACGTGTGCATGTTTCATGTTTTTCTGCGTAACCACATTCTCGACATTGCTCAACACTTTTGCACCACTTTTTGGTGTAACCCAGTCTCTGACAGTTTAAACACTTCATAGGGTTGGGGATATATTCGTCAACCTTGACCCTCTCCCAGCCAAGTTTTAGAAATTCAGGACGGTTGAAAATGTCAAAAGTGATTATTGCTGCACCTGTAGCCATAATTTCACCGTTTTCCTTTTTGTTAATTTTACGAACCTCTATAACTTTTTGATCTTTTAATGATTCCAATAATTCTTCTTCGGGTATTTCCATTATTTTTCTTGAAAAAATACGGCCTTGAGTGGTGTTAAGCGTTTTATGTAAAGATATTTTTACAGGAATACAGTCGATGTAGTTGGCTTTAAGAAACTTTTCAGCAGTTCTGACACCAGGAACTTTGATTAATAGATCACCACTTTTCATCTCTTTGACTTCTAGTCGGTCACGCGAAATATGGTTAAGTCCTCTTTCCACTTGAAAAACATTATGAGAAGCTAGCGGCAACACTTGTATATTTTCCTTTAAAGATAAAGCCGATGCAACTTAATAACGTGGCTGGTTGTCTTGGTTCGCTGTTATTTCTGGTAGAGGAACGAAATCTTCAGCTCGTGGTCTTTTATTTTTGTTGGTTCTACATTTTCCGGACGAGACATCGAGTTCCCGAAACCGGTTATAGTCCGGGGGATGAACCCCGTTCATGTCACGCACACAATAAAAGAATTCCTATGAATAGCAAATGTGCAATAGCAAATATCAAATTAAGAAAAAAAAAATTTACTTAAAAAAAATTCTCTTTATTTGAAAAACAAAAAATACTTTGATCGATAACAGAAAGCAAATCTACCGACAAAAAAAAAAACGTCTTTACACGGCAATTGCCTTCGGAGAATGAAAATCTTATTTATTTGTTTTGTAATTAATAAGTAATTAATAAGACATTGTGTTGCCGTTGTGTATTAAAACTTATTGTAGCCTAAGGGGCATATAAAGCACCCAGTTTCTCAAAGTGCCAGCATCAATATTTTCCCATTCTATCAATATTGCTAAGTTCTTTAAGCGTATAGCTTTGACTTTAAAAAGACCTTGAAGTAAAGGATCCCCCTGAGGTATTCTATGGGGCTTTGTTCTGAACTTATGCCTGGCCATTCCAATACCGGTATGTTGTGATCATTAAACATGTTTTTTGTGAAACGAGCGTCATGAATAGGTGCGTTGCCTTGTTAGATCGTCCAATTATCTCCATTTAGTTCGGCCATAAAGTCTATTACATTGTTCTCCAATATGCCAGAATATTTATTCGCATTCATTTTAGTAGGGCCGAAGCATATTCGGGACTTTAGTCGTGCCCCAAATGCAGCCCATACCATGAGATCCGCCACCGTGGTTTCGCTTGTAGCTCATTTGGCGAGGATGTCTTGGATATCTCCAATATTTGTGGTAACCGTCAGGGCCGTCCAATTTAAGCTTTTTCTCATCATATTTAGTATTTGGTAACGAGAAAAACTTTAATTTGGATGGCCCTGATGGCCACCACATATTTTGGAGAGATACAAGACATCCTCAGCACATGCGCTACAAGAAAAACAATGAGAATAATTAGATGAATATAATTAGATAATGTTTATAGTAGTTCGAAAATGTGAATCAAATTAATTTGGACAGATCCAAGACATCCTCGGCACATGAGCAACAAGCAAAACGACGATGGCAGATATGGTTTGCATTTGGATCACGTGGAAAGTCCTGAATATGATTTGTCCATACTAAAAGGAAGACGAATACATCGGACTTATTGCCAAACTATATGGAGATCATTGGATGTTCCAAGAAGGCAACGCTCGTTTCACCAGGCCAGGCATAAGTCCTGAGCTAAGACCCATTGAAAACCTCTGGTGGATCCTTTCCGCCAAGATCTTTACAAGTCAAAGCTATACACTACGTCTCAAGAATTTAAACTAGCACTATTTATAGAATGGGAAAATATTGATACTAGCACTTTGAGGAACTAGGTGGGTTTTAATACACAAGGCCAACACAATATCTTATCGGTGTTTGATTAATCACATTGTATATATTTGAAGAGATTTCGCAAGCTACTATTATAATAAAATTCATTAAATAGTTGTCGTAATTAGTTTCTGAGATTGGAATAAATTAAATCGAACAAGTGAAAATGAGCAGTGCAAGTGAAATAAAACTTAAAATTTAATGTGGCATATATTCTATAGGGAAAAAGAGTTACAAAAGCAAAATATTTAATATATTTGACTCATTCAATATAAAACCAGCAACAAAAACCGAATTTTTGACCTCGACCCCCTTCAATTTTAACCAAACTTGGTACGTAAGGTAAGTGTCATATAAATATGATATAGTCCAAATTTTAAGTTCGTAAATATTACGGCTGCTGCGTGTTAAAAAAAAAATTAACAAAAGCATTCTACCAATATCTACCGCATCTTTTTGATGGTGAAAGCTACGTGATTCCTTAATGCTTTATTTTGAAGCTACAGTTGCTGTGGTTTAAATAAAACATTTTTGAAGTTCCCGGTATTTAAATGAACCTTTTATTCAATTTTTCATTATTTTATCATAATTTTCGGTATTTTTTAGTACATTCAAGTTTATTTTCGTAAAACAACTAGCTTGACATGCCACTTTTTCACTTTTTTTTTGAGTTTATAGGGTTTTCAATTGCCATTTTCATACGTTTTTTCCCAAATATATACATTTTTGAGGAGTTTTCAAGTAAATGTTTTCCTTTATCAAAGTTTTTATGAGTTTTTAACCCTCTAACAGGTAAGGTTGGCTCAGGGTAACCTTCATAAAATTTACCACAAATGCGTCAAATGAGCGTTTTATACTTAGAAATTAATATATTCCGATAGAAAACTAAATTTGCTAAATATTTTGCGCAGACATTGTTCGTGTGCCGGTTAGAAGCGAGAAAGGTTCAAAATCAAAATTTCGTAAAATTTCAAGAACTAATTATTTTTAAAAAAATATAGTTTTCAAAAATCTAAAAACCCAATTTAAGTTGACTAAAAACTCTTTATAATAAAATATAAGTAAGATTGAAGCTTCATATTTAATAATAAGTCCTTACTTTAGTCCAAGGACTCACAGGATTTTATCAGGATTCGACTAAAAGACATCGTCTTAACTTATAAACTTGTAAACAGATTTTTATGAAATTTTGCAAGAAGAACACATTAGGTATTACTACTAGCAAAGCGTTAAAGTTTTAACAATATAAATTAAGTTTAGATACTTTTTAGCTTTTTCCAAAAATCGAAAAACAAGATATCTTCTTAAAAAGGAACAGAAAAAAATAGTTTTTCGAGCGTGGTTATATCTTGGTAAGAGAAATATTGTTTGTCCAAAACTTCTCTTTTATATGCTTTAGTTTTCAAAACGCACCCTTAAATATTTTGTCTCATATCGCTTAAATTAGGCAACGATAAACAATTTTGGTGAAGAACTTATTATTTGTTTTTCGAGTGGAGCACATAGTATGAATTTCGTTGCAAAACATCGTTTGACAGTTAGAGGGTAAATATTAAATGGAACATTTTTTAGAAATTGTATTCACTTCAATCAAACATTTTCAAAGCTTTTTTGTGTTTTTAAACATATATTTGATGAATTTGAGTCAGTGTTAAATCAAAATTTATGAATTTATATGTCAATTTCTTGGAATGTTTAGAGTTTTGGGTATCTTTTATTGAATTAATGCCCTTTAATGATAATTTTTCGGAATTCGAAGTGTTTTGGAAACACTTTTTACAACTATTTTGATATTTAATTCCTTTTTGGGTAGCGTAATGTCTTTGGTAGACACTCTTGGTATGTTTTTAGCCTCAACTATAATTTTTATGGAATTTTAAGTGTTTCAGACGCACTTTTAGTAATTTTTTTTTTGCCTCTCTCTCTCTTATTTTTTGCTTGGAATTTGATCAAAATCTAATATATTTTATTGAAAATGAATAAATCTGAAAAACTAATCAGATTTTAAAAAATTTTCTGAACTATGTTTAGGGTTTGGCAGAGTTTTTAAAGGCATGACCCAGACCCACTTTACCTTAGAACTTCTCAAGAAATCATTTCTGGAGTAAAGCTAAAACTTCATATGAGGTTCTCGTAGGAGTAGAGGGGAAATGGGGACTTTGTAACGAATGTCGGCAGAGCATCGCAGAGCATAATTTGCCAGTGCTTTGCCAGTACTTCAGCCAGTGCTTTGCCAGTACTTCAAAAAAAAAAAAAATTTAAAAAAAAAAATTTAAAAAAAAAAATTTAAAAAAAAAAAAAATTTAAAAAAAAAATTTAAAAAAAAAAATTTCAAAAAAAAAAAATTTAAAAAAAAAAAAAAATTTAAAAAAAAAAAAAATTTAAAAAAAAATTTCAAAAAAAAAAAAAAATTTAAAAAAAAAAATTTAAAAAAAAAAATTTAAAAAAAAAAAATTTAAAAAAAAATTTCAAAAAAAAAAAATTTAAAAAAAAATTTAAAAAAAAAAAATTTCAAAAAAAAATTTAAAAAAAAAAAAATTTAAAAAAAAAATTTCAAAAAAAAAAATTTCAAAAAAAAAATTTAAAAAAAAATTTAAAAAAAAAAATTTCAAAAAAATTTCAAAAAAAAAAAAATTTAAAAAAAATTAAAAAAAAAATTTTTAAAAAAAAAAAATTTAAAAAAAATTAAAAAAAAAAATTAAAAAAAAAAAAAATTTAAAAAAATAAATTAAAAAAAAATTTTCAAATATTTAAAAAATAAATTTAAAAAAAAAAATTTTCAAAAAATTTGCGCAGTGAAAAAAATAAATTTAAAAAAAAAAATTTCAAAAAATTTAAAAATAAATTTAAAAAAAATTTTCAAAAAATTTGCGCAGTGAAAAAAATAAATTTAAAAAAATAAATTTTCAAAAAAATTTGTGCAGTGAAAAAATAAATTTAAAAAAATTTGCGCAGTGAAAAAAATAAATTTAAAAAAATATATTTTCAAAAAATTTGCGCAGTGAAAAAAATAAATTTAAAAAAATATATTTTCAAAAAATTTGCGCAGTGAAAAAAATAAATTTAAATGAAAAAAGTGGAATTTCTGACTCAGTGAAAAAAGATAAATTTTCATAAACATCTGGCCCAGTAAAAATTCTGTGTGTGGAGAATATTTTTATTACACAATTATGTTTTACCGACGGCTTTTCACAATTTTACATCTATGAAAAAAAGAAGAATTTTCTGCTCCAGTAAAAAAAGTGGAATTTCTGACTCAGTGAAAAAAGATAAATTCTCATAAACATCTGGCCCAGTAAAAATTCTGTGTGTGGAGAATATTTTTATTACACAATTATGTTTTACCGACGGCTTTTCACAATTTTACATCTATGAAAAAAAGAAGAATTTTCTGCCCCAGTTTTTTCACTGGGATGATGGGATTATGTGCATAGAAAATTCTTTGTGTTTACATTATGAAAATATTTTTGAGAAGAATTTGTACACAATATAATCAAATTAGTGTCGCGTTGATATACATGTAAAATTAATTATAGATCGTTTTCTCAGCCTACAGACATACACCCAAACGTTTTATGATACCGTCATAAACGCATCGCAAGTATACAAAACGATTGTAACAAGAAACCCTTTTATTGTGTTTACATTATGAAAATATTTTTGAGAAGAATTTGTACACAATATAATCAAATTAGTGTAATATTTAAAATATGTGGATGATAGTATTATGTCAAGTTTTTAGGCGACATGATAAAAATTTGTCTAATATTTAAATTCTGTTTACATTATGAGAATATTTTTGAGTGAACAGATCAAATCATGATCAAAGATATCTTGTACGTCGCGTTGGTATACATGTAAAATTTTTTATAGATATCAAAAACTTAGCCTACAGACATAATGTGTCAAGTGTTTTAGGTGACATAGTAAAATTTGCCTAATATTTAAAATAATATACAAGACAGTGTATTTTGTATGTTTTTCATTTTATTCATTTATTAAACGCTTAGATGTTTATAATATATTTCAATAAAATTAATTATAGATCGTTTTCTCTGTCTCTCCAACTATCAATAGACCATGGACAAGTCTACTCTTCTATCTCTTCTGGTATTTTATGTAGGTATATCAAATGCATATCCTTTAAATTTAGTGAGTCTGGGGTCTCCTCCTCTGATATGAACTCATCGTTCATATATAATACTGTGCTCCCTTCTCTTCTATTTAGTCTTGAGCAAATGGTGTCGTTCAATTTCTTTAAAGGTTGTCGTCTCCATTGGATCACTGACACCGTTGTGTTCGGGTCGACACAGACTTGAATGATAATTTTTTTAACCTGAGGCATCTATATCTTGTTTATAGAGTTGCTGGTTGTCTGTCTTATTACTTGCTTACGGATATAGTTCTTTAAATACTTTACAATGACTGTAATAGTAGTTATCATACAAATTAGTACGAATAACTCGGCACTGATGCTTATAGCTGGTGGTGCATTTGCAGTCGCAGGATTTTTCTTAGGAATATTGTTCGCTGTACTACTGCATCAGTAGTGTCCGCAGGATTGTCATATAATAAGTTAGGTGTGACACGAGTTGGGTTTTTTATTTTGTTAGTACTTATTAGTACTGTTTATTTTAAAGTTGTGTTTAACGCTAATTTTACAAAATAATTTACACTAGTATTTATACTAAAATATAGTCTTAGAACTAACTTTTCTAAAATGCTACAGCAGCATTTCAGCATTGTTTCAAGTACTTTAACGGGTGGTCAATATGACAAACAGACATACACCCAAACGTTTTATGATACCGTCATAAACGCATCGCAAGTATACAAAACGATTGTAACAAGAAACCCTTTTATTATGTTTACATTATGAAAATATTTTTTGAGAAGAATTTGTACAAAATATAATCAAATTAGTGTAATATTTAAAATATGTGGATGACAGTATTATGTCAAGTTTTTAGGCGACATGATAAAAATTTGTCTAATATTTAAATTGTGTTTACATTATGAGAATATTTTTAATCAAACACATCTTGTACGTCTCATTGATATACATGTAAAATTTTTTATAGGGATCAGCCTACAGACATAATGTTTCAAGTGTTTTAGGTGACATAGTAAAATTTGGATACTATTTAAAATAATATACAAGACAGTGTATTTTGTATATTTTTCATTTTATTCATTTATTAAACGCTTAGATGTTTATAATACATTTCAATAAAATTAATTATAGATCGTTTTCTCTGTCTATAGACAAAACAGCTACAAGTATCAGGTCCCTCTCCGCAACTATCAGTAGACCATGGACAATCAATGAAATGTTCCCCATGTATCGAGTCTAGGCACTCCTTATTTTCAAATTCATCCATTATATTCGTAAAGTTTAATATATAATGGAGATCCTCAAAAGAAATGTGTCCATCATATTCAAAAAGAAAGGTGTCAATTCTCTCTCGTAGTGTTGGATTTAATATCATTGTTTCTGATATTTGAAAATAATAATTTAAATGTTCATAATAATATTAGTGATATGTTTATGGAGATTGATAGTGATGATGATATATTTACAAATATTGATTTGGAAGATGTAAATAAAACATTGTATTAATTTTTAATTGTATTATAATTTTTATTTTATTTAGACTTAAATTAATTTTTTTAAATATTTCTTATGTAATAGATGATATTTTATAAAGATTTTAGAAAAAATTATGAAAATAACTGTGTTTGAGGAAAATTTAATTTTTCATGTTGACAAATGCGACTATATGTTTTTGGCATATTGTCATTTATTTAAACAACTTTGCGTACTTGAACAATTAATCGATCATGGATGAGAATACAATAGGCAGACGTGTTTTCTGGAATATTACTGCTTGTCTCAAACTCAATTTTTATATCAATTGAGCCGTTTGTAGTAGATTCATTTTGATGGCTCACATCAATGACAATAATAGGAGCAGTATGTTTAAATTCTTGACAATTCAGGATGGGTTGAGGATCTCTCATATAATAGTTTTGTTGAAATCTCACATACATATCATAGAGAATAGCAAAGCGTTCATTAGCAAATTTAATATTAAGATCATCATAAGGATATGATTCTGAATTCAAGTGTAATTTGAGGTTAGTTAAATTACAATGAACAAATTTTTTATCGTTTTGAAAGGCTATTAATGCAAAACGAGGACGTTCTCTGTTGATAGCTAACTTTACATTCCAAATGTTAGTATTTCCAGTTGTTAGTTGAGGATTATAATGACAGTCCCAACTGTGGAATGCTATTGGTAAGTTTTCTCCGTTTTTATCACTTTCATCATATTTAATTTACTAAAATCCGATAAGTGTACATGAGGAATTCTCCATGAAATATTTGTAATTTTTATTTTGGGTTTTTCAGTATTTGCTGTTGAATATACCATGCCTTCATCACTTTTACTACGCAGTAAAATTAATTCATGTTTAGATTTTAAAATGACTTTATTAAAATCTTCAGCAAATCCCATTAAAAGTTTCAGTGGAATATAAAAATTAAAAATTGAAAAATAAAAATTAAAAATTGAAAATTAAAAAATAAAAATTAAAAATTGAAAATAAAAATTAAATTAAGGTTCTTCTTATTTTTGATTGTTATTTTTTGGAATGTGATAAATTTTTATTTTTATAAATTGTTTAAACAAAAATATTAATGATGGGTGTGAAAATATAAAGGAAAAATTTTAAATTTCTGTGTGTGAAAAAAATGTTATTCTCTAAATATTGTTTTAATAAGACATTTTTCAATTATTTTCCTTAATTTTAATTATAGGAATGTAAGAACAATCATTAAATAAAAAGCAGTCCAATAGTAAAGTCAAAAATGGATATTTCATCATCTCTAATTAATAAATTTAATAATTTCAACAGTAAACCAATTCTCTATATTAAAGACATGGAGAATTTAAAATCCTATACTGTGTTGAAAGCCATACGAATTAAAACTAAATTTGACAAATGCATAAGACTTGAAGTCGAAAATAACATTATATTTCTACCAACTAGATATAACGCCATGACTGAAGAAGAACTAGTGGAATTATCCTCTGGAAATTACTGCATTAAAAAAGAAGCTGGAGTACACGAGAAATCATATCAATTGCAGCTGGAGCAATTCAATTTAAATAATGAATATATTATTCTTCAAAATAGTACATATCCAGTATGGAATTAAAATGTAAATAAATATTATTAAATAAAGCAAAATTATATAGTTTATTAAAAAAAGTTTTCTTTTTATTTATTATAAATTTCATACAAAAATTGTAGGCATAAATGTCCACAATTAAACGAATTATATTTTTGATGTTGATTGTAGTTATATTCTAAATTTCTACCCAAGTATTTTACTACTACTTCCAACGGTGGCTGCAAATTTCCAAAACTATCAAAATATTCATTTTGTTGATTATTTTTATAGTATGCTACCCAATGTGTTCCACAGCCAATTGATACATCTAAATTAATAATTCCACATTCTTTGAGTCTAAGACGTTTGGGGAGTGAGTCTCGCATAAAAATATCTCTAAAATAGGGAATATGTGTGGCAAACATCCTTAAATCAACATCAGTGAGTGGTCTTTTGGGTAGCATCTTTAACAGTTTTTTGATGATTTATTACATACAAGACCATATCCCTTTTTATATGGCTTAAGAAATAATCCTTTTCCCATTGCAATAGCCTCCATTGTTTTATTATGTTTAATAGCCTCCTCTAGTTGTTGCTTAGCATTTTTAGCAGTGTTAATTGCTTTAACAATAGCTGATCCACCAGAAGATAGACTACCTTAGGCTCCGAGTGCTGTAAGAATTGATACTAAAGGCAAGAAACCTCCAATTTTGGGAACATTTATTATGCGAGGTATAACAACTTTAGATTTTTTTCCTTTTAGAGATTTATTGATAACTCTACGTGCAATTTTAATAGCGTCATTAATATCTCTGGGTTTTTCCTTCTTTAAACTTTTTGTAGCCATTCTTACCGCATCGTTAAAAATTTTCTTTCCACTTTTGTATTGACCCTTTACCCCCATTCCAAATTTAACTTTTGCTTTCATTGCGTTGCTTACAAAATATGCATTTGTTTTCTCGCCAATACTACTATCCTCGGCTAAAACTCTTTCCCAAGCACGATTTTCAAGTATTTTATCAGCTTGATGTCGTTTATTAATATCCTTATTTTGGGAATATGCTATATCATGTTCTGAGGCACGATTAATTGATTTCTATACAATCATCTGTTTATTAATATCATACCATCTAAAAGACTAGAACAGCTAAAAATACCTAATCTGATAAATCAGAACAGCTAAAAATACCTAATCTGATAAATCAGCACAGCTAAAAATATCTAATCTGATAAATCAGAACAGCTAAAAATACCTAATCTGATAAATCAGCACAGCTAAAAATATCTAATCTGATAAATCAGCACAGCTAAAAATACCTAATCTGATAAATCAGCACAGCTAAAAATATCTAATCTGATAAATCAGCACAGCTAAAAATACCTAATCTGATAAATCAGAACAGCTAAAAATACCTAATCTGATAAATCAGCACAGCTAAAAATATCTGATCAGATAAACCAGACCAGCCAGCAGACATCTGATCTGATAAACCAGACCAGATCAGCTTGCCACAAATATATGTTCATCACACAAATCATCTAATTCTACATCTAACATCTAAATGCCACAAATCATCTAATTGTTTATGCAACTCATTTACAAGAATTCGTTTTGTACTCATTTTTGATTTTTATATGTATGTCTCTTTTATTTCTGTTGTTTTATATGAATAAGAAAATTTTTGATGGTGAGTCTTTTTCTTCCAAAATAATTTGAATATATTTCCTCTCGTTTTGTTAGTAAATGATGTTAACGCTATCCACAATGAAATTAAGCACTTTGGCAGCATTTTATTTATTTTATATTAAATTTCTCATAATTGTAATTTTCAATATATATGACATCCAAACTTGTTGAATGTTATGCACTTATTAATTAATTTGTAAGATATTCATTAGATTTTATATAATAATATCAGCTTCTCGCAATTCTTCAATTATTGAGACTATTTCATTATTATGATTATTATGACCAGCGACTTGTGATGCTATCAATAGCCGAAGGCGATCAACCAACTCATTTGGATCATTCCAATATATATAATTTGATTTATTTGAATTCAATTTCATTAAACCACTTCCTGTCTTATCATTTTTAAATAATTTACTTATAATGTTTCGATATTTATATGCTCTGGTGCCTTTTAGCTGTCCATCGGATTTATAATCTCTTTTATGAGCATTTGTTTCAATTAAAATCTTCTTGTAAATCTCCAATTCAGTTTTATCATAATTCATCGGTTTTGAATAAAACATTAACTGATAAAGACCTGGTGTAAGGAGCCACATTTGGTTTCCTACCTCAATTTTATCGTCATTTATTTTTATATTGCTGTTACCAAATTTCCATTCTCCACTAGAATTTTTATGTGGCCCATATAGAGTATCCAACATATTTTTTTTACCCAACCAGGATAAATCTATCGGATTTGTTGAAACATTAATATCATCATTCTCTATTGTATCCTCTTGAGAATAGAAATTTTCATCATCATTTGTCTTATATAAAGACTTTTGTGTCTCATCTTCACCATTAGTACTTATATGTTCTTTCTTCGGAGTACTTGACTCGAATTTCATCGGTACTTTGTTAAAGCTAATATTTGAGTAATTAGCCATTTCATTTTTAATTTCATCTTTAATAATTTTTGAAATTGTATTAGTATTTTTAGAAATATCAATAAATTCCTTCAATGGTTTCGTTATAGGCCTAAATGTATCTTTGAGTTGTTTAGATGTGTTAGATTCATCAAATTTTATACTTTGAAATTTCCTTTTCAAAGCATTTCTCGTCTTTACTAATTCTTCCAAAACTTTTTCCTCCATCGTTTATTAGTTTTGAAATTATGATTAGATATCTGCAAGATCAGATATCTACTGGCTGGTCTGGTTTATCAGATCAGGTGTCTGCTAGCTGGTCTGGTTTATCAGATCAGGTGTCTGCTGGCTGGTCTGGTTTATCAGATCAGGTGTCTGCTGGCTGGTCTGGTTTATCAGATCAGGTGTCTGCTAGCTGGTCTGGTTTATCAGATTAGGTATTTTTAGGTGGTCTGGTTTATCAGATTAGATATTTTTAGCTGTTCTAGTCTTTTAGATGGTATGATATTAATAAACAGATGATTGTATAGAAATCAATTTAGATCTAATTGATTCAATGATCTATTCGTAGCTAAGTAGAATTTATGAATTTACCTTTTTTATATTTCAATGAAAAAATTAAACGATTTTCTATAGCGACCTGCATATAAATCATCATCTTTACTTATTATTAAAAATCCATATTTTTTCTTCCAACATTCTTGACATATATCACAAAACTTTTTATAGCTCATATCCATACCAACGTGATCATTATGTATATGTTTAATATTCATTTCATCCTGCCTAAACATGATAATCATATTTCCCAAAATAAGGATATTAATAAACGACATCAAGCTGATAAAATTTCTGATTTATCAGATTAGGTATTTTTAGCTGTGCTGATTTATCAGATTAGATATTTTTAGCTGTGCTGATTTATCAGATTAGGTATTTTTAGCTGTTCTGATTTATCAGATTAGATATTTTTAGCTGTGCTGATTTATCAGATTAGGTATTTTTAGCTGTTCTGATTTATCAGATTAGGTATTTTTAGCTGTTCTAGTCTTTTAGATGGTATGATATTAATAAACAGATGATTGTATAGAAATCAATTAATCGTGCCTCAGAACATGATATAGCATATTCCCAAAATAAGGATATTAATAAACGACATCAAGCTGATAAAATACTTGAAAATCGTGCTTGGGAAAGAGTTTTAGCCGAGGATAGTAGTATTGGCGAGAAAACAAATGCATATTTTGTAAGCAACGCAATGAAAGCAAAAGTTAAATTTGGAATGGGGGTAAAGGGTCAATACAAAAGTGGAAAGAAAATTTTTAACGATGCGGTAAGAATGGCTACAAAAAGTTTAAAGAAGGAAAAACCCAGAGATATTAATGACGCTATTAAAATTGCACGTAGAGTTATCAATAAATCTCTAAAAGGAAAAAAATCTAAAGTTGTTATACCTCGCATAATAAATGTTCCCAAAATTGGAGGTTTCTTGCCTTTAGTATCAATTCTTACAGCACTCGGAGCCTAAGGTAGTCTATCTTCTGGTGGATCAGCTATTGTTAAAGCAATTAACACTGCTAAAAATGCTAAGCAACAACTAGAGGAGGCTATTAAACATAATAAAACAATGGAGGCTATTGCAATGGGAAAAGGATTATTTCTTAAGCCATATAAAAAGGGATATGGTCTTGTATGTAATAAATCATCAAAAAACTGTTAAAGATGCTACCCAAAAGACCACTCACTGATGTTGATTTAAGGATGTTTGCCACACATATTCCCTATTTTAGAGATATTTTTATGCGAGACTCACTCCCCAAACGTCTTAGACTCAAAGAATGTGGAATTATTAATTTAGATGTATCAATTGGCTGTGGAACACATTGGGTAGCATACTATAAAAATAATCAACAAAATGAATATTTTGATAGTTTTGGAAATTTGCAGCCACCGTTGGAAGTAGTAGTAAAATACTTGGGTAGAAATTTAGAATATAACTACAATCAACATCAAAAATATAATTCGTTTAATTGTGGACATTTATGCCTACAATTTTTGTATGAAATTTATAATAAATAAAAAGAAAACTTTTTTTAATAAACTATATAATTTTGCTTTATTTAATAATATTTATTTACATTTTAATTCCATACTGGATATGTACTATTTTGAAGAATAATATATTCATTATTTAAATTGAATTGCTCCAGCTGCAATTGATATGATTTCTCGTGTACTCCAGCTTCTTTTTTAATGCAGTAATTTCCAGAGGATAATTCCACTAGTTCTTCTTCAGTCATGGCGTTATATCTAGTTGGTAGAAATATAATGTTATTTTCGACTTCAAGTCTTATGCATTTGTCAAATTTAGTTTTAATTCGTATGGCTTTCAACACAGTATAGGATTTTAAATTCTCCATGTCTTTAATATAGAGAATTGGTTTACTGTTGAAATTATTAAATTTATTAATTAGAGATGATGAAATATCCATTTTTGACTTTACTATTGGACTGCTTTTTATTTAATGATTGTTCTTACATTCCTATAATTAAAATTAAGGAAAATAATTGAAAAATGTCTTATTAAAACAATATTTAGAGAATAACATTTTTTTCACACACAGAAATTTAAAATTTTTCCTTTATATTTTCACACCCATCATTAATATTTTTGTTTAAACAATTTATAAAAATAAAAATTTATCACATTCCAAAAAAAAATAACAATCAAAAATAAGAAGAACCTTAATTTAATTTTTATTTTCAATTTTTAATTTTTATTTTTTAATTTTCAATTTTTAATTTTTATTTTTCAATTTTTAATTTTTATATTCCACTGAAACTTTTAATGGGATTTGCTGAAGATTTCAATAAAGTCATTTTAAAATCTAAACATGAATTAATTTTACTGCGTAGTAAAAGTGATGAAGGCATGGTATATTCAACAGCAAATACTGAAAAACCCAAAATAAAAATTACAAATATTTCATGGAGAATTCCTCATGTACACTTATCGGATTTTAGTAAATTAAATATGATGAAAGTGATAAAAAACGGAGAAAACTTACCAATAGCATTCCACAGTTGGGACTGTCATTATAATCCTCAACTAACAACTGGAAATACTAACATTTGGAATGTAAAGTTAGCTACCAACAGAGAACGTCCTCGTTTGCATTAATAATAGCATTCCAAAATGATAATAAATTTGTTCATTGTAATTTAACTAACCTCAAAGTACACTTGAATTCAGAATCATATCCTTATGATGATCTTAATATTAAATTTGCTAATGAACGATTCGCTATTCTCTACGATATGTATGTGAGATTTCAACAAAACTATTATATGAGAGATCCTCAACCCATCCTGAATTGTCAAGAATTTAAACATACTGCTCCTATTATTGTCATTGATGTGAGCCATCAAAATGAATCTACTACAAACGGCTCAATTGATATAAAAATTGAGTTTGAGACAAGCAGTAATATTCCAGAAAACACGTCTGCCTATTGTATTCTCATCCATGATCGATTAATTGTTCAAGTACGCAAAGTTGTTTAAATAAATGACAATATGCCAAAAACATATAGTCGCATTTGTCAACATGAAAAATTAAATTTTCCTCAAACACAGTTATTTTCATAATTTTTTCTAAAATCTTTATAAAATATCATCTATTACATAAGAAATATTTAAAAAAATTAATTTAAGTCTAAATAAAATAAAAATTATAATACAATTAAAAATTAATACAATGTTTTATTTACATCTTCCAAATCAATATTTGTAAATATATCATCATCACTATCAATCTCCATAAACATATCACTAATATTATTATGAACATTTAAATTATTATTTTCAAATATCAGAAACAATGATATTAAATCCAACACTACGAGAGAGAATTGACACCTTTCTTTTTGAATATGATGGACACATTTCTTTTGAGGATCTCCATTATATATTAAACTTTACGAATATAATGGATGAATTTGAAAATAAGGAGTGCCTAGACTCGATACATGGGGAACATTTCATTGATTGTCCATGGTCTACTGATAGTTGCGGAGAGGGACCTGATACTTGTAGCTGTTTTGTCTATAGACAGAGAAAACGATCTATAATTAATTTTATTGAAATGTATTATAAACATCTAAGCGTTTAATAAATGAATAAAATGAAAAATATACAAAATACACTGTCTTGTATATTATTTTAAATAGTATCCAAATTTTACTATGTCACCTAAAACACTTGAAACATTATGTCTGTAGGCTGATCCCTATAAAAAATTTTACATGTATATCAATGAGACGTACAAGATGTGTTTGATTAAAAATATTCTCATAATGTAAACACAATTTAAATATTAGACAAATTTTTATCATGTCGCCTAAAAACTTGACATAATAAATATTACACTAATTTGATTATATTTTGTACAAATTCTTCTCAAAAAATATTTTCATAATGTAAACATAATAAAAGGGTTTCTTGTTACAATCGTTTTGTATACTTGCGATGCGTTTATGACGGTATCATAAAACGTTTGGGTGTATGTCTGTTTGTCATATTGACCACCCGTTAAAGTACTTGAAACAATGCTGAAATGCTGCTGTAGCATTTTAGAAAAGTTAGTTCTAAGACTATATTTTAGTATAAATACTAGTGTAAATTATTTTGTAAAATTAGCGTTAAACACAACTTTAAAATAAACAGTACTAATAAGTACTAACAAAATAAAAAACCCAACTCGTGTCACACCTAACTTATTATATGACAATCCTGCGGACACTACTGATGCAGTAGTACAGCGAACAATATTCCTAAGAAAAATCCTGCGACTGCAAATGCACCACCAGCTATAAGCATCAGTGCCGAGTTATTCGTACTAATTTGTATGATAACTACTATTACAGTCATTGTAAAGTATTTAAAGAACTATATCCGTAAGCAAGTAATAAGACAGACAACCAGCAACTCTATAAACAAGATATAGATGCCTCAGGTTAAAAAAATTATCATTCAAGTCTGTGTCGACCCGAACACAACGGTGTCAGTGATCCAATGGAGACGACAACCTTTAAAGAAATTGAACGACACCATTTGCTCAAGACTAAATAGAAGAGAAGGGAGCACAGTATTATATATGAACGATGAGTTCATATCAGAGGAGGAGACCCCAGACTCACTAAATTTAAAGGATATGCATTTGATATACCTACATAAAATACCAGAAGAGATAGAAGAGTAGACTTGTCCATGGTCTATTGATAGTTGGAGAGAGGGACCTGATACTTGTAGCTGTTTTGTCTATAGACAGAGAAAACGATCTATAATTAATTTTATTGAAATATATTATAAACATCTAAGCGTTTAATAAATGAATAAAATGAAAAACATACAAAATACACTGTCTTGTATATTATTTTAAATATTAGGCAAATTTTACTATGTCACCTAAAACACTTGACACATTATGTCTGTAGGCTAAGTTTTTGATATCTATAAAAAATTTTACATGTATACCAACGCGACGTACAAGATATCTTTGATCATGATTTGATCTGTTCACTCAAAAATATTCTCATAATGTAAACAGAATTTAAATATTAGACAAATTTTTATCATGTCGCCTAAAAACTTGACATAATACTATCATCCACATATTTTAAATATTACACTAATTTGATTATATTGTGTACAAATTCTTCTCAAAAATATTTTCATAATGTAAACACAATAAAAGGGTTTCTTGTTACAATCGTTTTGTATACTTGCGATGCGTTTATGACGGTATCATAAAACGTTTGGGTGTATGTCTGTAGGCTGAGAAAACGATCTATAATTAATTTTACATGTATATCAACGCGACACTAATTTGATTATATTGTGTACAAATTCTTCTCAAAAATATTTTCATAATGTAAACACAAAGAATTTTCTATGCACATAATCCCATCATCCCAGTGAAAAAACTGGGGCAGAAAATTCTTCTTTTTTTCATAGATGTAAAATTGTGAAAAGCCGTCGGTAAAACATAATTGTGTAATAAAAATATTCTCCACACACAGAATTTTTACTGGGCCAGATGTTTATGAAAATTTATCTTTTTTCACTGAGTCAGAAATTCCACTTTTTTTACTGGAGCAGAAAATTCTTCTTTTTTTCATAGATGTAAAATTGTGAAAAGCCGTCGGTAAAACATAATTGTGTAATAAAAATATTCTCCACACACAGAATTTTTACTGGGCCAGATGTTTATGAAAATTTATCTTTTTTCACTGAGTCAGAAATTCCACTTTTTTCATTTAAATTTATTTTTTTCACTGCGCAAATTTTTTGAAAATATATTTTTTTAAATTTATTTTTTTCACTGCGCAAATTTTTTGAAAATATATTTTTTTAAATTTATTTTTTTCACTGCGCAAATTTTTTTAAATTTATTTTTTCACTGCACAAATTTTTTTGAAAATTTATTTTTTTAAATTTATTTTTTTCACTGCGCAAATTTTTTGAAAATTTTTTTTAAATTTATTTTTTAAATTTTTTGAAATTTTTTTTTTTAAATTTATTTTTTTCACTGCGCAAATTTTTTGAAAATTTTTTTTTTTAAATTTATTTTTTAAATTTTTGAAAATTTTTTTTTTTTAATTTATTTTTTAAATTTTTTTTTTTTAATTTTTTTTTAATTTTTAATTTTTTTTTTAAAAATTTTTTTTTTAATTTTTTTTAAATTTTTTTTTTTTTGAAATTTTTTTTGAAATTTTTTTTTTTAAATTTTTTTTTTAAATTTTTTTTTTTGAAATTTTTTTTTTTGAAATTTTTTTTTAAATTTTTTTTTTTTAAATTTTTTTTTTGAAATTTTTTTTTTTTAAATTTTTTTTTTAAATTTTTTTTTTTGAATTTTTTTTTTAAATTTTTTTTTTTTAAAATTTTTTTTTTTAAATTTTTTTTTTTAAATTTTTTTTTTTTTAAATTTTTTTTTTAAATTTTTTTTTTTTGAAGTACTGGCAAAGCACTGGCAAATTATGCTCTGCGATGCTCTGCCGACATTCGTTACAAAGGCCCCATTTCCCCTCTACTCGTAGGCTATGGAGACTTTTGTTTTGAATCTGAATCTTTTGGTAGATTGCATAGTGAATATAAGGCAAAATAGTTTGACCTTAGCACTTATTTTGATGAGCATTCACAGTTGTGTGTGAAAAACTGTAAAGTGCTATATAGGTCAGGTTACATCGTCACCAGATTTAGGCGGACAAATTGGAGCGGTATTTCAGCCAGAGGCCCCAATTACTGAAACTGAGGTTTCTAAAATCACAGATATTGATGATCCATGTATTGAACCTGAAAACGGTATAACTGAATCTCATCAGTCATCAAAGCAAAAGCATCCAGCTATATGCCCGGAATTTAGTGTGGAGAATCGTCACAATTTTGATATATCCTGTTTAGAAGAAAATCACGTAATGGATAATTGCCAATCGGGGCAAATTTCTTTGGTGGAGAATTATTTTTCATGCTCAAAAGTGAGCAATTGCATTTCACAGCTCCCAAGTACTAATGGGATACAAATGCAATTGCTCAATGTAACTCAATCTCGAAGCCGGTCCTATCGTGGGCTGGAAATACATATTTTGGCAGAAATTTTACATTTTTAAGATCTCTACAAGCCTTTGTTGCAAGCTTAGCAAGTCGTGCAATTCGGCAACCAGAAAAGCATGTTCTAGAATTTCTGGTTCGAACATTGTATCACCAGGTGGTACTGTTCGAGGGCATTTCTCTTTTTTGCGAGATTTAAAGTAAACGTTTGGGAAGAATTTCCTATAGTTCGGTTAGAATTTTCAATTCACGAAGCGTGGTCTAATTAGTTGCGATTTATTTGCAAACATTTTGCAAAGGTGCAATATAAACCCCATCTCTAAGTATTTAGTGGTATGTACCACCATTTTGCTCAGGATCCTGACAGAATCAAAATTTGATTTAAACATTTTGAAGTCTTGTTCATTCTATTCGAAAATTATTTTAAAATATAAATGGAAATATATTCGGAAGGGAGAAACCAGTCCTCAATCTAAATATAAACTACCCAACAATGTTTTTCAAACGCTTTGCGAGATAGTGATAGAAAAATCACCTTATGGCCCGAGAACCTATATTTGTTTGGATCCTTATGAAATCAATTTCATTGTACACAGCACATTATTTTATATGTAAATTTAAATTTGATCGACTGAGAGCAATAAAAATGTCAAAAGTTAAAGCCAACTACTTTATGGGAAAATATTATTTTTCACCTAGGAAAAACAGCGATTAGATTACGCTTGTAGTTTCATCTCAGTGTTGTAGAGTTAAAAATATTGCGTACTTCCAACTTATTAGTTTTCTGTAAGACTGCTTTTTATAGAATCATGGACTCTCGAGGGAAGTACGCTAACGGTTATCATATCACTAAGAAAATGATCTATCGAGTTTGCCTAGAAGACCACCCCATTCGCTTTTGCAAGAAGTTCATACAGGTTGATTACCAGGAACGGATGTGACTTGTATCCATGCTTAAGTCACGACCATACCTGCCGTACTTGTGAGAGTACAGGTACATGCAAACGTTGTGGTGATATGCATCACACTCTACTTCACAAACCGGGGACAAGACCAAATTCGTCTCTGCATGCTGAAGAAAAAAGAGTGAAACGTTTTCAGAGGGGACCTAGTTCGTCTACCTGTCAAAACAGTAGAGGACCCAGTTCGACCCAAAACTCTTCCAGTGGACGTAGTTTGTCCAATGGTCAAGAAAGTGAGAGACCCAGATCGTCTCAGGCTGTAGTCCGTGCTCTGCGAAAGCCTGCCCATTCTAAGATGTTGGATCGTAGAGGAAGAATAAGAAGAACAACTGAAAATATCGTCTCGTTGCCAACCTACCACATCCAAGAAGCCGTAATGTTGCGGCTTACGCCTATTATTAAAATTATCTCCCAAGAGCGCATATTTTTGAACTAGTTTTAGTCGATACAGGTTCCGAATGCTCTATAATCTCAGAAGTGGTTGATCGGCTTGAAGCCATAACAGTACGTGTTTGGAATAAGGAGAAGTGTTGAATATTCGGTGCAATCATGGTATAAGTACCACGATCGAAGCTTATGCTGCAGTTCGACGTAAACATAGCGTGCTAACACCTCTCAAATCAGTTGACTCGAAGATTTTAGATGAATTCCCAGGCTTGCAGTTAGCGGATACGCAGTTTCATGTAGCTGTTCCAGTGCACATTACTCTAGGTGGGGATATTTATTCACGAATAATTCGTAACGGGGTTGTTGGAGGGTGTTTTGGCAATCCGTTGGCACAATTTTCAACATTAAGTTATATTATTTCCGGATCATGTTCCTCATAATTATGCTGTATGGGATTATTTGATGTTACATAACGAATTGGATCATGATACTTTAGCTAATTTTGTTTTTCTCATTAATTTTTGGTTTTTCTCATTTAATTTTTTTTTGGTTTTTGAGCTACTGGTAGCTGCATTGGAGAAGTTGGCATCTGGTCTGCAAATCTTCGTTATTTTTAGTCCCTTAGTGAAATAAATAGACTTAATTGAATTATAATTCCATATACATTTTTATGTATTTCGATTTTTTTTTGTTTTATTCTTCTCCCTTTTCTTAATTAAAACATTCTGAATTTTGGATGTACTACTGCAAGGCCGTCGGAATGTTCATGTTTGAATGGGTTCTGTTATACATCCCTGGCTAGTGTGTTATGTCGGTGATGCCAAATCTATGAGTGGTGAACTGACACCAAGAGGTTATAATTTAATTTGCTTTTTAACTTTTTAGTTTTATTCGATGTCTAGATTCAATAGATATAAATTTATATAAATTCCCTCTGTCTAATTTTTGACTGTAAATTGCGGCCATCTTGAAAATCAAAGTGTAATAAAGGAAAGTAATTTAACATTACTTTTTTATACAATAATATTCTCCACAAATCTCATTTGTTTTTTTTTTTTATTTATTTTGTTTTCTGCAGGAGCTGACTGCTTCGCCGTTCATACATACACTACGTCCATTCCCCCTGAGCTATCACGAAATATTTAACTTATGTAAACAAACTTGAAGAGTGAAATCAATTAAGCCACTTTGCAGGAGGAGACATTAATTAAAAGAATGCAAAGTAAAAGTGATACTATCGTAAATTAGTACGATTAGTGTGTTATCGTCGTAAATTACTATGATATCGTCGAAAATTAATATGGTTTATTAAAATAGTATAACCAATAAATTACCAAGTTAACTTAATATAAAGCTAATAACATTTATTTAATACCACTGTGTGTAATTTTTTAAGTCATGGCAAAATAACCATATACGGACACCACTACGTGATAAAAGCATAAAAAAAAGACCCGTGTCTCCCAATTTTTCCCAAAGTCATCTCCTCTTTTGTTTATGGGCCGCCAAAGATTTGGGGCCTCGGTATCATTTTCGCAAAAAAGTGATAATTTTCTCAGGCTCATATCTTGCAAACCGTTCAGAATTTCGATTTACTTTATATGGCAAAGTTGTAGCTCTTGTCATAAAGAGCAAAAATTGCGAACATATAAAATCAAAAAAACTTCACCTTCCAGATCAAAATTGCAAAAAACATAAAAATATTCGATTTTTTTTTTACCTTTTTTCCCGTGTTCAGGTCCATAGGTAGCAAACCGTTCAAAATTCAAGGAAACAATCAACTAAAAATTTACCTAAGATCTCAATAAACAAATTTCTAGAACATATAAACTTCCTAGAGATGATTCTTAACACTGTATAGGTAGCGCGCAAAAGTGAAAAATTTTTTAATTTCATTTTTTTTTCCTGTTTTCTCCTGTTCAGGTGCATAGGTAGCAAACCCAATTCCCAGGAAGTTTATATGTTCTAGAAATTTGTTTATTGAGATCTTAGGTAAATTTTTGTAGTTGATTGTTTCCTTGAATTTTGAACGGTTTGCTACCTATGGACCTGAACACGGGAAAAAAGGTAAAAAAAATCGAATTTTTTTAAGTTTTTTGCAATTTTGATCTGGAAGGTGAAGTTTTTTTTATTTTATATGTTCGCAATTTTTGTTCTTTATGACAAGAGCTATAACTTTGCCATAGAGAGTAAATCGAAATTCTGAACGGTTTGCAAGATATGAGCCTGAGAAAATGATCACTTTTTTGGCCCCAAATCTTTGGCGGCCCATAAACAAAAGAGGAGATGACTTTCGGAAAAATTGGAAGACACGGGTGTTTTTTTTTTAGTCTTTTATCACGTAGTGGTGTCAGTATATGGTTATTTTTTTTCGTGTTGCACTGTGTACTTTAAGGACAGAACTTAAACTGCTGGAAAACTTGCAATATGTTTTGCAGATTCGGGTTTATTGACCAAACCTTTTTAAGTGTTGCCAAAAATATTTTTTGCATCTCTTTCTATGAAAAAATCAACGTCGTCAATGGCCAAAATTAGCGAGAAAATACGGCACACAAGTATTAGTGAAAGAATTGTCGATTTTATTTCTCATTTGCGTCATATAACACGCTTTTTTAAATTATTTTGTTGTATATTGACACGAATATATATATCAACATTTTTAAAGCAGCTTAAGTTGTAAATCGAGTTTTGTCTGTAGTCCTAAAATATCCTGTTTATGAAGGAATAGATAAATTTGGAGTCCAGATTTTAAATCAGGAGATAAAAATCTATTAATTTCACTTTTTATAAATAAAATCAAACAAAAATCACTTAAATTTCTATATGAATAAAAAAAGCCGCTTTTTTACCTTTGACTGCCAATGGGATATATATTCAGTTTGTATGAAAAATTTGTTTAAATCCCAAATCATTAGATTTTTGTCAAAATCTATCGAAACCTACTTTAAGCTATGTATATTTCAAGCGTAAAATTTTATTTTGTTCAAAGTTTATTAATCTGTTTGTGATCGTAATAGGCTGTAGTTTCGTCTTAACATATACCCGTTCGCTCATAAAAAATAGAATTACACAAAAATGTATTTAAGATGTAAATTATGTCATCAATTTTGTATACACTTTAACATTTAACGTGAATATTCATCAACGTTGAAAATTTAACATTTATACGGGTTTGCCTTAACGTTACTTTTTCCCTTTAGAAATGTTGAGGGTAAGAAGAAGAATAAACGTTTGTCTCAAAAAATTATAACCACTATTAATTTTTAAATCAGACTAAACTAGTTTCTGCCTTTTTTATGGACAGGCGTCATCAGTGATTTTCCATTTTTAAATTGTATTATTATTTGTGTATTTATAATTGTCAGTTTGGTCTATATGATACATTTTTCAACAACCTGCGGCTGTAAGAATCAAACCTGCGCTCTTTTTACATTACAAACGTAACAATAAAAAGTCATGCCCGTTTATCGATCACTCCCAGGTATGGCCTCGAATGTAATGCAGCTAAATTGCAGTTTTCTTTCCTATTAGATTTTCTGTTATTGTATATTATACTCAGAAGTGACAACACTAACAACACAAATATTCTATTTTTAGATTTGTGTTTTTTTTCTAATCTCCTCCGTCTCTATTTCACAATGTTACATTACAAAAATATTTATTGACTTTTTTTTAAAGTTTTTGATATATCAGTTAAACTTGGTTTAGCTAAACCGAAAACGAATTTTATCAGCCATTTTCAATCTTACTTTATTAGTTTTGTCGAAACAACTTTTTCTGTTCCGATTTTTTGACCTTATTGAAATAAAACAAATTAAACCACATTCCAATTGCAGTAGTTCAGTTTGAAACTGCGTTAAACTATACGCAGAATTGGCAACCCTGCTTGTAATCTATCAAAACGTACTGACTTTTTGCTGTGATTTTAATTAATTCGTTTTTATAAATATACTAAATAAATACGGTTTAAACTTTTAAAATATTTATTTTTGAGTGGTTCGTATTTACAAATTGTTGGAGTACATCACATTTACTGGCTATCAACCCTTATTTGGAAAAGTGTCTGCTGTGTATTATTTTGGTGTTTTCGAGGATCCTTTTGTTTTTCTTTTTCTCTTTCTGCCGCCAATTGATAGTTACTTCAGTTGTTTACTAAGTCTCCAATCTAGTCTTATCTTCGGTTCCGCCTAAACATATGCTTTAAAAACCTATGAACAATAAACGACTATTGTCACCAGATCAGCTGAATAACAACAGCCCGTATAAAAAGCAAAATACCCAAAATACCCAATATAACATAAGTAAACCATTACATCAAAATATGGAAAATAATCAAAATGCCGCCGCAGATGTTTTCTCGTGGAACAAACTTTGTAGTTTGCTTGATGACAAGCTAAAAGAGGTTGCGAAAAATGAAGATGTTCTATCGATAAAAACAGAAATTGATGAATAAAGGGAGGAGAATAAACAACTTAGAAATGAAGTAAATATACTTTCATCCCGTATTGAACAAATTGATCGGAGGTCCCGTTGCACAAATGTTGTTGTCCGAGGACTTGTAAGCCCTAATCCTGCTGACGCCAAATCGAAATTTAATGATTTATGCACAAAAAAACTTGGAGTTAATGCAAATGTAGTAACTGTTCGTGCTCTACCAACTCAAAACACTTTTTTATTCACACTAGAAACGTACTTACAAGCTGTTAATGTCCTAGCTGCCTAGGAAAAGTTGAAAGGAGATCCGATTTTTATTCAAAAAGATTACACAAAGGATGAGCTAAATCTTCGCTACAATTTAAGACATTTGAATAAAACAATTTCTAAATTTGATGCGAATATAAAGGTGAGACTTGGAGAATTTTGCACTTACATTAACAACAAAAAATACACCTGGCTGTTCGGAAAAGTTGTAGCCTATTCAAATAATGATGCTGAATTTTTGAAAAGCTTACTCATGAAAGCCAATTACCCCGTTGATGACATTGTAAAGGACAGTAAAGCTGAGAAGTCAAATACTTTTAATAATACAATTACCAATTTACAATAGCAAAACAATTTATGTCATGTCCTAGCTTATAATGTTGCTAATCTTGCTAGTAGTGTTAATTTTGGAAATTTTATATCCTATATTAATAAATTTGATATATTTTTCTTATTCGAAACTCATGTGTTGGCAAGTAAGCAAAAATATTTTTCCAACTTTTTACAAAATTCCAATTTACACTGGATTGATGCTAATAAAAGTAATAATGCTGGTCGTGCCAGTGGTGGGTGTTTGTATGGTTACAAAAAAGAGCTGAAAAAGCTATATAATTTAAATTTTGTGAATCTTGCTGGGCGTAATGTTGTACTAACTACGAAAATAGATAATAATCTCTTTTACTTTATACCTCGATATCTAAACTGCACTAACTGGAATGCTGACTTTAAATCTTTTGAAACTTTTTTGAACGAATTTTGTCCTACTAATTTCTGCAATCTTGGTGATTTAAATGCTCGCATCGGCATCGGCAACGAACAACAAATATTAGATCCAAATTTATTAACTGGCCTGCCATACATTAACAAAGTTAGATGTTGCAAAGATAACGTCATCAACGCTAATGGTAAAAGACTAATGGAGTTAGTTGAAAACTTAGGAGCCATAGTTGTGAATGGCAGATTTGATGGTGATGCACAAGGTGATTTAAGTTTTTATGGCTCTCTCATAGTTTCCTGTTGTTTGTTGATTCATTTAATATAGCTTGCAAACCATATTCTGGCCATATGCCCATTGTTTTAAAAGTAAGCACTCCTGCAGACGATAACAGTGCATTTAAGACAGACTTACGTCCACAAAAATTACGCTGGAATACAAATTTTGCTGCCAAATATGTTGAAAATCTTAACCAACTCTCTTGCTCTCTCCCTTTAAATCAAAATAATCCAGTCGATGCCTTGGTTTTAGATATAAAAAACAAAATTCTGAATGCTAATGTGAAAAACAAACCTAAATTCTATTTTGAGCCTAAGCAAAAGTGGTTCAATTGGAAATGTGCCCGTCATCGCAAACCAATGCTGAAGAAACCTAAAAAGTACATAAAAGAACATACAAACACCAATAAATTTAAGTATAATTCATCCAAAATTAAATATTTGAATGTGTGTCGAGCAAGTAAACTTCAATACTACAATTTTAATTTAAAACAATTTGAACAAAATAAGTTGCAGTAAAGAGTGGGGGAAATTATCCAATGATTTGAAATCTCGTTTTCATTCTGCACGTGGTAATTTAAGTGCTGATGATTTTTTACAATATTTTAGTGGTATTTTACAAAATTCAAATCCCATAAATACATTTGACTCGTGCTTGCCTTATAATATAGATGCCTTTCTTGATTCTCCAATTTAATTATTTGAACTTGTTTCTGTTTTAAAGTGCCTAAAGGATAACAAATCACCTGGCCAGGATGGTATCACCTACGAGTTTTTTAAACATGCTCCAGTTAACTTTGTTAGGGAAATGTTATCTGTCTTGAACGTAATATTTCTTAAGGAGAATATACCTGCTTGTTTCAAAACTGCAATTCTTATTCCTCTACTAAAAAAAGGAGATCCAAACTGCCCTTCCAATTATCGTGGACTGTCTCTAATTGACACATTTTGTAAAATTTTTAATAATAAATATCGTTCTGAATCGTATAACTGATTGGATTAACAAGAATAACATTTTAAATGAATACCAAGCTGGATTTAGAAAACACTTTTCAACTGTAGATAATGTTTTTAATCTTATTTATATTGTTCATTTAAACAAGATGAATGGCAAAAACACTTATGCTTTCTTTGTCGATTTTTCTTGCGCTTTTGATATGATTCCCAGGAATTCCTTGTTCTATAAACTATCATTATTGGGATTGTCATCAAAAATAATACGAATACTTCAACACTCTTATGAAAACACTTCCAGTCAAATATTTTACTGAAACTCGTACTCCAGCTCATTCAATGTAAATCTTGGTGTCAAACAAGGATGTATATTAAGTCCAGTTTTATTTGGCTTATACCTTAACGACTTAGCCGATATTTTGCCTGGTGGAGTAACTGTAGATAATATCACATATCAGCTGACGACATTGTCTTGCTGTCCGACTCGCCTAGTGGTCTCCAAACAATGATAGATTCTCTTCTTGCGTACAGTAACTTGTGGCATTTAAAAGTCAACCTTACTAAATCTAAAGTTTTAGTTTTTCGTAGCGGAACAAGAATATCTAAAAATTTAAAATGGATTTATGGAGAAGATGAAATTGAAATTGTAAACTCATACAAATACCTTGGTATGGATTTGTGTTATAATTTGTCTTTTAACAAACATCTGGAAAACAAGCTAACAACATTAAAAATGGCGATTTCTTCTACTTGGTCTAAATATATAAACCATCCTAAGATATATAATAAAAATAAACTGAAAATCTTCACTGCTGCTTCCCGCTCAATAATGTTTTACGGAGCCCAAATATGGGGTTACAAAAAATATGAGGTAGTTGAAAAATTACTAAGATTTTTTATTAAAAAGATGTTATCTTTGCCTAGCAACACTCCTAACTACATGCTTCTTCTGGAAACTGATTTAAACTCGCTATATCTTGATACGTTAAAACTGCATTTTGATTACATCAATAAGGTCCTTAACATGCCTAATAATAGATTGCCTCGCAAGCTTGCGGAAATAATAATTGCTAAACATACTTTTTGGGCTGAGGATTGGGATAACCTTTGTGACAAAATAAACTTTGTGCCAACAAATAGTTCCATATATACAAAACAATTATATATACTACAAAACAATTTTGTCCCTGGTTAAAGTTTACGAAAAAGAAAATCTAATAGCCGATGCAAGAAGTTCTCAATTTCATGATCTATATCCTCATTTAAACCATTCTTTGATACAAATTACAACCTCGAATCTTCCTTCTCGTTCTATAAGTCTATTGATAAGAGCAAGAGGAGGCCTCCTAGATATAAACGCTAGACCTTTTAGAGCTTCATCAGTCGGGTTGTGCACACTTTGTAATTTAGACGCAACGGAAAACACTTTTCATTTTATTGGTATCTGCACTATTTATAAAGGTTTTGGACTACAATATTACAATAAAAGTAATCTGAATTTAACCGAAGTGCTAAACATACTCAATGGACAAACTTGTCACTATAATACTCTGGTAAATTATTTGGAAATTTGTTTAAAATACAGAAAATTAATATTAAATGAATTTGCATATATATATATATATATATATATATATATATATATATATCTATTAAATAAAAAAAATAAAAACTATGTAAAATTTACATTGATGATCTTTAATACCAAACATGATATGTAAAATTTACATTCATGAAATTTGGAATATAAAATAAGCTACAAGTATATTTTTCTACTAAAATAAAATACAAAACACACTTAGAATTTTGTTTGACATACACAAATCAATGTGGCAATATTTGTTGGATATGGCAATACTGAACATAAAAGACTAATGGATGTAGAGTTTCTTAAGCATTATATTTCTGATTCAATTTAATAAAATAAAAAGAATGTAAAATTGGCTGTGAAAAACGAAAAATTATAAAGAATATAACTAATATCTTATATATCTGTACAAAAATCTAAATACTAATTGTATTGTTTTTTCAGGCACACTATGTTGGATTTACTGCGACACAGAATTTGGAAACTTCTCAAGACGTTGGACATGATAAATACATCATGGTTAACCCATTAAACGCGCGTTTTAGAATACTTTTTTAGTATTTATGCAAAAAATTACTAAAATGGCTTATGAAAATTGCATATAAAAAAAATATATTAAAAATATTCTACGAAAAATGCCTCTTAAAATCCTGTTGGGGACATCTGAACTCAGAGTTTAGCTCAAAAGAACTATTACACTACTTTTGGAGTCTTATTCAATACAATGTTGGCAAAAAATGAAAACTTTAAACGGCCATAAAATTTGACAGTGCCCACACAGGACCAAACCCTTTGGATGTTTTACTGCACTATCCCAGGCACGGGCCGAGATCCCCCTCGAAATGATTTGACAAATTTAAAAACTTAATACAATTCGTTAGGAAGTAACAATGTTATTGCTAAATTTAATATAAAAATATTTATTTTTGACTTGGATTAAATAGAAAATGCCTGTTATTTCAGTATTTTATGGTTCGAATCTTAAAATGTCATTAGAAAAATTTCCTGTAAATGGGCGGCTCTCATTGTTAGAGTTAATTTTCGACAAAAAAAAGCAATAAATAAAGTCATTTCATGAGATGTCTTTCCATGTCATTTCGATGTCTTTGACTAAAAATTAAATATGTCTACAAAAAAAAAAAAAAAAATTGAGTTTCAATTAAAATATTTGTTGATTCAGTTAAAAGTTTAATTTTATTCGGTCCTATTGAGGAAATTGTAGTAACAATTAAAATAATTTGTAACTATTTAATTAATATTATTTTCAGTTATAGTTTTATTCATATCTTTTCAAAATTTAAATGAATATGATTTTTTTATTTCAAACAAATTTTTAGTAGATACTATTAAAACATTAATTAAAATTAAAAAAAAAAATCCCTTAAAATTAAAAAAAAAAATTGCTTAAATTAAAAAAAAATCAATAAAATTTAAAAAAAACCCGCCAAATTAAAAAAATTTAAATCATTTAAAAAAAACAAATCCTTAAAATTTGCAAAAATTTAAAAAAATTAACAAAAAAAAAATGACAAAATTCGAAAAACCTCTAAAATTAAAACACAATTACTAAAATTGAAAAAAAATCGCCAAAATTAAAAAAAACTCAAGTTTTTTACTTTAATCGACTTTTTAATTTTGGCGATTTTTGGTTTGCCACGCACTCATTTGGTACCATAGATTTCAGTATTTTTTTACGATATCTCCAAATCCATTAAAGCGACTCGTGTTCAGCACACAGAGACTATTTTTTTTTAGTTTTTCGAAATAAATTGAAGCCTCAAACTTTGATTTATATGCATCATGTGTTAACGTGATCCAATTTGATTATTTTGATAATTTTTTAGTCGAAATGTAAACAAATTGCGATTGAAATGCGATATTTTAAAATTAAGCAGCTAAACTAGTCTTTGTGTTATAACGATGTTGTTTTTGTATTAGAAATTTTAAAGGTTTTTATTTAAAAAATTTATTAAAAAAATTTTAATTATTGACGAAAAAGCCAAAAATGAAGGGCAAACACACAAGAACCCTTGAAAAAACATCTGAAATCGTTCAAAATATAAATCAAAGTGAATCGGAAATACATAATTTAGTTTAAATTAGAGCTGGGCGATGTCAGTATATTTTTAGATTTTCCAATTGTATATTTTTTCTATATCATTATCTCTTTTAGATTACAATCACACTAGTGAGATTAAACCCTTCCTTGGAAAATTTACGATTTTGTTAATACAAGACATGGAACGGAGGGAGGCCCGATGGGTCATATATATGAAAAAGGAGAAAAATAGTGAATAATTTGCTCACCAATATTTAAAATAATTCAAATAAGTGGCAGCCTGGGTCCACGACAGTGTCTAAACGGCTTTAAAAATGTTTGTTTTCTCGAGTATTTCAACGCTGTTTTTAAATAAGTCTTAATTTCCTAAACTTTAAACATATTTTCATACAAAGATCTGTTAAATTTCACCGCCACTTTTAAACCCCAAAACATGGGCCACTGAAAAATAAATTTTAATTTGCAAAATCTGAAACTTTTGAGCTCACGAATAAAAAATACGTAGTTTTTTGACGGTTATAAATCTTTAATTTCCCGAGTTAAAACGTTTGCATAAAATAATACATTATTTTATATACACTTATAAGTTTTTGTCTGCCATTGTATCTAACCGGACGATATTATATAAATTCATATATAAAATTAATTTCGTTGAAAAATTTAAATATGATGCCATATATAGATGCGTCATAACGCAACTCACTCAATATATAATTGTATATTGCATTAAGAATACGCTAAACTAATCCAATTAATAATGACGTTATATATATATAGCTGCATTTAATGAATAAGTAGAAGGGATTGAACACCATGATTTCTTAATTAATCCTTCTAAAATTCATATTAAGACTAAACGCCAACGCATCTTCGTTCGTGAACTCAGTATCCGATTTTGGAGTTGGAATACTTTCTATCATTCGTTTTAGTCTTTTTGTAGAGGCACTAGGCAGGACATTCACAATTTTGGCAGCTTATTTCGGCTGTGTTTTTGTTAATACCAATTTAAATGATTCTTTTATTTGATTAGCAGGATGATTGCAAATAAATGTTTCTTGCCTTTTCTTTTGTGTCCTTCGATGTTTTTTTTGAATTTGGATAATGCGTTACTGCATTCGCGCCTTTTTCTTTCGTAGCCTTTAAAAAAAGTTCTGTTTTGGTGACAGCGTCCTGCTTTAGCCTTAGACCATATGTATGATTAATGACATATACAAGTTGAGCAACTTTCTCTTTCCCCTATAAGCTTACAGAGCGAATAATATTTTAATGTTATCTCCATTATAACGAAGGATTAACTGATGTCAATTGTAATCATCATATGTATATATAGTTTAAAAAAAAACTCAATGTCCCTAATCGCACCCAATAAGATATATACGTGCGGAATATTATATGTTTTATTGACAGAATCCTTTCAGGTAAATTCGTGGTTTCTGAATGATATATTTTTTCCAAAATGTATTAAGAGGTAAATAATACATAAAATAAAATTGTTATGCATATACCTGCACTCAGGCACCGGAAAACGTTTTGTTTATTGTTTTTATCAAAAATAAGTGTCAAAGAAATTTGATATGTTTTTAAAAAATTTAAATATACTTTAAATTAAAAATATCCCTCAAGTTGAAAATCAAAAAAATATCAAAGTTGGAAAAATATTTTGAATTTTCAATTCAATTCAATTCTTTATTTACATAACATTTTTAGGTGCATTCATATAACAAATTTTCTTAAAGAGTTTAGGATACATATTCCTTTTCTGCTTAAATATAAATAACAATAATATATTATACCTTTGACTTTACATAAAATTTCTAAGTAAGGTGAAAATTCACAAAAAACCTTTTTGAACAATTTTTTTGATTTTGTATGTTTTAGATAAAAACTTAAGGGATAAAGATAAAATTATGATGAAATAAGAACATTGATGTGATTGTATTCCGAGTTTAAACATTTGGAATTGAAGTTAAGGGTAAGCCGTTCTAACCTGTTATTTACAGGTTCAACGTTGGCTAACGTGTGAAGTCTGAGCGTTGAGTAATGCCAAGGTAAATTGTACATCATTTTTAATAGTTTGTTTTGTGCAATCTGTAAATTTTTTATATGACACTGCGCTGAAGTTGACCAAACTGGGGCAGCATAAAACATTATAGCGTGGAATATGGATTTAAATATAAGACGTTTGTTGTGGATATTAAGATGGGAATTTCTGTTTATAAGGGGATACATAAGTCTGGTTAACTTATTTACTTTGTCAATAATGTATGGAATGTGGTCTTTGAATTTCAGCTTAGGATCCAGAATGACACCTAAGTACTTAACTCTGTTCATCCATGGTACTGAACTGTTGTTGATGGTAATTGGATTTTGGGGTAAGAAACAGGGTTTACGTCTTCTGGTGAAGTATATGGCTTGGGTCTTCTGTGGGTTAACAAGAATTTTCCATTTTTCAAAATAGCTGTGAACTTCAGTTAAAGCTGTTTGTAAGCTGGACAAAACATCAGTTGAAAGTATACCAGAGCTAAGTATCGCCGTATCATCTGCAAAAATGGAAGTAACACAACCGTCAAGCGAGGGGAAGTCAGCTGTGTAGATATTGTAAAGTAAGGGTGAAAGACAGGAACCCTGGGGACAACCGGCTAATATAGCAGTCTTTGACGAGAAATTTGATCCAATAAAAACATTAAAGGCTCGGTCAGAGAGGAAGCTTTGTATCAGTTTAATTAATACAATAGGAAAATTTAATCTCATCATTTTAAAAATAAGACCATTATGCCAGACAGAATCAAAAGCTGCTTTAATGTCTAGTAGTACCATTCCAGTAGAAATACCGTTGTTTAAGTTAGAGTGAACCATGTTTCGTATTCTGACAAGTGGTTGAACCGTATTGTGTTGCCTGCGGAAACCAAATTGTTGTGTTGGCAGTATATTTTCTGCATCTATAAAATCTGTAAGTTTTTCCTTAATTACCTTTTCAAGTACTTTGCTTAAAGAAGATAAGAGACTAATGGGCCTATATGAATTTGGGCAATTTGCAGGCTTATTTGGTTTCTTTATCGGCACGACTTTGGAATGTTTCCATACTTTAGGAAAATAATGAATTTGCAAACAAGCATTTATAATAGCTGTTATATACTTAAATCCTTTTTTCGGTAAAGCTTTTAAACATCTATTTGTTATACCATCTGTTCCGGGAGATTTTTTTGTTTTTAAATTTTTAACAATGGTAGCTATTTTATCTGTTGAAATAGAAGCCTCGCTATGAGGACTAGGTACGATGGAGTCAAGGGTCGAAAGAGCATTATTTACTTCTGTTGATGTTAGGGGATCGCTAAGATTGGATGAAATTGAGTGATTTAAACTAAAGATTTTGGCCAATATTTCACATTTTTCTTGTTGAGTGTTGTAAGTTTCGTTGTTATATTTTAATATCGGAATATTTGTTGATTTTTTCTTTAAAATTTTAGAGATATTCCAGAATGGGGAGGAGCCTTTTTCCAGCGTTGATAGTTTATTATTCCAAGTTTTGTTTTTAAATAATTTTATTTCTTCGGATATACGGTGATTGTACTCTTTAGTTCGACAATGGTCAAGCAAGTTCCTGTGTCGTTTCCAATTTCTTCTAAAAATATTTCTTACTTTGATCAGGCGTCTTATATGCTGTGGTAGAGTTTGGGTAGTAATTGAGTGAACTTTTCTAGGGACACTGTAGTTTACAGCAGCTTGTATGGTGTCATTAAACGTCAAAATCATTGAGTCAATTTGTTCAGGACTGATATCGGTATTAATCGTAGTAATAGTTAGGTTTCTTTTAACGAATGAAGAATACCGTGACCAATTTGCATTTTTAAAATCATAAAATGGTTTTTCAGTAAGGTTAGTTTCATTACAAATAATAATTTTGACAGGAAGATGGTCGGAACCAAGGTCATTTATAACAATGGGTGAACTAATACCACTACTTAAGTTCGTTAGAAAGAAGTCTAATGTAGATGTCTGTCTTCTCGGATCTGCGGGTATATATGTATGGTCACTGGGATACCGGATTTGAACATTATCAGAGTCTAGTCTTTCATAAAGAAGATTTCCCCAACAGTTTGATCGTTGACATCCCCATATATTATGCCTACTATTAAAGTCACCACCAAGAATGAAATTTTCGTTATAACTGATAAATTTTCGTAGATCAGACTTGAACTGTGTTTTTTTAACATTATCTCTACCAGCGGATCCGCCAGGAAAGTAACAAGAGTAAATATTTAGGTACGTTCCATTCGACGTTCTTATTTTAACACCAATATTTTCGATTAGAAAGGTGTTTAAAGGTGGTAAAAGAGTGTGCTCAACATTTTTCCTGATCAGAACCGCAACACCACCTCCTCTGCTGTGTGTCCGATCATTCCTGTAGCAATAGAACGCTTGGTGTTTGATAGAAATAGATGGGTTTAGCATTGTTTCCGAGACTAGGCAAATATGGATATTTTTAGCAAGTAAAAAACTGAAGAGTTCGTCTTTTTTGTTTCGAACACCTCTGGCATTCCATGTTACTATATTTAAATTATTTCTCATACAAAAATTTAACTGCGAGTGAAGTAATAACTTCAAACTGGTCTGCTTTACATTTACACCTTTTAAGGTTTGAAATAAGCTCCATGGTAAGATTTTTTATTTCTTCAACTGTAAAAATATTGCTGGTGTTGCTTGTATTGGTATTGCGTGGGTCATTCCATACGCAATTTGTATTATTAGCCTCTTGATTAAGACTATTTGGAAAATCTGTGCTGTAGTTTGCATTTCTGCTATTGTTGAAACGCACATTATTATCTGGTAATGGTTGTCTTGATCTATATGATCTTGGTTGAGAACGCTGCCTCATTTGTAAAAATTTAATCCTGCTTGGGCACTCTATAGATAGTGATTTGTGTGGACCATTACAGTTAGCACACTTAATGGTTTCGGTTACACATTCGGATGTTTTGTGATTACCGGCACAGTTTGCACAAAAAGATTTCACTTTGCAACGGCTAGAACCATGACCTAGCATTTGGCAATTGTGACATTGCGTTAATTTTGTTTTTCTACTTCTTTGGAAATCCCATTTAACTTTAGTATAATCAATTACTGAGTAATTTTGTCTTAACTCCTTGACGGTAATTGACTTTTTTTGAAAGTAAACTATATAAATGACTTGTTCGTTATTAGGGCCATACGATTTGGTAACTATCTTTACATCTAAACATGATAATTTCATGTCGTTTAGTTTTTTTTTAACTGTAAGTGGGTCGAACTTATCAAGCCCAAGCAAGACAGCCTTATATGGTTTTTCGTTTTTTACTCCATATGTAAAGTATTCGAATTCCGAATCTAGATTCTGGCATATTAAGTCAAAGTCTTCTTTTTTGGTACAAAAAAGTTTAAGACCAATAGAAATTTTCCGAATTGAAAAATCTGTTATTTTCAAGTTTTGACAAATATCGATAATTTGTATTGTTTTACACTTTAATATAGTAATAGGGGGAATATGTATTTTAGTTGGTTTATTTAGTACCATTTCACTTTCTTCATCATCATCTTCAATTGTTTGAAGTGGTTGAAAATAATTGCTGCTTGCAGCAGTAGTATTTTGTTGTTTATATTTTTTTTTCATTATGTTATGCCCATTTGTAGCATTGACATCTTCAACACGTAAAACGTTTAATATTGTTTTTTTTTTTTTTTAAGTTAATATTGGAATTTAACTAATCCCTTTTTTAAATTCTTAATCCGTTTGTTTTGAACGAAAAGAATTTGTATAGTTTTTATTTAATATTTGTTGTTTTTTTTTTTTTAGTAAGAAATTATTTTACACAATCACGTCTATTCAAGATCACGGTCAATGTAAGACTGAAAATATTTTGAAAAATAAAAAGTTTTAAATGGTTTTGTTTCTTTTTCATCTTTTGTGTTAATTCTAAAACAATTAATACTGGTATTATTGTTTAATATTGGTTTAATTGAAGTAAAAATCATACCAATTTAGTGCATATTCTTCTTGCTAAAATTTTCTTTTAAATTTTTATATTTTGCAAAAAATGCATCCAAAATTTCCAAAACTATTTTTATTAATTTATTTGTTTGTAGAATGTAAATAGTTTATTAAGTTTTAATATCAATTAATTGTAAGAGTAATGTATTTTTTCACATTCCGCCACTATTTTGAAAAATATTCAGTGTATTGCATTTTTATTACCAATATTTTCCTTAAAAGTTTTCATTCTTTTTTTTTTAATTGTAAAAAAAAAACTTTGTGAAAATTTTTATTTATTTTATTAATTAATAATCATATAATTACAAATTATATACTATTACCCTAACCGAGCACTAGCTACTATGGCCTTCGGCGCGTTGTAGCGAAAACAGACCAGTGCCTCTGGTGGGAATCGAACCCACGACCCCCGAACTGATAAGCCAGCACGCTACCAACTAGCCTACCAGGGCGCACAAATTGTGAAAATTTATTTTACCAATTTATTTGTTTACAGAATGTAAATCGTGGATTATATTTTAAAAACAATTAATTGTATTAGAAAGCCTTTTTTGCATTCCGGAGTTATTTTTAAATTTTTAAAGTACTGTTTTACAAATAGTATCAACAGTGTCAATGATAGCAGGCAATGGTGGAAATTGGTAAACGAAATACGGAATAGTCATTATAATATTGGTTATAACGTCTCAGTTTCTACTTTTAAACAGTACTTTGAAAATTTACTAAACCCCGTACAAACAGAAGTACATACATATATACTATGCACCAATATTTAAAGAAGATATTTTGTTAGATAGTCCTATAACTATGAACGAAATTAAAGCCATTCTGAATAAGGTAAAACTGAATAAAGCACCAGGTGAAGACAGAGTTCCTTATGAATTTTTTATAAATGCCACATATGAATTCTACACAAAAATGCTATCAGTATACAATAATGCGTTCACCAGTAACGAGGTTGATAGCTCTTTTACAAAAACTATTGTCTTTCCTATCTACAAAAAGGGAGATCCAAGTCAACCTGCAAACTATAGAGGTATCTCATTTATGAACTGTGCTGTTAAGATAATGATGGGCATTTTAAATGAAAGATTGTTAAATTGGGTAGAACATAATCAAGTACTTAATGAGTATCAAGCAGGTTTTCAGAGAAATTATTCCACGGTTGACAATATTTATAATTTATCAGCTATTGTGAGCATAAAGTTAGCAGAAAAAAAGAAAGTTTAGGCTTTTTTGTGGACTTCAAAGCTGCGTTTGATAGTGTCTCAAGACAAGCTATGATTTATAAGCTCTTTAAGGTGGGAGTATCGTACAAATTTATCCAGTTCATAGAAAGAATATATACTAATACACAATCTGCCGTGTGGACTGGTGAAGATTTTTCAGAATATTTTTAAACAAAATCAGGTGTTAAACAAGGTGTTTACTGTCATCATTACTTTTTGGCCTGTACATTAATGATTTACATGATTGTTTGAAAGGTGAACTTATGGTGGAAAATATGAATATTCGACTTTTACTCTATGCTGACGACAAAGTCATATTATCGGATGATATTACGGTAATGCAAAAAATGATACAAAACCTTGAAAATTACTGCAACATGTGGAATCTGGAAGTTAATTTAAACAAATCCGAAATTTTGGTATTCAGAAATGGTGGTCGACTAAGTCAACAAGAAAAAAGGGGTTTAAAGGAGATGAGGTAAAAATATCCCCTGAATTCAACTACCTGGGAGTTATCCTCACAAAAAAACTTAAGTTTAACAAACATGTGAAAAAAGAAACAATCAGGCAAAAAGTGCAATAAACTCAACATGGCAAAGTTTGATAGGGAAACAAGATGTAAAGCTAAAAATGAAGTGGAAAGTTTATCTTACAGTGTGCAGGGCAATTCAAGTCTATGTAGCTCAGATGTGGTTCGTCGTAACGTTTTTTAGGTAAACGAATTAAAATCAAAAGCTACTTCCTTAAACATACAATGGCCAGAAACAAACTACATGGAACAACAATGGAATTGCTTTAGTACGGAATTACTGAGTAACTTGAAAATTAATATTTTTAATGACAGATTGGAGAGTAAATCAAAAACCACCACAAGAATTTACAAACATCTAGATTATTAATGATGACTTAAAAACTGATCAAATCACATGGATATTTAAAGTACGCAGTGGGTTAATTGGACTAAATTATAACAGATTTGGCGCAGCAAACGAAGACAAGTTTTCGAAATTGTGTAATTTACAGGAACATGAAACATTCCAACATTTTTTTGGTATCTGTCCTGTTCTAAAAGAATTTAGATATGCTATTTTTTGGAAACATTACCTAGCGGAGGAAAATATGATACATATATTAAATGGCCAAAATGAAGAAGACTGGGTGAATTTAGTGAAATATTTGAAATGTACGTTAGTTTACAGAAATTGTTTAATAACAGAATTTAACTAAGTTTGTCATAATTTTAATAATCAAATTTTATTTTTGCATTAAATGCCGATATTTGTTTGTGATCGTTCGACAGACGTTTTTATGAAAAACATGTCGTTAATCTCTTTAATATTTTTCTTTTTATATATTTAAACTATTATTAATAACATGTTAATTAATACCTAAGAAACTTTTATAATAAAGAAAATTCTAATTCTAAAGTAATATTTTAAATTGCATCCGTTACAATACTGCTCCCTTAAGGCCAGGGGGCCGATTCTCGAAGAAAAACGATATCGTTTTGTTCAAAACGAAACCTTAATTGCTATCGTTTTAATGATGTTACTTACGAAACGTTGAACTAAACAATAGAAAATTGTTGTTTTTTTTACGAAAATAATTAATATTTTTTAAAATTTTTATTTAATATCCTCGTCCTACAGAATACCTTGCCAGATCTACTGTAACGAACCTTTTTTTTACGACACATATTTTTTAAGAGTTTTTTTAATTGAAAGCAGACTGATGTGATATATACTGACTTTAGCAAGGCATTTGATAGGGACGATCATAGTATCTTACTTTTAAAATTGGGTGTTATTGACATTCCTGGCACACTTCTTGAATGAATTGGGTCATATCTCGAGTCGAGAACTCAGAGGATATTGTTTTGTAATGTTGTTTCAAAGATGGTACATGTTACTTCAGGCGTGTCACAGGGTAGTCATTTGGGGCCATTATTGTTTTTGTTATTCTTGAATGATCTTCTTACAGTGATTTTGAATTGTAAGATTCTCATGTATGCTGATGATGTTAAAATGTTCAACAGTTACAATCATGAGAATAGGCATATGCTACAAAATTATCTAAATTAATAAGTTTGTAGTGTGATACTAACATAATGGAGCTTAACCTTCTGAAATGCAAACATGATTTTGTATAAAAAAAACCCTATTCGCTCTGTGTATGTTAAAAGAACTGGTTTAGACACCTTTGGAACATTTCTGGATCTTGGTGTACTTATGGATAGCAAACTTGATTTCATTGGCCATATAAGTATGATTGTAATGGTTAGCGCGTTGGACTTTTACACAGAACGTCCCGGCTTCGATCCCCGGTGCCGGCAACATCAAAATAATATATATGAGTTTTTCTATCCCTCATACGTATCGCAATGTCCACCTTCGGTGTTCCCATAGCAATTAACCCCACCGAAGTAAAATAATGAATCAGGGCTATGAACCAAAAAGCTTCAATAAGTTCGCCAACTCCCCATCAGGTGGCGAGCAACAACTGTTCTAAGACTTATCATCTCGCGCAATTACAGTGTTGCCATGTCTGAAGCCCTTCATCTTTCCCCACCTTTCAACTCTATACTATCCCTTTCCAAAGAAAGCAACACACTAAATATAGGAAGTATTTCCTGAGTGTTGCCCCTCTTTAAAAAAAAAAAAAAAAATAAGGCTAGACTCTCGGTTTCGTCAAAAGATGGGCAAAGCAATTTTCTGATCCGTATGTTACGAATCAGTTGTATGTATCTCTTGTTAGACCAATTTTGGAGTATGCCTCGATTGTGTGGAATCCATATTATCAGGTGCATGCTAATTCGCTTGAGTCCATGCAGAGGCAATTTTTGTTATTCTGCCTACATGGTGTGGGTTGGATATATGATCGTAATTTGCCATCTTATGAACAAAGATTAGAGCGTGTTAGAATTCCGTCTTTGAAGAGTAGAAGGACTGCTTAGTGTTTGTTTTGCCTTTAACCTGATTAATGGTGATGTTGATTCGGAATTTCTTTTATCGAAGAAGAATTTTCATGTACCTTGCAGATTTATGAGAGATTTTAGACTTCTGTACTTAGACTATTATCACACAAATTATGCCAATTCATATCCTTTTCGTAGAATTTGCAGTGACTACACCACGTTTCAAAAATTATAATTTGGAAACTTCTCAAGACGTTGGACATAGTAAACACATCATGGTTTACTGCATCTAGGTATTTAAATTCATTTGTAAATATAATTATTTATTTTAAAAAGTATTATTTGTTGACTTTATTAAATAATTGAGCTCTAGGTCACGTTTGTATTTATAAAATATCCTTTATTATTTTATGTATCTCCAATATTTCGTCATTCTTTGAATGACATCTTCAGGGAGTCTAAAATTGTCCAATAATAATATAATATTAATACATATAAAGAAAACATATTATAACATAATAACAATTTTTTTATATATATAATACATTAAGATATAACGCAAACATAACATCATAATTTATAGTATTATTTGTTGTTAAATAAATTATTAGTTTTAATAACAATATTATTTGAAATATAATGGAGTATTTTTCTTTAGAAAAATAAATAGTTTATTGAACCTGGGAAACGTTATAATATTATAAAAAATTTTGGCTTATTTACATATATATCACTTTGATCATTTACCTAAGCGTTTTGACAAATTTGTCGTTAATTTTATATATATGCTGTAATAATAACCACGAAACTTTGTAAACTATTAATCCTTTTTTTTTTGCTTGTACCGAAATTCTGACAGTCTGATAGTGAAGGGTTTGTTGATCAAATTTTAAAGACACAATTAATTTTGAATTGTACTTAGAATTCTATTTTAAGACAAATATATTAAAATTTTACACCTAAAAATATTCAAAGTTGAAATTTGGAAACTAACATTTAAATTGAGTTTAGCCTACAAGAAAAGCAATGGACTGAAAAACAGAAGATCACCGGTAAGAATTTTTTTATTTTTAAAATAAATTTTGTGTACATTACATGTAAGTTGGTGAACAACGCGTGTGTAAACTTACTACGCAAGTGCGTAAAAATGTAATTAAATGTTAAAATAAATGAGTAATTTGACTGAATTTTCGTGTAAAAAACACATTTTACGTGTATATATACGGATAAATGCGTAAATATTTTGATATACGTATTAACCCCCAAAAATGCTTATATTTATTTACCTTGCACTAAGACAGAAAAACACCCCAAAAAATGTTTTAAATAAAACAAAAAAATTATTTTTTGAATTAGTTTTAGTAATGTGACATATAATAAAAATGTAACAATCAATATTTCTATATAAGTGGTTGCTACATGTATAGAGCTAAGAATATTGAATTCTATTTTGATTGAAATTCTAAAAAATTAAATCTGATTTTTTTAAATCCAATTAATTTGTTCTTAATCAAACCCAGAGATTTCATTCTTTGGAATTCTTTAGTAGGGAATTAAATTTAACTCATTCGATTTTATCAATCATTGAATTCAATCATATGGAATTCAATCAATGGGAATTCAATCATTGGGAATTCAATAGATTTTTTAATCAATCGTTTAACAACTTGGAAATTGCCGAATCTCCTAAACTGAAAAAAAAGTTCCAAAATTTAAAAAAATCGCTCAAATTAAAAAAATCGCTAAAACTAAAAAAATCCCAAAAAGGAAAAAATCGCATAAATTTAAAAAACACCAAAATTTAAAAAAAATCGCCAAAAATTAAAATAATTGCTAAAGTGAAAAAAATCTTCAAAATTTAAAAAAAATGCCAAAATGAAAAAATCGCTAATATTTAAAAATAATTGTATAACAAAATAGGCTATTTTTTAATAAAAAAAATTCACATGTTGACAAAAACTTGTCCGTGTTCATTTATCCCTGTTAGTTTTCAACATGCAGGCGATGTTCCAATAAATGGAAAATGTTTGCACCGGCGTTCAAAACCCAACCTTACCCCAAAACCGGTCCTAAATTTCGACTTGATTTGCTAGATTCAAATTTAATTTTTGAAACAAACTAAACACAATATAAAGAGGAGAGAAAAAACAAAAAACGTGTATTGAATATCCACCAGAGGTGGACCTTGCACATCAAACAAGTTTTCAATCTATTTTTTGATCAATGGTTATAATCTTTAACTTTAAACTCATATGTATATTAGTTCTCATGTAGTGAGTAAACTAGTTCATATGAATGTTTGATGTTTGGCATGGGATTGTTACCGCTTTCAAAACGTGTTCTGATGATGGGAACCTAGAAAATTCCCGAAATAGATCTATCAACACATTCCTGAAAGGGTCAAATAATAAATTTGAAAACAAAAAACTCTATTTTCATATCACAAAAAATTTTATAAGTTTTGATGAAGAGCAGCAATGTTATGAGTATATATATATGCCAACTTAAAGGTATTTTCATTAATTTTTAAATGTCACATTACACAATAAATGTTAGTTTAGTTAAATTTCGGTATAACTTTTCATTTAGTACACAGAAAAATCTAAAAACGGGTTTCAATTAAAAAATTTATTGAATCAATTAATATTTTAATTGATTTTGCACCTATCACTGCAACGATAATATCAATTAAAACTTTTATTAAAAATTAAAAAGGAAAAAAGTTATAAATAACTTCTATACAAAAAATGATACTCACAAAAAAGTGTGTGATGTTAATGCAGCGTCTGTTTGTATGTTTGCGTGAGTGCTTGTTTTGTTTGTAAACTTCATTTGGTATTTTAATCTGAAAATTTTATATTTAAGCATACTGCAGTGTATGAAAAAATAATTTAAGAATTACGTCTAAAATAAAATATGTATTTATATATTTAAAAGCCAATTAAAATATTAATTGATTCAATTAAATATTTGTTTAGACACAATTTTAATTAGTATCAAATCTTTAATTAGATATTTTAGGTTGATAATTTTTTCTGTGTAGCGTGATTTTTGAAGTTTAAACTTTGCAAACCTATTGCTAATTCTACTACACCGATAGCAAGTTAGCATTAAACTGTGAATTCCAACGATGCAATTTTTACCGTGACTGAAATAAGATATACTGAAACTATCGCCGATATACATACATACATATATTTAAATTTTCAATGATTTAAAACTGCAAATGGCGTATGATTGAGAAATATTTAGACTGTAGTAACGTCATATGAGAATTGATACTGTTGTAGTATTCAAATAGATGCCAAAATTCTTAAAATTTTGAGATGATAGGTTAAAATACTTTAAAAACATTAGTATTTTAAAAATTAATTTTATTCGTTTGATTAATCGAATAATTTTTAAAAAAATTATCGTTAGATCAAAAACTGTTTGATTGTTTATTCGAACAAAATAAAAACCCAAATAATTGACAACCAGGCACGAAGATGGGGGGCTTGGCTTCTTCGCTTTTTATTTTGATTATGTATTTTTTTTTTGTAACCCGTGGAAACTTATAAAATATGTGCACACTAGGGCTACACCATATTTTTTGCTAAATTTTTACCTATTACCACGTAATGGGCAATAATGTATTAAAAATAGAAATCTCTTTTCAGGTCTTTGAAACAAATACCTCCAGCATAAAGTACATTTCCTTGAAATGCATTTTTTCAATTTTTTAACATTTAAGTTGTACTAGTTGACCAATAAAATAAATAAATAAATAAACAGCGCTTTAATCTGTTTTATCAAAATCCGCGAAACACGCCCAATTTAAAAACGTTTGTATCATTTAAGTAGGATATGCATCGTTATTGTCTAATTACGTTAAAATTATAGCTACATATTATTTTTTAGTAAAGAGAAACAATGCAACAATTTTAAAAACTCGCCAAAATTAAAAAAATCTATTAAAGAAAACATTCGCGTTGTTTTTTTTTTAAATTTTAGCAATTTTGTTTTAATTTTAGAGGTTTTTTAAATATCGGATTTTTTTTGTTGTTAATTTTTGGCAATTTTTTAAAATTTCTGCAAATTTTGAGGTTTTTTTTTTAAATTTTGACAATTTTTTTGACGGTTTTTTCAAATGTTTTCGATTTGTTTAAATTTTGGCGATTTTTTTACAATTTTGATGATTTATTTACAACTGAAGCAATTTTTTAAAAAATTTTAATTAATGTTTTAATAGTATCTACTAATAACTAATAAAATAATATCAATTAAATAGTTACAATTTATTTTAATTGTTACTACAATTTCCTCAATAGTACCGAACTCAATTTAACTTTTAACTGAGTCAACAAATATTTTAATTGAAACACAATTTTAGTTTTTTCTTTGTAGACATATTTAATTTTTAGTTTGCATTGTCGCAAACAGTTTTTTGATTATATTTTAAGGCAAAGACATCGAAAGACATCTTATGAAATGACTTTATTTATTGCATTTTTTGTCGAAAATCAACTCTAAAATGCGAGCCGCCCATTTGCAGACGTTGTTTTCTAATGAAATTTGAAGATTCGAACCATATATTACTGATCTAACAGGCATTTCCTATTTGATCCAAGACGGAAATAAATATTTTTATATTAAATTTATCAATAACATTGTTACTTCCTAACAAATTGTATTAAGTTTTTAAATTTGTTAAATCATTTCGGTGGGGGGCTCTCGCCCCCTTGAACTGGTTTTAAAACAGTTTAAAATGCAGAACACACGATTAACAAAACAAAAATATTATTTATTTAAGTTAATTTGTTTAAAAAAAAATATTTTTGATGCAGACGCAACTTTTGGATGCATTTTGCAAAATGCATCCAAAAACTGTATTTGCATCAAAAATGCATTTTTTGGGCAGATAAATCTAAAGAAATCACTTTTTTGTTTATAAAGAATGTATTGTAAGTTTTAAACCTGTTCAAAATATAAGAATTACAAATTATACAAAACATTTTTTTTTATATGGAAATAATGGATAATGTTTTTTTTGAAAAAAGTCAAGAAAATAAGACGATATTCGCGTCACGGGAAAAGCGAAATTTAATTTTACATATAAATTTTAAAATTTCGATATGTCCATGATAAAAAAATTTTGAAGGGGGAAAACAATTTCGAAAATGCATCTAAATGCATTTTTGAATATTAAAAACGTTAAAAAAAACAAGAGGTTTTGAAACTTTTAAAAACTGTTGTATGTTATGAGCTCCATGGAGATATGTTATGACCCTTGGTCAATTCTATTTGTGATGTATCATGAATTTCATGATATGGAGAAAAACACTTTAATTTTTTGGGATATAACTATAATAAGAAAAATTTCACAGATTTTCTCTGAGGAGTTTTTTTTATTAGTTTATAGTGCGGAACTCCGCAAGATTGTGAATTCCCAAATTTGAACCTTCAAGCCATTTACTCCTGATACAGGTCCTCGGTATGCTTAGACATATTATTATTGAACATAGGTATAATGAAATACGTAGTATAATTTATTAATTTGCTACTAATTTTTAGAGGTCTTCTGACATTCTCACTTATAACTTTTGAGCCAGTCAACCGATTTTATTCATTTTTAATACTTATACTTAAGTTGACAATTAACTATAATATCAACAAACAATTTGACTGAAAACTGACAACCACGCTTGTATATTTGCGAAGAATTTCGCGTTTCAACAGACAGACTGGCATGTCTCCTTAGACTTAGCTATTCATGCTGATCAAGAATATATCTATAATTACAAATGGGTTTTGCTATTTTTTCAAATATTACAACCATATTTTTAAAACTTATAACTGTTTTCAGGAGTGTGATAAAAATTTCGGCTGAATTTCAGTTTATGGGGGACACCCCTAGAGAAAAAATCTGAATATGCCATCCCCTTCAGAATGTTCCCAGGAGTACGAAAATCATAATGAATAAGGGGGCTCACGCCCACTATGGGCGTGGCAGTCGAAAAACGACCCGGCCCACCTACGTAGACAATATGGGTATCAAATGAAAGCTAATGTCTTCACGATTCCAAAAATAGCCATAGTTGCCAGATCGTGCGGTTTTTGCAGCCGATACGGCCATTTTTGTTAAATAGGGGCGGGGGTGAAAAACGACCCATGCCACCTACTTAGGCAATATTGGTATCAAATGAAAGGAAATGTCTTCACGATTCCAAAAATACCCGTAGTTGCCAGATCGTCCAGAATTTGAGGAAGATATGTTAATTTTTATAAAATGGGGGAAGGACTTTTTTTTGTTTATTTCTTTTTAGCTCGGCCAGAGGCCGAGCACTCGAGATCCCCGCCGTCTAGAATTAAGACATACTGGAGTTAAAAACCCCTAAGCCCGGCCGTAGGCCGGTCACGCAGAAAAACTTTACTAAGCGAAGCCAGTATAACAAATTTTCATTAACCAATCAGAAGCTTTCAAGAGTTTTCCTCGTTTCTTAATTTTGTACTTATCCTCATTTATGATTTGACTCTTGACACGAGAACATCACTAAATATGGATTGCGTTACTGCCTTCCCATTTAACAAAATATAAGCAAAAAAAAAGGAAAAAAAAAATTTCCCCCACCCCAAATTTTGCCAAAATGGCCATATCGGCTAGTTGTCCGATCTGGCAACTACGGCTATTTTTGGAATCGTGAAGACATTAGCTTTCATTTGATACCCATATTGTCTACGTAGGTGGGCCGGGTCGTTTTTCGACTGCCACGCCCATAAGGGGCGTGAGCCCCCTTATTCATTATGATTTTCGCACTCCTGGGGTCATTTAAGGGGGCGTGGCATTTTTTTTTTTCCAGGGGTGTCCCCCATAAACTGAAATTTTGCCAAAATTTCAGATTAATTAAAAAGTTGCTTAAGTTTCGGAAAATTGCTAGAAAAATAAACCGTTTACATATGGTTGTCACAAATTTTGCAAATATTCAGAGTGCTTATGGTAAAATTAAAACTGGACGCCCGAAAAAATCCACACATCTTAGGTAATTTTTATGTTTTCATTTTCTTATTGAAAAAAGGTTTGTGTTTTAGGATGTCCTGATTGCGTTAGGTGTCAAAAGACGCGAAATTAAAAACTAATTTCAGGAAAAAAAAATGTTTTTGGATGTCATCTTTCATCCCAGCGTTTGAAATTTCCGATCGCAGTGTATTTTGTCCAAAAAAAAGTTTCGAATTATTTCGCAAAATTGGTGTCAAAAGTTGCGCAATGTGGAGTAAAATAAGGAAAGAAGACTACTAAAATTTTTGTAGAGTAATTTTGGTGGTGGACACAGCATTTCAAAGTTTGAACCAAATAATTTTAGAAAATTAATTATAAATTTTTTTTTGGATTATTGTCTATCGTAGTGTATTTCGTTAACAAATTGAACTTTTTCACAAAATTTGTGTCAAAAGTTGCGTAATGTGGAGTATATAACGGAAAAAATATTTTTTTTAAATTTCAATGGAATAATTTTGTTCCGCCACAGTATTTAAAAGATGGAGCATTTAAAAGTTTTTTAATGAAAAGCTGTTAAATGTTGCTAAGTATTCCCTATAATTCATGAACAACATTTAAAACGAAAAATTGTGAATGATATTTTTCACCTCTTGCTACCGTCTAAAGTTGGCGATCGTAGTGTTTTTTGTTATCAAAAAAAATTGGAGTTTTTCGCAAAATTTGTGTCAAAAGTTGCCCAATGTGAACTAGATTACGGAAAAATATTTATATTTGGTCCACTAAAGCATCTTAAACTTTGATACAAGTAAAAATCAATTTTTCAAAATTCGTTAAAACCAGGGATGACAATCGAATGGAATTATAGGAAATTCTAAGCAACATTTAACAGCTTTTTATTAAAAAAAGTTACTAGTTTTTAACTTTTCAATGCTGCGGTGAACCAAAATTACTCCACTGAAATTTAAAAAATAATTTTTCAATTACCTACTCCAGATTACGCAACTTTGTTAATAATTTTGTGAAAATATTTAAGAGCCACTTGTAACAGATGAAATATACCATCCAAAAAATTTTTAAAATTATTTTTCTTGAATTATTGGAAATACTTAACAACGTGTAAAGGATTTCCATCGAAAAAAAAGTGAACCCCAAAATTTTTTTTATTTTTCGTTTGAGACCTAACGTGTAAAAATTCATAATTCGGAACATCATATTGTGTATGTCATATTTTGTTATGTTTTCTTTTAAAAGATGCCATCATTTACACAACAATTGATGTAAGCAGATAACTTTGTTAATGTTATATATATTTCCAGATATTACATTAATTCATGTCGTTGCTGTGGGAATGTTAACAGTTTTATATTTTGTAACTAGATTACCTACTCGATTCTTTTAACAGGGCGTGAGACTAAAATAATTGATTCTTTAGAATTGATTATTTTTTTTACCAAAGAACCATTTACTTTATATTTTTAAGAACTACATACATTTTTAATAAAGAAATAGTTCCATTGTAAAATTACGAGGTACCTACACAAAAAAAAAATCAATAAATAGTTCCCTAGAAAAAATAAGAAGTACTTACATTTAAAAAAACGAAGTAGTTCCATAAGTAAATTCAACTTTTACTCACACGTGATTCTCCTAGGTCACTCAAATATAACGATCAAAACTCATACGGAAATAAAATCCTAAAAAGTGAAACACCGAATTGATATGATAATAATTTTGGAGCTATAAACCACGAAAATATAAATTTTTCAAAAAAAAATGCAATTTCTGTTTTAAGTATTATTTTCCTGCAAATAAAAATTTATTTGAAAAAATATATGAGGTAAATTCTTTAAAATTGTATAACTTTTTTTTTTTCAAAATTAGGAACTACTTCCAATAACGTCCTTTTATTAAGAAAAGGTATATGATTACTTCTTGAGTACAAAAAGTTAGACATATAAGTTAATAACATTGTAATTTTCTTTTAAGTAAATGATTACTTTGTTATTGAGTTCATGCTTTCTGGTTTAAATTTAAAGAATTGATTACTATACTACTTGCTTTTTTGACTCCATCGTTGGAATGAGTTTGGTATTGCAATTACTAAATTTGGCAATGAGATATGTATGCAAGTATGGGCATCACCTTCTTTTTGGAATGTGTAATTTTTTCCTGGGTAATTTTTAAAAGAATCACAAAAAAATGTTTAGGATTTCAGAAAATAAATTAACTAAAGTATAATTTTTCTACAAATTTTTTAAGTTATTTTCAGTCTACTAATATTCAGCAAAAATTTTGTTTACGTGGTTTAAGCAAAACTTTTGCTGAATCTACTTCTTTTGTTGCTAAAAATTTTTAGCTAAAGATTTTCAGCAACATATTTTGCTGACATTAGCAATTTTTTTGCAACTAAAATTAAGCTGGCTCAGCAAAATTTTTGCTGGCTTTACAAACTTTTTTTTTTTGAGTTTACAATTGTGATTAATTTTTTGAACAGTAAAAAACAAATGACAATGTTAGCTGAATGTAAGTCGTCCTTTTTTCAAGTGAAACTTCATTTGTTTTTGACTACATATGCAGTTGCATTTACCTACATAGTATTCTAAATGTATGTCCATTTTTGAAATTGGGAAATCGTCTGGTAGCGATCCCAAAAACTTTTTGGAAATATTTTTAAAAATTACTGAATTTTTTTTATCTAAAACCGGATTGTTCCGTACAAAATTCGACATTTTGCTTTTATAAAAACTGCCTAATAGAGAAATCTTAAAATTTAAAATTATTATTATTTATTTTCGAAATTAACAAAAACTATATACAACAAATATATACACAGACTAAGATAAGTAATTAAGTAATATATTTACAATTTATTCAAATTACATAAGTTTTCAAAGCCGGTTTTCATTTTAGTTTCTAACATCTTCCATTTGATGAGTCTGCGCAGTCGCAGAGTGCAAATATTGTGATGATTGTGTTGCCGTAGTAGGTGATGGTGCATTGTTGCTCTCTTTATACTTTATGAAATACACTTCAGGAGCATGTTGTTTAATGCTATTTTGTTCAGACTTTTGCCATTCTTCTAATAGAGCGGCGGATTCTGATTCGTCTGTTTTTTTCACCAAAACATAAATCAATGTCTTTTCCTCTACTTCTGAACTTTGAATTTGAGGCGGTGGAGTCACTGTTTTGCGATTGCGGACTAAAGTAATTCTATAATGACGCCGTGGCGGTGGTACATCGAATGAGTTTTGCTGCAGTGGCAGCTGTTGCTTGGGTAAATGTAATAATATTTTGTTAGCATCAGCCGATGTTGGTACTTGTATATCTACTACATGTTGTTGACTGACTTGTTGAAAAGTATCCATAACTGATGCTGGATTTGAATCAGTTGGGTATGATAATCCACCACTCACAATGTTGCCTATTGTAGGCGGTAAATATACACTATGTGCCTCTGGTGAATGTTGTACGTATTGTAAACCACTTAAAATTCGGCCATGCCTCTGTTGCTGGAGACTTTCCACCAGACTTTTTGGCAATAGACTTCCAACATTAAAGTCACTCTTCATTTCGGATGGTGCAACCCAAACGAGACAATAACAACACAGAAATAATACACATAAAAGTACTTTCATTTTGAGATGGAAATTGTTATTTATTTTCTTAACTTTTGTATATCATGAAGACGATGATGATTACCTTCGTTGTAACGCAACTTTACTAATAATGCTAGTAACTGACACTCATTTGCGATGATGAGACTACCGAACTAAAAGCGCACGCATTTTGAATTTGATATTTATAGCTACCAAACAGCATCAGATAAAAAAATAACGAAACAGAGCATCTCTTAGCCAGTCATTTAAATATTGATCGATCGAAAAATAGTTAGCATTATAACTTATTGTTAGTTATTTTTGTTTTCTTAACAAAAATCGTACACAATAATTATACGAACAACATCATCTTACTACCATGGGATCGTTGGACAACATCGCAATCGATGGCATTCAAAGACTGATGCTTAGAGATGATTTTACTGATTGCTTTACGTTGAACAACAAGTTGAGCAATTCTTTTCTCACCAATACCATTGTGGGTAACAAATTAACATATCACCAGGGCTACCAGATTATTTGGTAAAAAATTTGCAATAAAAAAAATCCAGTATAACAAGATTAACTAGAAACATAACATACAAAAATTAAATTTACATTTTGTGATTTAAAGCTAATTTTTCTCTTTGATATTTGCTGTCAGCGATCGTACATAACTATTAAGAATGTGTTGGACGTCCAGTTTGTCAATAAATTATTTTCAAAATTAAAATATTTTAAAACATTTCAAAAAATAATGAAAGCTTAACAAAAACAAATGCATTTTTTAAAAATTTGTTTTCTTTAGGTGCGTTTGTTTACTTTTCCAGTAAAATCCAGTAAATGAGTAAATTTTTGGCAACATGAAAATTTTACTCTCAAAACTGGCTGTTGCACAAAAAAGTAAACGAAAGGAAAAATTGCAAAAACTTGCAGGTTAATTCAAACATATGAGCGCTAAAAAGCGTAGTGTTGTAAAATATGTGTTATTTAGACTACCCAGTATATATTGTTTATGGTACTTGATGCATTGCATTTTAATAATTATAAATTCGTAGCAATTGTATTTATTAAATGAACTTTTGTGGAAGCTCTTAGACTTGTTTAGTTTGTACATGACTTTCAATTTTGTTTCTAGTTAAATAACATACGAAAATACATGAATACTTGATTTTTGATATTCGGTACCCTGAATAATATGCAGTAAGAAGTATTCATATATTCATTAGCTTTACATCTCTAATATAATAATGTAAATAAAAACAATTAACACAGATATTAGAAAACTGATAAATTGTTACTATAATAATTGTAACTGACTACTTTAATTTGTTTCAGGTTGAAAAAAATAATTTTTAGTTTTTGGGGCACTTTTAATTTAGCTTTTGTTCTTTTTAATGTTTTTATTACTAAATGTATGCTTTTTGTTTGCTTATTTTTGTTTCTTTACTTAATTTAATCATATGTTTTTGTTTTCCTACTGGATTTTACTGGCAAAAATTTGTTCAGTAAAAATTTACAGGCTCTTTGCTGACAACTGTCACTTTACTCTCTCTCAGTAGATGCTCTCTTTTGCAAATTTATGTGTACGCGAATGCATTTCAGTAAAATCCAGTACAAATTTGTACAAATTTTTGCAAATTTTGGGGTAAACGAACGCACTTTTTCTTTATATATTCTGCACTTACCCAGCAAACATAGCAATACGAACACGATACTCCTAACGTATTGCCAGGAAGAGAGATTTAATTTCGGCAACATTGCAGAAGATACCCCATTTGGTAGAAAACCTGTCCCGAAAGCAATACATCTAAGTAATACAAAAGCAATTCCTCTGAAAGATAAATATGCGATATTGCCAAATTGTCATGTGGGAGACAAAAACGTATTGCAAATATCGTCTGCATATCATCTGGAAGTTAAAAAGAAGATATAGCACAACAAGATTAAATCACATTTTTATATATTTTATAACATTTTATTAAAAACAAAATAACTGACAAATTGCCAATTTAAATTTATAAGCCTATTTTTAACTCATGTTTTTATAAAATTCAGCTGTACCCAGCAAAACCACACATTACCAAATCATGGGTAAAGTAATGTATCGCCATAGGGCCTCATGCATTACTTTACACGTTACTTCATTGATGAATTTTACAGGCGATGAGCCCCAAGGTAACTCATTACCTTGTAATGGGTAAAGTAACTGGTTACTTATATGGTTACATGGTGGGAAAAAGTAATGTGTCTATAAATAGATTTTCATAAAAAAAAATGCATAAAAATTTTTTTTACAGATATTTTTTTTTTAATTAAATAAATAACTTTTTTTTTATTAAATAAATAACTTGGTCATGCTGGGATTCGAACCTGGGTTCTCTGGTATTTAACAATTAGTTAGGCGAGAACTCTACCAACTGACCTATCGATACATACAATATTTTATTGCTTAACATGTAGATGAGTTGTTGTGCTTCGTGTTTTCGTTCGTGATATTAAAAATATACACCTTACCATTATGCTCACAAAAAATCACAAAGTAATGTGTCTATAAATAGATTTTCAAAAATATATATTAATAATTACTTTACGTTTATAATTCACGCATTATGTAATTGATGATCGGTAAGTCATTATTTTATGTTTTGAAGTAATGTAAAATGTAATGAGGTCTCATTACAAGGTAATCTATGAGTGTCCAATTATCGGTAACTCATTACTTCTTGTTGGAAAATAATGATACGGGTAAGGAGTACACATTACAAGGTAATGCATTACTTTATCGCACCCATTACCAAAGTTTTGCTGGGTATGTTTCTCTGCTTTCCGCGGAGTGTTGTTTTCTTTGCCAACCTTTTGCGATTTGGATTTTCGGAAAAAAGAAAGCAATTTAGTTCATATTTGCAATACTTATTAAATTAATGCAAATTATTTTTACCTTTGTATTTGCAATTTAGTTTGAAAATTATATTCTTTTCATTTTTTTTTTTCAATATGGCTGATATAGCACCAAGCTGATATAAAGAAGATATTTTTAATACTACTTGATTATTATCTTCTAAATGAAAATTCAAGTTATTGCCGAAATATCGCCAGTGATATTGCTCTTGCAAATGCTTCTTGGGTATGTATAGTTAGAATACACTCAAAATAATAAGTTAGTTGAAAAATCAGTTAAACGGCTTGTAAATCAAATTTACTATTTTTCAGCAAATTTTTTGCTGAAATCGTGTTTGTCAGCTAAAATTTATTATACTTATTCACCACTTAACTGTTTTGAACTAATGTTTTACTAATATTTTACTAATTTATTTTGGTACCAATATTGGGCTGATTTGGACACTTTAATAGCGTGCATAACAACCTGACAATGTGCTTTTTGCACTATTTATTTTGCTTTTCAATGTCACAAAACACCAAAATTTTACTCAAGGCACCAAAACATAAAAAAACACTAAATTGGCGCTTCTGTATTTTATCTTTAGCGCTTTTTAACCAATGTCGCTTTAGAGACTAGTACTTTGTTCAAAAAGCCCTAAAACCGCAGTAAAAACAATTGAAAACTCCAATTTTTTACAGTCTTAAGGAAATTACAATCAAATGTCACTTTGTCGCTACATTTTAAATGGCCTTATCTGTTAAATTTGTTTCTTTATATGGAGCTTGACAGATATTTTCGCGAAAGTACGAACAAAATGCTAGCCTATACACCGAAATTGTCGATGATAAAATGTGATTAAAATATTTTAGCAATAAACCCAAATTTAAAAACAGTTTTATGGCAGTATAAACTGTCGAAAACTCAAATTTTCTTCCCTCCAATTTTTTACATATTTAATGAAATTACAATCAAATGTTACTTTTTCGTTACATGGTCTTATCTGTTAAATTGATACAGAACCCCGTTTTTTTGTTTAAGGTTTGGCAGATGTTTTCGCAAAAAAAACGAACAAAATGCTGGATTAAACACCGATACTGTCGATGAAGAAATGTGGTTACTTTATTTTAACACGAAATCCAATTATGAAACTGTTCTATGGTCAACTTGAGTTCATTTCTTTAACTTTGTAAGCAAATAAAAAAAAATTCTGGTCTTTTGTACGATTTTTACAATAAAAGTTAGCAACACTGCAACCAAATTGATAGATGTACACAGAATTACGTAGATGTCGCGGGATGTCAACATATAGTACAGATAAGGAAAATTATACTAAAAAGTACAACTATTGAAAGACATACACAGAAAGAAATATTTTCCCACTTTTTTCAATTAAATCGATTTGCTGAAAATTTTAAAATCTGTCAATTAAAAATTAATTGAATCAATTAAATATTTGCTCAAATATTAATATTATATAAATATTAATTTATTCTAAAACATTATCATAAAATTGATAATGTAATTTTTGAAGTTAATGAATCGGTTATTTCCGTGATTGAAATGGGTTTTATTTTTTTGTGTGTAAATATGAAAAATCAACTATGCAAGATTTTTGTATTTGTTTTTCATACATAACACAAAAAGACGCCGACAATGTAAAATAAAAATTCAGAATCGCTTTTTGATTGCATCCAAATACATGCCCACAAAAAAATTTAGACTTCATCGATCAAAAATTTCGATTTATTTCAAATAACCAAAAGCCATACCTACCACAGGAGCGTTTATATGTTAAACGCAAAAATCGCCAACAACAGCATTGTCTACACAACAGATACATTTTGCAGTTAAGGGGTTTACCATTTTTAGAATTTTTGTATTTGTTGTTTTTTTTTTAACTTTTTCTATACACCCAGGGAACTTCTGCTTTAAAAAATATGTAGTTGTTTGGGTTGTAATACAGTTTCTTTATTTTTAACTAACCTTGTACTTGTAAAACAACTCACATCAAATGACTGTTTCATGTTTTTACATTCATTTTTTACAGTTGTTTTTGTTATTTAAAAAAAATAAAAATAAATAAATGTTTATTTATTTTTTACTACCATGTGGTTCATTTTTACTACAATTGGTAGTCATTTTCTGAACAATAAAAAACGAATGACAATGTTAGTTGAATTTAATGAAATGTAAGTCGTCTGTTTTTTAAATGAAATTTCATTTGTTTTTGACTACAATTGCTGTCGTCTTTACCAACATAATTTCCTAAGTGTATATTTTAGCGAAAAATATTATTATTATTATTTTAAAAGAATATATAAAACAACTTATAAATGAATGTGAGTCGTGATGATAATAATATTTACTCAAAAAAAAGTTTAGTAAAGTAATTTTGCTTTACCAATTTCACTAATTTTAAGTATAAATAAAATTTAGACTCATTATTTATATTTTTTTTTTAACAAAATGAACGAAGATTTAAGTTTTTTATTTATTCAAATTCTAAAGCGTTAGAAGTCAAATGTCTCAAAAATTACTAAGCCGATAATATTATAATTTTCAGCACAAATTTAATTAAGTTTTACTTCCACAATGTTAAAAGTTTTGTTTCCGTTGTTTAGTATTAAACTTATCTTTAAACTTTAACCCTAGAAAGTTAATCTACACTAAAAAAAATGCATAAAGTTAGCAAACAAGTTAGTTGAGTCAGGAAAAGTTTAGCTGGGAGGATCCTTGCAGAAGAATTGCTAATATCTGCAAAAGTGTTTTGATGATCGTCAGTGCGCTGATTTTTAACAAAAACTTAGTAAATTCCTTAAATTTTTTTGCTAACACTTAGTTCAATGCAAATTAAAATTGATTTGATGAAATCAACAAAATTTTTGGCTGGAGCTTATGAGATTGAAAAAACTAAAAAACTTAGTATAAAATTTTTACTTTAGTTAATTTATTTTGCTGAAATTTAAATCTATTTTTGTGATTGTTTTAAATATATATAAAAATGTCAGGACTTCCACATCGTTAACATAATGTAATTAAATAAAAATCTGGAAATAAACAAAATATTTTAGCATTAAGAAGAAAACATAATAATTCCCAATAATTTACATGATTGTATGTATATATATGTATGACGCAATTTTACATTTTTCAAATGCAGATAATTCTAAAGTACAAAAAACTAAATATTCAAAATATCGCTAAATATAATAAAAATCCTTTATCTTTCAAAAATAACTAGCATTTATTGTTTTGTAAAGTCGGACCAAAGCGTAGTTTATATTTAATTTTAGGCTACATCCTCAATTTAACAAGATAATGTTTTGCACAGCAGCTCCAAAGCGTATTTTATTTTCGCCAGCATCTTTAATTTCCAAATTTATTAAAATATTATTCATTTAACTAGTTATTTGTTTAAATTAGTTTAAATTAGTTTATTTTATTTACTTATATTTTTTTAATATTCACAATTTTTATGAGCACATGCGTGCCTTTGTTTGATGTTTAGTATACAAAAGAAAAAATTATTATGATATAGTGGTATCTTATTCTATACATATGTAGACATATGTAGACATATGTAAACACATATACTTACATCTCATACTTATTTTTACGAACATTTCTTATATAACGCTATAGACAAGCATATATACATATATATATATATATGTTATATATAAGTTGATCTTTTTTATCTCATCATATATAATTGATATAGCTATATATCAGATCATATATAATTGATATAGCTATATATCAGATCATATATAATTGATATAGCTATATATCAGATCATATATAATTGATATAGCTATATATCAGATCATATATAATGTATAATTTTATATTAGTACATATGTATAATTTTATATAAATACATATAAAACAGTAAAACCAAACAAATTCTATAATTTTCATATTATAATTATATATGGTATCACATATAATTCTATATCGATATGTGTTAAAATTAAAAAGAAAAATTCGGTCACTTTTGTATATGGTAGAAATTCACAAAATAAAATTTATCACTTCTAAATATAATTATCAGAGAACACAAAATAAACAAAATTCAATCTATTTAATCTAAATAAGATTGTAAAAACCAAAAGTTAAAACTTAGAAAAGCTACTCTTTTTAAAAAAAAGATAAAAGTTAGTTAAGAGTGTTATTTAAGAGCTTTCGGAATTGATTTAAAAAAATTAGATTATGAATAAATAAATTAAATGAAATGTATGAAATCTTTATTTGAGTCGATAGAACGATCTATATAATTCAATGTTTAAAGATGATTTCATGTAAATGTTGACGGCGGTTACGCCTCAAATGGTTCATACGCTGGGTCCAATTTTGGCATACTCTCTCCAACATATCGGCCGGTATCAAAAATACATTCTTTAATATTGGCTTCCAGTGCGTCAACCGTTGCCGGCTTGTCTCTATAGCCATGAGCCTTAACATAGCCCCACAAAAAATAGTCTAAAGGCGTTAAATCGCACGATCGGCCCCAAACGAGAAATAAACTGTTCACCAAACTCGCCTCTCAATTGGTCCATTGTTTCGCGTGATGTGTGGCGTGTGGCACCGTCTCTTTGAAACCACATGTCGCCCAAGTCCAGCTCTTAAATTTTGGGCAAAAAAAAAAATTGTAATCATCGCACGGTAGCGCTCGCCATTCACAGTAACATACCTGCCCTCGTCGTCTTTGAAAAAGTACGGTCCAATGATGCCAACGGCCCAAAATCCACATTAAACAGTGCATTTTTCGGGATGCACTGGCAGTTCTTGCAACGCTTCTGGCTGCTCTTCACACCACATAGCAATTTGGCTTGTTCACGTATCCATTCAACCAGAAATGATGATCTTCATTCAACTTTGTGGATCTTCATTCAACTTTGCCAGCGCCCATTCACGAAAAGTTAGCCGTTGTGGTAGGTAGTGTGGCTTCAATTCTTGCACCAGCTGTATATTAAAAGGTTTTGCACCTAAATCCTTCCGCATAATTTTCCACGTAGTGGAGTAACAGAGGCCCAATTGCTGCGAACGGCACCGATTCAATAATGCACGGTCATCAACAACACTGGCGGATACAGCTGCGATATATATCTCTGTCCGCATTCTACTTATGCGTGTTGGTGGTTTAATGTCTAATATTAAACCACCAACACGCAGAAATTTAGTCACAAGATTCAGAATAGCCGCCTCAGAAGGTCGGCCAAACTGACCATAAATTGGAAGAAGTGCACGATGCGCTTTCTTAATCGATCATGAATTTTAATAAAATTCAATAATCTGAGAGTGTCGTTCGCTTGTAAGTCGATTCATGGTCAAATTATAAGCCAAACTGAACATGTTTAACAGTAACATGTTACACGAAATCAGCTGAGCTGCCAAAAACAGTGTTGCAGAAAAGAAAGTTGCTAAAAAATCACCCTTTATAATTAACAATTTAATTTAGTTTTTATAAAAACATTTATATTCATGATTAGTAAGCTTTGATAATTATGAAATTGTATATCGATGCCCAACAAAGATGTGTAAATCGGCTTGAGTCATTGGACATGCCATCTTAATGAGGTAGTATCACATTTGCAAAATACGCCATCAAATGTCGGCAAGCCCGCTACATTGTTTGCGTGGGAACGACATTGTTTTACCTTAAAGTTTAAAATGTAATTGATTTTGGATAAGAATTTAATCTTTAAGGGAAATTAAAACACAATATAGAGTTGGTACCCAAACATTTAGGCAGGGATGACATGGCATTATCACCATTTCCAATTTGGGGATTACGAATGAAAATATTTCTGTCTTAACCCCCAAATCAAAATGGGAGCCATGTCTTGCATAGTTATGTTAATTATTCCCATAAAGATCGATCAATAAAAACAGTAAGAATGGTATTCAAAATGAATTTTTTACAGATTAACCACCCAGTCTAAGCCGCTGGAGCTTGGAACTTGAAATTTGTCATGGAGGTTTCTTCTCGATTGTATACAACTAATCACGATTTTTGTAAATTGTTAGGATGTGGTACACAAAGGATAAAAAGTCTTCCCCTTATCGTCATATGTAAACCTCTTCCGCTAAAAGTCTGAAATATCAATCGCATTAGCCCATAAGCTGTGGCCTAAAACGCTTAAAATATACCTTTAGTAATTTCCAATAGAACTTGTTCGAAATGTGGTACGAATACAAATATGTTCCCTTAATCGCTCAGCCCACACCGCTTGATTTTTAAATTCGGCATGTATGTTCCTCCTCTGGCATAGACACCCACAAAGATGGGATTATAGTAAATGGTTACGCAATTTCGCACAAAGTGAAAGGTTTGCTCTGAATTTCCTGCCCAAACCCTCTTGTCTACAAATCTGTAAGGAACATGAAATTTGGTTTGAAGGTTCCTCGTCCGGCGCAGACATTATCTAATATGAAATTTATATGGTGAAATTTCTTACGGTGAGGGGCAAAATCTCCCTAGTCTGCCAATTAACATTTGGATACATATCTGACATTTAAAATATGTGTTTCTTTGAACTTCTAATTAAAACGTTGTAAAAATGGGGTTAAAAAAATAAAGTGACATGGAGATTCTTCCTTAAGCGTATACAGCCACCAAGAGAGGGGCAAAAAGGGACAGTCTTTCCTTAACGTCATAAAAAAACCATTAAGTAATTATGCCGTAATTCACTGAAGATATGCTTTATACGTTTTTGAAATCATAAATAAATAAATTGAAAAAGTGTCCTCTTAATGACATGTACAATTGCTTCATGCTTAAAATTTAAAACATCTTCTCGAAATGGTTAAACAAATTAATTAAAACAGGAAATAATTTTGTTTTTAATGTATTCCGACATTAAAAACTATTGGTAACGATATCTCGGTTTTTAAGATAGTCGAATAGTAATCAAAATAAAATTATAAAATATTTTGGATATTCAGAAGTTAAGCGTATAAAAAGGGGTTAAAGTTGGTACTACTTCATAACTTTTAAATGCATTTACCTATTCTCTTGAAATGTTTAGATTCGAAGTGCTGCAAAATTATATACTCTTGTTGACATGACAAATGAAGAAGGTTTAAGAAGTTAATCTTTTGTGAAAATAAAACAGAGTGTAGTAAAGGTGGGATCTATATATTTAGGCAGGAATGACATGATATTATCTCAATTTTCGATTTGGGGATTATGGATTAAAATGTTTTTCAAAACACGATTTAATTTTTCTTTCATATAATTTTAAATTACTGGCAACTGATCAGGTAATCACCTATCGTGACATCAAAAATATTGATCTAGTTACCCTGGCGAACGAGTTTCTCAAAATTGACTGGAATTTTTTGTATTATTTGATCTCAGTGGATGATCAGCTCTCATTTATAGAGCACAACCTAAGTAATCTATTCAACCAAACAGTTCCTTTAAGAACTAAAACTGTTAGTCACCGAAAAAAGCCCTGGTTTTCTTCCAACATTAAAGAAGCAATTTATCGAAGAAATTTGGCCTATTCTCGATGGAAACGTTTCAAAACTACGCTGCTTCATAGAGAATATTGTAATGCTAGAAATGAAACTAATAAACTGATAAAAAATGCTTAATCGAGTTTCTACGCAGAAAAATTCTCATGCGCTTTAGGATCAAAAAAAAACTTGGCAAACGATTCGTGAAATTGGAATCGGTAAACCGTCTATCCATGAACCTTGCCCAATTGATGCTGATACTATTAATGAAACTTTTTTAAATATACCAATGGTTGCAGCTGACAGTAGCTTTTATAATTTCACTTACCCTAATGACGATTTTGGAGATTATAAATTTTCCTTTACCTGCGTAAACCAAAGTGACGTACTAACGGGTAGCTTATCCATTAAATCTAATGGTGTTGGGTCAGATGGAATACATCCAATATTTTTTAAGATACTCTTACCACAACTTATTCCGTATATCACTTTTTTTTAACAAAATCATCACAACTAGCTATTTTCCTACTAAATGGAAAAAACGCTAAGATCATACCGATTCCTAAGTCAAGTGCTGATAACAGACCTATTGCTATTTTACCATTCCTTTCTAAAGTCTTCGAAAGGCTAATTGACAATCAAATTACCCAGTTTTTAAACAATAACAATATGTTAACTGTTCTTCAATCAGGATTTCGAAAAAATCACAGCTGCATTACAGCATTAGTAGACGTTGCGGAAGAAATTACAAAAAGAGGTTGATAAATATTACGTTTTTAGTTCTGTTGGATCATTCCAAAGCATTTGATACTGTTGACCACGACCTTTTATGCCACAAATTAAGAAGTATGTTTAATTTCTCTTCAACCGCAACCTCTCTTTTGTCAACATATCTTAAAAAACAGATATCAATATGTTGAAACTAGGGATCTATATTAGGCCCCCTTTTGTTCTCGTTGTATTCTAATGATCTACCGAGTATAATAACACACTGTAGAGTTAGAATGTATGCAGATGAAGTCCAACTTTACATCAGTTGCAAAAAGTCATCTCTAGTTCAATGCGTCAGAACTTTAAATCAGGAACTTCATCAAATTTATCTGTGGGCAAAGGCGAATGGTCTAGGAATCAAACCCATAAAATCAAAGTGTATTATAATTCAAAAACGAATAGACAAAATCAACTATATTCCTAATATTTCCATAAATAATCAACGTATCGAAAATGTAAAAACTGCTAAGAATCTCGGAATATTTTTTAACAGCACTCTCGCTTGGTCTGATCACATAAAATATGCTTGTGGTCGAACTTTTTCCATGGTTAGAACACTTTGGCGAACTCAACATTGTACACCGCTTAAAACAAGAATTCTGCTTATTTAGTACCTATTTTGATGTATGGCTGCGAAATCTTTGCCAGCTGTGACTCAATAAGCAGAAATAAATAAAACGTAGCTTTCAATAATATTGCTCGATATGTATATGGCTTAAAAAGACGTACACGAGTTTCAAAATTTTCAATTAAACTATATGGTACTAGCTTTGACAATCTTCTTAAGATACGAACTTTAATTTTTCTGCACAAAATAATTTGTACGCATCAGCCGGGCCACCTCCATGATAAACTGATTAAAATCGTTTTGCTACAAAAGCCTCATATCAACGTGGCAATTCTTTATCCATAGCATCCAACTCTGGAACTCAATCCCTTATAGTTGCCAACTTTTAAGTAACGCACTTCATTTCAAGAAAAGCTTAATTAACTTATTTTCAACTTAATTTGATTTTTATTGTTAAAATTTGATTAATGGTTAATTTTGTCATACTATTTACTTATATTTTTGTTAAACAATTAAATAAGTAGCATAATTGTTTTTTGTTTTTTTTCTTTGTGGTCTTTTGTAATTTAGTTTTTAAGTTATTATTTAATTAATTACATTAAATCTTTCCTTTTTTTCAAATACTCAGTTCTGTACTGCAATATAAGACTTTTAGTCTTGTGTATGGAACACCAAATAAAATAAAATAAAAAACCCCCCCCACCAAAATGGGAACTATGCCTAACATGATTATGATAATAATCCCCAGAAAAAATATACATAGTCTTCATAGACAAATTTTCCAAAAGAACATTAAAGTTTTTTTGCGTAGCCGGCCTCCGGCCGGACTTAGGGGTTTTTTAGTCTGTGGTATTTTCGAAGCAGGCTTCGCTGAGTAAAACATTTCTGCAAATCTATAAAATAAAACACGTTATACCTTAATGTATTGTATTATAAAATTACGTTTTAAACTTTAACGCAACAAAAAAAGGTCTTAACTACGCTAACAACCTTGTTGGCTTTGTCCGCTAGTATAAAATATGTGTTCCTGGATGTATAGACTAATTAACTAAATAGACTTTTTGTAATTTGAAATAAAAACAAAGTAAAAATGGTTGAACCCCATTTAAGTCCGCCTAGTTATCCAGCTTAGGCGGCATGAGCTTGAAACTACAAATTTGGTATGAAGGTTCCGCCTCCGGCGTAGGTACGATTTTTGGAAATAATTAAAAGGTTGCACAAAAAAGGTAAAAAGTCAGAAAATAGATTCGGTCGTAGTATCCGTATTTTGGTAGTACCTATTGATTTTTTTGGTAGTCGTCACCAAATTTCTGTTGAGGTAATCGAAATTTTATTGCCGTGTCAGAATGGTTGTTATGTCAATGCTTCAGTTGTCCTGACCGAATCTTTTGATTGTGATAAAATCATTCGATTGAAGCAACGGACATTCTGACACGACAATAGAATTTCGATTGCCCCAACTACAACAGTAGCCACAAGCGAGTATGTTTTCTGCGTGTATATGGACTGAAAATATAATTTTTGGAATATTAATCAAAAACTTAATAAAAATGTGGTACAAAGAACAAAGTGTCCCCTTAATCACCCAGCCAAACCGCTGAAGCTAGGAACATGAAACTTTGCATGTAGATCCCTCCTTCATTGTAGCCGGTTTTTGGAAATTATTAGGGGTTGGAACAAAAAGGATAAAAAATATTGCTCTTATCTTTCTGCTTAAACCCTTTCGGCTAGAAATCTGTAATTTCAAATAGAGTTAATCTGAAATTTCAAATACCCAGCAAAATAAGAGCTGAGGTAGAAGTAGTAAAAACACCTTATCTACTGAGCCGGATGTGGTGCAAATTTAGGTGAATCATTATTGATTTTAACATTGTCGTGTCATTGGGCGGATGGAGTGAATATATAACTTCTTTAATAGCATTTTAAACAGTGCATGGATGCTATTTTTCAATAGTTCATGGAAGGTCTTTTTCAAATATATGTTAACATTTTTATTTAATAAAAATGTGCAGCATACTTTAGGGATGTTTCTTTAAATATAAAAAAAAAAATCTTTTGATGCCAGCGAGTATTGAACACACGAATCTGAGTTACGATCTGCTGTATTAAAGTAGACCGCTCTACCATTTGCACCAAAGTTACTTATGCAATACAACAAACTTAAAACGAACTTAAGTTGAAAATATTGATATATTTTTATGAAAACAAGAAAAAGATACTACACAAATCATATCATAAAAAAGATAAAATAATGATTTTTAAAACATTTTTATTATGTGATTTCATATCACTGAGATATAAATTATTTTTAAAATATTTTTAAGTTTTGATGAGGTTAAAAAAAATATTAAGAAATAATAAAAATGCTCATTTAACAATTTCGAATTCATTGTATATTTTAAAATATTTTTTTAATAATTAATTTGACGAGAAGTGTCTTTAATAAGATAATGACAATGAGAAAAAAAATATTGGAGAAGTAGTTTAACTAGAGGTAGGGAAAAGTGGCCTGCAATGAAACGAGTGTGCCTTGGAACGTAAGATCTTTTAATGTTTCCCGTATTTTTTCTAAAAATTTGGAGAAAGAGGTCGGTAAAAACTCTATAGGTAAATTAAAGTGATATATTTAAATTAAGTAAAAGTTATGAATTATTTAATTTACTAATTAATTATTAGTATTAATAAACTAGCTTTCAAAATTTGGCTTCGATATTTTTCGTTTTTGCTAATTTTTTGCGATCCGAAACAATAGAATTAAAAACTCAAATAGATTTTTGAAGCCAAATCAAATTTTTTACCTAATTTTTTTTGAATATTGCACACGTTTCAAGGCACACCTAAAAAGTATATCTTGAAACAAATATGAAAAATTCGATAAACTAATTTTTAGCAGTGGAATACATCTTTGCATTTTCGTATCAACATAGAAAACCTTACGTTTTTTTTATATTTTTACATAAGTTTTACAAAAAGTTCCATCGCAAAGACAAAAAATAGATTTTTATCAAATAATTATTTGTCCACTCTGGATAACAATTTTCTAAAAACAAATTCTTTATGATTAAAGTCAAGATGTTAATTATTTGATCGTTTTTAAATTACTTAATTCTCTTAAAATACTCAGAAAAAAACTAAATTAAAAAATTAAAATACTAAAAAAATTAATTAGAATTAAAAAAAAAAAATTATCTCCCCGGCCCGGAATTAATCTCGCAACCTTCTGATTGCAAATCCAACCACTTACCACCTCAACCTCCATATATAAAAAAATATAAATGAACTTATGAAATAGTAGTTCTTGTGATGTTATTAATTTAGATACCAATTAATATATATGGTGATGCAAATGCTGTTTAAAATAACTTTAATTTAACATTTTTGGCAGTTGTTAACAATAACTTCTATTAAAGTGAAAAATGTGGGTATGCTAATGCTTTGGAAGTTAAGTTAAAGAGGTTCTTAAACCACTACTTCCACTTTATTTTGCTGGAATAGAGTAATGGATAATGCACTTAAAATATACTTTTTGGAATTTCCAATAAAAACTCAATGAAAATGTGGTACATAAAAAAAATGTCTTCTTAAACATCCTGACCAAGCCGCTGGTGCAACGAACTTAAAATTTGGCATGTAGGTTCATCCCTTCGCATAAACATACACAAAGATGGGATTTGTGTAAATTTTTACGGGGATAAGTCTCCTTATGTTCAAAACCCTTCAGGTAATGCACTGAAGAAAATCGTTTTGAAATTTATCATAAAAACATGGTAAGACGTGGCTCAAAAGGGATAAATGGCCCTTAATCACAAAGTTCAAAATAGTGGAGCTATGAACTTAAAATTTGCCAAAATTTTAATGTTTAATTATTAAAAGAGGAAACCTTAATATATTCCGATATTAAAAAGGGCGTCTCGGATTTTTAAGCTAGTCGAGTGATAATAAAAATGAAGTTATAAAACATTTTGGATATTGAGTAGTTAATGGTATAAAAAAGTAGCAAAAGGTGGTAAATGGTACTCTTAACAACTTTTAAAGAAATTTATATATGCACTTAAAACTTGTAGCTTTCCACTGCTGCAAAAATTATTTACTCTTTTACACAAATGAACACAAAAGCATGAAATTGGGAACCTGTAAAAAATATTTGTTCCTGGACAGCCAATGAACGCAAAAGCACGTAATTTGGAACCTGTAACCGAAATTTGGTAATGAACGATTTTTATCTCCCGATCCTAAATTTATTTTTAAAATTTTTCACTTTTAAATTTTAAGATTACATCCTGATTATGAGCCTTCAAGATTTCGAGATTGTTTTACGTAAATCGATAGTATAAACTTTTCCACAAAAACTGTTATACTAAAATTTCAAAACGAAATTCCATGTATTTCCAAAACAATAAACTTAAAAAATGTGTTTTAAATAGAGTTGACTATTTTTTAACCAATTTTTTATTTAAACACTGACTTAAGCAATTTTTGACTGTTATTTTTCAAAAATATTTTTTTAGAACTTATTTTTTAAATTTTGAAAATTTATTGTTGACATATGCTATTACCTGGCAAACACCAGCTTATCCGAAGTATTCAAGACTGCGCTATTTTCTCCTTTTCTGATTTTAGAATAAGACCCATAGCTTGAAAACTGAAAAAGTTACTAGCTTCACCATTCGCCAGTAATAATGACATCCCTACCCAAAATTTATACTTTGTGGGGACCAGGACCCTCGGAATTTTTTTCGAAAAATATTTATTTTATAAAACGGACAAAATTTTTGTTTCTTCTTTTCCACAAATTTTCTTAATAGATATAGACCAGGTCTGACAAAGTTTCCGCAACCTTTAAGCTCTTAACCTCTTAACTTAAAAATTGTGTGTAAATATGCGGCTAACCCAGTTAACCGGTTAAATTTGAAGAATGTAAATAAATACTTTGTAAGAGTAGAAATAAAACTGTAGATGTACTTATTTTGTACTTTAATTAAGAATTGAAAAAATTACCAAGAAAAACTGCTTACATTTGTTAAATGTAATAAATTTTTCTGTTAAGCGAACATATATTATTTTGAGTGTAGGTTTTTGAACTCAAAAACTTCAGTGGTTTTAAATTCGAATACAATTTTCCTTAACCTGGTTTTCGAAAATAATAATTTTTGTATTTTTTTTTTTTTTTCGTTTGGATTAAAATTGCTTTACGAAAAATAAGGTTTGAGAAAAATGCTAATGAAAAAATACATACAATGTGAATGAAGTTTTTGAGTTCAAAAGACTATTTTGGAACTACTTGGAATATTGAAATTTAAATATAATATTTTTGTGAAAAAATGCATTGAATTTATGCAAAAAAACTTTTCCGATGCCTTAAAGGCAAACATTTAATTATAATGTTAAATACATCATAAAATAATTATTTTAAGGGGATGTTTTTAACATAGGTGGACTTAAGAGCCATCTGCAATTTTTTTTTACTACTAATTCCAAGAAAGAGCTAAAATTCAAGTTCGAATGAACAGGTTTTAAAACAGTCTGTTTCTGAAAAAATTCATTTGCATTTCATTTTAAACCCATTTATTTCCCCGTTCTTATAAAATTTTTACTGATCTGCCTATTTTGGAAACAACTTACGTTTTCAGTTTTAGGTTTAGCTTAACATTTTGATTTAGACGAGGACTAAAACTAAAACATTTTAAATCACGGTCAAACCACGTTTCCAGTGGAAATTTCAATAAGTGCATTTTCAGTGTATTAGCCCACATCGCAAAAAACTTATATTTCAATTGTTTAGCCAATGGTCATAAAATGGGACTCTTTTCTACGTCTTCCATTAATATATTAAAGATCCCGTTTTAGTGGAGGGCTACATATGCGCGATGTTTAATTAGTAAATACTTTTTTGTTTGAAAAACTTTTTTGGAAATAACTTTTTTGTCTGAAGAACTTTTTGGAAATAACATGAACATTACCCAGTAAAAAACGCTGCTTACATGCAAGCAGGTTTGTAAGGGAGTAAGCCGAAAAGAATCCCTTACAAACCTGCTTACATATGCTATGATTTTTATATGGCGAATTCCCACTTGGAAGCATTACTTTTGGACAAAATAAGCTCGGATTTCAGCGCTTATAAAAACCAGTGATTTCATGGGTTTCAGTAAAATCATATTTCATGTCTACATTATTACAATTAAAAGTAATAATATGAATATACATAATTTATTTTACATATATTAGTTTTTTGTTGTTAAAATTTTTGACATATAATATTATTATTTTATACCGCTCCACTTGCTAGCTCTTCAGAAACAGTTAAATGACTAATTATTTTTTATTTCATACTCGAAAACACCAATCACAATCGGAAATCAATCGGGAGAATTTTTACAGATCGTTTATAATTCACGATATGAAACTTTCTGAATTACAACCTGCATCCTTATAAGGGAGTAGGGTAAGCTGCTTACAACCTGCACCCTTGTTAGGGAAAATAGTAATCTCAAAATTTTTGTTTGTTTGTTTTTATATGAAAATTATTCGATTCTTTTGTTGCTTCTACATATTATGTTATAGTAAGCACTTACATCAGCGCGTTTGTTTCATCCTGCTTCTAAAAACATGAACACTTTTTACTGGGTTAAACTTGTTATATGTATTCTTCAAATTTTAACGAACTTTCAGTTTTTTAGATTTTTTAAAAATTTGTTATCAATTGCGTTCAATGTTGGATTTTTTAAATAAAATTACTTTCTGTCAAAACGTACTTTTTTTAAACAAAGTGCTTTGATTTGTAGCTTTTCGAAAAATTACTTTTTAGAATAGTATGTAGTTTTTTTAGAAAACGCATTATTTTCATTTTGTTGGAAAAATTCGCTTTTCTATGGAAAAATTTTCTTTTGGAAAAGGTCTTTTTTAGAAATAATACTTTTTTGAAAAATCTATTTTTTTAGAAAAGAACTTTTTTCGGAAAAAGAGGTACATATCTTTTTTGGAAAAAGTATTTTTTTTTTGGCAAATGTACTTTTGTTGGTAAAAAAAAAAATATTTTTTTTTTTTGAAAAAAGTTCTTTTTTTTGGAAAAGTGCTTTTTTTTGGTAAAAGCACTTTTTTCTGGAAAAAAGTACTTTTTTTGTAAAAGTGATTTTTGGCATAAGCACTTTTTGGAAAAATATCTTTTTTTTGAAAAAGTAAAGTAAATTTTTTAGAAAAAATACTTTTTTTTTGTACCTGTTTTTGAAAAATAAAATTTTTTGTGAAAAAATACTTTTTTGTGAAAAAGATACTTTTTTGGAACAAGACACTTTTTTTGAGTATACTTTTTGGCCATCTCCATTGGAATATTAAAAAATACCGTTTTATTCGAGGTCTCCTTTCCAGGAGGAAACTGTAAACCAAATTTCCAGGTATTTGGTCTGGTGTTCTAGGCTGGGCAATGTTGAGCCGGTCAGGAAAACAGGAGGACTTTTGCCACTTATTGACCATATCCGATGTGATATTAAAAACGCAAGTTTTAGTGGAGGTTACCTTCCCAGGAGGAACCTGTATACCAAATATCAAGGTCCAAGGTCCAGTGGTCTAGGCTGGGCGATGTTAAGTCACTCAGTCACTCACACCTTTATTTATTTTTTTGTAAAATACGTTACTTATTTTTTTTTAACACATTACTGTTTTTTTTAACTCATTACTTAAAAAACCGTTACTTTTTTTTAAACAACCCGTTACTTGATTATAGAAAAAAGAGTTACTTTTTTTTAAACGCGTTATTTTTTTTTTTGAAAGCGAGAAGTTGTCGCATCGCAAAATGCAACTCTACCATAAAAGAGACAGAGTGAGTCACGTAATATCAAATTTACCAATAGGAAAATATTTATTTTTAATATGAAAAAAAATTTGGCTTATGTGACTCATACTGTTCTAAATGTGGGAGAGTTGTATTTTCCCATGCGAAAACTTCTCGCATAAGATACAAAAACGGGGTGCTAGTAGTAGATAGGAAATGGGGCCTTTGTAACGAAAAAGCAGCGCAGTCGGCAGAGGCTGAAAAATGTGTTGGGGACTTTGTAATGAAAAAGCAGCGCAGTCGGCATGATGATTTTGGCTTGGTGAAAAAAAAAAAAAAAAAAAAAAAAAAAAAAAAAAAAATTTCAAAAAATTTAAAAGAAATAAATTTAAAAAAAAAAAATTTCAAAAATTTAAAAAATAAAATTTAAAAAAAATTTTCAAAAAATTTAAAAAAAATAATTTTAAAAAAAAAATTTCAAAAATTTAAAAAATAAAATTTAAAAAAAATTTTCAAAAAATTTAAAAAAAAAAAAAAATTTCAAAAAATTTAAAAAATAAATTTAAAAAATAAAATTTAAAAAAAATTTTCAAAAAATTTAAAAAAAAATTTTCAAAAAATTTAAAAAAATAAATTTAAAAAAAAAAAAAAATTTCAAAAAATTTAAAAAATAAATTAAAAAAAAAAAAAAAAAAAAAAAATTCAAAAAATTTAAAAAAAAAATTTCAAAAAATTTAAAAAAATAAATTTAAAAAAAAAAAAATTTCAAAAAATTTAAAAAATAAATTTAAAAAAAAAAAAAAATTTTCAATAAATTTAAAAAAATTTGCGCAGTGAAAAAAATAAATTTAAAAAAATAAATTTTCAAAAAATTTGTGCAGTGAAAAAAATAAATTTAAAAAAATTTGCGCAGTGAAAAAAATAAATTTAAAAAAATTTGCGCAGTGAAAAAAATAAATTTAAAAAATTTGCGCAGTGAAAAAAATAAATTTAAATGAAAAAAGTGGAATTTCTGACTCAGTGAAAAAAGATAAATTTTCATAAACATCTGGCCCAGTAAAAATTCTGTGTGTGGAGAATATTTTTATTACACAATTATGTTTTACCGACGGCTTTTCACAATTTTACATCTATGAAAAAAGAAGAATTTTCTGCCCCAGTTTTTTCACTGGGATGATGGGATTATGTGCATAGGAAATTCTTTGTGTTTACATTATGAAAATATTTTTGAGAAGAATTTGTACACAATATAATCAAATTAGTGTAATATTTAAAATATGTGGATGACAGTATTATGTCAAGTGTTTTAGGTGACATAGTAAAATTTGTCTAATATTTAAAATGTGTTTACATTATGAAAATATTTTTGAGAAGAATTTGTACACAATATAATCAAATTAGTGTCGCGTTGATATACATGTAAAATTAATTATAGATCGTTTTCTCAGCCTACAGACATAATGTGTCAAGTGTTTTAGGCGACATGATAAAAATTTGTCTAATATTTAAATTGTGTTTACATTATGAGAATATTTTTGAGTGAACAGATCAAATCATGATCAAACACATCTTGTACGTCTCATTGATATACATGTAAAATTTTTTATAGGGATCAGCCTACAGACATAATGTGTCAAGTGTTTTAGGTGACATAGTAAAATTTGGATACTATTTAAAATAATATACAAGACAGTGTATTTTGTATATTTTTCATTTTATTCATTTATTAAACGCTTAGATGTTTATAATACATTTCAATAAAATTAATTATAGATCGTTTTCTCTGTCTATAGACAAAACAGCTACAAGTATCAGGTCCCTCTCTGCAACTATCAATAGACCATGGACAATCAATGAAATGTTCCCCATGTATCGAGTCTAGGCACTCCTTATTTTCAAATTCATCCATTATATTCGTAAAGTTTAATATATAATGGAGATCCTCAAAAGAAATGTGTCCATCATATTCAAGAAGAAAGGTGTCAATTCTCTCTCGTAGTGTTGGATTTAATATCATTGTTTCAAGATTGTTGTTTCTCCTTCGATATAATTTATAATACTAATTATAAAATGTTTAATGTAAAAAGAGGATACTTCAGAAATATACCCCCAAGTTCTCATTATATAAGAGTGAGGGGTGCAAATATTTCCTATTGAATACACTCTCTCACTCCAACTTGATTAAACCATAAGAATGATTTTAATTATTTCCTTTCCTTTTAATAAGTTGAATGTAAGAGCAATCATTCAGTAAAAAGTTGTCAAACAGTAAAGTTATAAAAAATAATACATTGTTTTATTTACATATTAAAATTTTAAATTTCTAAATATGTCATCATCATCATCATCATTAATCAATAAATTCAATAGCCTCAACAGTAAGCAAATTCTATATATTAAAGATATGGAGAACTTAAAGTCGTATACGGTGTTGAACGCCCTAAAAATTAAAACTAAATTTGGTGAATGCTTGAGACTAGAAGTGCAAAATAACGTCATATTTCTGCCTACCAGATATAACGCCATGACTGATGAAGAGCTAATAGAATTATCCTCTGGAAATTATCACATTAAAAAAGAAGTTGGGGTAGATGAGAAATCATATCAACTACACCTGGAGAAAATCAATTTACCTAATGAATTTATTATTCTTCAAAATACTGCATATCCAGTATGGAATTAAAATGTAATCAAATGTTATTAAATAAATCAAAAATTATATAATAAAATTAAAAAAGAAAAATTATTTGTTTTTATTTATTTATTTATTATTAATTTCATTCAAAAATTTTAGACATAAATGTCCACAATTATATAAATTATATTTTTGCTGTTGATTATAATTATATTCTATATTGCTACCTAAATATTTTACTACTTCCAACGGTGGCTGCAAATTTCCAAAACTGTCGAAATATTCTGTTTTTTGATTATTTTTATAGTATGCTACCCAATGGGTTCTAGGACCATTTGAAGAATCCAAATTAACAATTCCACATTCTTTTCGTCTGGGGCGTTGGGGGAGTGAATCTCTCATAAAAACGCCTCTAAAATATGGAATATGTGTTGCAAATATCCTTAAATCGACATCAGTGAGTGGTCTTTTGGGTAGCATCTTTAGTAGTTTTTTGATGATCTATTAAATACAAGACCATATCCGTTCTTATATGGCTTAAGATATAGTCCTCTTCCCATCGCAATAGCCTCCATTGTTTTATTATGTTTAATAGCCTCCTCTAGTTGTTGCTTAGCATTTTTTGCAGTGTTAATTGCTTTAGCAATAGCTGCGCCACCAGAAGATAGACCACCTAAGGCTCCGAGTGCAGTAAGAATTGGTACTAAAGGCAAGAAACCTCCAATTTTGGGAACATTAATTATGCGAGGTATTACTACTTGAGATTTTTTTCCTTTTAACGATTTATTGATAACTCTCCGTGCAATTTTAACAGCATCATTTATATCTCTGGGCTTTTCCTTCTTTAAACTTCTTGTAGCCATTCTTATTGCAGCCTTAAAAATTTCCTTTCCTCTCTTATCTTTCTCCTTTAATCCCATTCCAAATTTAACTTTTGCTTTCATTGCGTTGCTTACGAGATATGCGTTAGTTTTCTCGCCAATACTACTATCCTCGGCTAAAACTCTTTCCCAAGCACGATTTTCAAGTATTTTATCAGCTTGATGTCGTTTATTAATATCCTTGTTTTGAGAATACGCTATGTCATGTTCTTTGCAAGCTGCGTCCAAGGGATTTATATCCTTATCACCTCTATTAATCCGTTTTTCTAGTTTGGTGCCTGGTCCACAATATTGATAACCTGGTAAATGTAGTTCAACTGGTAAGGAATCGATAATTCTATCAACCAAACCACTCCCTGAGATAGTCGATGTATGATTAACTGGCTTATTGTAATGAATGACCATTTTATATATCTAGAAAACTAATAAAATAGAAAATTTTAGAATTTAAATTTTAATTATGAAAATGAGCTTGATCAAACAACACGATAATATTATTGTAAGGAATGTAGATTCCTCAACTAGTATTCACGAGAAAAAAAGACATAATGTCTTATTAGCCAATTCTATTAGATGTCTTATAGTGGGACCATCCAACTGTGGAAAGACCAATGTAATGATTAGTCTGATTGAAAGTCCAAGTGGCCTTAAATTTGAAAATATATACTTATACTCAAAATCACTCTATCAGTCAAAATATGAATACTTGAAGAGGCTTATATCACCGATAAAAGGAATGGGATATTTCACATTTTCTGATAACGACAGTGTTATACCGCCAGATGAGGCTAAAAATAATTCAATTTTTATATTTGATGATGTTGCTTGCGAGAAGCAAAATAATATTCGTAAATATTTTTGTATGGGTCGTCATAAAAATGTGGATTCCTTTTATTTATGTCAAACTTATACCCGAATTCCAAAACATTTAGTACGAGATAATGCAAATATGATTATAATGTTTAAGCAGGATGAAATGAATATGAAGCACATATATAGCGATCACGTTGGAATGGATATGAGCTATAAGAAATTTTATGATATATGTCAAAATGTTGGAAAGACAAGTATGGATTTTTAATAATAAGCAAAGATGATGATTTAGATGCAGGTCGCTATAGAAAATCGTTTAATATTTTCATTGAAATATAAAAGGATGAATTCATAAATATTAGTTAGTTACGAATAGATCATTGAATCAATTAGATCGATATCAGACCAGCCAGCAGACATCTGATCTGATAAACCAGACCAGCCAGCAGACACCTGATCTGATAAACCAGACCAGCCAGCAGACACCTGATCTGATAAACCAGACCAGCCACCAGACACCTGATCTGATAAACCAGACCAGCCAGCAGACACCTGATCTGATAAACCAGACCAGCCAGCAGACACCTGATCTGATAAACCAGACCAGTCAGCAGACACCTGATCTGATAAACCAGACCAGCCAGCAGACATCTGATCTTGCCGATACCTAATCATAATTTTAAAACTAATAAACGATGGAAGAAAAAGTTTTGGAAGAATTAGTAAAGACGAGAAATGCTTTGAAAAGGAAATTTCAAAGTATAAAATTTGATGAATCTAACACAACTAAACAACTCAAAGATACATTTAGGCCTATAACGGAACCATTGAAGGAATTTATTGATATTTCTAAAAATACTAATACAATTTCAAAAATTATTAAAGATGAAATTAAAAATGAAATGGCTAATTACTCAAATATTAGCTTTAACAAAGTACCGATGAAATTCGAGTCAAGTACTCCGAAGAAAGAACATATAAGTACTAATGGTGAAGATGAGACACTAAAGTCTTTATATAAGACAAATGATGATGAAAATTTCTATTCTCAAGAGGATACAATAGAGAATGATGATATTAATGTTTCAACAAATCCGATAGATTTATCCTGGTTGGGTAAAAAAAATATGTTGGATACTCTATATGGGCCACATAAAAATTCTAGTGGAGAATGGAAATTTGGTAACAGCAATATAAAAATAAATGGCGATAAAATTGAGGTAGGAAACCAAATGTGGCTCCTTACACCAGGTCTTTATCAGTTAATGTTTTATTCAAAACCAATGAATTATGATAAAACTGAATTGGAGATTTACAAGAAGATTTTAATTGAAACAAATGCTCATAAAAGAGATTATAAATCCGATGGACAGCTAAAAGGCACCAGAGCATATAAATATCGAAACATTATAAGTAAATTATTTAAAAATGATAAGACAGGAAGTGGTTTAATGAAATTGAATTCAAATAAATCAAATTATATATATTGGAATGATCCAAATGAGTTGGTTGATCTCCTTCGGCTATTGATAGCATCACAAGTCGCTGGTCATAATAATCATAATAATGAAATAGTCTCAATAATTGAAGAATTGCGAGAAGCTGATATTATTATATAAAATCTAATGAATATCTTGCAAATTAATTAATAAGTGCATATCATTCAACATGTGTGAATGTCACATCTATTGAAGCTTGAAATTATGAAATATATAAAGTAATATATAAAATGTTTCAACGCTGTTTATTATCAATGCGAATAACATTAACATCATTTGTCCGCAAAACTAGAAGATTATTTTGGAAGAAAAAGATGCAATCTAAAAAATTTTCATACACATATAAAAAAACAAAATCACAAGAGACATACATATAAAAATCAAAAATGACTACAAAACGAATTCTTGTAAATGAGTTGCATAAACAAGCTCGAAAATATTTTAAACGTCGCAGAGTTGTGATGAAAGGTATAGATGATTTGTGGCAAGCTGATCTGGTTGAAATGGGAAATTATTCTGCACATAATAATGATTTCCGATATCTACTAACAGTTATTGACACATTTTCAAAGTTTGCTTGGGCAGCACCACTTAAATCGAAAAATTCAACAGATGTTGTCAAGGCAATGGAAAATATTTTCAAATTAGGTCGTATACCAAAAAACTTGCATACCGATGATGGTAAAGAATTCTTTAATAAACTCTTTAAAAAATTTATGGAAAAGCATAGCATAAATCATTACTCAACGTATAGTGTAATGAAGGCATCTATTGTGGAGAGATTTAATAGAACCTTAAAGGGAATGATGTGGAGAGAATTTAGCTATAATGGATCTTATCATTGGATTGAGCTATATAAAGAATTAGTTGACCGATACAATAAAAAAATTCATCGAACAATCAAAATGGCACCCATAGATGTCAATTCTAAAAATGAAAAAATGCTGTTGGATACCGTGTACAATCATCTAAAAATATATAAAATATCAAAGTTTCATGTTGGTGATTATGTACGCATCAGCAAATATAAGCATATTTTTGAAAAAGGATATACCCCCAATTGGACAACAGAAATTTTCAAAATTAAATCTGTAAGAAATACATATCCTACAACATATGTTTTGGAGGATTATCAAGGAAATAATATTGAAGGAGGATTTTATGATGAAGAACTTTCAAAGACTCGCTTTCCTGATACATATCTTGTTGAAAAAATTTTAAAAACTAAGGACGATAGAGCATATGTTAAATGGTTAGGTTTCTCAAATCAACACAATTCTTGGATTAATAAAAATGAAATATTATAAGATTCTAGCACTAAGTATAAAAGAGCATACTATTTTATATTTTAATTTAATCATATCGAGATCCTCAATTAGTAAATATCTACAGCACAAGAAAATGGACAAGTTTTTTAAGAGCTCTGAAGTAAAATATGAAAAATTGAAATATTGCAATTATTGTGGCAGTAGTGATCACACAGAAGATAAATGTCAACGTAAAAAGGAGGATAATAAAGCTAATAAATAAGAAACATCCTATGAAATAATTTACAATTTTAATTTTAAGAGTTATATATAAATGTACTGATTATATTTAATATTAAATAAAAAAGATTTATATTGCTTAAGAAATACACATTTTTATTTAATTTATATCACTTACTATTTGACCAGCAAAATGTCAATAACATTAACATTGAGCGGAAGATCATCTGATTTATCAGCAAATTATTTTCCTCGCATAAATTTAAATGAAGACTATGAATGTGCATTGATTGATTTTTATTCATACAACAGCATACCAAATGTTGATGACTATAACAATTTATTTCAAATTGGTAATGATGTTATTAAAGTGCCCATTGGATCATATGAATTGAAAGATATTGTTAATTTTATATAAGAGGAATATGAGAAACGTAATGTAGGAAAAGTTATTAATATGGAGGCGAATAATAATACAATGCAAGTTCAAATATTTACTTCCGATGATCCAATATTTTTCAATGGAGAAAATTCAATAGGACGATTGTTAGGTTTTAATAAAAAAATCTTAAAACCTAAGGAGTATCACCTATCTGATTTGCCAGTAAATATTTTTAAAGTAAATCTCTTGCGTATAGAATGTAATATTGTAGTCAACACCTACATAAACAATTCTCATGCACATACATTGCATGAGTTTGCAATTAAAGTTCCACCTGGATATAAAATCAATGAGATACCGAGGAATCTAATTTATTTACCAGTGAACTCCAGAGAGATAAGTTCTATATCTGTACGGATAGTTGATCAATACGGGGATTTAATTAATTTTCGAGGAGAAGAAATAACAATTCGTCTTCATTTAAGACCAAAAATATAATGATAATTTATAATAATAAGGATTCTAATAAAAATACATCCTCATTCACAACACAATCAACAGTTAAATCAACTTTATTATCAGATAAAAAAACAAATTTTTCTCAAAGAAGCTTAACACGAACAAATATAAATTTTCTCAAATCATTAAATTTGCAATTGAAAATATAATGAGTTCAATAATAAATGTATTGGATAAACCCTTGTCGGATGATAATATTATAAAAAAGGATTATCACACATATACACCATACTTGCAATCATTTAACAATAATGATGAAATACGGATATCCATACAAAATCAGGACTTGTATGTTTTACCTAGTGAGAGTTTTATTTACGTTGAAGGTTCTGTTGAAGACACTAACGATGCAAAATTAGTAGCATCTACCAGAAATTGCCGTTTAAAAAATAATTTTGTCGCTTACTTGTTTGATGAAATACGATATGAGCTCAATGGTATAGAAATTGATCGCACTCGTCATCTAGGTGTTTCAACTACAATCAAAAATTATGTCTCCTTGTCCGCTGCGGATAGTACTATTATGAAAAATGCTGGTTGGAATAAAACTGAAGATTTGGATGTACTAAATGGACACTTTAATTTTATATTCCACTGAAACTTTTAATGGGATTTGCTGAAGATTTTAATAAAGTCATTTTAAAATCTAAACATGAATTAATTTTACTGCGTAGTAAAAGTGATGAAGGCATGGTATATTCAACAGTAGCTACTGAAAAACCCAAAATAAAAATTACAAATATTTCATGGAGAATTCCTCATGTGCACTTATCGGATTTTAGTAAATTAAATATGATGAAAGTGATAAAAAACGGAGAAAACTTGCCAATAGCATTCCGCAGTTGGGATTGCCATTATAATCCTCAACTAACAACTGGAAATAGTCACATTTGGAATGTAAAGTTAGCTACCAACAGAGAACGTCCACGTTTTGCATTAATAGCCTTTCAAAACGATAAAAAATTTGTTCATTGTAATATAACTAATCTCAAAGTTCACTTGAATTCAGAATCGTATCCTTATGATGATCTTAATATTAAATTTGCTAATGAACGATTCGCTATTCTCTACGATATGTATGTGAGATTTCAACAAAACTATTATATGAGAGATCCTCAACCCATCCTGAATTGTCAAGAATTTAAACATAATGCTCCTATTATTGTCATTGATGTGAGCCATCAAAATGAATCTACTACAAACGGTCCAATTGATATAAAAATTGAGTTTGAGACAAGCAGTAATATTCCAGAAAACACGTCTGCCTATTGTATTCTCATCCATGATCTATTAATTGAATATAATCCTTTAACTGCTCAAGTACGCAAAGTTGTTTAAAAAAATACATAAATTTTAAAAAAAGAAAAATTTTTATACTCATCCTGAAATAATTAATTTTCACCAACATTTTTTAAGAGAAACACATTTTTTATATTTGATATTTTTTCAAAATCTTTATTAAATATTTTTCTAATAATATATTTAAACAATAGTACAATAATCATTAAATATAAAATTTAATTTCTTAAATTTGTGTATATTATATATATAAATAAAATGAAATAATAAAATTAAAATACAATTAAAAAATAATACATTGTTTTATTTACATCTTAAAATTTTAAATTTCTAAATATGTCATCATCATCATCATTATCTTCATCATCATCACTATCAATCTGCATAAACGATTGATTATCAATATTACTATGAAGATTTAAATTACTATTATCAATTAGCAACATTAAATCATCACCATCGCTATCTCTATTAAAATTGTCAATTATTTGATGGATAGAATTAACATAGCTATCAAAATTATTTTCACCACACTTAGAGCATCTTTCATTTCCACATTTATTGTTAACACCCCCAAGAGATTCTATTCTAGACTCATCACACCTAAAATGACCCCTAGCAAATGTATGAATTTGATCATTCATAATAATTCGTTTGTCAGATTTTATGTATTGATCGTGTATGTAATTGATGTTTATCAGATCTAATTACAATCATATTATCAGATATATTTTCTTGTTCAAATAAGACTCTTTTGTAATCATTTATACTAATTTTGTCTATAACACACTTTTTCACACCTTTGGACTTTTTCATCTCTTGTATGTCAACGGTTTTAATGGCATACATTTTGGATCTAAGACCAACAAATTCTACCATTAGTTTCCCATTATTTTCATCCTTCATCATTCCTAACACCTTTTTATTGACTAGCGGTAGGTTGTATGGATTATTGGGATGAAAATTTGATGTGTCAAATTTGGTATGAATATCATTACGAATATCATCATAAAAGTCATTCGTTTTAATGGTATATATAAATGAATCCGTGTCCATGTAATTGAGAGAGATGTTATTTTTATATTTTGACTTCATGTATCCATAATGAAATTCATACATATTTAATTTCGATAGTTCTAGTACAACAAACCCTAAATATATAGGTTTGTCATATACAATATTCATTTTCTGTAATTCTACAGCAAAGAGATCATCTGTAAATTGAGAAGTGCTAACAAAGTTTGGTTTTGAAATTAGCGCTCGAAGACCTAATTGTTTTTTATTTGTAGTTTCCCACCCATGAGCAATCTTAACATCTCGACGTTTTTCAACATTCTCCATAGTTTTACCATATACGGCATTATTCATAAGTTTATAAAAATTTTTCTCAAAGTCAGTAGTAGATTCTGATCTCTTTTTAGTATTTAAATCTATATATGTATTCAACCATGGTTCTTGACGATATTGAAGAATTCTATGAGTTTTTCCTAGTTTAAGTCCACACTTAAGGCATTGCTTCAGATGTCTATAATCAATAGAATATTTTATTTTGTCTTCTAAATCTGCGATAAGCTTTTTATGCTTTGAAATGCCAACTACCTTATTTTTGGGGGCAAAAGGTAAATCATTATGATCATCGTGAATAGAGTGGGGGTATATTAAATCTACTTCTAAAATATAGCCCAGTGGTGAATTATCTGATATTTTATTCACATCAAAACTCTCTACTTTCTCCTCATCTAACCACTCAAAGCCTCCAGTTGGGAGATATTGTGACATTGCCCAACCATACAAATTATTGGCATCTAAATATGTTAAAAACACTGACGGTTTGCTTGCATCATAATCTTCTAAGTATTTGTTGTTAGCCTTAGAATATCTTTGTGAACATTGTACAAGCCCACCTCTTATTCCCTCATGTATGAAATTATACATTTCTTCATCAGTTTATAATTCAAGCTCAATTCCAGTTATTTTTAACATTGCATCCCACGAGAGTCCTGGAGCAGTATAATAATGACATGGATCAAGCCTATAAACATTTTTACATACTTTTCTAAAGTTTTCAAAAATGTCTGTGAGGAGGAGTACATCACTTTTAAGATATATTTTGGTGAAATCTTGAAGAGTTTCACAATTAAATTCTTTCCAAACTTTCTGGGCATGATCATAATCTTCTAATGAGCACTCGGAATTATTTAAAATGTTGAAGAAATCTTCACGACTGGGAAGTTGAGTCTCATTAAATTTATTCATTGAATCCATATATGAATATGGAAAAACTCCCTTTCTTTTAATTAAATTAAATTTGTTTTCCTCGCTAAAATGTTCTCGAACTGTTTTAAAATCATCGGTACTTAAATTACTTGCAAGACTTTCTATACTTGATGCCATAAATCTGTATGAATCTAAAAATCGAATTTGTAGATGTTGTTTATCCCCAACATCAATGGTTAGGGATATTGAGATGTATACTTCCTTGTTTAGAGGAATGACACTTATATTCGCACCTTCTACGTTATTCAATTCTTTGAAAAAAAGATGCGAATCGTATGCCGATAAATTATGGAAAAATACTGGAATAAATTTTGGTGTTCTATATTTAATATTGCAGTTATTGTGTGCAGCACCTCTATATTTTCCAGTAAGATGACAGTGATCTCTTACTGTATGATTTTTTGGATCATTAATTAATTCTTTACCACAAATGTGACAATTTATAGCAGAATCATGTGAAATTATTTCTAAGGATGATAATGGCATTTCTACAATTTTACTGAGATAATTGTCATAAATATATCTTGCATCCTTTACTATATTTTTTACAAAATTCGCAGGTGAATCTTCACCGAATTGGATGCGATGTTTTGACATATTATCATTATAGCTACATTTTATAAAATAGCTATATGCACAGGCTACGTGCTTCTGTACAGTTCTAGTTTTTATACTAACTTGTTCGTTGACTGGTTTTAAAATCGACTCGAAGTCAGCATAAATGACGAATGGCACATCCAATTCCCTATGCCCATTTTTGAAGTTGATTAAAGACTTGTCAGCTTTGGGCATTATTGGCACCCTTCTCCTACATAAATCCTTGTGATTTTTTAATCTGGCTTCACTATCTGTATGGTATAAGCATGTGTTGCATATAAAAAGACCCCCTCTATGAGAAGTTATACTGTATCGCAAAAATCTAAGAAAAATTAAATAAAAAATAATATTTGTATAAATATATATATATATCATTATTAAGTTATAGAAGTATTGTTTTAACCTTGACACGTCATTAATTAAGACGTAGTGAGATAAATCATCCTTTGTTAGTAAAAGGAGATTTATGTGTCTTGATTTCTCTTCCTGGGTGATGTAGTATGGTCCAACGATTGTATTATCTTCAAACCCAAAAACATTGATGCTAATTAAATTTTTGTTTCTCAAATTTCCTTATATCTTTGAGCTTAAGAGGGAAATCTAAATGGCTGAAATTTAGCTCTACATCACCCACTGTTATTTTCTCAGCAGCAATATTTTGTATATTGTAAGAATAACATTTTACTTTTTCATCTCTTCGTAGCTCCCGTTCAGAAAAGAATGATGCTATTAAACACCATTTGAAGCAGAATACATCCTTATTCCTTATATTAGTGCATCCACCACGATTTGCAACAATTTTTGGTGAGGGAATATACTGAGAACCTCTAACAATTTTGGCTTGATTCACATTAATTTCAAGACTTTTAATTGTGACGAGAGTCCATCCACTATCCCGTTCTTGGAACTCTGACATTTTGGCACAGATTTCATCAACCCTTAAATCATATATTTTGGAGATGTCATCAGCTCTGGTCACCAAAACCATTTTTGATACATGATGAATTGTTGCAGCACTTATATCATCATGAGTCATTTTTATGTAATCACATTTTAACTCCATATTGAATTTATAGGAGATGTGTTTATATCTAGAGTCTTGTAGGATTAATATTGCACAGGGTTTTAATGATTCAAACAATTGCTGTGGAGCAAGTATTCCCTCCAGATCATTTGTATGCTTATAAACTTCCATTCTTTCGCTAAAGTTGCTGCTGCTAACAGCAAACTTATCGCTTACTAATATTGTACCACAATTCGTGCGATGTTTTATCGTCTTTAAATGATGTGCATAGGAAGATATATTTACCAATTCATTGCATTCAACACAAAATTTAGATGATGGTCCTGCGTGGGTCTTCTCATGCTCCCGCAGTGATGAAAGACTTAAAAATAGCTTCCCACATTCCACACAATGCAATTTTTGATGATTATCCATCATCTTTTTTTCGTCAAAGCTCAAGTTGCAGACATTACACGTAAATTGAGTCATTTTGATTTAAGTAGTTATTTTATTTTAGAATTAACTTTAACTTTTATATAAATATGATGAATATTTTAATTAATTTTTAATTTTAGAGGACGATTATGTATTCACTTTAAAATCAAGAGAACTAGTGATTGATATTAATTAAATTTCGAATTTATATAGGAAAAAATTTGAAAAAAATTTTCAATTCCATCATCTAAATGTATTATAAACATCTAAGCGTTTAATAAATGAATAAAATGAAAAATATACAAAATACACTGTCTTGTATATTATTTTAAATAGTATCCAAATTTTACTATGTCACCTAAAACACTTGACACATTATGTCTGTAGGCTGATCCCTATAAAAAATTTTACATGTATATCAATGAGACGTACAAGATGTGTTTGATCATGATTTGATCTGTTCACTCAAAAATATTCTCATAATGTAAACACAATTTAAATATTAGACAAATTTTTATCATGTCGCCTAAAACACTTGACACATTATGTCTGTAGGCTGAGAAAACGATCTATAATTAATTTTACATGTATATCAACGCGACACTAATTTGATTATATTGTGTACAAATTCTTCTCAAAAATATTTTCATAATGTAAATACATTTTAAATATTAGACAAATTTTACTATGTCACCTAAAACACTTGACATAATACTGTCATCCACATATTTTAAATATTACACTAATTTGATTATATTGTGTACAAATTCTTCTCAAAAATATTTTCATAATGTAAACACAAAGAATTTTCTATGCACATAATCCCATCATCCCAGTGAAAAAACTGGGGCAGAAAATTCTTCTTTTTTTCATAGATGTAAAATTGTGAAAAGCCGTCGGTAAAACATAATTGTGTAATAAAAATATTCTCCACACACACACAAACACACACACATATTTTAAAATAAGCTATATTTTCTCATCTCTATGTAAATTTTCCACACACAGAATTTTTACTGGGCCAGATGTTTATGAAAATTTATCTTTTTTGACTGAGTCAGAAATTCCACTTTTTTCATTTAAATTTATTTTTTTCACTGCGCAAATTTTTTGAAAATTTATTTTTTTTTTCACTGCGCAAATTTTTTGAAAATTTTTTTTAAATTTATTTTTTAAATTTTTTGAAAATTTATTTTTTTAAATTTATTTTTTTCACTGCGCAAATTTTTTTTAAATTTATTTTTTAAATTTTTTGAAAATTTATTTTTTTCACTGCGCAAATTTTTTTAAATTTATTTTTTTCACTGCACAAATTTTTTGAAAATTTATTTTTTTAAATTTATTTTTTTCACTGCGCAAATTTTTTGAAAATTTATTTTTTTTTCACTGCGCAAATTTTTTGAAAATTTTTTAAATTTATTTTTTTCACTGCGCAAATTTTTTGAAAATTTTTTTTAAATTTATTTTTTAAATTTTTTGAAAATTTATTTTTTTCACTGCGCCAGAAAATTCATTTTTTTCACCAAGCCAAAATCATCATGCCGACTGCGCTGCTTTTTCATTACAAAGTCCCCAACACATTTTTCAGCCTCTGCCGACTGCGCTGCTTTTTCGTTACAAAGCTCCCATTTCCTATCTACTGCTAGTACTTATGAAATGAAAACCGTTACTTTTAAAAAGAAAACTGTTACTTAAAAAAACGTTACTTTGTTTTAAAATCGTTACAGTTTTTTTTTTAAAACCGTTAGAGTTTTTTGAAAAAACAGTTACTTTTTTAACGCCCCTGTTAAAAATCGACATATGTGTAACCATCCATACATGAGCACACATGCTTCATACATGTATGATAGCACATGTCCATACATTTCCATACATGGTCGTATGTGTACATTAGCGAAAATTGAGGTAATTTTTTCATGTATGATCACATGAGCATATATGATTCACATATGGAGGTATATGGACATTTATGAACTCGAAAAAGCCGTTACTTTAAAAAAACCGTTACTTTTTTTAAAGAAAACCTTTACTTTTTTTTGTTAAAAAAGTAACGGTTACTTTTTTTTTAAATGCCGTTATTTTTTTGCAAAAAGGAAGACATTTCCACTTTTTGGCACTCTCCTGTGGAATATCGGAAAATCCCATCTTAGTAGAGGTCTCCTTCCCAGGAGGAGCCTATATACCATATTTAAAGTTCCTAGGTCTAGGCTGGGCGATGTTAAGTCAGTCACTCAGTCATTCACGCCACTCCTTTATATATTTAGATTAATATGAAACTAAAAATTTTTTTCAGATACACGAACATATTTTAACCTTTATTTGTAGACTAAAACTTTAACACGATAAGTGTTAAAAACCATTAGAAAATTAGAACGTAATTATAACAAAATTATATTTGTAGAAAATGTAGGTTAAACGAATTACAGAACGTCAAGGTTGTCCGTTAAATCAGATATTCGTTAAACAAAGATTTAAGTTTTTTTTGTTTGTTAATAAAAAAACCAAAACTAAATATGAAATTATTATTTATATTATTTAAATGTATTTTTGTTTTTGTTCGACTTGTTCGTTAAAGCGGTACTTCAGTATGAAAAGTTTGACATTCGTTGAAACGGGAATTTTTTCATTGAGTGTTCGTTTTACCGTCAAACTTATGAAAAAAATACATAAAACATACATATTTGATTTGCAAATATATTTAAAAATGATTTAACTCTTTAAAATGTGGCGAAAATTTCTAACAAAAACCATACTTTTAAAGTGTCACTTTAAAAGCAGTAGTTCAAAGATATGGACGGTGAACATTTTTAAGAGTAAGTATTTTTAATTAACTTTTCAATTTTTGTATTTATAAAATAATTGTAAATTTTTTGGATTTTTTTTTCTTTCAGAATCTGGTGAAATTACTGCCCGGAAAGGCAAGAAGAGGCGGACATTGGTCGGGGGTGTGGTCATGGTCGCAGGCGTTACCATGACAGGTTACATCACGATCAAAAATATGTAAGTAGTTTCTTAAAATAATTTTAAATAAAATATAAAATTGGAAGTTTTTACCTCTTTTTATTAAAGTTGTTATTGTTTTATTAGCCAATGCTGTTGTTGTTGTTTTATTAGCCAATTTTAATAAAAACCGATAAAGATACAGAAATGATTAATATATATTTTTTGTTTATTTCAGGTACTCTACACAAATCGGCAACAACAATTATAGCAACAACTTAAACAACAGCAAATGCAGTAGCTGTAGCAGAAATGGATGCCACAACAACAACCACATCAACAACAAAAACAACAACAGCAACAACATCAACATCAAATTGTCAATTTCTTAACATACATGAATGAAATTAAAATAAATTAAATAATTCTGGTTGTTATATATAACTTTTTGTGTATACAATTTGTAATACATAACACATTTGTTGTATTTTAAATGGAAATAAAATACTTTTTTTAGACTAAGAAATTTGTAACTCAGATGTTTGTAAATTTGTCAAAAAAAATGGATTTTGTAAATAAAAGTAATTTTTTCAAATTGCAGTTTTTATTTTTTTTGAAAACATGTACTCGGTATTTTTTTAAAAAAGTTTTTTAATATTGGTACTTTTTTAGAAATTTATTTTTTTGGTGCTTTTTTGGAAAAGATAATTTTTGTTAGATACTTTTGTTGGAAAAATGGAAATTTTTTGTGGACAAAGAACTTTTTTTAAATTGATTGATTTTGTTAAGCTAATAAGGCCTAAAATGTTTTGTGTAAATAAAACTAAGTCTCTTTACATATTTTCCGACTTTTCGTCTATATTTGTAGACTTTATCAAGGAAGTCGTCTATTTAGTGGAAAACAATACATTAATTTAATAAAATACACCAAAATACAATTAAACTTACAATATGAAACTATTTTACTTCACATTAGAACCGCATTGTACATAAAACAAAAAACATAAAACATGAATTTAAATTAATACACGAAACTTAAACTAATATCACAGAAAAAGTTTACTTTATAGCAACTCTATAACTAGCGCTTATATTGTTTGTGTCTTCTTTTGTGTTCATTGTTATTCCTATGTTCTCCTGTATTCGTAGGCTTTCTATTGTGAATCGTATTTTCTCTAAGTTTTCTTTATCAAGTATGCGAACCGTGTCAAAATCAGCTGTGTGGCCTGTTGTTATTATGTGTTGTGCTAATGCAGTTGTTTCCTTGTTTTTAATTATGTCCATTCTATGTTCTCCTATTCTTGTTTCAAGTGTTCTTTTTGTTGTTCCTATATAAACTTGTTTACAGCTGTGATCGTCGTTGCCTTTGCATTTTATTTCGTATATAACGTTGCTCTGTTGTTGTTTACTAATTGGCGCTTTAATATTAGAAAAAATGGTACTAAGAGTTGTGTTGGGTTTATAGGCAAAACATATGTTTTCCGATTGTATATTTGTTCGTAGGTTTTTGTTGTCTGTTAAACCTGGAATATATTTTACACCGTAAAATTTTTTGTGTTGATGATCATTGGGTTTATTTGTTGTTAGTGTTTTATTTTTATTTAACTTTTCTTGTTCGCCTTTAATTAATGTGTTAATGATTTTTTTAGGGAAACTATTATCCGTAAGTATTTTGGTTATTGTATTTAAATTTTTCCCGTGAAATTGTTTATCGCTTATATTTAATATTCTTGAAATGAAATTTTTCGCAGTATTTAAGATTTGACTTTTGGGTTGGGTAGAATTGAAATTCATTAATCTCCCTGATGATGTTTCTTTGGAGTACCAGTCAAAAATAATCTTGTTGTTGAACCTTTGTAGTTTATTATCCAAATAAGCTATTGTTTTATCGGTTTCAATTTCAATTGTAAATTGAATTTTTGGGTGTTGATGGTTAAAAATTTTGAGGATCTCATCCTTGTCGTCTATATTGATGATTGCAAAAATATCATCTACATACTTGACTATGTATTTGAAATGTATGTTTTTACGTCTTAAATCTGCTATCGCGTCATCTAATAGGGAATCAAGGACTATGTCGGCAATAGTGGCGGAAAGTGGGTTACCCATTGGCATACCGAATATTTGATTAAAAACGTTTTTATCGTAGATAAAATAATTTTTGTCTGTTAGACAAAGTTGTAGAATTTTTAGGAACTTCGCGCTAGGAATTTTTGTGAAATTCCGTATAATGTTCCATTTTCCCATAATATTCCTAATTGCAGTGTGAACGGGTATATTGGTGAATAAAGAAATTACGTCAAATGAGACTAGAATTTCATTGTCCTCAAGATCAATATTTTCCAATTGTCTTTTCAGCTGTATAGAGTTTTTAATATTATAAATTTCCGACGTAATATGCTTTAAAATCTGTCCTATATACTAACTTTTTTTCGGAAAAAGTAGTGTTTTTGGTAAAGACATTTTTTTGGAAAAAGTACTTTTTTGAAAATTAAATTTTTTTTTTACTTTTTTCATTTTTTTTTTAGAAAAATTACTTTTTTGATCCTTTTCTTTTTGGAAGATATTTTTTTTTCGAAAAATGGAATTTTTTTTTGGAGAATGTACTTTTTTTTGAAAAAGTACATTTTTGGAAAAGGTATTTTCTGAAAAATTAAATTTTTGTTGGTACTTTTTTTAAGATACTTTTTTGGTTATTTTTTTGTGGAAGATGCTTTTGTTGGAAAATGGAAACGTTTTTGAAAAAGTACTGTTTGTGGTAAAGGTATTATTTTTGGAAAAAGTGCTTTTTGAAATTGGTATTTTTTGAGAAAAATTTCTTTTTGTTTGGAAATGGTACTTTTTTTTGAGGAAGAAGTATAAAAATTTTGTTGGTACTTTTTTTGAAAAAGGTACTTCTGCCGGTACTCTTTTGGGGAAAGGTACTTTTTCAGTACTTGTTTTTGGGAAATACATTTTTTGCAAAAGGTACTTTTTTGCATAAAGGACATTTTTAAAATTGCTACTTTTTTTAGGAAAATTAAATTTGTTTGGTATTTTTTTTTTTTGAAAAGGTATTTTTTATTTATAATATTTGTATTTATGACCAAGTATGAATTAATTTATGTATTTGTTTACGGGCTACTTATGGTCAGGTTGTATTTTTGATGTAAATAAAACAATCTATTTCATCTTTTTTCTCAACGTTTCGTCGGGTTTGTTTCCGACTTCCTCAGGAGAATATTTATTAAATAAATTGTTTATTTTCCTTTCACATCGTTTTGAAAATTTGAAAAATATATAAAAAACTGGACTTCACGACACAAATAATTTAATAATTTTAAAAAATAATCAAAAAAATGTAAATATCACAGAAAAAAACTTAAATTTATCTTAACACTAGTATTGCAGAACTTAACACGTCAATTTATTGCAACGGAATCATTTATTAATATTAATATTGGTAATTTTTTAAAAAAATTTCATTTTTTTGGTACTTTTTTTGGAATATTTTTTTTTGGAAAAATTTCTTTTTTTGTAAAAAGTACATATTTGAAATTTGTACATTTTTAGAAAAATTATATTTTTTTTGATACTTTTTTTCTTTTTTTTTTAGAAAATGATGAAAAGATATTTTTTTTTGGAAAAAAGTATTTATTTGAAATTCGTTCTTTTCTAAAATAGAAAATAATTTTTTGTTGTTTTTTCCAATACTTTTGATACTTTTTTTAAAAAACGTAGTATTTTGAAATTGGTACTTTTTTGTAGAAACATTAAATTTTTTTGGTAATTTTTTTTAAAAACATTTTTTGGTACCTCTTTTTTGGGAAAGAAAACTTTTTTGGTACTTGTTTTGGAAAAGGAACTGTTTTTAAATTGGTACTTTTGTAAAAAAATTAAATTCTTTTGAACTTGTTTTTGGTAAATGGTACTGTTATTGGAAAGGATACTTATTTTTTTGGAAAAATGTACTTGAGAAACAGTACTATTTTAAATTGGTAATTTTTTAGAAAAAGAAAAATTATTTGGTACTTTTTTCCAATAGTATTTTAAACTTTATTTTGAAAAAGTACTTTTTTTTTGGCACTTTTGGTACATTTTTAGCATAATTAAGTTTTTTTGGCACTTGTTTGCCAATAGTTTTTGGTACTTTTTTTTTGGTAAATGGGTAAATTATTTGATGTTTTTTTTTTGAAAATTAACTTTTTCGGTACATTTTCTATTTTAAAATGTACCTTTTTTCAATATTTTTGGTAATTTTTTTTTTGAAGAATGTACATTTTTGGAAGAGTACTAAATTTGAGGAAAAGCATTGGGCAGAATCAATAATGTAATAAAAAGAGAAACGGATGCGACAAATATAGAAGTTATTTTTATGCACTTATAGAAATAAAAATAAGTCAGCAAAATTTGTGAAAAAAAAAAATTTGTTTGCGATTGTGGAAATTACAGTGAAAGAATACATTTTATGTGTAGATTTATGAAATATGAAAATTTTCATTAAATTTCTTTAAATTGGGTAAAGTACAAATACGGAGGCAACAAGACTGACGCGACAATTTTTTTCAAGAGAACAAAACATACTAAATTTGTTAATAATGATTCAACTTTAATTAAAAAAACCCAAAAAAAAACCATAACGTAAAATTAATAATAACAAGTGAAGGTAATAATAATAATAACAAAAATGAAATCGAAATAAAGTTCCGTATTCTCACTTAGGTACTTTAAGATATACAATCGTTAATAAATTTGGATTTTATCAGTTAATTTTAATTATAGATTTTAATGAATAAGAGGTCCGAGCAACTTCAATGCTTTCGTTGTAAAAATACGAAAATCAATGGAAGCTTTTAATCACTTAAATATTTTAACATTCTGCCACAGCTCAGCCAGTCCAGGTGAAGTACCCTTGTTCTGTCGATATATAAAAAAGCTTAACTCCATTAATGTTGTTCCTTGCACATTGATAAAACGATAAAGCATCTTTGAGAACAATATTTTTTGAGATAAAGTAAGTGTTAGTAGGAAATTTCTAAATTACAGGAACAAAAATAATATTACTTTAAACACTCTTAAAACACATAAAAAAAATTATATAAATCGCAAAAAGGCTCAGAAAAAAAATGTTTTTGCAGTTGTATATTTCGGCTAAGAAATGAGAAAAATTAAAAATGATTTTACATTTAAAAAGTATAGACATTAAAGTTTTATTATTGAAAGCAAATAAAAAGTTCTGAGCACTTTGCATTTTTTCTCGTGGTTGACCTTTTTCTGGAATTGCCCATATGCTATCGGAAATTGCATACCATCTGTCTCTTGTGATAATATTGCACCACAAGCGATTTTACTTGCATCAGTTGTTATGTAAAAGGTTTTGTCAAAATCTGGGTATTGAAGAATTTGCGGTGACAATAGTGCTGTCTTGAGGTGTTGAAAGGCTTGCTCACAGTCAGCAGAAAGGTTCTCTTCCTGGTCAGTTTAGTTAAATGGACAGAGTAGAATGCAAAATGTGGTATAAAGCGTCTGTAATAATTACAGAAAGCTACGAATCGACGAACTTCGTCTCCATTTGTTGGTCTGGGGTAGTTTTTAATTGAATCATATTTGCTACTGTGTGGTAAAATACCCTTGTCAGTACATCTATGACCCAAATATGTAACCTCAGATCTGAAAAAGTGCATTTATCTGGATGCAATTTTAAATTACAATCTCTGCATTTTTGGAAAAGACTTTCCAAGTTCTTAAGCATGTGCTTTATTGAACATCCAGTGACAATAACATCATCCATACATTTAAAAGTTTTTGAAGGTGCTAAACCTGAAAATGCTAGGTTTATCATTCTTTGAAACGAATTCGGGCTACTTTCAAACCATATGATGGTAAACGGATGAAACGAAATTAACCAATTCGATTTGGTGAAATCCAAACAGCAGAAAAATTTGCCCTTCACAATTGATCCAAAATGTCCTCAATTTTGGGTAACGGAAATTTGTCTGCTATGAGCGTTTTATTTACCTGTCGATAATCATCTGCTAAACGCCATCGTCTTTCAGGGTTGTTTGGCAATGACTTCTTTGGTACGAGCATAATAGGGCTATTATATTATTTTATCGGGATCGGACCTAAGACACATCGAGTCCCGTTTCAGGTTTATTCAAAGGGCGGGGTGCGGCCAATGGAGGAACTACTCTCAAAACCGAGTCCCAGTTTTTTTTATTTCTTTTTAGTAAAAACTAACGTGTCAGTATCTACTTTGTTAGTAGTTTTTTTTTATTATTTTATAATTAGGAGGGGTCAGTTGAATATTGGGGAGTGACTAGCTCCAGCCCGTGTCCCAAGTCTATCATTTTAGTGTTAGTATTATTGGTAGTTATGGAAGAGGGCCACTTCCGTGAGCGCACCACACTCTAGCCCAAACTTCCGGTAACTTTTGGGTAAACTTGTAAGGTTATGTGGCGAGTCACACCACAGCTTACCCGAATGCTTTTTTTTGTTGTTTGCTGAAACGAAAAGAAAAAAAAGGAGAAAAATTAATTTAATAAAAAAACACATGCTGCAGTACAAGCCGGGAAACGGCTTGGCACGGTTCAACTCCAAACATCTTTCCTGTCGTCCATATTATAAGACAACCTGATAATAAAAGACATTTTTGATTAATATTAAGTTATTAAAAAAAATAAAGAAATACTTAATTTCCCTCTTAGTGTTTTGCCTTTTATTTGCTGGTCAGCCGCTTAAGGGGTTATTAATGTACATGAATGGCATCAGTACATTGTTGTTGTTTTGCGTACTATTTAATAGTAAGTTGTAATTAGAAGTAAAACTAATGTAAACAAACTAGTAAATTCGCGGTGTTGTAAAAAACATTAAAGAAGCTGAATTTTAAAAACTGTTTTAAAAATTATTTTTAAAATTGAAATTATCAATTATTATTATTTTGCATGGCCGCCTAGTAGAAGGAAATTCTGTTGGAGGCTATTCTAAGGCTAGGAGCGCTGGGGAAAAAGTATATTTGAGGCAAAAGTAAGTGGGCTAGCGATATAAAACTTTAAAATAATCCAATTTTACAAATCTTTCGGAGAGAAAGGGAAAATGGCCAAAGTGGCAGTATGTACACTAAAAAGATGGAGATTTTATTGCCTACAAGTTTCTATAAATAATAAGGAAAATATAAATAAAAAAACGATGGACGTTAGTTAGGCGGGAAAATTTATGGGAACATAAAGCCTAAATTGATGAATAACTCCCGTAAATATTGGAATTAAAAACGAAGTTTAAGGACACTCAGCAAGAGGCAGATGAAAAGTAAAATCAGTAGTAAGCAGGCAGCCAACGTGTTCGCTAGTAAAAGTGAGAATCAAGTGACATTAAATAAAATCTTATAAAAAAATAATAAAAAAAACCTCTGTAGAGAAAAAATATAGTGCTTGCAAGTTTTAAGGAGTTTTTTTTATCTTTATCTGGAGGAGTGACTTAAACTTTAGTGATTGTTGTAAAGGAAAAAAACGTAAGTTCTATAGTGGAAAAAAATATAGTGAGTTTGTGTTCTATCTAATGAATTTAATATTAAGCTGGCTATATATACAAGTGCTAAATATTGAGAGGAAGAAGGAAACAAAAAGAAAAGAAGTCCTGAAAATCCCCGAATAAAGTCCATAACTGGTGTTCTAAAGATTTTGATGCAATTTGGACCAATAGCAGCCTGAATCTTCATAGTATATAGCCAGGTAAAACTTTTTTGTGTATATCCTCAAATTGAAGTGGCAGAAAGATTAAGAAAATCCGAAAATTTTTGACAAGGGCTAATCTTCTATATATATAAAACAGGATGTGTGTATGTATGTAACGTATGGGCTCCAAAACGGCTGGGACGATTCTGATGAAATTTTCAGGGAATCTTCAGAATATTCAGGCGGGTGACACTGTGAAGTCTTATACCACCAAATACATATATTTATTTTGTTTTGCTTTTTTTTTTTTATTTTATTTTTTTTGAAAGCCGTTGTCATGTTTTTCAAAACGAGATATCAAATTCTAATATCGTTTATGTAGTTCCGAAGATAATTACAAAAAACCTATGTTAATATTTACAAAAAACCTATGTTAATCTTCAAGCTATGTTACACTAACACAACAGCCTCATCCGTCTATTCAAAACAGCCCTACCCCAGATGCCGACAGATGATTATACGGTTGTGATAAAAGCTGACAAGACACCGGCTGGTGAGCATGAGCGGCGCTTCAATGCACCGGTGATAGGTGACGTCGCAGTTGTTATGGCAGTTGTTTTCAGCTATTCATTTTATATACTTCAGCAGATAAAGGCGATAGACAAATAGGCGTTGGGCTTCCCATGAAATTACAATTTTAAAATGATTTACTAATGAGAATTTATTTTTTTAATTATTTATTTGTGTAAAAAAAATTTCTTGATTTAAAGAATTAATTACAATTAAAATTTGAAGGCAAAACAACGTTTGCGGGGTCAGCTAGTTATTATTAAAAGAATAAAAAAGTGTATGTATAGTGAAAAGATAAAACAAATTTGTTCAAAGTTAAATTAAATTCCTATATAAGAAAGAGAAGTGAGGTTAGAGAAAAAAAAACAGTTAAATTCAAAATTTATTTAAGAAAAGAAAGAGAGAATATTAAAGTAAATAGTACATTTGTTGTAAAATTTATAAAAGATTTGGGAAAATATTATTGGTTATTTAAAGTTAAAAGTAATCAGAAAATTTTTATTAAAAGTTTTATTGGTTAGGGTTATCTGCAGTATAGGTTAATGTTTAAGTGGATGAATTTAATACGGATTATTACTTAATTTTCATTAATTCTTTAAAGTATGCTCTAATTTTTATTTATTTAAAAAGCGCCAGAAAAAAAAACGTGTAGGACCGAGTTATAGAAAAATATAAAAAAGTATAAAATTTGAAAAACTTGAAAAAAAGGAAAATACATTTCATATAAATTAAACCAAATATATATACTTTAGGGTTCATATCGTTGGCGGTTGGATTGAAGTGTTCGTCTGTAGAGTGACAGATGTATATTTATCGTTAGGAAGCTCCTGTTTTTTTTTTTTTTTTTTTTTTTTCTATAGAAAAAACTTTTCTACAGAAAAAATTTTATTTGTACAAAATATTTTAAATATATTTCAATTTTGGCCTCAGCGCCGTAAGTCATTATTGAGGCAAGTTGCCAAATTAATTAATTTTCAAAAGTACAAATAAAATATTTAACTTAAGGTTAAAAGATTATTAAATTACAATAAATATGTATAAAAAACTGTTTTACAAAAAAAAAATTACAAAAGCGTTTCAAAGTTGTTAAATAAATGTTGTTTACAAGACGATTTAAATAATGAAATTCGATTAATTGATTTCAAATCTATATATAAATTATTTAATTTCACAGCACCTAGGTAGTTGCGTTGCTTGGCAGTTTATAGTCTACATCGAGGAATTCTTAAATTTGTTCGGTTTCGTGTGTTAAAATTAAATTGCTGTTGAGAAAATGTTATGCTTTGGTGACCAATATGGTTAATGCATTTAAAAACAAACATTAACACCTGATACTCATGCAATCCATAAATTGGTAAAATTATTTTACTTACATCTTTATACAATGCAACAGTTAAATACAGTATTGGTAGTTTGTAAATAATTTTTAATGTTTTGTTTTGCATGCATTGAAGCGATTTCAGTGAAATGTTATTGAATGCGATTGAATCAAAGATTGAAATATCATCATCTTTGATTTAACATCCAGTTTATTTTTCAATTTATATAAAATTCCAATAGCTGGAGTTATTTTCCTTTTTAAATCGTTCATATGTAAATCCCATGACAAGTTACTTTGTAATGTGATTCCCAAATACTTAACAGAATGGGTTTCATAAACAGCTTTCCCATTAATAAACACGTTGAAATCACTATTTATACTTAAAGCATGTGGTCTAAAGAGTATTAATTTGGTTTTATCAGGGTTAAGAACTAAACAATTTAATCGCGCAAATTCAAATATCAAAGCAGCATCTCTTTGAATTCTTGTTTTAAGTGATAAATCATACTTACATTCCCCTAAAACAAGAACACATCATCTGCAAATATAAAATGTTGCCCATGTAAATTCAGATTTTTTAAATCATTTAAATATATAGAGAACAATAGAGGACCCAGTCCACTACCCTGCGGCACACCATAATTAAAAGAGAGAAGAAAACTGTCCGTGTTATTTATATTAACATATTTTTTCCTATTAACGAAATAATTTTTAAACAATAAAAGTTCTCGTCCCTGAATACCATATTTCATCAATTTCTGTAACATTATTTCATGATCTACTAAATCAAAAGCTTTAGTAAAATCAAAAAATATTCCGGCAACTCCACTAGAACCTCCATCAACCCCACTACAAAAAAACTGCACTACATTCAACACAGCATCTTTAGTACTACATCCCCTTCGAAATCCAAATCGATAATTGTATAAAAAAGTATTTTCTTCCATGTAAAATAAAAGTTTATCATAAAGAATCTTCTCAAAAATTTTATCAATTGTAGAAAGAACAGCAATAGGTCTAAATTTATCTATATTTGTTGCATTAACTTCTTTTGGAATTGGAACTATTTTGTGCACTTTTAAGATGTCAGGGTACACTGAATTGTTAACGATTTTATTAAAAATATCTTTCAATATTGGGATTATAATATCTCTATATTCTTTTACAAATTTAGGCGAAATACCATCAAAACCTGGACTTTTATTATCTTTCAAATTTTGAATTATTTCATACATATCATTATCATTACCGTTACAATGTGTATACCGATGAGGTGACTGAGAAAGAGTCCGTAAAGAATTGAACACTTCACCAGGATAAATTTCAATTTCCCTTTTAAGATTTGCCACACTCGTAATAAAATAATTATTAAGGCAATTAACTTTATCTTGCCCTTGAAAATCGTTAAGGTTAATGACGTTTCTTTTTGTTCAACCAAGAGTACCATTTATAAATTTCCACGATTTCTTAGGATCATTACCTGCCTTTAATAAATTTCCAGCGTAATAATCATCTCTACGCTTTTTTGTAGAAATTTTTATAACTTTGCTGATTCGCTTTAAGATATCATTAACGTTCTGTTTGTTTTTCGATTTATGTCTTTTCCTTAAAAGTTTTTCTTTTAATAAAATTAAATCTTGAAGATTCTTGTTAACCCATGGAGTTAGCTCCAAACGTAACGGTTCTTTACATTTAGTTACTACAGTAACTAAATGTAAATACAATGCACCAAGACGTTTTGGTAATTCTGAAGAATTAAACGACGCATAGTTGTCAGGTAAAGCATGTTCGCTTAAAATACCGTCAAAAATATTAATAAAGTCATTTACGCTACACTTTTGCGATTGATAAAAAGACACTATCTTCAAAGGGTTGGCTTTCGCCTTTAACATTGTTCAAAGTCACAACTATAAGCTCAACAAAATTACTACTCTTGCATATTTCAACACTAAATTGTATGCTTTTATTAATATATATAGTCGTAAATCCTTAAGCATCTCTACATTCTCTACAACAATGTATATTATTAAAACCTTGAAGTTTGTAAATTTGCGTAATATCCTTCTGAAACCAAGTTTCTTGGACAGCTATTAACTTAGGAAAGCTTGCTATCAACGATTTAAAATTATTAAATTTATCAACAGACGAAACGCTTCTGATATTTATACTAATAATATTAAGAAAATTTAAATTCAAATTACAAAAATAAGTTTTAAAATTTTTGGAGATATTGATTTTTAATATACATACATTCCTTTTTAAGGGGACACTTAAGCAGCACCATCATCGCCATCATCACTTGAATTAGTATCATCAACTCTTCTACAATTAACCAATGTTTATTTGTAGTTGCTTCCAATAACATATTATCAACATCATCTTCATCTCTGATAAGCTGTTGTTTTGCAATATCACTTTTTCTACAATAGACTCTACCATTTCTTACATAAATATGTTGATAACCAATAGTTTTTAATAATTTGGCATAATAAAAAAGGTTCATAGTTTCCTTGCTATGAATCCTTGAATCTACCTTCAGGTAGATTTTTGTAGTGTTCGTGCCCATATTGGCGAAATTTTATGATTTGAGCCCTACATAGAATAAATAAAAAAAATTTAGAAAAATAAAAAATAACAGACTATTGAAAGAATGAAATCATAAAAAACTTAATTTCTAAATTTTATATGAAAGAATTCAATTTTGAAAAAAATAACAATTGATATTATCGGCGCACAGTGGCTGAAAATTTGATTTCACTGGCCAAAAGTCCAATTTTCTTTTGTCACCGATTTTTTAAATTTTAACGTCATTTTGTAGCTAGTATGTCCAAATTAACGTAGCCAAAAATATTAAGTCAAACTATTGCTGATTGTAGCCATGGCATGCTGTCAAACTTAACTGTTTTTTTTAATTTCAGAAAAAGGTGATTTTTTTGCTTTTTTTTTATCAAAAATAAATGGTTACTACTAGCAAGTTATCATCGATAATATTTTTTATAAGGTTGATAGGATTGTAGTCTTTAGTTGTTGTAAGTGGTCACAGCACCACCGTTTATTATTAGAGTGTTGTGAAATATTTATTAAACTACTATATTTTTTGTCAAATTTCAATTTCAGTGGAATAGAACTTCTAGGGAACAAAAGTTAGCAAGAAACGTATACCACCCGGAGAAAGTGTCCTCTTTAATATATACTTATTAATATATACCTCTTTATAATATACCTATATATACTTTTGCACCCGCCACGACCCGCCGGTAGAACACTTTTTTCATTTTAATGAAATATCTCAAAAAAAATTCAAATGACAGTAGTTTAAACAGCCCTATAAGTAAACAATGGTGTGTTAAATTTGTGCTTTAGGTATTGCGTGCGGTTAAAAAAGGCTCAAATATATATCCAGCATATCATCACAGAACCGCTGCTAAAATGGACTGTTTGCCATCAAAGGACGCTATTACAATCACACCAATTTCGGCAGAGGTACGACTACAATCTTTGCTTGATCGCACAGCTGATATCAATCAATAAAAGGAAATGAGCTAAAGAAATATGGAAACACAAAGTTAGTTATTTTTTGTAAATGGGGATGTGATGGTTCTTCCGGACAAAAACAATACATACAAGTAGTATCTGAAAATACTTCAGACTAAGATATGTTCATGGTATCATTTGTACCATTGGGATTGAAAAAGATTTTAGAAGATCCGGAGCCTTCGACTAGTACAACGCAAACAAAGGCTATTTGGAAAAATAAGACACCATCTTCTACGAAATAATACAGGCCAATCAAATTGAAGTAAGCTACGATTTAAAGCTAACAATGATATATGGAAAAGTAGGCCAGGATACCTACGAAGGCTGCATCCAGCTGCATCATATGCCAATCAACATCAAGTCAATTAAACCAAGTTCCGACAAAATCATTATGTAATACTGATGCATATGAATATGGATTATCACCGCTACATGCAAGAATACGATTTATGGAACACATACTTAAAATCAGTTATGATTTGGATTTCGGATCTTCAGGTACAATAAGAAACAATGAAACCAATAAGAAGTTCAAAAAAGAAACATGTTCAAGATGAATATCGCAAATTTGGATTGATTATAGATTCTTTTCAGATCCAGAAATAGCATCTGAAATAACAGGAGTGGATTTAAACCTTATTTTGAGATTTAAAATAATCCTAGAAGTACTTGCGTGCAATGAACAAATTGACTCTAGAAAATTTGGAGATTATGCTAAGGAAACTGCAAAAATATATACAACCAAGTACCCATGGAGAAATATGTCTGCAACAGTTCACAAAATCCTTTATCATGGAGAAGATGTCATTAAATATCATTTGGTGCCACTTTGAGATCTATCAGAAGAAGCTCAGGAAAAAAGGAATAAGGATTACAGATTTTATAGAGAGCACAATACTAGAAAATTTTCACGAAATTAAACAAATGAAGATCTATTTAATATATTATTGGCTACGTCAGATCCGTTCATCTTCAGTATTCAAAATTAATGGAAAGTGAAACATCGGGATTTAGATGAAGAAGTCAAAAAACTACTACAGAACAGAAATAACACAGAACAGAATATGGAATATTTGAATCAAATGAATAATAATTATAATTCCTTTCATTGCTATTTAAGTACGAAAAACATAGTATTAGTAAAATATATTAATAAACATATAGAAAATATTAAATTTCGTAATCTTTTTTTATTTTTCTTTTAATTTTTGATTCTTTTTAATTTTATAAGAAACTCTAACTAAATTAATTTCTTTTTCTTTGACAAGAAAACAAAATTCAGCTAAATAAAACAAAATTAACAACAAGATCTCTCCACATATGCTCCCCTTCCAGACAAGCAATACAATTTTCGAAGCTAGTCGTTTGTGATAGGCAAAAATGCAGGTTTCAGACTATCAATCGATATGTTCTGCAGTTGTCCAGTGACGTTTAACTGGTAATGTTTGTTGTGACGTTTTAAAACCGCAAAGTGGCCGTTATATGGTGGAGTAAGAGAAGTTTTAATACCAACTTTTCTAATAAATACGTGGGTTGAGTTTCGGATGTATAAATGGCTTACGGATTGTGTGATGTGATGTTTCTACAGGTCGAATAGAATCCATGTTACGAGAAAGTCTTTTGACAAAATCACTTTGAGGAATGTATTTCGAATCCACCAGAAATTCACCGGGTAGTTTTAAAGTAGTACCATACACGATTTCTGCAGGAGATGAACATAAGTCAGGTTTAAATATAGTTCCCAAGCCTAACATAACCAAATTTAAAACGGCAGTTCAATCCTTTGTATTGTAGCACATTAAGGAACTTTTTGAGTCCTATGCCAATGTTCTACGATTCCATTCGCCTGAGGATGGTAGGCTGGTGTTTGCAAATGATGAATTCCTAGTAGTATTGATAGATCGTTAAAAAGTGTTGATTTAAATTGAGCTCCTTGATCGGTGGAAATTCTTTTAGGCACTCCAAACCGTGATATCCATTCTTTTATCAGTGCTTATGCGATTGTTTCAGAGTTGATATCTGTCAAAGGAAAAGCTTCCGGCCATCTAGTGTACCGGTCGATTATAGTCAAACAGTAACGATATACATTAGAAGGTGGTAGAGGTCCCTCTATGTCAATGTTTATATGTTCAAAGCGTTGTGACGGTAAATAATAAGTTGCTAATGGTGCTGAGGTATGTCGATTGATTTTGAAGCGTTGGCATAAAATGCAGCTCTTTACATAATTTGCAATATCCTTTTGCATTCGAGGCCAAACAAATCGTTGTCGAACACTGCTTAAAGTAGATCTCATTCCTGTGTGAGCTATGTTGTGGATCGTGGTAATAACAGCTTCTCTACAGGATTTTGGTATAAATGGTCGGGCTGCAGATGTGGAAACATCACAAAACACTGATAGGTTAGAGTTAACGAGAAGTACTGGTTTAATTTTTAAAGACGTGGTCGATGATTCAATATACTCTTTTAGTTCAGGGAAACATTTTTGTTCATTAGCTATAACTTGATAATCAAAGCTTTGTTCGTTTAATTGAAGAGCATTTATATCCGAAAGAGTATCAGCAATAACATTAGTTTCCCCTGGGACGTGTAATATCCGAGTAGAAAACTGGCCAATAAAATCTAACTGGCGAATTTGACGAGGCGAAGAAGAATCATGCTTTTTTGTAAAAGCGAAAGTAATCGGTTTATGATCCGTCCATATTTCGAAATTGCACCCTTCTAATGCGTATCTAAAGTGTATCTAATGGTTGTGGTTCGTTGTTTATAATTTGGTGAAGAACTGCGCCAACTGCAATATCACTTGCATCCGAGCACAAAACTATTTAGGATGAGCTAACAAACTTGCATTAACAAGCGCTTCCTTACATGCTTCAAAATGTTTAATTGTGTCAGGTGTCCATTGAATCAAAGTTTTATCCTTCTTTTTTTCCATTAATTTTAAATATTTTTTTCAAATACTATGCGTAAATGGGTCAGATGCTCTTCAGGAGTGGAAGATGCAATGCAGATATCATCTAGATAACAAAAGGAAAAATCGAATCCTCTTAAGATTTCATGCATATATCTTTGAAAAGTCTGAGCGACATTACACAAACCAAATGTCATATGTGTAAATTCATATAGACCGAAAGGAGTAATAATTGCAGTCTTCGGAATATCGTATTGTCTTATAGGAATTTGATTATAAGCCCTGTTCAAGTCGATTTTGGTAAAAATTCGTTGATTGTGCATAATACTAGATAAATCCTGGATATGTGGAAGTGGGTATTTATCTTTTGAATGCATCTATTAGGCTGAAATATGTTCCTAGCCTGTGGAAAGTGGCAGAAGTTATTATGATTCCAAAGCCGGGAAAGAAATTATATAACGTTAACTCTTATAGACCAATTTCGATATTACCAACTATTTCAAAACTTTATGAAAAAAAACTTTTAAAAAGAATGAATGAATGAAGTCATTGATCGCAATAACACAATTCCTCGAATCACACACGTTATAGAGAAGGCTCTAGAAGAAAAACAGATTTGCTCTGCCATTTTTCTGGATGTTTCCCAGGCATTTGGTAAGGTTTGGCATAAAGGTTTAATTGCAAAACTCGCATCTCAACTACCCAACAGTTATTGTAACCTGATTAAATCGTATCTAGATGGAAGATATTTTCGTATAAAACAAGAAGAAGTATATTCAGACTTCAAAGAAATAAAGTACCTTCAAAGAAATAAAGTACCTCAAGGAAGCATTTTAGGACCAATCCTATATCTGTTATACACATGTGATGTACCAGAGTTAGAAAATACAACAATGGCAACGTTTGCCGATGACACAGCAATACTCTCAGTGGCAACAACTTTGGACGAATAAATACAAAACTTACAAACTGCGCTCGATCTTGTAATAGAATGGACAAAGAAATGGAATCTCAAATTAAACGCAACTAAGTCTGAAATAGAGAAATGTCAAATAAAATTCGGAAAAAAACACCAATAAGATATATTCCCATCTTAATTGATAAATGTAGAACTCCCATATAAAATTACGATGGAAGTAGCATAGCAAAACTAAATATATGGAACTTGAACTTGTGGGCGTTGTGGTGAAATGGTTAGCGCGTTGGACTTTTACACAGAAGGTCCCGGCTTCGATCCCCGGTGCCGGCAACATCAAATTAATATGTATGAGTTTTTTCTATCCCTCATACGTATCGCAATGTCCACCTTCGGTGTTCCCATAGCAATTAACCCCACCGAAGTAAAATAACGAATCAGGGCTATGAACCAAATAGCTTCAATAAGTTCGCCAACTCTCCATCAGGTGGCGAGCAACAACTGTTCTAAGACTTATCATCTCGCGCAATTACAGTGTTGCCATGTCTGAAGCCTTTCATCTTTCCCCACCTTTCATCTCTATACTATCCCTTTCCAAAGAAAGCAACACACTAAATATAGGAAGTATTTCCTGAGTGTTGCCTCTCTTTAAAAAAAAAAAAAAAAATATAAAAAACTGAAATGGTTAATAGGAAGAAAGTCAACACTATCAATAGAAAACAAACTATTAATATACAATCAAATGCTGATACAATATGGACCTACGGTGCGCCACTCTGGGGCTGCGCAGCAAAAACTAATATAGATATAATTCTACGTTTTCAAAACAAAGTTTTGAAAAATATCGTCAATGCACCATGGTACATCCGCATATCTGATCTCTATCGTGACCTGAGTGTGGAAATGGTATCATCTGTCATTCATAAACTTGCAACAAAACATCATGAAAGACTATAAGAACATGTTAACCCGGAAGCATCATCCCTAGCTAATGTCACTGATATGGAGCGCAGGCTCAAACGAATAAAACCCTCTGATCTCGTCAGAACCAATGCCGTCCTGTAGTGGCATAACACATCAACACACAATGTATTTTTCATTATAAAATATCTATAAATATATTTTTTTAACCTATGTATTTGATATAAATTGTTTGTTAGTTTTGATTAAACTAGTTGCAGTAATAAATAAATAATAAAAAAAAATGTAAGATATTAGATCCAGTTTGGGATTGTAAATTTAAACATTTTTAGAAACTCTTTCCAATATTTGCGGAAAAATTTTATGTTAAAATTTAGAAAGTGATTTTATGGGAGTAAAGAGCGATCCGCTTATGCCGTCTACTACGGCTAGAAAGAGAACTAGGGTAGTACAATTTGATTTGAATCGGTCAACACCACAGATCTCATACAAAGTTTGGAAGCCAAACACCCCTAGACCTACGGCAAAAGTAGGAAGACCACCTAAAACGTCACGTAACGAGAATAAAGTCCCTCAAATAACAGATTTGTCGAACACCATAATGTCTAATACCCGAAATGCTCAGCAGGAAAACTCGGCATTACAGGATGATTTAGGAGCCCAAGGGACCAGTAGACAACAGCAAGAACAAAGACAACAGAAACATACCAAGAGTTTAGAACTTTCAGAAGATTCGGTAAAGGGAGTTGGCCACCAAATGGATGCCATGAAGAGGACCATGGCTGAATTAATAGCCACAGTTAGTAGATTGAGGATCTTAGTTTAGAAAACTCAGCAGGAAATGAGAAGATTATTGGAAAATTACTTAACCAATTTGAACAGGCAAGCCGATTTTAGACAACAGATGGATATGTCGGGGATTCAGCCAGCTCAGACATTTTCGCTGTAAATAGAAGTATGAGCATCCGCATCGACAAATGGGGTCTTCAATTTGATGGCGACAACAATAAAATGCCCGTAGAAGACTTTATTTTCCGAGTAGAAATTCTTAGAAACCAGTATGCGTTGACGGAGAAAGACATTCTTGATAATTTTTATCATTTAGTCAAAGGGATTGCAGAAAAGTGGTACTGGCTCTTTGTGCGTACAAATTATGTATCCGAATGGTCCACTTTGAAAACTGCTTTACTACAGCAATACCAATCAACCAGATCAAGCTTTGAGTTGATGAGAGATATGGTAGAGAGGACAGACGATAGACTCATTTTTCTTTACCATGAACCAACTGCGATCTCGGTTAGACATTTCTATGCCCGAAACTGAAATGATGAAGATGGTTAAGCGTAATTTAAGGGAAATATAGGTCGTATATTTTACCCTATGGTAGTTTCATCTGTTGAACAATTGCGAGTAGAGTGAGTAGAGGCTGAAAAAACTTTTCCTAGAAAAGATTCGAGGCCACAGCCTCCTGTAAATGCCAATAGATATGATAGGCAAGTAAATGAAATTATTGAGAGTCCGTTAGAACTTTTACCAGCTCCAACTAAATACGAACATTTTGAGAGAGTAGCTGCAATAAGGGTAAGGCAGCCAAATAAAAGTCTACTTATTTGCTGGAAATGCTGCGAAAATGGCCGCGTCTTCTGAACGAGCCATGTTTTGCTACAGGTGGTAAACCTGATGCTGTATAACCAAACTGTGCCGACTGCAAAAATAAAAATTTTCGGAGGAGCAAGGTAGTAGCGGGTTACCATCGTGCCAAGGAAAACCTACAAATAAATCTTTAATACGACCGAAAAGAAAAACGATTATATATTTGATAAAAGAAGCAGAAAAATTTAATAAATTTATTCCTGTATTAAAACATAAATAGACTTTGGAAGAAAGAAAAACAAATTACGAAAAAGTACGAAATAAAATTTTTAAACGAAGCCATTGATTGTATAAGACCGATATCGAAACGAATACTAAAATTAAGAAGAAAATTTGCGGAAAAGAAAAAAACTATGAAGTTAATTATAGAGGTGATCAGAACAGCTGATAGTAAAACTGACCCTAGAGCTTTCGCGGATACTAAAATCGAAAATTGCGATATTAGAGGCCTTTTAGATACCGGTGCTTCGGTTAGTTTGTTAGGTAAAAATTATAGGGAATTTATAGAAAAGTTAGGTATTTGTTTTAAACCAATATTTTCTGTAGTATCAACAGCTGGCGGAAAGGAACATAGATTATTACGTAAAACTAAATTAGAAGTTATGTTTTAAGATAAAATCAAATATAGTGTTTTTATTTTTGCCCAGATTTACAGCAAGTTGCTTATCTAGGTGTATATTTCTGGAAGGTTTTTCAATTAGCCCCGGAGATTTTTCCATTAGATGAACTTAACATTCAAAATTTACAGCAGACTTTTAAAGTCGAAAATCATAAATGTGATCCGCATAAGTTATCTATTGAACAACAAAGGAAACTAGATAAAACTATTGAAACGTTTCCGGCATTTGAGAAAGAAGGTTTAGGGTGTACCAATTTAGAATAGCACACCATTAAATTATTTGAAGGTACAGAACCAGTTAAGGATCGGCATCAGAACTGATCCCGACAAAATCGCAGCTATACGAGCCATAAAAAATCCGAAAACAACACGTGAGGTTCGAAGTTTTATGGGAACAGCCGGCTGGTATCGCCGCTTTATTAAGGATTTCGCTGCGATTTCTGCTCCACTACCAGATACCCTGAAAAAACCAAAAAAGTTTAATATGACTCCTGAAGCAATAACAGCTTTTGAAAATTTGAAAATAGAACTAACCTCTGCTCCAGTACTCGTCATGCTGATTTTTCCAAAAGATTCTGGATCCAATTTGACACTAGTGATCAGGGTATTGGTGCAGTTTTATATCAACTTAATGGCCAAAATTAAGAGCATCCAATAGCGTTTTACTCGCAAAAACTGAACGCATGTCAAAAAAATTACAGCGTTACAGAAAAAGAATGTTTAGCTGCTGTAATGGTGCCGTGACAGACCATGCCAGTTTTAAATGGCTGATGTCTTTAAAAGACTTAAGCGGCAGACTCGCTCGATGGTCACTTCAACTGCAAGTGCTTGATTTCGACATACAACACCGAAAGGGCTCAGAAAACATTTTTGCCGATATGCTGTCGAGAAGCCGGAGTTGAAGAAATCTGCCAAAATGATTTATTTGATTTCGAAACTACTGAATTTGAATCCGAAGAATATTGTTACCTGAAAAATAATATTGAGCAAAATAAAAAATTATTACCAAATGTAAAAGTTGAAAATGGTATGATTTTTAAGAAAATGTCTTTCGAACACGATGAACATTATGAAAGCAAATGGAAGTTGTGAATTCCAGCAACGATAACACAACCAGTGATCGAAAAAGCCCACTCTACAATGACAACAGCACATGGTGGTGTGGCGAAAACACTTAAAAGGCTAAGACGATTTTTCTATTAGCCAAAAATGTCTACACAGGTAAAACTGTTTGTTAAAAATTGCCAAACTTGCCGAGAAACTAAACCGGCTAATCAAAATCTAAGACCTGGTAAGTAGTATATTAATGAGAGTCTGGAAACAGGTGCAGGGTGCAAAAATTTTGTACTAGTTTTGTATGGCAAATCTAGCAAATCCAATGAAAATTGCTTCCTGGCAACGCTGTCAATCAAAACCGCAAAATTATTCCTTTACTGTTTATGTGGGGTCTTTTATGTCCCCAGATTTTATTTTTTATAGGTAAGGGGGTTGGAGGGGGTTTAAATTAGCGAGATGTATTTAAGGGTTAATGTATATTTACCGCAAATTATGTTAACCGCAAAATTATTCCTTTAACGGTCGATGAGGTTAAATTTGACCCCATGATTTTTTGTGTTATGAGGCGGCAGTGTGTTCGGTTTTGATTGAAGCGAAGTCGTGGTGGTCGGTGTGGGGGGTGGGGGTGGGGGTTGGGGTGGGGGTTCGGTTTGGTGGGGGGTTCGGTTTTGGTTAAAGTGAAGTAGTGGTGGGGGTTCGGTTTTGCTTAAAGTGAAGTCGTGGTGGGGGTTCGGTTTTGCTTAAAGTGAAGTCGTGGTGGGGGTTCGGTTTTGGTTAAAGTGAAGTAGTGGTGGGGGTTCGGTTTTGGTTAAAGTGAAGTCGTGGTGGGGGTTCGGTTTTGGTTAAAGTGAAGTCGTGGTGGGGGTTCGGTTTTGCTTAAAGTGAAGTCGTGGTGGGGGTTCGGTTTTGCTTAAAGTGAAGTCGTGGTGGGTGTTATTTTTATTGAAGTGAAGTCGTAACATTTAATGTGTTCATTAGAGGGTTAATACAATATGAATTAAACCACATTAGGGACGTTTACGAAAGTCTGTGATTTTTGCTAGTATTTAATAAATAAAATTCATTTACTGCGGTATATATGAATCTCCCTAATACTATTTGTTATCAGTATAAAATGTTAATCACATTATTTAAAAACAAAACATTTATTTATTTTTAGTGTTAATCATATATCTACATACTTATAAAACATATGTATATTAGCAACAATTCTATATTTTTGTAGACCAAATAATTTACAATTACAGTAGTTTTGACTTAGCTGCACAACTAACTTCTGCACGAATTTTTGTGCAGGTAGGCCAAAAGCGCTGCTAACTGAAATTGGTTACCTGCCTTAAAGTGCAGGTAAACTAAATTGTTGAAAACTGCAAAGACCAGATATGATTTAATTTATTTTTATTAATTGTTTATTTCATACAATAGAATTTATATAAAAAATAACAAAACGAAAATAAAAAACATTCATAAAAAATTTCGTAAAGTTTTTACATACAAATTTATGTAGGTACAAGCGTTAACTAACCAAACTAACTAAGTAAGCAAAACATAAGAGGCAGCTAACGGCGATCTTTTGTATGAAAATAATGTACAACTGCCAAAAACATGAGGCACTTATTTTAAATGCGCAGGTATACACAGTGCACTTAATGAAGACAATTGCATACGTAATTTTGTAAAATAACAACGAAACCAAAATTTTGTGCAGTTATGTGAAAAGTGCACGTAAGTAAAAGGCAGTTAAATCAAAACTACTGTACACATAACACTCGAATCAACCGTAATTTGTTTCAATTTAAAACAATTTTCAACATGAACATAAAACTCTTGATTTGCTATGAAATGGGGTGATGGGGGAGGTTGAGGTGGAGGTTGAGGTGGAGGAGGCCTAGGAGGAGGTGAAGGCTTCGGCGGGGGGGTTAAATTGTGCTTTGAGTTGTGGCTGTGGCAGAGGTTTTAAAATATTTTATGAAAACAGAAAATTAAGTTGTTGAAATGCAAAAAGTTTGTACTTGACCATGAACAACTAAGTTGTTATCGTTTAGTAATAAAAAGCAACAAAACAATATTATTTATATATATATTTTATTTATTAATTTGTTTGAGAATTTTGTAATATAATAATATAATCATTAAATATCTTAAATTTATCTATTATCTATATTATATTTATCTATTTTAAAATGTCCCCAAGCGTAGGTATTAATACCATCTTCTCTTATATAACGCTTATCGTCCTCATAACTTAATACAACTTTTGATATTTGTTGTGTATAAATTTCATGTAGAATAGATTTAAATATATACATTTTATCATGATATATAGTTTTATCTATTAGACAGTTGCGATAATCATTAATAGTTAGTTTTTTTAAAGCCGAGTTTTTTACACCTTTCGCTTTTTTTATTTCTTCTTTATCGGCAACAGCTATTGAATATACTTTTGATCGAAGTCCAATAAATTCTAACATTACACACCCATTATTCTCGTCTTTCATCATTCCCAACACCTTTTTGTTTTGCAAGGGGAAATTGAAAACATTATTAATTGAATAGTCTGATGTATCAAAGTTTAGATGAAGATCATTGTAAATATCTTTATAAAAATCGTCTGTTCTTATTGTATAAATAAACGAGTCAGTATCCATATAATTTAGTGTTAAATTTTCATTAAATTTTGGTTGCATATACTGATAGTGGAAATCATACATTTTATATTTAGATAGTTCTAGAACTGTAAACCCTAAATATATAGGTTTATTGAACGTCACCCTATCCATACTCATTTGAATTGCAATCATATTATCGGTAAAATGTGTTAAACTATGAAAATTAGGTTTTGCTATAAGAGCACCCAAACGTCTATGTTCACTCTCCCAAGCATTGACGATTTTCACATTTTTACGTTTTTCAACATTTTCCATAGTTTTACCGTATACCGCATTATTTAAAAGTTTAAAAAAATTTTTTTCAAATTCATTTTTAGCATTGTTTCGATGAAGAGTATTTAAGTCGATATACTGTTTCAACCAAGTTGATTGTCTAAATCTTAATATTCTATGAATTTTAACTAATTTTAAACCATTTCTAATACACTGCTGAAGATTTCGATAGTGAATTATATATGATTTTTTGTTAGTTAAATCGGGAATCAGCTTCTTTATATTGTGATGTTTTATTGAAGGACTTTTAAGTTCAGCACAGAATGGTAAATCATTGTGACTATCATGGAGTTCTTCAGGGTAGTCTAAATTAACTTCTAAAATGTAACCAAAATTTGAGTTTTCGGATACTTTTGAAATATCAAAGCTATCTATATCTTCAATCCATTCAAATTTACCTTCTGGCAAAGATTCAGACATTGCCCAACCATATAAATTGTTTGCATCTAAATACATAAGATTTTGTGAGGGTGTAGAACAATCATATGTTTTCATATATTTATGATTTGCAACTGTTCGACGTGTTGAACATTGAACAATACCACCTCTAATTCCTTTTTTCATGAAATTATACATATTTATATCGGTGAACAATTCCAATTTAATTTTCGTTATTTTTAACATGGCATCCCACGATAAACCAGGTGTTGTATAGTAATGACATGGACCAAGATGATATATCGATTTACAAACAGAACGAAAATTTTCAAATACATCAGTTAAAAGAAGTACATCTGTTTTTAGATATAAAAGCATATACTCATTTAGAGATTGACAGTTAAATGTAGACCAAACACTTAACGCATGCTCATAATCAGTAATAGTACATTCTGTATTATTTAATGTAGAGAAAAACTGTTCGCGAGGAGGTAAAACATTTTCGTTTAATTTTTCAACTGAATCGATATACTCATAAGGAAATATACCTTTTCTTTTCAAAAGATTAAATTCTAAATGATTTGGATATATCGATTTTAATATTTTAAAATCATCATTATGTAAATGATTGGCTAAACTATCTAAACTTGATGACATAAATCTAAAAGAATCGAGAAAACGTAATTCTAAATTATATTCATCGGTAATTTGAATCCTTTTCCTAACAGATATATACAATTCTTTATTAAGTGGTATAACATTTATCTCACCCGGATAATCTGCTAGAGCCTTTACAAACAAATGACAGTCATATCCTGAAAAGTTATGAAAAACTATTGGGATATAGTTAGGTAATTTATAATTAAGATTACAACTATTATGAGCTGGACCGCGATATTGACCAGTTAAATGACAATGATCAGCACATCTATCATCATCTAAAATTTTATTACATATATGACATACATTAGTATTATAATGTTTTTCAATTTCATGGGGTAACAGAGAATTCATTTTTACTACTTTCATTAGAAAGTTTTCACACAAAAAACGTGCATCATCTATTAAATTTTGGACAAAATCTTTAACAACATCGTCACCCGTATACGTTCTAAACTTATTCAATTTAGAATCAAAAGATGATTTTATGTAATAACTGTAAGCTATAGGTATATGTTTTTGAATGCTGGTGACATTATCAGAATTTTGGTTATTAATTTTACTTAATATACATTCAAAATCCGCATAGATGACAAATGGTACATCTAATTGATTTTTAAAATTTTTGAATTGCAATATATTATCATCATCAACACCCGTAGGCATAGTGGTGACAATTTTATTGCATTCTTGTTTATGTTTTAATAACAAGAGTTCACTGGTTGAATATTGTAAACAAAAATTACAAAAATATATAGCACCATTATGTTTTGAAACCTGTGCGCTCAATAAACGACTTATGTCTTTTATCCAAACATAATGTGATTCATCGTTTTCATCATTTTGAATGTACAGTAGATTAATATGATTAATTTTTACATCAACTGTCTTATAATATGGTCCAACGATCTCTTTTTACATCACATCCAAAAACATTTACGCTTATATTTAAATTATATTTCTCAAATATCTTAATATCACCAACAGATAGAGGAAAGGTTAAGGTGGTGAAATCAATTGTTATTCCATTTGTTAGTGTTATTAAGCTTTGTGTGATAACATTACTATAATGTGAATATTTTGGATTTAAATGATCGTTTTCTAATGCAGCTATAAGAGCCCATTTAAAACAATAATTATCATTATTTCTAATATTGATGCACGCTTTTTTATTTCTAATAAATAGTGGTAGTTCTAAATATTTAGATCCTTTTATAGGACAATACTTGTTAACGTTTATCTCAATTCTATTTACACAGACTAGAGCCCAACCACTATCTCGCTCTTGAAATTCATCCATTTTTGTTACTATTTCCATACTATGCCTATCGTACACGTCTAATAGATCTTGTTCTAATTGTACTATTTCCATTTTCGTTTGAAAAGATTTTACACTAATTAGAGCACTATCATCATTTTCAATCTCATTAGTTTTTGAGAATTTTACATATTCTGCAAATAGTTCTATATTGAATTTTATATTTTGATGTTCTAATAACATATTTTTTAAAATATTTATAATGCTTTCTTTTGCATTCGAAAATAAAATGTTTGAAGAAAGCTCAACTATCTTTTTATTTTCGTATACAAAAGTTTGGATACGCTTATTAAATAAATTTTTGCTTATATATATATCGTCGTTTATAAACAAACGATTATTTTTTTTTTATGTTCATTAGTTCTCAAATGATTAGACCAAGAACCTTTTGTTATATTTAATTTACAAGTTTCACATCGTGTATAGCTACACGATGGAGTTTCTTCAATATTTTCAACTTTAACAATTTTTTCATTTTGTAAATTTAATTTTGTTTTGTTTGATTTTGGATTAATATGTTTATTATTTAAATGTCTTTTAAAAGTATATTTGGATACGAAAGACGTTCCACATACCTCGCAGATGTACATAATACAACAACAACAGAAATGGAAGTAACGTGCTGAAAGTATTTGAAATTGAAGTTGAAATAAACATAAATTATAGATTTGTTGTTAATATCTATAACATACCTGAACTTAATGTAGATTTATATATTTAAATATATCGCAGTTTTAAATTAAGTCAAATACCGTTTCCACTTTTTTATATAAATATAGGTCAATTAAATTATATAAAAATTATAATTTTGTGTTTTAAGAATAGTTTTTAAATCACTTATAAGTATCAGTTTTTGTGAGTGATGTGTTTCTTAGAATGGCGAAATTCGAATGTTTTATTAAAACTCATTAACAAATGTTCTTATATACAATTTCTATTCTTACTAAACTAAAACTTTGTTAAAAAAGTTGTGGTCAAGTCCAGAGATAAGAATACAAAAAATTTTGTTTAATCACATTTTTAATTAAGTACGTATGTCATACTATACTATTATAAACATAATGCATCGGTAAGGGGTTGATTGGGTAGATTATCTAAAATTTTTTAGAGCTGGTTTATAATAAAGTTCATATCTTGTTTTATACGATTTAAGATATAAACCTTTACCCATAGCAAGTGATTTCATATGTCTGTTATGACGAGTAGCCTCTGCTAGTTGTTCCTTTCCATTTTTTACCGCATTGTAAAACTATGGAAAATGTTGAATCACCATCTTCTACAGCCGTATATGTACAGCTACAATCGTAAATATACAGCTACAGCCATATGTATGTACAGCTACAGCCGTATAAATACGGCTGTAGCTGTATAAAAGTTCAGTTGTTAAAATTTGTTGTGGTTTTACTGATATGTGTGTGTGTTGAAACAGTTGATATGTACTACAAGTTTTGATTTGCTATGAAATGGGGCGAAGGCGGAGGTTGAGGTGGAGGCTGAGGTGGAGGCCTAGGCGGAGGTGAAGGCGTCGGCGGTGGGTTAAATTGTGCTTCACCTCCGCCTAGGCCTCCACCTCAGCCTCCACCTCAACCTCCGCCTTCGCCCCATTTCATAGCAAATCAAAACTTGTAGTACATATCAACTGTTTCAACACACACACACATATCAGTAAAACCACAACAAATTTTAACAACTGAACTTTTATACAGCTACAGCCGTATTTATACGGCTGTAGCTGTACATACATATGGCTGTAGCTGTATATTTACGATTGTAGCTGTACATATACGGCTGTAGAAGATGGTGATTCAACATTTTCCATAGTTTTACAATGCGGTAAAAAATGGAAAGGAACAACTAGCAGAGGCTACTCGTCATAACAGACATATGAAATCACTTGCTATGGGTAAAGGTTTATATCTTAAATCGTATAAAACAAGATATGAACTTTATTATAAACCAGCTCTAAAAAAATTTAGATAATCTACCCAATCAACCCCTTACCGATGCATTATGTTTATAATAGTATAGTATGACATACGTACTTAATTAAAAATGTGATTAAACAAAATTTTTTTATTCTTATCTCTGGACTTGACCTCAACTTTTTTAACAAAGTTTTAGTTTAGTAAGAATAGAAATTGTATATAAGAACATTTGTTAATGAGTTTTAATAAAACATTCGAATTTCGTCATTCTAAGAAACACATCACTCACAAAAAACTGATACTTATAAGTGATTTAAAAACTATTCTTAAAACACAAAATTATAATTTTTATATAATTTAATTGACCTATATTTATATAAAAAAGTGGAAACGGTATTTGACTTAATTTAAAACTGCGATATATTTAAATATATAAATCTACATTAAGTTCAGGTATGTTATAGATATTAACAACAAATCTATAATTTATGTTTATTTCAACTTCAATTTCAAATACTTTCAGCACGTTACTTCCATTTCTGTTGTTGTTGTATTATGTACATCTGCGAGGTATGTGGAACGTCTTTCGTATCCAAATATACTTTTAAAAGACATTTAAATAATAAACATATTAATCCAAAATCAAACAAAACAAAATTAAATTTACAAAATGAAAAAATTGTTAAAGTTGAAAATATTGAAGAAACTCCATCGTGTAGCTATACACGATGTGAAACTTGTAAATTAAATATAACAAAAGGTTCTTGGTCTAATCATTTGAGAACTAATGAACATAAAAAAAAAAATAATCGTTTGTTTATAAACGACGATATACATATATATAAGCAAAAATTTATTTAATAAGCGTATCCAAACTTTTGTATACGAAAATAAAAAGATAGTTGAGCTTTCTTCAAACATTTTATTTTCGAATGCAAAAGAAAGCATTATAAATATTTTAAAAAATATGTTATTAGAACATCAAAATATAAAATTCAATATAGAACTATTTGCAGAATATGTAAAATTCTCAAAAACTAATGAGATTGAAAATGATGATAGTGCTCTAATTAGTGTAAAATCTTTTCAAACGAAAATGGAAATAGTACAATTAGAACAAGATCTATTAGACGTGTACGATAGGCATAGTATGGAAATAGTAACAAAAATGGATGAATTTCAAGAGCGAGATAGTGGTTGGGCTCTAGTCTGTGTAAATAGAATTGAGATAAACGTTAACAAGTATTGTCCTATAAAAGGATCTAAATATTTAGAACTACCACTATTTATTAGAAATAAAAAAGCGTGCATCAATATTAGAAATAATGATAATTATTGTTTTAAATGGGCTCTTATAGCTGCATTAGAAAACGATCATTTAAATCCAAAATATTCACATTATAGTAATGTTATCACACAAAGCTTAATAACACTAACAAATGGAATAACAATTGATTTCACCACCTTAACCTTTCCTCTATCTGTTGGTGATATTAAGATATTTGAGAAATATAATTTAAATATAAGCGTAAATGTTTTTGGATGTGATGTAAAAAGAGATCGTTGGACCATATTATAAGACAGTTGATGTAAAAATTAATCATATTAATCTACTGTACATTCAAAATGATGAAAACGATGAATCACATTATGTTTGGATAAAAGACATAAGTCGTTTATTGAGCGCACAGGTTTCAAAACATAATGGTGCTATATATTTTTGTAATTTTTGTTTACAATATTCAACCAGTGAACTCTTGTTATTAAAACATAAACAAGAATGCAATAAAATTGTCACCACTATGCCTACGGGTGTTGATGATGATAATATATTGCAATTCAAAAATTTTAAAAATCAATTAGATGTACCATTTGTCATCTATGCGGATTTTGAATGTATATTAAGTAAAATTAATAACCAAAATTCTGATAATGTCACCAGCATTCAAAAACATATACCTATAGCTTACAGTTATTACATAAAATCATCTTTTGATTCTAAATTGAATAAGTTTAGAACGTATACGGGTGACGATGTTGTTAAAGATTTTGTCCAAAATTTAATAGATGATGCACGTTTTTTGTGTGAAAACTTTCTAATGAAAGTAGTAAAAATGAATTCTCTGTTACCCCATGAAATTGAAAAACATTATAATACTAATGTATGTCATATATGTAATAAAATTTTAGATGATGATAGATGTGCTGATCATTGTCATTTAACTGGTCAATATCGCGGTCCAGCTCATAATAGTTGTAATCTTAATTATAAATTACCTAACTATATCCCAATAGTTTTTCATAACTTTTCAGGATATGACTGTCATTTGTTTGTAAAGGCTCTGGCAGATTATCCGGGTGAGATAAATGTTATACCACTTAATAAAGAATTGTATATATCTGTTAGGAAAAGGATTCAAATTACCGATGAATATAATTTAGAATTACGTTTTCTCGATTCTTTTAGATTTATGTCATCAAGTTTAGATAGTTTAGCCAATCATTTACATAATGATGATTTTAAAATATTAAAATCGATATATCCAAATCATTTAGAATTTAATCTTTTGAAAAGAAAAGGTATATTTCCTTATGAGTATATCGATTCAGTTGAAAAATTAAACGAAAATGTTTTACCTCCTCGCGAACAGTTTTTCTCTACATTAAATAATACAGAATGTACTATTACTGATTATGAGCATGCGTTAAGTGTTTGGTCTACATTTAACTGTCAATCTCTAAATGAGTATATGCTTTTATATCTAAAAACAGATGTACTTCTTTTAACTGATGTATTTGAAAATTTTCGTTCTGTTTGTAAATCGATATATCATCTTGGTCCATGTCATTACTATACAACACCTGGTTTATCGTGGGATGCCATGTTAAAAATAACGAAAATTAAATTGGAATTGTTCACCGATATAAATATGTATAATTTCATGAAAAAAGGAATTAGAGGTGGTATTGTTCAATGTTCAACACGTCGAACAGTTGCAAATCATAAATATATGAAAACATATGATTGTTCTACACCCTCACAAAATCTTATGTATTTAGATGCAAACAATTTATATGGTTGGGCAATGTCTGAATCTTTGCCAGAAGGTAAATTTGAATGGATTGAAGATATAGATAGCTTTGATATTTCAAAAGTATCCGAAAACTCTAATTTTGGTTACATTTTAGAAGTTGATTTAGACTACCCTGAAGAACTCCATGATAGTCACAATGATTTACCATTCTGTGCTGAACTTAAAAGTCCTTCAATAAAACATCACAATATAAAGAAGCTGATTCCCGATTTAACTAACAAAAAATCATATATAATTCACTATCGAAATCTTCAGCAGTGTATTAGAAATGGTTTAAAATTAGTTAAAATTCATAGAATATTAAGATTTAGACAATCAACTTGGTTGAAACAGTATATCGACTTAAATACTCTTCATCGAAACAATGCTAAAAATGAATTTGAAAAAAATTTTTTTAAACTTTTGAATAATGCGGTATACGGTAAAACTATGGAAAATGTTGAAAAACGTAAAAATGTGAAAATCGTCAATGCTTGGGAGAGTGAACATAGACGTTTGGGTGCTCTTATAGCAAAACCTAATTTTCATAGTTTAACACATTTTACCGATAATATGATTGCAATTCAAATGAGTATGGATAGGGTGACGTTCAATAAACCTATATATTTAGGGTTTACAGTTCTAGAACTATCTAAATATAAAATGTATGATTTCCACTATCAGTATATGCAACCAAAATTTAATGAAAATTTAACACTAAATTATATGGATACTGACTCGTTTATTTATACAATAAGAACAGACGATTTTTATAAAGATATTTACAATGATCTTCATCTAAACTTTGATACATCAGACTATTCAATTAATAATGTTTTCAATTTCCCCTTGCAAAACAAAAAGGTGTTGGGAATGATGAAAGACGAGAATAATGGGTGTGTAATGTTAGAATTTATTGGACTTCGATCAAAAGTATATTCAATAGCTGTTGCCGATAAAGAAGAAATAAAAAAAGCGAAAGGTGTAAAAAACTCGGCTTTAAAAAAACTAACTATTAATGATTATCGCAACTGTCTAATAGATAAAACTATATATCATGATAAAATGTATATATTTAAATCTATTCTACATGAAATTTATACACAACAAATATCAAAAGTTGTATTAAGTTATGAGGACGATAAGCGTTATATAAGAGAAGATGGTATTAATACCTACGCTTGGGGACATTTTAAAATAGATAAATATAATATAGATAATAGATAAATTTAAGATATTTAATGATTATATTATTATATTACAAAATTCTCAAACAAATTAATAAATAAAATATATATATAAATAATATTGTTTTGTTGCTTTTTATTACTAAACGATAACAACTTAGTTGTTCATGGTCAAGTACAAACTTTTTGCATTTCAACAACTTAATTTTCTGTTTTCATAAAATATTTTAAAACCTCTGCCACAGCCACAACTCAAAGCACAATTTAACCCCCCCGCCGAAGCCTTCACCTCCTCCTAGGCCTCCTCCACCTCAACCTCCACCTCAACCTCCCCCATCACCCCATTTCATAGCAAATCAAGAGTTTTATGTTCATGTTGAAAATTGTTTTAAATTGAAACAAATTACGGTTGATTCGAGTGTTATGTGTAATTGTAAATTATTTGGTCTACAAAAATATAGAATTGTTGCTAATATACATATGTTTTATAAGTATGTAGATATATGATTAACACTAAAAATAAATAAATGTTTTGTTTTTAAATAATGTGATTAACATTTTATACTGATAACAAATAGTATTAGGGAGATTCATATATACCGCAGTAAATGAATTTTATTTATTAAATACTAGCAAAAAATCACAGACTTTCGTAAACGTCCCTAATGTGGTTTAATTCATATTGTATTAACCCTCTAATGAACACATTAAATGTTACGACTTCACTTCAATAAAAATAACACCCACCACAACTTCACTTTAAGCAAAACCGAACCCCCACCACGACTTCACTTTAAGCAAAACCGAACCCCCACCACGACTTCACTTTAACCGAAACCGAACCCCCACCACGACTTCACTTTAACCAAAACCGAACCCCCACCACTACTTCACTTTAACCAAAACCGAACCCCCACCACGACTTCACTTTAAGCAAAACCGAACCCCCACCACGACTTCACTTTAAGCAAAACCGAACCCCCACCACTACTTCACTTTAACCAAAACCGAACCCCCCACCAAACCGAACCCCCACCCCAACCCCCACCCCCACCCCCCACACCGACCACCACGACTTCACTTCAATCAAAACCGAACACACTGCCGCCTCATAACACAAAAAATCATGGGGTCAAATTTAACCTCATCGACCGTTAAAGGAATAATTTTGCGGTTAACATAATTTGCGGTAAATATACATTAACCCTTAAATACATCTCGCTAATTTAAACCCCCTCCAACCCCCTTACCAATAAAAAATAAAATCTGGGGACATAAAAGACCCCACATAAACAGTAAAGGAATAATTTTGCGGTTTTGATTGACAGCGTTGCCAGGGAGCAATTTTCATTGGATTTGCTAGATTTGCCATACAAAACTAGTACAAAATTTTTGCACCCTGCACCTGTTTCCAGAACTCTCATTAATATACTACTCTGGTATAGGTAAACAAGCGGTAACCGATCCACCATTTCAAAAATTATATATTGATTTTTTGGGTAAATATCAGCGCGGCATTTGTTATATTTTTATCGTAGTTGACCACTTCACTAAATTCACCTTTTTAAAAGCGGGCAACGTAATTGAACTCCTATTTAAAGAGATATTCCATAAATTTGGCGTGCCCGAAATTATCCATAACGATAACGGTTCTCAATTTATTTCAAAAAGTTTTAAAAATTTAATTGAAACATATAAAATTCAACATATAAAAACCGCTGTATATTCACCGAGTAGTAACGCGTCTGAACGGGTTAATCAGTTCATATTAGCTTTCATAAGCTGTCCGAATAAATTAACCAATTTATTTCTTTTATATCTGTGATAGAATTTACCAAAGTACCTGGTTTAGAATTTGAAAAGCGATAATTATACATTATGATTATAAAAATATTAGATTTAGTTAATAGCTCACGTGCAACAATAGATTTAGGAAACCGCATTGATAACTTTTAGGAAGGCCGGTGATAAAAACCTGTGATATATGTGTTAACGGGAACTGCGATGTCCCTTTGTTCCACACATTCGATTTTGTTGTTGGAGCAATATGATTTTTAAACACATTTACACATGCGGTTAATTTTTGTGTCCCAATGAACAGTTGTGGTACAGATTTGTTTTGAAAAATCTGAAAGGAATTGAAAAAGGATTCCACAAAGTAAGTACTTATGTGATAGGCTAATTGGAGGTTACTTCCTGTAATTAATCTGGTAAAATTAATTGATTTAATGACCATACCTAGAAAGCTCTAATTTTTATGGGAATATTAAAGACATTCAAGTTTTTATACAGTTTTGGCAACCCTAGAACTAAAGAATTAGACATTTTTTTAAATTAAAGATGATTGTTGGTACAAGTGTTCTATTGTTTTTTAAATATGTTAGGCCAAAACATTTAAAACGTAAAAGTTATCAATAATCTAGATAAAACAATATTGATTTGAAATATGAATTGTGATAAATCTAGTCTCAAAGAAACTTTGTGGTCGTTCGATTTTAATTTTAGTACGTTAAGTGCCCAACTGGTCAAGAACCAGTTACATGAATTTGGATAAAAGATCTTGAAAATTTAAAAAAGGGGAAGCCACTATGTTTTTCTTACCTGAGAAAGATGCAGGAGTAGGCCTTTGTTCGTAGATGATAAAAATGAGGATTTCCGGCTAACAAATTTGAAAAGATTTTATAAAAGGTCAACTGATTTCCAGTTCTTGGTTCTAGATCCTAGCAAGTGTTGAGACCCGTCTCAGGGTGTAGGGGTTTGTTGCTGTTGGCAGCACGACTTTTCTAAGTTCCGGCCACAACATTAATAGGGTGGTCTGCGAGTCCAAGGATCGGACCTATGACACACCGAGTCCCGTTTAGGTTTATTCTCCAACCCGAGTCCCAGTTCTTTTTATTTATTTTTAGTAAAAACTAACGTGTTAGTATCTACTTTGTTAGTAGTTTTTTTTTATTATTTTATAATTGGGAGGGGTCAGTTGAATATTCGGGACAGACTAGCTCCAGCCCGTGTCCCAAGTCTATTATTTTAGGGTTAGTATTCTAAGTAGTTATGGAAGAGGGCCACTTCCGGTAGAGAATCAAACTCCAGCCGAAACTTCCGGTTACTTTTGGGTAAACTTGTAAGGTTATGTGGAGAGTCACACCATGAACATGAATGACGTCAGTACATTGTTGTTGTTTTGCGTACTATTTAATAGTAAGTTGTAATTAGTAGTGAAACTTATGTAAACAAACTAGTAAATTCACGGTGTTGTAAAAGCCATTGAAGAAGCTGAATTTTAAAAACAGTTTTAAAAATGATTTTTAAAATTGAAATTATCAATGAAAAAAATCACCTTATTATTTTTCATGGTCGCGTGGTAGGCGATTTTAAGGCTAGGAGCGCTGGGTAAAAAGTATATTTGAGGCAAAAGTAGGTGGGATAGCGATATAAAACTTTAAAATAATCTTATTTTACAAATCAATCGGGGAGAAAGGGAAAATGGTCAAAGTGGCAGTATCTATACTAAAAAGATGGAGATTTTATTGCCTACAAGTTTCTAGAAGTAATAAGGAAAATATAAATAAAAAAAGGATGATCGTTAGTTAGGCGGGAAAATTTATGGGAAAATAAAGCATAAATTGATAAATAATTCCCGTAAATATTGGAATTAAAAACGAAGTTTAAGGCTACTCAGCAAGAGGCAGATGAAAAGTAAAATCAGTAGCAAGCAGGCAGCCAACGCGTACGCTAGTAAAAGTGAGAATCAAGTGGCATTAAATTAAATATTATAAAAAAATAATAAAAAAAATCTCTGTAGAGAAAAAATATAGTTTTTGCAAATTTTAAGGAGTTTTTTTATCTGGATCTGGAGGAGTGACTTAAACTTTAGTGATTGTTGTAAAAGAAAAAAACGTAAGTTCTATAGTGGAAAAATATATAGTGAGTTTGTGTTCTATCTAATGAATTTATTATTTAGCTGGCAAGTGCTAAATATTGAGAGGAAGACGGGAACAAAAAAAAAAAGTCCTGAAAATCCCCGAATAAAATCCTTAACTGAAGTCATAAAGATTTCGATGCAATTTGGACCAATAGCAGCCTGAATCTTCCCAGTATATAGCCAGGTGAAACTTGTTTGTGTATATCCTTAAAGTGAAGTGGCAGAAAGCTTAAGAAAATCCGAAAATTTTTGACAAGGGCTTAGTAATTATTAAAAGAATAAAAAAAGAGTATGTATAGTGAAAAGTCAAAACAAATTTGTTCAAAGTTAAATTAAATTCCTATATAAGAAAAAGAAGTGAGGTTAAAAAAAAAACAAAAAGAGAATATTAAAGTAAATAGAGCATTTGTTGCAAAATTTATAAAAGATTTGGGAAAAGATTCATGGTTATTTAAAGTTAAAAGTAATCAGAAAATTTTCAAGTAATTTTTTTAAAAAGTTTTATTGGTTAGGGCTATGTGCAGTATAGGTTAATGTTTAAGTGTTATACGGATTATCACTTAATTTTTATTAATTCCTTAAAGTATGCTCTAATATTTATTTATTTAAAAAGCGCCAGAAAAACACCTTTAGGACCGAGTTATAGAAAAGTATAAAAAAATTTTGAGTAAAAAATTTGAAAAAAAAGTAAAATACATTTCATACAAATTAAAGCAAATATATATACTTTAGCGTTCACATCGTATGCGGTCGGATTGAAGTGTTCGTCTGTAGAGTGACAGATGTATATTTATCCTTAGGGAGCTCCTTCAGTTAGATTTTTGTAGTGTTCGGGCCCATATTGGCGAAATTTTATGATTTGAGCCCTACATAGAATAGATAAAAAAAAAAAAATGTAGAAATATAAAAAAAACAGAGTATTGTAAGAATGAAATCATAAAAAACTAAATTTCTAAATTTTATATGAAAGAATTAAATTTTGAAAAAAATAGCAATTGATATTATCGGCGCCTGAAAAGAGAAAAAAAAATCGAAATTAATAAAAATTAAAATATTTTTTAGAGTTAAAGAAGGACAATTTAAAAAAAAAAATTCAGAAAAGTAAGGAATAAAAACAAAAAAAAAATTTAAAGGAATTTAAAAGAAAGAAAATTATTGAAAACTTATTGAGTACAAATTAGAAAAAAGGTATAAAATAGAAAAATTTAAAATAAATGTAAATTTTACAAAAAAAAAAAAAAGGATATAGATTTATATCAAATCGTAAAAAATAAAAAATTAGATATTTGGAGAAACTTAAATTAATATTTTTAGATCTCAGTAGTTTAAGTATTTATTTAAATTGTTTAGGAATTAGATTTAAAAATATATTAAATAAAGATATGTTTTTATATAGTGGAACTTGAAATTTTTAAACATGTTGCCTTAATTTAATAAGGCTTTACAGGCAATGATGATAAGGTAAGGAGGAGAAAGATTTGGTGAATTTTTGGGGTCGTAAATGCAGAATTTGTGGACATACTTACGAGCATGGTTTGGTAGGCACTTACGAGGCTAACAGCTGTCTCGTTAATCATCGTGTGGTACAATATTGTGGTAAGTTTGAGGTTTGTTTGAGTTTTTAGATATTTTATTTTGTGTTCGGGCTCGGTGCTGCCGAGAGGTTTGGGACCTCCTGACCACTAAAAGCTAGCCGGAATCCTCGGAAGCACAAACGGCTCATGACAATGTATACAGGATTATGATCAGAGACTCTTAATTTTTTAGTATAACAATTGTTCGCGCTTTTTTTATCACTTTCTAAAGCAAAAATATTAATATATTTTGAACATAATGGAAGCAATTCAGATTTTACAATTTCGGAAAACTTTTGGTAGCTTTTCCAAAATTGATGTATTAATAATTTCATAATCTGATAGATTTTATACTTTATTGAAACTATATTTAAAAATGTATTTTCAGAATTTGTGTTAACAATGCTTACATATGGAAATTTTTTGGATACTATGCAGCCAGCTACATATACTCCATCGTGTATTGTTTGATATGGAACTACAAAATCAGAGACTTCGTTGTTAATTGTTATAGCTCTGAAAAGCTGTTAGTGTCATTGCACCATCGCCCAGACTTTCAAGTATTGGAATATTTATGTGATAATTTAAATTGAATGGCCTTAGCGCAAATAAATTCGAGTTTGCATTTGTCCATTTTTAATAGTAGCATTATATGTTTTGAAAAAGGCTAAGCCCAGTATACCTTGAAATGGTATTGGGAACGTATCTGAAATTACATGGAATCTATGAGGAATCAAGTAGTTTTCTACTTTTAAATCAATCTTAATTGCTCCTAGCAGCGGCGTACCCAGGATTTTGTTTCGGGGGGCCCAATTTTTGTTTTTTAAATTTTTTTTTGTTTGAAAAGCATATAATTTTTTACATACGAGAGCGTATATTTAATATTTTGTAGTGTCCGACCAAGTACTCGGCTTCGGCTTCGTAGTTCGGCCAAAAAGTGAAGTTCGGCCAAATTTTGGCCGAATTTGGCCGAACTACCGAACTTTTTATGATTATTTATAAAAAGCACAAATAAATAACAACTGTGGTTATATTTACTTTTCAGAATTTACAAATAAAACTACATAAAAAATACAACGTTGAATATGTGTTTAAAAAAAATTTCCAGAAATATAGCTACAAGACTTATAAGCAAATAATCAAATTTAATGCGATATAATTAAATATAAAAAAAAAAAATTCGACTGGTAAGTAATCCTGAAAAGAGAGGTTCATCAATTTGGTATAGACATGATGCAGTACCAGACTTAGAAGTAGCAGAACCAAACGAAAATTTTATTAAAAATAAATTAAAATGTTTATTACGAAATATAAATATATTTGAGTATAGGAATTCAAGTCCATTTACAAATATAAAAGCTGTAGCAATAAAATATTTATCAGCCCCACCAACTAGTGTAACTAGCGAACAGCTTTTTAGCACTGCCGGACAGCTGTATTCTGATAGACGAAGCAATTCACATGGTGTGAATGCGGAATTGCTTTTCTGTCATGACAATATCAAACTTTTTAATTTTAAATATTAAAGTTTAAGTTTTTTTTTCTCTATATCAACTTAAAAATCGATCAACTATTTTTCTTTGACTATAAAATATAGTACAATACAAATATTTTATTCTTTTTTTGTACTTAAAATAGTAAAACTATTTTCCAAATATGATTTTTTAAAAAATATACCTATAAATTTGTATTTTGTTTATGTTTAATAACTTTTTGGTTTAAATTTATTGATCTAAAAAAACAATTTATATTTTTTTTATTAAAACAAAAAGTTCAGCTTCGGCCGAACATTGATATTATGGCCGAAGTTCAGCTTCGGCCGAAAAAAATGAGTTCGGTCGGACACTAATATTTTGAATCTGTTAAATAAGTTTTGGATGGGAAAGTTACCATTGACGTTATACCCAGTTATGATAGCAATTTCGAAGAACAAATGTTTTGACATGTCTTTGTTTTTTTAGTTTTCTTATATCTACAAACAAGTTTTTTTTTTCTTTTTTAAAAAATTAAACAAATTTATGTATCAATTAAATAATTTTATTTTGATTTTTAAAGTGAGCTATCATATTAATTAAGATCCTTTTATACTATTAACAAAACTCTTAAAATTTAATTCGAGGATTTTTTTTCATAAAAGTGTCAATCACCCTTATTGTGTATGTCGTATTTAAAATACGACTACGACTGTTTTGTAATAGATTAAAGAGAACGTAAACTTATTTTCTTTAATCTATTACAAAACAGTCGTAGTCGTATTTTAAATACGACATACACAATAAGGGTGAATGATTTTGTCAGGTTTAACCTTTTTTCGATACACTGATGCAAGAGCTAGAGCACCAAGTCTAGCTTCACCCATAGAATTCCTTAAATATGTTTTCACTCTTTTTATAGTGGAAAAACTTCTCTCCGCGGATGCAGTTGTAACAGGAATTACTATCAGTAAATGTAAAAACATGTAAACGTTTGGAAAAAGCTCCTTGTTGCAATCTTGAATAGCATCTAGCGGATTTGATGGTCTTTATGGTAGTGTTTGCATAGATCAATTTCAGTTAATATAACATTAGTTTGAAAAATTATGGTCTCAAAAAAATATTATAAATTCATTTATTACATACTAACCAAAACAAAAATAAAATAAAAAATCGAAAATATTTCGGGGGGGGGGCTTTGGCCCCCAGGGCCCCCCCCCCTGGGTACGCCACTGGCTCCTAGGGATCTACTAATTTCTTTTCCAATTCCAGATATTTGGATAATATTTTTCGTGTTGACTTTTAATGAGTTCAGGGCACTGATTTTAATTAGTGAGACGTCTGCTCCGGTATCCAACCGGAACGTACTTAAGTTATTGTTAGTCGATATTTGAATTTCAATAAAACTACTTAAAATTAGATTTAAGTGGAATATTTTAGGCTAATTTAATTTTGGTGATGACTCCCCTCATTTTGGGGGGAAGTCTCGTTTTCCGAGACCTTCTGCGTCATTCTTACTCGGCCACTGCTTTGTTGGATTGTCACTCATTGTTTAAATTATTTCTAAAACGTTATAAAAATTTAATTGTATTTATAAGCAAAAGCACACACAATGCTGAATTATTAAATTTTTGTGAGGATCTTTAGCAATTTTTTTCTTTTTAATTTTTGAAATTAAACAAAATATTTTGTTTGAGGTTTTTAAATTGAACAAATATTTTCTTTAACGTTTTCCAAATCAATATTTTAAACGGGATATACGAATTGTGAAAATTACGAAAGTTACATAATTAAATAATATTCCTTTCAATATTAAAGTATTTAAAAATTAATTTGGTGTTCGGAAATTTCTAAACAAATTAGATTATTATCAACGAACAGCTAAGTATCAATTTATAAATTTTACTCTAAGTATCAATTTATAAATTTTACTCTTATTTTTTTGGTGCTTTTTTTTGGAAAAGATAATTTTTGTTAGATACTTTTATTGGAAAAATGGAAATTTTTTGTGGAAGAAGTACTTTTTTTCAGAAAAAGTACTGTTTTTGGTAAAGGCATTTTTTTGGAAAAAGTACTTTTTTGAAAATTTAAATTTTTTTTACTTTTTTCTTTTTTTTTAGAAAAATTACTTTTTTGGTCCTTTTCTTTTTGGAAGATATTTTTTTTGTTGGTACTTTTTTTTAAGATACTTTTTTGGTTATTTTTTTGTGGAAGATGCTTTTGTTGGAAAATGGAAACGTTTTTGAAAAAGTACTGTTTGTGGTAAAGGTATTATTTTTGGAAAAAGTGCTTTTTGAAATTGGTATTTTTTGAGAAAAATTTCTTTTTGTTTGGAAATGGTACCTTTTTTTGGAGGAAGAAGTACAAACATTATGTTGGTACTTTTTTTTGAAAAAGGTACTTCTGTCGGTACTCTTTTGGGGAAAGGTACTTTTTCTGTACTTGTTTATGGGAAATACATTTTTTGGAAAAGGTACTTTTTTGCATAAAGTACATTTTTAAAATTGCTACTTTCTTTAGGAAAATTAAATTTGTTTGGTATGTTTTTTTGGAAAAGGTATTTTTTATTTTAAATTTATTTTCATCGGGATAAACATTAATTGCATTTATAGTAATTAAATGTGCTAAAGTCCCAAAACTTATTTAACAAATTGTGAAAAACAATCTGATATAGGCGTGTCCCTATCCGGATTTCATTCCTGCCCAAATAAATCTTCAGGGGACTTTGTTATTATAATTTCTAGAGATATTTGTTATGTTAAATCACAAACTCAATGAGAATTTCTTGTCCTCGTCTAGGAGCGAGATTCAAAATTTAAAATATCAAAAAAAAAACAAAAACAACAACAAAATATTGTCACAATTGGCTTTGTCATCTTGGTAATTTTTAAAAAAAAAATCATTTTTTTTGTACCTTTTTTGGAATAATTTTTTTTGGAAAAATTTCTTTTTTTTTGTAAAAAGTACATATTTGAAATTTGTACATTTTTAGAAAAATTATATTTTTTTTATACTTTTTTTCTTTTTTTTAGAAAATGATAAAAAGATATTTTTTTTGAAAAAAGTATTTATTTGAAATTCGTTCTTTTCTAAAATAGAAAATAATTTTTTTGTTATTTTTCCCAATACTTTTGGTACTTTGAAATTGTATTTTGAAATTGGTACTTTTTTTTAAAAAATTTAATTTTTTTGGTAATTTTTTTTAAAAACATTTTTTGGTACCTCTTTTTTTGGGAAAGAAAACATTTTTGGTACTTGTTTTGGAAAAGGTACTGTTTTTAAATTGGTACTTTTGTACAAAAATTAAATTCTTTTATACTTGTTTTTGGAAAATGGTACAGTTTTTGGAAAGGATACTTATTTTTTTGGAAAAAGGTACTTGAGAAACAGCACTATTTTAAATTGGTATTTTTTAAGAAAAATTTTTTGGTACTTTTTTCCAACAGTATTTGAAACTTTATTTTGAAAAGTACTTTTTTTTGGCACTTTTGGTACATTTTTAGCATAATTAAATTTTTTTGGCACTTTTTTGCCAATAGTTTTTGGTACTTTTTTTTGGTAAAAGGGTAAATTATTTGATTTTTTTTTTTTGAAAATGAACTTTTTCGGTACATTTTCTATTTTAAAATGTACTTCTTTTCAATATTTTTGGTAATTTTTTTTTGAAGAATGTACGTTTTTGGAAGAGTACTAAATTTGAGGAAAAGCATTGGGCAGAATCAATAATGTAATAAAAAGATATAAGCAAATATCAGCGAGAAACGGATGCGACAAATATAGCAGTTATTTTTATGCACTTATAGAAATAAAAATAAGTCAGCAAAATTTGTGAAAAAAATTTGTTTGCGATTGTGGAAATTACAGTGAAAGAACACATTTTATGTGTAGATTTATGAAATATGAAAATTTTCATTAAATTTCTTTAAATTGGGTAAAGTACAAATACGGACGCAACATATATTTTTTTTTATCTTTATCTGGAGGAGTGACTTAAACTTTAGTGATTGTTGTAAAGGAAAAAAACGTAAGTTCTATAGTGGAAAAAATATAGTGAGTTTGTGTTCTATCTAATGAATTTAATATTTAGCTGGCTATATATACAAGTGCTTAATATTGAGAGGAAGAAGGAAACAAAAAGAAAAGAAGTCCTGAAAATCCCAGAATAAAATCCATAACTGGAGTCCTAAAGATTTTGATGCAATTTGGACTAATAGCAGCCTGAATCTTCATAGTATATAGCCAGGTAAAACTTTTTTGTGTATATCCTCAAATTGAAGTGGCAGAAAGATTAAGAAAATCCGAAAATTTTTGACAAGGGCTAAGTTATTATTAAAAGAATAAAAAAGTGTATGTATAGTGAAAAGCCGAAACAAATTTGTTCAAAGTTAAATTAAATTTATACATAAGAAAGAGAAGTGAGGTTAGAGAAAAAACAGTTAAATTTAAAATTTATATAAGAAAATAAAGAGAGAATATTAAAGTAAATAGTACAGTTGTTGTAAAATTTATAAAATATTTGGGAAAATATTATTGGTTATTTAAAGTTAAAAGTAATCAGAAAATTTTTATTAAAAGTTTTATTGGTTATGCTATAAACACATAGACCACAGCAGACTGCAGAGCTACACGACTGCAAATGCCGTTGACTGCAATCGTCGCCGTATGGTCAGCTACTTATTATTTTGGAAACGACAGCAGCATAGTAAACAGCTGATCACGATTCAATTTAAAAATATCAACAGCTGTTTTTTATACAAATCAGGGATGTTAAAGTTGGTACAATTGTACTTTTTTTGGTACATTTTGACCTTCTAAAGTACCGTGGTACTACCGCGACTCATTTGGAACAATTTAAAAATTTTTAATTTTTCCCCTTTTTGAATTTTTAGTATAGCAAACAAATTGTTATTGTGTCCTTTTTCATTGCATTTATTCGTTTTATGTAATGAGCTCTTAAAATATATGCGACTATATCCGCCAGATTTTACGATTTATCATCATTTTAAGGATTTTGAAGAATAAAGTTGGCAATTTTTTTTTTTTTAATATCGATTAAAAATTTACGATTTTTTACAAAATTTATCTGGCAGCTCTTACATATATTGACACTTGTTGCAGCCAACTTCACTTTTATTTTGAATTTATTAAAATTCTGAAGAAGTGAAAATTGATATATAGATATGGCATCACTTATAACATATGGGAAAACAGTGGACATTAGAGTGAGGTGAGTTTCTAAAAATAGAACTGTTGTGTTGTTGGAGTTGTACTTCTGAGATTATGTATGCAAGAACAAAAACACCGTGTATTGAATAAAACTAGTTTTAATCACAACAAAACTCGACCTAACTATAGCTCAGAGGGCTAAAGCGCTCTGTCTAACGTGTAGTGCGAGTGCATGTGGCATTAGAAATCAGTTTATCTATACCACGGTCAGTGATTGCACAGAAAAATTTCATATAGACGCAATCGAACAAATAAAAACATAACAAATATTACATTATTCAAAAATTCAAAAAAACAGGGTCACTGACGAACGTTCAATACCAGAAACTGCGCAGTCTGATTCAGAAAAAATTGAATATTTGCAATGTAGTTATGATTTTTAGAAAATACACTCATTCTTCTCTACCACGCCTTTCACAATTAAATTAAATAAAATTGCATATTAATTATAGTATTAACTGCAATTGTCTGAAAAAGACGTTGAAATTCAAACTCAAACGAAAATTAAATTATTGTTAAAGAAATGAAAGAAAATTCCAAACAATCTTATATATGTTTAATTTAGAACGAGCTCTCAACCTCCGTATATTTACAAAAATAAAGCAAATCAAACATATTATCTAGGTTAATACTAGTATTTCGATCTGGTTAAAGATCTCATCAGAACCCAATGTTTTAGAAAAGTTATAGCCTCCATAATAGGCAGAACTTTAACAAAAAACCGATTAATCATTAATTTTGCTCCATTCTTGTCTTCTTAGTAAAAATATTACTTGAGCCAGAGTAAAAACTAAAATTTTTTTAACTGAAGTCGTTAAAAAATTAAAACGTTTGTAGTTTTTGGTCGGTAGTAGCTAATTTTCAAAATGAACTGAATGTCAATATGTTTCCAGACATTTCTAGTCGTTGCTGGAATTTTATCCATTCCACACTGGTCTGCAAATGTGGAAAGAGTTTTTTTCTTTTCAAAATATAATAAAAACTAAGGAAAGAAACAGACTACATTAGCCAACATTATCAAGTCTCATACATACTAAGGATTGGTTAAGAGCGACAAATTTATGCTGCTATGATGTAGAAATTCCAAATAGTTTATTAACTAAACAAATAATTCCATGATTTGGTCTCATATATTCATAAGACTTTTTTATGCCTTATTTTATTCATACATATAATGTATGTTATTGGAAGGTTTTGTTTTTTTTTTCTGTACAAGAGAATTTTTATGTATTTTTTTTTTGTTGTTTTAATAAATTTAAAAAAAATGGTACCGTCAACGTCCAAAAAGTACAATTTTTTTTGGATGTTGGTACAAAATTGAAAACTCCATTTAACATCCCTGATACAAATGCATTTTGTTTCAGTAGTGCCAATTACATCTTTTTTTTCTTTATTAAAATAGAACAACATGCTTGGTTGTAGACACGTATATAAAGTTCACTTAAAAATACAATTACTTATTTATAATACATTATTATAACGTGAAAATAAATTTATATAACCCCTCTTGAATATTAATGCAATTATACCATTTGATGTTGCGACGTTTTTTGTGTTTAACAAAATAAAATATTTTTAAGCACTAATTTGTTACATATTTTGTTTTATTGTCAACACTATTTTTGTTTTGCAGCCAACAAAAATAGAAATTAACCTAAGTTGACTACAGCGGCAAAAGTAGTCGGGTAGCCGTGTAGTTGTGTTGGTGCCAAAATAATCGTTTTCATATAAACGTGTGTATTTTATTTTTGACAGGCTGTAGTCGTGTAGCTGCAGTCGTCTATGTGTTTATTGCATTACGGTTATCTGCAGTATAGGTTAATGTTTAAGTGGATGAATTTAATACGGATTATTACTTAATTTTCATTAATTCTTTAAAGTATGCTCTAATTTTTATTTATTTAAAAAGCGCCAGTAAAAAACGTGTAGGACTGAGTTATAGAAAAATATAAAAAAGTATAAAATTTGGAAAACTTGAAAAAAAAAAGGAAAATACATTTCATATAAATTAAACCAAATATATATACTTTAGGGTTCATATCGTTGGCGGTTGGATTGAAGTGTTCGTCTGTAGAGTGACAGATGTATATTTATCGTTAGGAAGCTCCTGTTTTTTTTTTTTTTTTTTTTTTTTTTCTATAGAAAAAACTTTTCTACAGAAAAAATTTTATTTGTACAAAATATTTTAAATATATTTCAATTTTGGCCTCAGCGCCGTAAGTCATTATTGAGGCAAGTTGCCAAATTAATTAATTTTCAAAAGTACAAATAAAATATTTAACTTAAGGTTAAAAGATTATTAAATTACAATAAATATGTATAAAAAACTGTTTTACAAAAAAAAAAAATTACAAAAGCGGCTCAAAGTTGTTAAATAAATGATGTTTACAAGAAGATTTAAATAATGAAATTCGATTAATTGATTTCAAATCTATATACATATAAATTATTTAATTTCACAGCACCTAGGTAGTTGCGTTGCGTTGCTTTGCAGTTTATAGTCTACATCGAGGAATTCTTAAATTTGTTCTGTTTCGTGTGTTAAAATTAAATTGCTGTTGAGAAAATGTTATGCTTTGGTGACCAATATGGTTAATGCATTTAAAAACAAACATTAACACCTGATACTCATGCAATCCATAAATTGGTAAAATTATTTTACTTACATCTTTATACAATGTAACAGTTAAATACAGTATTGGTAGTTTGTAAATAATTTTTAATGTTTTGTTTTGCATGCATTGAAGCGATTTCAGTGAAATGTTATTGAATGCGATTGAATCAAAGATTGAAATATCATCATCTTTGATTTAACATCCAGTTTATTTTTCAATTTATATAAAATTCCAATAGCTGGAGCTATTTTCCTTTTTAAATCGTTCATATGTAAATCCCATGACAAGTTACTTTGTAATGTGATTCCCAAATACTTAACAGAATGGGTTTCATAAACAGCTTTCCCATTAATAAACACGTAGAAATCACTATTTATACTTAAAGCATGTGGTCTAAAGCGTATTAATTTGGTTTTATCAGGGTTAAGAACTAAACCATCAAGCTCCATCAAGCCCACTACAAAAAAACTGCACTACATTCAACACAGCATCTTCAGTACTACATCCCCTTCGAAATCCAAATCGATAATTGTATAAAAAAGTATTTTCTTCCATGTAAAATAAAAGTTTATCATAAAGAATCTTCTCAAAAATTTTATCAATTGTAGAAAGAACAGCAATAGGTCTAAATTTATCTATATTTGTTGCATTAACTTCTTTTGGAATTGGAACTATTTTGTGCACTTTTAAGATGTCAGGGTACACTGAATTGTTAACGATTTTATTAAAAATATCTTTCAATATTGGGATTATAATATCTCTATATTCTTTTACAAATTTAGGCGAAATACCATCAAAACCTGGACTTTTATTATCTTTCAAATTTTGAATTATTTCATACATATCATTATCATTACCGTTACAAAGTGTAAACCGATGAGGTGACTGAGAAAGAGTCCGTAAAGAATTGAACACTTCACCAGGATAAATTTCAATTTCCCTTTTAAGATTTGCCACACTCGTAATAAAATAATTATTAAGGCAATTAACTTTATCTTGCTCACATAATATTGATTGCCCTTGAGAATCGTTAAGGTTAATGACGTTTCTTTTTGTTCGACCAAGAGTACTATTTATAAATTTCCACGATTTCTTAGGATCATTACCTGCCTTTAATAAATTTCCGGCGTAATAATCATCTCTACACTTTTTTGTAGAAATTTTTATAACTTTGCTGATTCGCTTTAAGATATCATTAACGTTCTGTTTGTTTTTCGATTTATGTCTTTTCCTTAAAAGTTTTTCGTTAAATAAAATTAAATCTTGAAGATTCTTGTTAACCCATGGAGTTAGCTCCAAACGTAACGGTTCATTACATTTAGTTACTACAGTAACTAAATGTAAATACAATGCACCAAGACGTTTGGTAATTCTGAAGAATTAAACGACGCAAAGTTGTCAGGTAAATTATCAAACAAGTATTCTCTAGCATTTTCATAGACACAGTGTGTCTTTTCAATCTCTACATATCCATTTTTCATTAACTCTTTCTTAAATGTACAGCAAATTATATTGTGATTGCTAAAAACATGATCAATACACATTCTTCTGACAGGTCTTGTTATTAAATTATGAGCACTGTCACAATCATAATTTTGAAAAACGGTCAACAAATCAATAAAATGAGGATTTTGAATGAGATCAATGTTAGAATCTCCAACTATAATTATTGGACTTCGAGCATGTTCGCTTAAAATACCGTCAAAAATATTAATAAAGTCATTTACGCTACACTTTTGCGATTGATAAAAAGACACTATCTTCAAAGGGTTGGCTTTCGCCTTTAACACTGTTCAAAGTCACAACTATAAGCTCAACAAAATTACTACTCTTGCATATTTCAACACTAAATTGTATGCTTTTATTAATATATATAGTCGTAAATCCTTAAGCATCTCTACATTCTCTACAACAATGTATATTATTAAAACCTTGAAGTTTGTAAATTTGCGTAATATCCTTCTGAAACCAAGTTTCTTGGACAGCTATTAACTTAGGAAGGCTTGCTATCAACGATTTAAAATTATTAAATTTATCAACAGACGAAACGCTTCTGATATTTATACTAATAATATTAAGAAAATTTAAATTCAAATTACAAAAATAAGTTTTAAAATTTTTGGAGATATTGATTTTTAATATACATACATTCCTTTTTAAGGGGACACTTAAGCAGCACCATCATCGCCATCATCACTTGAATTAGTATCATCAACTCTTCTACAATTAACCAATGTTTATTTGTAGTTGCTTCCAATAACATATTATCAACATCATCTTCATCTCTGATAAGCTGTTGTTTTGCAATATCACTTTTTCTACAATAGACTCTACCATTTCTTACATAAATATGTTGATAACCAATAGTTTTTAATAATTTGGCATAATAAAAAAGGTTCATAGTTTCCTTGCTATGAATCCTTGAATCTACCTTCAGGTAGATTTTTGTAGTGTTCGTGCCCATATTGGCGAAATTTTATGATTTGAGCCCTACATAGAATAAATAAAAAAAATTTAGAAAAATAAAAAATAACAGACTATTGAAAGAATGAAATCATAAAAAACTAAATTTCTAAATTTTATATGAAAGAATTCAATTTTGAAAAAAATAACAATTGATATTATCGGCGCACAGTGGCTGAAAATTTGATTTCACTGGCCAAAAGTCCAATTTTCTTTTGTCACCGATTTTTTAAATTTTAACGTCATTTTGTAGCTAGTATGTCCAAATTAACGTAGCCAAAAAAATTAAGTCAAACTATTGCTAATTGTAGCCATGGCATGCTGTCAAACTTAACTGTTTTTTTTTTAATTTCAGAAAAAGGTGATTTTTTTGCTTTTTTTATCAAAAATAAATGGTTACTACTAGCAAGTTATCATCGATAATATTTTTATAAGGTTGATAGGATTGTAGTCTTTAGTTGTTGTAAGTGGTCACAGCACCACCGTTTATTATTAGAGTGTTGTGAAATATTTATTAAACTACTATAATTTTTTGTCAAATTTCAATTTCAGTGGAATAGAACTTCTAGGGAACAAAAGTTAGCAAGAAACGTATACCACCCGGAGAAAGTGTCCTCTTTAATATATACTTATTAATATATACCTCTTTATAATATACCTATATATACTTTTGCACCCGCCGGTAGAACACTTTTTTCGTTTTAATGAAATATCTCAAAAAAAATTCAAATGACAGTAGTTTAAACAGCCCTATAAGTAAACAATGGTGTGTTAAATTTGTGCTTTAGGTATTGCGTGCGGTTGAAAAAGGCTCAAATATATATCCAGCATATCATCACAGAACCGCTGCTAAAATGGATGTTCACATGAAATTTTATATAATTATATGTACATTTATGTTGAATTATATACGAAATCTATATTGTATATATAGTAATATATAATTAGCTATATTCTTTATAATTGATTATAATATATATATGAATATATGTATGCACAGCGCATACTCTAGAGACATTTATTCGTTCCCCCGCATAGTTTAGGGACATTTGCTTACTTTGGGGACTGTCCCCAAAGTTTTCGCGAGTTTTCATACATATAGCGTAAAAGATGAGGACAATTTTTTCTATACACCGCATATTTCGGCGACAATTTATACGCTAGATGTATGAAAATGTGTAAAAACTTTGCGGACAGTCCCCAAATGTCCCTAAACTATGCGGGGGAACGAATAAATGTCCCAATAGTATGCGCTGTGCATATATATATAGAATGCGCTGTGCATACATATATATATGTATGCACAGCGCATACTTTAGAGACACGGCCAAAATTGTCCCCGAAATATGCGGTGTATCGAACCAACTGTCTTCATCTTATACGCTAGATGTATGACATTTGCTTACTTTGGGGACTGCCCGCAAAAGTTTTCGCGCTTTTTCATACATCTAGCGCATAAGATGAGGACAGTTGGTTCGATACATGTATGTATGCAAAGCGCATACTCTAGGGACATTTATTTGTTCCCCCGCATAGTTTAGGGACATTTGCTTACTTTGGGGACTGTCCGCAAAGTTTTCGCGCCTTTTCATACATCTAGCGTATAAGATGAGGACAGTTGGTTCGATACACCGCATATTTCGGGGACAATTTTGGCCGTGGCCCTAAAGTATGCGCTGTGCATACATATAAATATATATATATAAAATAATATATTTTGCTATATATACCCCCATATACATATATATTTTTTAAGCAACACAAAGCTATATAAAATAAGATGAAAATATTTATGATTTAACATATATGTTTATGTGACTTCATAAATTTTTACATTTAATTGTATAATATTATATCCAAATATAAAGAACTGTTTTACTTGGACAAAAAATATTTTCTGTTGGAATTTTCTATTAATTTAATAAAAATTGTATGCATTAAATTTAATCTTATTTATCTCAAGCTTTAATAAAATATACATTTGCTTTGGCAACAACACCCTTTTAAGGCTTTTTGTGAAGGTATACAATATTGGTCACTTTTTAATCCAGTCAATTGAATTTTAATCAAATTTACAGCAATAAACGTTATTGAATAGGCGGTTTCCGTGATTGAAATGGGTTTTTATATTTATTTATGTGTGTTGGAATCAAAATTTTTGAAAAAATTAAATTTTTTTGAATTTTTCCCCATATCTGAAGCCATTTTATTAAAGTTATTTAAATTATGATTTATAAATAAATAAATTAAAATATATGTAGTTAATACGTAGTATGTATGTAAGAAATGTATAATAAATATCATATGATTTGTATGAGTGACATGAATATAAAATAAATTCGTAAATATTTTTGGCGCATAAACTGCTCTAATTCAATGGTACACCGTAAAGTTCATGCTTTGGTCCTTCACTAATTGCACCCGTATTTGATGATGAAGACGAAGTGATTACAGAACTTCTATCTCCTCCTGACCTAATGTCAATGTCATCTTTTGTGATGTCGTCAGTATGTTGAGATTGTTGTTGTCCAAATAACTCAGTGGGATATTGTGCATTTGCAGAATATGGACCTGGTTCATTTTCTTTGCGTGTTTTGTATTTGATGAAGTAAACCTCAGGCTTACTGGATTTGTAAGAAGTCGGTTGGATTTGCTGTAGTGATGGTTCATCCGGTTTTTTCACTAAAACGTATACTAGCGTTTTTTCTTCAGTTTGTGGAGCAACTGCTGCTAATTGGCTATAACTTGGTGCTGGAGCAGAAGGAGCTTTAATAAATATAATCTTGTAGTGCTTTTTGGAGGGAGCGGTTAGGTGATTTTGAGCAATATATTGTTGGTGATTGCTTTCTTCGAGATCTTCTGGGGGAACATGGACGTATATGTGTTTTTCTACAGAAGGATCCAAGGGGGCGTTAGCAAATGTCTCACGTATCACATGGCCTAGCTGTCCGTTGAGTGCATCTGCAGCACCATATGACGAAAATGACGATGATTCAGCATTTCCCAAATTGAAAAAAGTCCCGCCATTATCTGTATGCTGCACAGTATGTCCTGATGTTGTAGATGCTGAATGCGACGACGAATCTCCAGCGTGGTCAAAGGAACCGGCATATCCATTTTGGTAATTTGCATTTAAACTAGCAAATGACTGCACTGGCCTGGGAGCAGCCAAATTTCCCACTAAACCAGGAAGGAGTGTTCTGTCATTATGTGGCAATGGATACACTGGCGGTCTAACAAGATTTTGTGTTGGAGAATTTATAGCTGCAAAATTATGTTGGTGCTCATGATTCTGTGATCCATGTGATGAAAAGGCTTGATTATAAATGAATCCATTATTGTAGGCAGCTGCCAATTGTTGTCCACCTCCAGCACTAGCCGAATTGAACTGTTGAGCTTGTATTTGTGGGGGAACTTGTGTTACAAAATTTCCTCCGTTTTGGACGTTACCATGTCCAGCTTGGAATGTTTGAGTAGCGCCCTGATTGAAAGAAGCTTTGTCAGCATTCGCCTGGTGCGATGGACTACTGTCACCGCTGACGGCTGTTAATAAATTGTGATCAGCACTATAGTGTTTTTGATGATTAACTATTCTAGCGGTAGATTGTGATTGTATTCGAGCAGACGCAGCATCATTCAGATGATGTGATGCATGTGTGCATGGCAAAATTCTAGGTGAAGGTAATAGCTGAAAGCCATTTTGTTCGTTCACAGGTGACGGTACTTTGTATTCGTATCCTTGTGGTGCCGCAATCACTGCTACTCCTAAAGCACCAAGTAAAAGAAAGCAACGCATTGCTGTGTTGTATTATCCAAAAGCTTGTTTGAGTTTGTATGAAGAATGATGGTTGACGAATGATCCGCACCTAAAACGGTTAAAACTATTTATGGGAATGTAAATGATCGCATGCGCGTCTGTTGTTTATAAGAGAGAGCTCAAGTTTTGTTACGAAATCACCAAAAAAGAAAAAAAAAAACACTCCAACAGATTACGTTTTATTATTCATTGTTATAAATGTGTGTACTAGTAGAGGCGTTCAAAAAAATTAAAGTGAATTATAAACTCAATGAATGGGCTAATTTTTTCCCTTTGTACGTTTAGTATGAAGTTTGGTGCTGCTTGGATAAAGAAAAGTCGACGCGGAAATCGATTTTTAATTGAAACTGTGTTTTGTATGGGTAAAAAGTTACTTTTTTCAGTTTTTGCAAAAAATGGTCAATGTTGTAATAGCTTTTACACTATATGAAAAATTAATCGATATAAAGACAAAATAATGTTTTCAAAAAGGTATAAAAATCCAAAATTGGCAGAGAACTAGCCAAGTAATGAAAAGTGCTCCTGACCTCTAATGTGCCAAATACCACTTGAACAAAAAATTCGAGCACACTTCATACAAGTGTTTGTATTTAATTACTGAGACATAATTTTTTTATTTAATGGACACATAAATTGTGAGATATGAAATATTTAATTTTTTAGGATGTCGTTAACCTGTCCTGAAGTGACGTTAATAAACGTCACGTCAAAAACGGACAATATTTTTGGAATATTTTTTAAATCTCCAAAATTAAAAAAAAATCGATATATTTAAATTTCAACTTCATGGAATTGTTAAATACATTTTAACAAATGTGGAACTGCGGCCCAAAATGACCCCAGGCCTATTTATATCAATTTACAGAAAACGTCAAAGCTTTGCTTACTACTACTGAATTTTAAGAACCGTGATTTGAAATATTATGACTCAATATGTGAAGCTGCTTTGCTAAAAATGTTGGCCAAATTTAACAACGTTAACACGTGCTGCATTGAAATTAAAGGAGATATTGCGAAATTTTATATATATTTGAAGAAAAAATATGTAAACTCTTTTTTATGGCCAAAGCCATTTCTTCAATGTGTGGTCAAGCGATATTTAACACATTAGTGCTCTGAGTCACTTTTTATTACTGCGCTAGTTCTTAACCGTTTTCGGATTTTGATACCTTTTTGTAAACATTATTTTGTCTTTATATATATATTATTATATATATCATACAGAAAGGATAAAAAGTATTACATTAAATTTTTTTTTGTAATATTTAAAAATAATTTTTTACCCATACAAAACCAAACAACGTTTCAATTTTCAATCGACACCAAACTTCATATTAAACGTTTTTATACACAAAGGAACCAAATTAGTTCATTTTGAAAAATAGCCATACAACGTTGAACCCCTCTAGTGTAGTACATCTTACATTGAATGCGCGGCAAACTTTGACTGGTTGAATGGTGGTCGTATTAGTAACAGATAAACTGAATGTTGTTAAAAATTTGCCATTTACAGTGAATCTAAAAAACAGTTATACGGCTATACATTGTTTAGAATATTTTCCAAAACTACACAATTTCCACTAGTTATTCAAAAAATAACAAACCTAATTTCAGAAACCTAATTTCAGATTTTAAAAAACCACAAATGTAATTTTAAATTTAAAGTGAAATTTAAACGACTCTATTTGTAATTAAAAAAAAACAATTAAAAATCAAAAACCACATGTGTATTCAAAAAAGAACACATGTTTTTCAAAATTGTAAATTGCAATTGTAAATCAAAAAGTAGCATTTGAAATTTAAAAACAAAAACCATACAAAATTCAAAAAGATTACAAGTGTATCAGTCTCAGTTTTTATATTAACTAGTATAAACCCTTAATTACCCAGGAAAACTTTGGTAATGGGTGCGATAAAGTAATGCATTACCTTGTAATGTGTACTCCTTACCTGCATCATTATTTTTCTCCAAAAAGTAATGAGTTACCTGTAATGAGTTACATAATACATTACTTTGCAATAAATACTCCTTACCTTCACCATTATTTCGAAACGTAAAGGAATCAGTTACCAATAGTTGGTTACATAATACATTACATTGTAATGTATACTCCTTACATTCAACATTATTTTTAAACATAAAGTAATGAGTTACCGATAATTGAACACTTATGGGTTAACTTGTGTGATACCTTATTACCTTTTACATTACTTCAAAACATAAAATAATGACTTACCGATCATCAATTACATAATGCATGAATTATACTCATGAGGGTAAGGTGTATATTTTTGATATAACGAACGAAAACAAGAAGGACAGCAATTTATTTACATTTTAAGCAATCAAATATTGTATGTATCGATACAGGAACGCTGCTATCGGGGTGGGCATTTCATAAATTTAAAAACTTAATACTGTTCGTTATTAAGTACCAATGTTATTGATAAATTTAATATAAAAATATTTATTTTTGAAATGATTGTTAATTCAGTATTATATGGTTCTAATCTTCAAATTTTATTAGAAAACATCTCCTGCAAATGGGCGGCTGACATTGTTAGAGTTGATTTTTGACAAAAAAAGCAATAAATAAAGTCATTTCACAAGAGATTTCGATGTATTTGCCTTAAAATATAATCAAAAAATTGTTTAAGACAATGCAAACTAAATATTAAATGAGTCTACACTGAAAAAACTAAAATTGAGTTTCAATTAAAATATTTGTTGATTCAGTTAAAAGCTTAATTGAATTCGGTCCTATTGAGGAAATTGTAGTAACTATAAAATTAATTTGTAACTATTTAATTGATATTATTTTCAATCATAGTTTTATTCATATCTATTAAAAATTTAATTGAATATTGTTTTTTATTTGAAAAAAAATTTAGTAGATACTATTAAAACATTATTAAAAACTAAAAAAAAAATCGCCAAAAATTGGGGGAAAAAAATTGCTTAAATAAAAACCAAATCGCCAAAAATAAAATATTAAAAAAAAATCACCAAAATTGTAAAAAAAATCGCCACAAAACTAAAAATTTAAAAAAAAAATTTAAAAATTCAAAAAAACAATCCTCAAAATTGCATTAAATTATTAAAAAATTGTTATTGGCCTGTAATTTAAATTATTTTATAATAATATCTTGAGTTACATTACAAAAGCAACGAAATATACCGCATTTTAAAAGCATATACCAGGGATGGCAAGGGTTTTTAGTTGAGTGCCAAAAACAGACATATTTTGTTGTAAAAAGGTATTGCGTGCCAATTTAATTATATATTTGAAAGCCCTTTTCTAGTGCAATCCTTTGGAAAAAAAATATATTTAGTAATGAGAGAAGAAGAACTTGCCGTTATTTGCTATTTTACTTTATTTTTTTTTAATTTTTAAACGGTCGTGTACATTTTTATTTAGACTTTCTGGATTTTAAAAATTATATTTTTCCAACTTTTTTAGGCGTTTTTAAAACTTTTCATACTTTTTCGATCTTTCTAATTGCAAAACTTTTAATTTTTCATTTATTTAATTTTTCTGATCATGAGCCTTTTTTACAAAGAAATATTTAACTTCTACGATTTGAAATTCCAAGAAATTGTTACATGTCACCTATTTAAATTTGTTATTACACATTTTGAAGGGAAATTTTTAAAGAAACAATGATTCTATTTATGATCCGAAAAGTTTGTGGAAATTTGATTCTTGTAATCGAATTTTCGATTTTTTTTCCAAAATTCTGTAAAAACTGATTTAAAACTTTTTTATCATTTCAAAATGCAATTCATAACAATCATATAAAATTATGTCTCAAATATATATTTACATCTTTCTTTATATTACACTTCATATAGTGTAATATGTAAAAATATACATTTATATATCGATCCATATATGATTACGTATGTCACATATAATCTCATATATTTGTCTACAATTGTATCTAACTAGATGTAAATGTATCACATTATATATAATTTGTAGTGTCCGTTCGAACTCACTATTTTTTGCCGAAGCCGTAGCCGGGATTCGACCGAAGCAAAAACCGAACTTTTTAATTTGCGTTTTTAATTTGAATAAAACGGGATTTTCGGTTAATTTTGAAAACGAAATTTGTTTAAAGTAAAACAAACAATATTTAAACATGAATAATTCTCAAAAAGAGATAATTTAGAAATTTTTTTTTAAAAAATAGAAAATAACGATTTCACTTATTTTATAATTTTACTAAAATATTAAACAAATTTAATACAAATTCTTGTGTTTGGGCTCGAAATTTAAGAATTTAATCTTCGGCCAAAATTTGGTCAAACTCCGAAGCCGAATAATTGGTCGGTCACTAATAATTTAGTACATATGGATTAGGACAAAATTTGGATACAATGGTTTTACACTATATCTAATTTCATCAAATTAGACCTATTTGTATCAAATAATGTCTAATTGTATCAGATTAGATTTAAAATGATAAAATTAGATGTTCTCAATTTCCGGATATAATTCATAGAATACAAAATATTTTTTTACATGGTTAGCGAAAATATTTAAACCTCTGATAACTTTTTTTACAGAATTTTTCTAATAAAATTACAACATTTTAAAATGTTCAAGTAAATGTTTCGTGTTACCCAAAATCCGTTCATCTGCCACTACTGACACGCTTGTCATATTTTTTGCAGCACTGGCATAGACTATACGATATTGTACAGATCTGGTTCTATAATGTTTTGTATTCTGCCGAATTATGCTTTACCCGTTAAAGGCTTAAACCTGATTTTTTATAGTTTAGAAGCAAATTTAAAAATTTTAAGATATTAGCCGGATTCATGTAATTTTGTATATATGTAAACATCGTATTTTTATTACATTAGCGTTACAATGGTTTCACCAACCCTGGAAAGTTTATTGTTTGTGTTTTTATTTCTATATTTCAAACATTCCAAAAAATTAAAATAAATAATTATTTTTGTTGGTTATCATAAAATTTAAAAAAAATGTTAAGTTTCCATTGATCTTCTTTTATTGAATTCTTTCTACTTTAAACGAGCTTAAGACCATTTATTTATTAATTATAATTATTTATTTCCAATATTTCGTCTACACATTGGGTAACTTCTTCAGGGAACAATTAATACAATTTGATTGAAAAAACAAGTTTTTTGACAAGTTTTTTAAGTTTTTTCAATCAAATTGCAATAATTGTTCACTAAAGAAGTCACCCAATGTGGGGACGAAATATTGGAAATAAATAATTTTAATTAATAAATAAATTACCTTAAGCTCGTTTAACATAATAAGAATTAAATAAAATTTGATATTTTTTATATGAAGGTACTATAATTTTTTAAAACAATAATCGTCATATTAAAAAAGAAAATAGCGAATTGTATTCAACAATTATTAAGGTAAGTAACTGCAAATAAGAATTGAGCACTTTTACACCAATACAACCGAACTATGAATTCCCTTCTTTATTTACAAAATACTATAGGAAATGGCATCCCAGCAATCCAGAATTTCAATCAAAACCAGAATGTGATAGATTTTGATCTAAAAAGTATCATAAGAGGGGTAAAAAATACAGCTTCTGAAGCGAGAATTTAAAAATACGAAATTTTTTATTTATTTTATTTATTTATTTACATCAGCTACAGTAGAAAATACATCAGCTGGAAAACCAAAATTCGAAAAATACAGAATAATATAATAATAATAATAATAATTTAAATATAGGATATAATTGATTAATATGTAATGAAGTAAGTAATTAAAAACATACAAAACAAATAAAAATAAGAATAAATTAATTTTAGGCAAAAATACAAATTTTATATATATAAAAATATAAATTAAAAATAATAAAAATTAGAAACAAAAAATTTAAAAATAAAAAAAAAACTGAAAAAAAAAAAATTATAAACGATAAAGGATAAACACAAGATTACAAATTAAATAGACCAGGTGAATTGGAAAAGTTAAGACTCTTTAAACCTTTTAAAACTTCATCCTCAGTAATGATTAAATCAGAAACAATATTAAAAACATTAAGATTGAACGGGTAAATAGTTGTTGATTCAGGAACAGAAGAATAAGTATTCTGAAAAAATTTTGCAAATAAATCAGCTATTTCAACAACATTTGAAGACTCTTTGCCATCAAAATTCATAGATGCGGGAAAACCACTAATCTTCCTTTTGGAGTTTACAAAACTATAAAATCTCTTTGGATCGGTCCGAAACCTAGTCTTCGTTTTAACCAAATAATCCGAATAACATCTCTGACTTAATGCATTATATCTATTCCTAGCAATACAATAATTCATGTAACTAATGGAAGAACCCTTTTCCTTATGTTTTTTAATCAGTCTACTCTTAACATTCCTTAATCTTCTCAACTCACTCGTAAACCAAACAGGAAAAGTTGTAACAAATTTATTGTTACGGATAGGAACTGAACTCGAAAACCCAGAAAACAAAATATCATAAAATGAGGATATGCAATTATCCAGTCCATTATTCAAACAAGGCCATAATTTTTCTCTTAAAAAGCATTTTAGTAAATCATAATTCGTCCTACTAAAATTAAACTGTTTAAGGGAAACAACTTCAGAACAGGGAGCCCTAGAAAAATCAATAATATCAACCACAATGAGGAGTGTTGGATGATAATTATCCAAACGGTAACGATCTAGAAAGAGAAATGTCAGGACAATTCGAGAAAACAAGATCCAGAGACTTGTCACCTACATTAGATATGTTGTTAAACTGAGTAAGACACGTATCAAAAAAATATCGAAAAATTAATCCATATCGTTGGAAGAACACAACGGTACTAACGACAAAGATCAGGACACAATGACCAAGACACCTTAGGCAAATTCAAATTACCCAAAACGATGATAATATCGTTTTCATCAAGTCTGCTAACAACTTCACGTATCAAATTAGCATGTTCCAGATAAACTTGCAAACTAGATCTAGGTGGAATATATGAACAGGTAATATAAACATATTTATTATCAAAAGACAAACGAACACATAAAAAATCAACATCACTAACACTGGAAAAATCAACGCGATCCGAAGATATGGAGCAGTGTACAGAAATCAAAACACCACCTCCCATTCTCCTACGAACGCAATTCAGATCATTTCGATCATTCCCATAACGATTACATCAATAAATATGATAATCACTACAAAAAATCTCACTATCAAAAATATCAGGACTCAGCCAAGTCTCAGTAAAAGCAATAATACTTTAGCAACATCCAACGCTAACATTCTGATACAAAATCGACAACGACCTCTTAACACCACTTAGTTTTTTGGCAGAACAGCGGGTCTGTAAATTCTCGGTTTATCCCTATAGACAAATTCACGGACAAGCACACCCTGCAGCCAAAACGATTTATCATTGAGAACATCAAACAGATTCAATGGCACAATTATCTTAAAGGAAGAAATATCTCTAGGCTGCGAAAGTTTAAACTTAATAATTTTTCCCTATAAAATTCCTTAAGTCCTCAACAGTTGTATATATCTTGACACAAAAACAGTCCTACGAGGTGGAACAACAACTAATCCACACATTTCAACAGGACCGGTGGTACCATTATCACCGGACGTCTCCTTACTCATCACCGGTGAAATAGATGAACTCGATGATGGACAGACATGGTCCCCATCCACAGGAGTAGCATTATTCCCAAAACCATCTACCTCAATACCCCCACCTACTACCCCTACTCCCTTACCAGCTTGATCCCCAGCCGCCGTTACAGAAATAAGCGGGGGATCCACGATGGTCCCACTGGACGGTCCCAAAGTCCTGGTACCAAGCGAATTAGACGAAAAAAGTTGGGAAACACCGGGAGAAGTTGGTAAAATATTTAAAGGAATCTCATCAACTTCTAACCTTCCCGAGGACTTTTTCCGTCTCGGTGAAGGACCCAATCCGCTTGAGAGCTCAAAATCAATAAACAGATTCTCAGATTTTCTAAATTTCACAGTTAGATTATGCAACTCGTTGCCAATCTCAGTAAACCCTACTTTACCATCCTTGAAAAGTTTATAAAAATGTATGTCCAATGACCTACAGTTGACACAAGACCTTTAGATGAAAGAGTTATTTTATCAAAATCCCTACCATTAAACCCAGCGCACTGGTAGTGAGCAACTTTACCAGCATGTTAAAAAACGATGTTCATTTTTAACCTTACAGTCAGCAAATAAGCATTTTCTGAGTGCAATTAAATATATAAATGAATAAGCCCAAAGGTATGCAATTAAAAAAACTTAATAATTAAAAATAAAATCAAACCAGTTTTAAAAGAAACACCAATAAATAAAAAATGTACCAACAACAACAGTTGAGCAAAAACTTATAAGAAACCAAAAAAACAAAGCACAATCAATGAAACAAATAAAGATCAATTATTTTAAATAAACTTCAAACCAAAGAAATCATAAAACACAATGAACATTAATACATTTTATAAATCTCACTTCACGGAAGTTATGAAAACAACTTAAAACAATAAATACGGGATAAAATCCAATTAAAATAATCTTAATATAAAAATTATCAAGAGCACAAATTACTCCACGACTGACACAAGTAAAGGTCATAATTTTCAAAATTAGCTGATTCCGAACCTGCCCTAGTAAAAAGGTTTAGATATGACCATAAATAATTATATCCAATTATATCAGAGGCCCTATGCTCCTCATAGGAACGACGGGAATATATATATATATATATCAGAGTTCAGAGTTCAAAACACCACCTCCCATTCCCCTCCGACCGCAATTCAGATCATTTCGATCATTCCCATAACGATCACATCAATAAATATGATAATCACTACAAAAAATCTCACTATCAAAAATATCAGGACTCAGCCAAGTCTCAGTAAAAGCAATAATACTATAGCAACATCATACTTTTCAAAATTAGCTGATTCCGAACCTGCCCTAGTAAAAAGGTTTAGATATGACCATAAATAATTATATCCAATTATATCAGAGTTCAGATATATTTATATATTCTTTCAGATATAATTATATATAATATCAGATATATTTATATATAAATATTAGAGTTCGTTTTCAAATTTTTTTTTGATTTTGATTTCTGGATATTATCACTTTTTAGAAGGATTTTGTATCAATAAAAATAATGGCGTATTTTTTTTTTTTAATTCCAACTCCTTCCCGTGCCTATAGGCGACTCAAATCGCGGATTTTGGGTCCCTTTTCCCATACAACAAAAACGGCTAAATACCCAGCTAAAAATTTTCAAAAAGGTAAGCGGGTTTATAATCAAGCATATTGGATTACCTACTCGATTCTTTTAACAGGGCGTGAGACTAAAATAATTGATTCTATAGAATTGATTATTTTTTTTACCGAAGAACTATTTACTTTATATTTGTAAGAACTACATACATTTTTTAATAAAGAAATAGTTCCATTGTAAAACTACGAAGTACTTACACAAAAAGAAAAAATAGTTCCCTAGAAAAAATAAGAAAATATGAAGTATAAATTAGCGCGTCCCTAATTTATACCTAACCACAGTTTACCAAAATTTAGGCAACATGCAATTTCGGTTTTTTGTATTATTTTCTAGCAAATAAAAATTTGTTTCAACAAAAATATATAAGATAAATTCTTTAAAATTGTATAACTTCTTTTTTCAAAATGAGGAACTACTTCCAATAAAGTCCTTTTATTAAGAAAAAGTATATGATTACTTCTTGAGTTCAAAAACTTATACATATAAGTTAATAACATTGATATTTTCTTTTAAATAAATAATTATTTTGTTATTGAGTTCATGCTTTCAGGTTTAAATTTAAAGAATTGATTACAATTGATTTGATTACAATACTACTTGATTACAATACTACTTGCTTTTTTGATGGAACGTTGGAATGTGTTTGGTATTGCAGTTACTAAATTTGGCAATGGGATATGTAAGCAAGTGTGGGCATCACCTTCTTTTTGGAATGTGTAATTTTTTCCTGGGTATATGTCAAATCTTACTTCAGTATTCGATTCTACGGGAAAACTTAGGCCCATAAGCTTTTTTCTAGTTTTTGGAATGCAACAGAATGCATAATTAGAGTGGCCCAAAAAAATGTTTTTTAAAAAAAAAAATTGAAATATTTTTTTTGTTAAATTTCTTTTTTAAAATGAAAAAATACTTACATCTGAGAAAAATTTTCCAAAAATTTTAATTTTGTAGTTACCCGTTCAAAAGTTATTAAAGTTTAAAAATATTAATTTTTTAGAGAATACAAAATAATTTATTGGTTTACATAATAATTAATTGGATTTGAGTCGGCTATAAGCACGGGAAGGAGTTGGAATTAATAAAAAAAATACGCCATTATTTTTATTATTGACACAAAAACCTTCTAAAAAGTGATAATATCCAAAAATCTATTTTTCAAAATTAACTCTAATAAATATATATAAGGTTATATGTAAACATATATGGAGTCATATATAAATATATATGGACACAGATATAATTTTAGATATAATTATAATGGTCACATATGATCATACGGGTGGAACGGAAAATTTTAAATTCAAAATGTCGGATCCAAAATGGCGATCATAAATTTAGAATATTAATATTTTGGATATTAAAAAAAATTGAGATTATCAAAATAGCGGATACCAAATAGAGAGGACATTATCATTCAAATATATTATTCTTATAAATATAACTTACAAGTCGCGTACACTAAGGAGAGTGGTTATTCTATATCGAATATATGTAGTTAAAAGTTGCCATATTGAATGTGCCATTCTGATTTTAAAATTCTTAATTTAATTGTGCCGATTAGCCAAAATATAATGAGTTATTTTAAATCGATTATATAAATAGCTGAAAGCCGCCATATTGAATGCGCCATTTTAAAGTTTATATTGTGAAATACAGAGTGATGATCAGCCAAAACAACTAAGAAAGATAAATAAAAAGTTGCACTGTAGAGTGACAATTTTTCTTCCATGAAATCAGTACAAAACTTAAAAGAAAAATATGATTTTTGTGATGAGTTCTAAAAAACACAGCAAATTAAATTTTTTCTACGTTAACGAACGTACATACAGTGGTGGTTATCAAATTAGCCCACAATTTAAAATCTTTTTATTGTCTCACTTAAGCGTGAAGGTCCTCAAAGTTGGTAAACAATGTTTCTTTATTTAATATAATTAGAACATTGTATTATAATTAGAACATTGTATTAAATATATTAAAATATTAAAACATTAAAAACTATTTTAAAAATATATATTAAGACAACGAAAACTTCGTGCTGGGTGTGCTAATTTGGAGAACAGCAATGTATATTAACCCTTAGATGACCAAACTTATACCGCTGAAGATTTTTTAACGGAACTTCGTGGAGAAATAGGCCTATAACCAAAAATAAACTTTTTGGTGCTTTACTGCTTCCCCTAAATCATTAATGGGCTGTCACTCCTTATTGGGTTAAGATTTTTAACTCTTAATATTGTTTTAAAGTATGCCCAATCCAAAAATAATAACCATTTTTTATAAAGTTAAATCTGAATTTTTAACATTAGAAAACCTAAAGACAGCTCATAGATAAAAATAGTACCAAATTTTAAGTGACAAAAGTAGTTGTTAAAATTTAATTTTTATTTCCAAAAATTTGTATTATAATCAATAAATTTGTTCTTGATATGACAAATCTTCAAGGTTTTTTCAGAAAACGTGTCAACAAGCGTGTTTGTTAAAACCCAAGTACAGACTAAACAGACCTGACACAAGTGGCAGATGCCAAAATTGTTTACAAAAACCGTATTTTTTTCTAAATAACTTTTTTTCTGAATGCCGTGTGAGAAGGAAAAATCATCTTGAATTACGGATTAGTTATTATAGACACTGTATTGTGTATATATTTGTTTCATTCTCGACAGTATTTTTCAGAAAAGTTGTCAGTGCTGCCAGTTTCGTGACCGGTCTAGTTAGTCTATGACCCAAGCATCTTAACAATAGCAATTATGTCAACTAATTTGTTTGTCTTTGAATACGCGTGATAATATTAAGACTTTACTTTATATATTTAACTTATTTTATAAATCAAAATCTTATTTTTAACTTATCTATAAAGAAATATTTTTGTCATGGCACGTATTTAAAAGAAATATGTCCGACAGTCATATATTGGAATACAATAGGGCAAACGCCAAATATAAAAGGGAGGTAAAGATATGTAAGAACAAATCCAATTATAATAATAATATTAGGGCTTTCACAGGTTACAAAACTAAACAAAAAATACACTGTATCGCCTCTATTGAAAACCCAAACCCGGGCTGGAAATGTCCAATGAATTTGCAAAGTTCTGGTCTTCTAATTCAGCTGACACTAACTTTACTCCAAGTTTTCGCATTTTAAAAAATAGTTTTAACACTAGGCCCCAAACTCCTGTTATCTGCGCTGGTGCGTCAAAGATGGAGTGTGCTATAACGTATATTGAAATTTAATCAGTTCTTAGCAGACTTAAGGGTAAAACACCAGGTAGGGATAGCATATCCTACCTAATGATTAGAATGTTACCGTATAATACAAAACTTAGAGTCTTAAATTAGTTTTTTGTTTTTATATACATCGAGATTATTTTTATGTTATTTTCAATTTATAACGAGCTTTCAACCTCCGTATATTTACAAAAATAAAGCAAATCAAACATATTAGCTAGGTCTTAAAGTTCTGTAACGCAATATTTTCTGAACGCATCCCACAGAAATTTAAATGCAGCGTAATCGTCCCCATTCCCAAGCCTAGTGCTGTTAAAGCTCTGATCAGATCATACAGGCCCATCTCTTTAAATTACTGCATCTCAAAAGTTCTGGATCGCATAGTAGCCAACAGATTATGGTGGTTTGTTACCTCTCACAAACTACTCAACGTTTACCAATTCGGTTTTAAGAGGGGAAAATCTACGATCGATAGTCTAGTTTACACCGACTATCTAATTGCTAATGCCCTCTCCTTACGGAAACATGTAACAGTTATATCTCTTGATTTTATGCAGGCATTTGACAGAGTAGTTTTGCATTCCATACTGGAACAGCTTATCAAATGGCAAGTCAGACCGAGGATTATAAATTATATTTTCAATTTTATGACAAATAGAAAGATCGTTGTACGAATAGGAAATCAATACTCCTCCACCTTTCCTCTTCACAACGGTATCCCACAGGGGTCGCCTTTGTCGGTAATCCTGTTTCTCATAGCGTTTAACAAGCTTTATGGTATAATATCCGTTAACAAGGAAATAAATCTTGCAGCCTATGCAGACGACCTTAACCTTATCATAACATCTAATGAGAAGAGCCCGGTTCTATCCCTTAACGGTCTCTTCAACAATATTGAGACTGGTGTGAAAAATCTGGAGCAATATTATCTGAAAGCAAGTGCAAATATTTGCACATATGCCGAAAGATAAATTGCCATTGTACCCAGTGTTGCCAGGAGATTTGTTTTTAAATCCCTACGTTAATTAAAAAAAATCCCTTTTTTCCCTACAGACAGAAAAAATATTCCCTACATTTTTCCCTACACATTTTTTTTAATAAATGCAAAAATTTTGGTTTCTAGCAGTAAATTACATTTAATTTTATTATAAATTTGTACAGTAATTCATTCAGGTACAATAGATTTTCATTAAACAAAAATAATAGAGAGTAAAAAATAACATAAAAACTAAAAATAAACGGTAAACAAATAAAAAATGCCATTTTTAAAAAATACTCGTATAAACACTTATGGCCTGTTTCTCGATTTCGAAAGAATGATTTGGTTTCTCTAACTAAATTTCTATGCGAACGATGACTTGAAGTACAAGTCAAATGAAAACGTAAAAGTTTTCATACAAAATTTGGTTTCTCTATTTCGAACGAGTTGTCAACAGTGCGAACGTAAATGTCAAAACCATTTTCATTTATGCAAAGCCAAGAGCACATGCAAACAATGGTGCTAAATGTTTAAACTTATTTCTCATTTTTTTAGTGCCCCCAGATTTGCTGGTTTTATTCTGTTACACTAAAAAAAATAAATGGTTATATTTTTCATTGTTTATTATAAATTATAAATAGAATAAAATTTTTAATAAAAAAAATCCCTACAATTTGACTGAAAAACAAAATCTGTCCTTTTTTCCCTACAGATGAAATTTTTGGAAAAAATCCCTACGAAAAGGGAAAAATCCCTACACTTGGCAACACTGATTGTACCATTCAAGCTGGTAATTTCACTATAAACGAGGTAGATTCTCTCAGACTTCTTCGTCTTTATATTAACAAGAATTATAACTGGAAAAACCACATAGAAATCATAGATTCCTCATTGTCGAACCGACTTAATATAATTAAATGTCTTTCAAATTTTAAAATGAACTGCAGCGCTTCTACTCTTCTATCGATCACCAAAGCTCTCATCATTTCAAAAATCAACTACGGTTTATACTTCCAACTCAAACTTGGGAAGGATTCAATCAATCGTAAACTCTTCCGTAAGATTTTCTACAGGTGATTTTCGCACAACGCCTATTTAGAACCTACAATTTGAATCAAATGTTTTACCTGTTACTGCACAGAGAAATATACTGACAGCAAAACTATACCGAACAAATATGTATGACAATTCTACACCCTTGAGAAAAATAACTAGTAAACTACTTACAATGAAGAAAGTGCCAAAAACACCATCGGCAATATATCGCACTATACTGTTGTGTGCATACTTACCGTATATAGTGTACAGAGGGAAACAATGAAGAACGATTTGGTATTTCAACCTTTAGTTGGAATTAGTCATAGACAATAAAATATTATTTGTAAAATATGAACACCATAAATTAGGTACATGTAAGGGTTTCATATTATTTGTTGATCGTAGCATTTTGTGTTGTCGCTCAATGATTTGTATGTTATTAGACCTCACAGAAAGTTTTCAAGTGCAAGTGACTTAGCGCTTGTGCATTATCAATGAATGTCTTGTACACACGTGTTGAAGTAGGTCAGTGTGTGTATTCTATTATTTGATTGTTCCATTCGTTTAGAACGTTTCTACGTTGTTTCGTTTTTCATAACGTTTCTCCTTTGTAACTATTAGAAGTAAATTAGTATATAAGTCACAACAAAATAGTTTTTAAGTAAATTCTGTAAATATCAACGTGCTGCAAACTTAAATATAGAAGAAACGCAAATCTACAAAAAAAATACCAATAAAAATTATATTAAGTCTAAAGAAAACAAAAATTGTGTTTTGTATTTGAATTGGAAAAGTCCCGGAACCCCAGAACATCCCTGGTAACAGCATAATACAAAATTGTCAAAAATTGGAGATACCTTTTAAATCGACACTTCCTAGGACGAAAAATCTCCCTACATGGGATTTCCAAATAGATTCTATCAATATTTCAATCTCCATGCTCCTAAAATTATATACCACTCCCTTTCAATACCAATCACTCTTTAACGAAATTAGAGATACATTACGTGACTACAAGCTTATTTTTACAGATGGGTCAAAATCTAATTTAGCAGTCACCTACAGCATTACAACTAAAAACGACACCATCAAGGCTTCATACCTACCGCATTATAGCTCAATATTTTCGGCTGAATTGATTGCCATATTTGAAGCTATAAGGTTTTTAAAAACTTTAAAAACAGAAATATCCGAATATAAAACTTTTGTGGGTTCCCGGTCACCGTAATATTAAGGGGAACGAATATGCGGACTTAGCTCCAGTCTTAGCGACTAGTAACTTCGACCAAAAGGATTTGAACAAATTTATATACGATCAGTATCGCTCTTCTGCCAGAGAACGAAATTTTAATGCATCATCTGACTGGTATACGACGATCAACAACGATCGAAAAACCATTCAAGATTCATTATCACCCGTTATATGTCTCACCGACGTGGTGAAATTCACCCGCCTGCGTCTGGGACTCACAAAATTGACACATGGACACCTGATTGACATTAATGAACCACCTTACTGTAACTGTAATGTAGGTACAAACAGTCCTCAACATATTCTTTCAGATTGTCCTAAATTCAGGACAACACGTAATCGGATATTCCAGAATCGTTCCTACCTAACCCTTCCACAAACAATATACGCACAATATCAAAATTTTTAAAAGAAACCAATCTATATAAAAAAATCTAGTGATTTCAAATAATGTATATTCATTAACAAACATTAAAAACTACAAAGATTAACTATAAATTAACTTCTTATTAATATAAATCTATAAATGTGAAATCCTTATAATTAACTTACTCCTTCAAGTCTAACGAGCTGAAGGCCTACGCTGCCATTGCTCAATAACAATTAGCATTAAATTTTCAATTTCATGTTAATAAAATAAATAAATAAATATTTTTGTATTTAGCATTTTAGCGCTTTTCGCGACGTATTTTTCTTTTAAGAACTAATATAATACGCAACACTTAACCCTGAAATTCTTTATACACGACACACAGTAGTGTGTTAAAAAAAAAAGTGTTAATAAGTATAGAACTTCTATACTACTGGCCCACTCCACATACAAATTGGAGGACTTATGGGTTAAGACCTAGGCTTTTAGAATATTGTCATTTGAGACACTCTGTTCTTACACAAGGTGATTCCTATGACACCAAAGTAGGCCACCTTGCCTATAGAAAATCTTTAAGTGCTGACATTAGAAATGTTTTTACAAGCACCCTCCTGAAGCTCAACTTAACCTACACGCAAAAAAAGTTAGTAAAGTCAGCAAAAAATTTTGCTGAGTCAGGAAAAAAAATGCTAATGTCAGCAAAATATTTTGCTAAAAGTTAGCGAGCTGATTTTTAGCAACAAAATTAGTAGATTCAGATTGCTTAGTTGATTCAAAATTAAAAAATCCTTGCTTAAAGTTAATAAACTTATTGCTGAATATTAGTAGACTGAAAAAAAACTCAAAAAACTTGGAGAAAAATTATACTTAATTTATTTGCTGAAAATATTAAACTTTTTTTATTCTTTTAAAAATAATTTACAATACGTTACAAAATACAAAAATGTACTTAATCCCACACTGACGACACAAATTAATTTTATATCTGAAAATATATAAAAATAATTATGTATAACATAAACAAAATTATCTTTCAACTATTTACATCAATGGTTGTCTAAATGATGTCAACTTTCTAGAAACGAAACAAAGAGAAATAACAAAATATGAAAGATACAACCCCTTTTTTTGCAATAAGAAAAAACAAACATACAAACTTACGTCAGATGTCTGTCTTTGTCTTTCGCTTTATTCTGTCTACTTGTACGCATATTTGCAATTTGAACACACTTCATTAATACAAATTTTACAAATACACATTTTGTCTTTATTCAATTGAAATATTTTATTTTGTCTTTAATTTAATTAATAAACAATTACTTTGACAAGCTGGTGACAACACAAAAAAATTAAGCTTTTTCAATCCGCAATTTATATGTATACTATACACATTGTTGGCGTCTTTTTGTTTTATTAAGAATGAAAAACAGGTACAAAAACCTTTCATGGTTGATTTTTTTATAAGTCTTACAAGAGTTGTACTTTTCAGTATCATTTTGCTCGTTTCTACTACATCTTGACATGCCGCGATATCTACTTCATTCTGCTTGTATCTTTCAATATGTTTGTCGTCCACACTTTTAATGTGTGCTTATCAGCAAAATTTTTTTCCAAAACAAATTAGTAAGACAATAGTAAAATATTAGTAAAACATTAGTTCAAAACAGTTAAAATTTTAGCTGAAAGCATAATTTCAGCAAAAAATTTTGCTGAAAAATAGTATACTTGATTTACAAGACGTTTTACTAACTTTTCTACTATGTCAAAGGAGGTTACGAATTTTGTTGAAAGATAGTAATGAGTCTGCTCTCAGAAACTATCTCAGTAACTTGGATCCAACCGCAAAAACGGACTACGGAAAATGTAATGTCCTATTGCATACTAGTCTCCAATATGACTCCAAAATTGCACGTCGGCTAAAAGTACAAGTGAGAAAGTAAATGCCTTTGCTAATCACTTGGAAAATGTCTGCACCCTAAATGATAACCACTCCTGTATCAATCCACCTATAATCAATGACACCATCACTTCCCTATAAAATTTCGATTTCCCTCGATCAAATCGGCCATTGAAGAGCTTGAAACTAGAAAGTCACCAGGAATGGACCGTATTGCCGCCACTATGATATATAATTTACATGTTTCATCTATGAGGATCATAATGTTCATATTTAATGCCATTTTACGTTTAGGCTTTTATCCATCCTCATGCAAAGTTTCCGAAATAGAAATGATTCCAAAACCGGGCATTGACATTCGCCAAATAACGTCATACCAGGTTATAAGTTTACTCTTCATTCTGTCAAAGTTGTTTGAACTGTTCCTTCGAAGTATAACTCCGTATCTCGCAGAAAAACGGCATATTCCTGGTGACGAGTTTGTATTTAGAGAGAGGCATGGTCCCATTGAGCCCGTACATAGAACAATTTCCATTATTAGATAGGCATTAGAGAACAAGCAATATTGTTATGCACTTTCTATTGACATTTCGCAGGCTTTCGACAAAATCTGGCACGATGGTCTAATATTCAAAATATTAGAGCTATTACACACATAAGCTTCTTAGAAGTTATTTGACTGACAGAACTTTTAAAGTAAGATCAAAAGAAGTATTTTCTACTTCCAGAAATATTTTTGCTGGTATTCCCCAAGGTAGTATATTAGGGCCGCTCCTATAAATTATATATTCAGCAGATATGACAGCTAATGCAAACACTCACACGTCTACAGACGATACTGCATTTGTGAGCGTTAACCAAGACCTCGGATTGCATCCGAACAACTACAATCTCATATTCATGAACTGAAATATTGGTTAAGAAAGTGGCGAATAAAAGTTAATCCTACAAAATGTGTCCATATAACATTTTCTCTTAGGAGACAATTTTGTCCACCAGTTAAAATTTACAATGCCAGTATTTGGGGATTAACCTAGATTGCCGTCTAACATGGTCCAACCAAACACAATCGAAAATAACTCAGATTAAATTAAAATCTGCTCAGCTGCAGTGACTTATATATCCAAATTCACCAATTGAACTCGATTAAAAGTGCTTTTGTATAGGTCTATACTCTAACCAATATGGTCATATGGCATTCAACTATTGGGAACGGCCTGTGCCACAAATATTCAAAAACTGCAGAGAAGACAGTCAGGGCTATTAAGACTAATCGTTGGCGCCCCATGGTACATCAGAAATGTTTACATTCACAAAGACTTGAGCATTCCACTGTTCGAGATGAAATAGAAAAGTACTCAACTAAATATGCACGTGAGGCAATTAAAATTACTTTTTTAAAAATTGTAATACGGCAACACTGGTGAATCAATTTTAAAATTTTTTTAGTTTGTTGTAAGAAAATAGCTAATTTTTCACATTAAAAAAGAAAATAAAGTAATTTTCTGAATATTAAAGTTCGGAAATTGCTTGATCCGATATTTTCATTTACATAAAAAGTACAAATTTTGTTAACCCTTATTTAAAGGAATGTTCAAAGAAAAAAAGTTTTTGAAGAATAAGGTGACAACTTGCGTCGAATCTATAACGTCCGCTTTACAATAAGGACACACACAGAGAAATATTTAGCTATTTGCCAACTGAAATTCGGTTACTACGACTCAAATTCGGTTATTACGAATTTTATTCAGTTGGTACAACTGAACATTAGTTTTCACAACAAAGCTCGGTTAATTCAACTGAATTTCCGACGATCTTATAAAATTTAATAGCGAATGACTTAGTTATGACGTCTTAAAACTTCGCAATGCTGAAAACTGTTAATAATTGTATTTGTTCTTTAAATGTGCATAAAAATGAAAATTTTTTAACAATTTTTTTGTAGAAATTTGAATTCTGTTGTAATTTAACAGCGAATGGTTTTTTATGACATTGCGTCTTAGAGCTTGGCCCTAATGAAAATCGCGCGATCTTAGGTAAACATTTTTCGCCTGCGACAGCAACCACTACAACTACCTATTACCATAAGCCATAACATATCTTTTTACCACTACCCAACTATTTTCACATCACTATAAACGGTCTTTATTGATTCACTCACACCAAGTTCATAATTAGAAATGAATACAGCTGGTTCCAAATAAAATATATTAGTTTTAATATATATCAGCAATTTATACACTCTTAGAAATAAACTTGTAAAAATAGCAGAAAAATCGATTAAAAATTAGTTAAAAAACCTTGCAGAAAAAACTGCTAAATTTTATATTTTTTTATTTATTTATTTAGTGTATGGATTAAATCCTTACAGATTATACAAAATTTTAATTAAAAATTATTAACAAAATTATATAACAACAAAAAACATAATTAAATATTTAAATACAGTATTATTTTACGTTTAACAGCATCAACATTTAAAGAAAAATCAATACATTTATATAAATCATTAAAGTCTTTACATATTCTTCGTAATAGGTCAGCATTAGCATAGTTACTACGATAAAACTAAATATTAATAAATAACAACAGCAAAAATAAATATGTTAACTTTACAAAATGTTAGTTATAATCGACATGAATTTTAGTAAATTGAAAATAGCATTATACTCTGTAAAATTAGCAAAAAAAAATGTTATTAAATATTTGTAGACTGAAAATAGCAAACAAACACTGTAATATTAAAAAATATTTTCCTATATTTGCCTCAAATTTAGGAGAATGCAAATAACAGTTTATTTTGCTAAAATCAACAAAAATTTTTCCTAAACTAAACTAAAAAAAACTTTAAAAATTTCACATTTTTTAATGATTTTTTTGTCTAATAATATTTAGTAAATATTTTTGCTGATTTAATCAGATTATTTTGTCTTACTATTAACTAAAATTTATCTCAAATATAACTTAATTTTTGTAAGTTCAACAGATTTATTTTTGCTATTCTTAATTACTAATATTTAGTAAAAAAATCTGCTAATTTTAGCAGTTATTTCTGCAAGGTAATTTTTAACTAATTTTTAGTACCTTTTTTCTATTTTTCACATTTATTTCTATGAGTGTATACTTCCTTATATTTCTTGTCCATTAAACATAAAACGCTGGATAAAACTACAGTGGAAACGGCTATAACGGACTCGTAGCGACAGGACTACTTAGTTCGTTATAAGCGAAGTTCGCTATAAGCTTTTTAAACATTGTCCAAAAAGTAATAAAACGACAGGAGTTTTTCTTAAATTCTTTTAATTTTTAAATTTTTGTTTGTAATATTGAAACCATTTTCTTTTAAAATACGTTGCATATATTTTTTAATCTTTTTAATTGAAGTTTTAACCAAAAACCTAAAGTTTTAAAAATTTGCCGCACATTTTTCATTTTAATATCTTTATTTTTTATATGTTCGTTATAAGCGTAAAAATTTGTATGAACATTCTTAAAAGCGTAAATGAGTTCTTTATGTAAAAAGTTCGCTAAAAACGATGTTCATTTTGTATGAAATATGGTAGTAAACGTGATGGGACTAGAAAAATCTATCGGTATAAAAAATGTTCGTTATCACCGAACTAAACTGTATAAAGTTGAAATATGATTAAATAGTATACCTAAAAGTTTTTGCTAGTTTTACAGAGTAAAATGCTATTTTCTCAATTAACTAAAATTCATATCGAATATAATTAAAATTTTTTAATGTTAACAGAATAATTTTTGCTGATCTTATTTTACTAACATTTAGCAAAAACGATCTGCTAAATATAAAAGTTTTTTCCCAAGGTTATTTTAAACTAATTTTTAGTAGCATTTTTAATATTTTTGCAGGTTTATTTTTATGAGTGTATGTTACGGGATCATAACATACTTCCTCAAAATAGCTTATATAAATTATAAGTAATTGCTTAAAGTAACCTTCTCAGACAATAATAAATGTTGCGTTCATGATGAACTTTCTTTGGGGCCATTTTTCATTCTTAAAAATTGGGGCTAAATTAAATAATGTAATTTGACAAAAATGAATTTTATGCCCAAATTTGATGGGGACATTCTTCATTCTTATTTTGAGGCATTGTTTAATTTTTCAACATGAAAATGGCCCCAAAAGATGAAAATAAGAGCCAAAGCGCACTTCTAACTATGGGGCTTAATGCTTTTGGCCTTATTTCATGGCGCCCTTAAAAGTATATGTTGCTTTAAAGCAACGGCAGTGTTAAATGGGTTAAGAATCTAGATCATACAATGGGAAAAGCATTGAGGCATTGATTTTTCCACTTTACTATTTATAAAATCGTTTACTTTTTACATATTTTGGGAGGGGCAAAACAGTTTAGTTTAGTTCCACTTATTTTGAAATACGTCAACATACAAGAATATTAATATCACCATATTTAGAATATGTGTCGACCCTATTGGATCCGTCATTTCAAAATTTTAATTTTAGAATCACGTTTAGCAACTTTAAAATATCGTAGGATGCATTTCCACTAAAGCAGATTAACTCAATAATTTTAACTCAAAAACAAAATCGCATAAAAAATTAATTATTTTAAGTAAAATATATTTAAAAAAATATATGCCGGCCATATTCGATCCGCCATCTTTAGTTTTAAAATTTGTATCTCATTTTTGTGATTAACAGCTACCATAAACCTTAATTTGATAAAATTTGTATTCCCATTACTTAAAGTTTATCGGTGTTTAAAAGATGAAAACTTTTAAAAAATTCTCTAAAAATGTGAAAAATCAAAAATAAATGCAATGTAAAGATTTTATATCCAATTTTCTATCATTTGTTTTATTTATGGTGATTTGTTTTTAGCAACAAGAGTCAAAATAAAAAGGAGAATAAAACCAAAAAGCGTGTATTGTATATCTACCAAAGGTAGAGCTTGACATAACGACCAAGTTTTAAATTTATTTTTGAATAATGGCGATAATCTTTAACTTCGAGCTCATATATTAGTTCTCATATAGTGAGTGTTTGATGTTTTGCATGGAATTGTCACTTCTTTCAAAACGTGTTCTGATGATGGGAACCTAGAAAATTCTCGAAATAGATCTATCAACACATTCCTGAAAGTGGTCAATTAATAAACTTGAAAACAAAAACTCTATAGATTATTTGTTAGGACAATATCCCAATAAAGAAATATAGAGTATGGCCTCGCACTTGAATAATTTTCATTGCACAATTAAAGTTCGAAAAAACATAATTTTTATTTTTAATAAAAATTATGTCAAACATATTTAAATAAATTTTATAAATCCGCTTAAAACTTTAAGCTGTAGTCAAATTTGCTAAAGAAAATGTCTAATTTTCCCCATTGTGCCCGGGCTAGACCGTGTGCAAAAATCCATAACAAGATATGGTATTGGAATAAGAAAGAAGGTAATAAAAATTAAAATCAAAACCACTTAAGTAACAAAGTTTTTAAAATCAATTTTATTGATAAGTACAAAAAAAAATACGATTCTTTATTCCAAATTATAAACGAATTTTGTAAAACGTTTATCTACGATTTTTGTTATAAACGAAAAATATTGAAATTTAAACTTGGAAGCCTTTTAGGGAAAAATATATTTTCTTATTCGGCATTAATGTAAAACATGTAATATCGTTGAAACATCTACCTACAATTTTATTTGGTGCATCGTGTTCAATGGTAATCAAATTATTTCTATAGCTGCCTCTAAATAATAACTTTCTTTATAATTTATTTTTTGTATGAACTTCTCGTTAGCGTTATTCCCCATAGTATTACATTTTGAATAGCTTTAATAGTTACCTTATTTACAATCCATTATCTCCTGGGGAATCCGGGCATGCCCGCGCCTTAGCCCGCATGTGTAAATATAATTTACAAATAAAATTTAAGTAAAATATTGTTTTCAAATTAATAAATTATTTACTCAGGGCCGGTAACTTATCTTCAAAGATAATTTTGCCTTAGTCATAGATTAAGAAATCATTGAGTAGTACTTAAACTTACTTAAAATAGTATTACACTTTAATCAATGATTTGTTAATTTGGAATGTTTTTATTTGACAACAAGAATACGTAATAAAAGAAAATAAAAAAAAAATTAAACTCACGAAATTAGGATTTTTTTTTATTTTTTTGCATGATACGGGATAATAAAAATATATAATAGATGTTAAAACTGTTGTTTATAAAATCTGCAACCGCTAAATGCTTAAAATTAAATGTGCTTATTTTGCATGCTACACGAGTATATATATTGTTTCCAATGGGAAAGTGTGTATAAGAGAAGACGATTTTGGATGTTTTTTAATAATCCAATTAACTATCCAGTCGGACTATATTGGAAAACATGGTGTTGGTTTCCGCGAACATCTCTTGTTCACAACATTGTCCAATTAAATTATAAAGTACATTTTCGTGTATATTTCGAGATTATGCACTACTTATGAGAGACCATTTGGAGACTATAAACGTTCGAAACTTTTTTGTTTAAGCATTACTTAAATTATTTTAATATCCAATACTTAACAAAATACTTCCTGTATGACTGTGAAACGTTACGTTGGAGCCGTATTTTCAAGACCTAAATTTGAGTTTGGGACGCAAAAACCAAATGCGGGTCTACTATTTATGTGTCCTCTACAACACAACTAAAATTAATTCAAATCGGAGTGAAATACTAAATAGAAAAAGTTACTAACCGGTCCCCTGACCGGTTGTATTTTTGATTTTCGGTTGTATTAAAACATTTTTTTTTTTTCAATTCAATTTTATTAAAAGCCATTCAATATTACATTATTTAATTAAATCAAATCAAATCCCACGAAGCCATTTGGCTTGTCTGTAGGATGTAAAACTCATTTAAAAATATAAATAAAAATAGTTTAAATAGGTATAATACTTTTTTTTCAATTAATTCATTAAACATGTATAACTTCATTGCGATGCTATGAAATGTTCCTTTATAGCTTTTTTTCTTCTATTCATGTTTGTGATATTTAAAAGGTTAATGGGCAGTTTGTTGAAAATGTTTGGCAATACAACGGCTAAGGAGTTTTTGCCGTAATTGTTTCGATGACGTTCCACTTTGAACCTTCCTTCAGCTCGAAGTCTCGTGTTATGTACATGGTCGATTGCTTTCAGAAAACGAGGATCGTTAAAAAATTCATTAATTAAGGTTGTGCAATAAATACTGTTTACGTTCAGTATTTTTAGTTCACTGGCGATGTTGTTGTTGCTTGGCATTCGAGTGTTGATTATGGTGTTATTTGGTATGTTGTTTGACATATCGTTGGTATTGTCTGGCATGTTGTTGTTGTTTTGTGTATTGTTGTCATTATTGGTGTTTGACGTATTGTTATTGTTGTTTACCGTAATGTTGTTTGATACACTGTAGGTGTTGTTTGAAAAAAAGTTGTATGTATGTGTGATTGTGTTGTTGATGTTGTTATTTGTCGTTCTGTTATAGTTGTTTATCATGTTGTGATAAAAGTTGTTAAGCCTGTTGTTGGATGTGTTGTTAGATATATTGTTGTTGTTGATGACGTTGTTATGTGATATGCTGGTACCTTCGTTAGAGGAGTTATTAATATTATTGTTGAGCGTGTTTTTGATCATGTTGTTGGGAATGTCGACGTAAATTATAGAGTAGTTTATAGTTCTATTGTGTTTTTGGTTTTTTAAAAGTATTTTCAAGATTTGGTTTTGTGTTTGTTGAAGTGACCTGCAATGTGTTGCACTTCCCCATGCTGTTATTCCGTGTCTTATATAAGACTCGGATAACGAAAAGTATGCTTGTTTAAGAACATTGAAAGTTGAACAGTTACTTAAATGGTAGAGACTATATGCTGTTCTGCGTAATTTTTTTCGTAGATGCTGTATATGGGTGAGCCATTTAAAGTTATCGTCTACATATACTCCAAGGTATTTATAAGTGTTTACCACCTCAATTAATGTTGTACATGTGTCTGTATTGACAGCGACATCATTGTTGGTAGTGTTGTGAAGGCATTGATAGTTATGGAATTTTAGGCTGATGCTTGTGGAATTGCGGCTAGGAGGTCTAATATGCATTACTTTGGTTTTCATTGCGTTTATAACAAGACCATTATCATGACACCATTTTGTTATATTGTCAAGCTCGTTTTGCATGATCCCTGTAGCTGTGTTTACGTTTTCATGAGCCACAATGACTGCTGTATCATCTGCGTATGCAAACGTTGTGCTATTTCCCAGCATTCCTATCATTTCATTGGCGTATATCAGATAAAGAATTGGCCCTAATTTTGACCCTTGGGGTACACCATAGTTCGATGTGATTTCGTCGCTGAGTATGTTATTTATTTTTACTCTATATGATCTGAGTTCAAGATAGTTTGCAAACCATTTTAAGCAGTCACCTCGGATTCCATTTCTATGTAATATTTTTAAAAGATTTCTATGAGATAGGGTATCAAAAGCTTTGCTGAAGTCCATGAACAATGCTAAGCAGTGAATGTTTTTACTTAAACAACCATTAATATAATTGGAGAAGTTTCCCAATAACTTATTTATGTTTTTCCCCTTTTGAAAGCCAAATTGGTTTGGATTTATAATGTTAAATTTTTGCAGGAAGTTTGTGAGCCTTCTTACAATAATTTCTTCTAAAACTTTCTCTATTACAGGTAGTATAGATATAGGTCTATAGTTGTTATAATCGTTTTTGGTACCATTTTTATATATTGGCCGTATAAGAGATGTTTTTAATAAAGTTGGTATGACAGCGTTATGAATGCTAGAGTTTATAAGTGATGTAATTACTGGTGTTAAATATTTAGCATTAGTTTTTAGATCTTTTGGCCTTATTCCGTCTATACCGGCACCTTTTTTAACATTTAAAGAACTTCAAATTTGATAAACTTCTCTTTCATTGCTTGGTAAAATGTACATTGAATTTTCTATTACATTACTTGTTATGTTTATAGTTTTAATATCACAGTTATGGATTATGTTTTGAACGTTATTTTTAAAATTTATTGCAAAATTTTGCGAAATATCTAAGACATTTTGATTTTTGAAATTTTTGATTACTGTGTCATCAATATTATTTGTTTTTTTTCCAGTTACTTCATTTATTAACTGCCATGTAACTCTCATATTGTTTCTATTTTCTTGAAATTTATTCTTATAATAATTGTTTTTAGCAAACTTTAGTTTTTTATTTAATTTATTACGGAATTTTTTATATTCAAATTCATATTGTTTGTTATTTTTGTTATTATACCATTTTTTATAAAGTTTATCCCTAATATCACAGAGTTTAATTAGATATTCACTTATCCACGGAGTTGTTGATCTTGCTTTATTTGTTATTTTTTGTTTACTTGAATTTTCATATATATTAGAGAAAATATCATAAATTTTATTAAAAAAGTGATTTGTGTTTAATTTTTGGTTGAGTAAATCACTCCAGTTTATTTCCTTGATTTTTTTATTCACTTTAAAACTATTTAATTGTGCACCCCGTGACACTATGTTTTCCCCACCCAGGTTATATTCTTTATCTTCTTCATAAATGCAACAAAAAATTGAATAATGATCAGAGATGGTTGTTTTAACAATAGCAGCATACGTTAGTGTTGTTGTTTTTTCGTTTCTAACATGTAAATGGTCAATGCAAGTACTTGTGTTTTTGTTGAAATCCTCTCTTGTACTCTCATTTACGATGCATTGTAATCCGTTAGACAATATCATCTCCAAGTATTTAGTTGTTCTGTTGTTTTGTGTAAGTATGTCTATATTCATGTCTCCAATAACAATTAGATCTTGTTTGTTTTTTATTTTATTCACTGTTTTATCCAATTCTATTATGAATTTATTTACATTTAGGCTAGGGGGGCGATATATTGGAAGAAGGGTTTTTGTTTTATTGTTGATGTTTATGTTTATTTCTAAAGATTCAAAAGAAGTTGTGTTCAAGAGATGTATTGAGTAGTTTAAATTGTCTTTTATAAACACAGCAATACCACCTCCTTTGCCATCTCGATTGAGAAATTCAGAATTAAAACCATTTATATTGTATAGACGATTTTCGTCATCTGTTATGTTGGTTTCAACCAAGACAATAATTTTAACATTGTTTATTATGTTATTTATATTTACTAAAAAAGCTGTGAAGTTTAGGCGAAGTGATCTAATGTTCATATATATAATGTTTAAGGGATAACTTAAAATGATTTTATCTATTTGGTTGAAATTATCAATCGATTGATTAACGTTTTGATTCATTTTTTTTCTAAAGAGTTAAAAAAGAATTAAAATAAAGTTTTTAAGAAAAGGGGAAATTTTGTTTATTTATTTTGTATATTTAAATTGTAGCTGTTATTAATTCAATATCAGATGAGTTATGGATAAGGATAGGGTTTGAGATTTCATTTTTCTTGGCAAAAATGCTACCATTACGCACCCAAACGAATTTCCAGTTAGATTCTTTAGCTTTGGTTTTTGCAAGCCAAAGAAGTCGGCGGTTATGTGCAGTAAGCTGGTCATTTATGTATACATAATTTTGGTTTACAGTGTTGTTGGTATTATCATTATTTTCATCACTGTTTATGTTTATTATATTTCCATCTACTCTATGGCGACTGATTTTGCTTAGTAGTTCTCTCTTTTTATTAAGAGAACAGAACTCCACGATCACTTTATCAGTTTTCTTAACCCTGTATGCGTTGCTAATATCATCCTCCTTAATCTCAACATTTACAGAAGAAGCAATCCTTTTAATAACATCATTCGCGGGAATCTCTTGATTGTTTATATTTTTTATTTCAATGTTTTTTATTATTAATTGTTGTTCAAGATTGTTTATACGGTTATCCATTCCTTTTATTTGCTTTTCCTTTTCTTTGTTTTTTTCGCAAAGTTCAGTGACTTGTGATTGTAATGTTGTTAATGCATTTCTAATGGTGGCTAGAGCTGTTTGTATGTTTGTGCTAAGTTGATCATTATTTTGGTTTATGTTTGTTGCTAATTGTTGAACTGTTGTTTTAATATCGTTGATATCTGTTTTTATTGTTGTGACGTCAGTTTTTAGTAACATAACATCAGATTTTACAGTACCCAGATGATTATTAACATCAGTTAACGATAGGGGATCTTTAAAGCGCTTAGCATCATCATTATCAAAACCATTATTTTCATCATCTCTTCGTTGTTTTTGTTGTGGTTTTTCTTCTACCATTACATGATATGCATTGTTGCTGGATCCTCTTCGTGGTTTACATACATGACATCTCCACTCGGCTTTGCGATCTCCACACATGTTTACATATGAACTCTCAGACAAAGTGCAGCAAGGGGAGTAGTGATAATTAGAGTTGCAGCCACGACACTTTACGTATGTTGTTGTTAAGTTTTTTTTACATGTAACACACAGACTCATTTTTTCTTGTTACTTTTTATGCTTTATTCTTATTATATATTAGGAAAATATGTTTAATTTAATTTGCGAAACAAGAAGATTTTATAATCACAAATAAAAACAGAAAAAAAGTTATTTTTTTATTAGTTTTTCGTAACGATTTTCACAATATTATGTAGGTAGTTTTTTGTTTTATAATTTGTATATTTTTTAGATTTTTTTATAGCACTTTAACTACGTTTTTATCGATTTAAACAAGAGCCCAACTAATATTCAACCGTTCACAATGAAGTATATTGATAAAAATAAACGATTACTTGCTTGTTTGCGCAAGCAGAATTGGCTGAGGCGGTAACGCGCTTACTTTCTAAGCAGGATGTTGTGGGATCTGATCTGAGATTTAATTAAATTCACAATTTTTTTCATTAATTTAAAAATCTATTTTTAGACATGCACCAGGTGCCCGAAATGCGCAAAGACGTAACCTCCGAAGGCAACGCCATGTTAAAGTGATATGTCACTTTCATATAAAAAGTTCGATCCCGGGCGTGTCACCGCCACCTTGGGCCATATCTTGCGTGTCGTCCGGGACATGTCCCTTTGTCCGTAAGGAAGTGTCAAACTAAAAAAAATCGTCAAAGACATTTTTGGGTTAAAATTTGTTCCCATGAACCGATTTTGATTGTATGAAAGGAAGATCTAAATTGTGACCGAATCCAACAAAGCATTAATCACTAAAAACCTACATCATTTAAATGACACAACGAGACATTGTAAGCTATTTATTTTACACGTAGCTCCGTATACGTATAAATTTTGAAAAAGTTACAAAATTTACAATAAAATGTAAATATTAATATTAACTGTAGGGTGAAAAATCTACGTTTAAATTCTTAATCATAGAAATTTAAATAAATTTAATCAATGTTTAGAGTAAAATCAGAGTCTAATTTTTAATGAGGAACTGTAATTAATACGTAATCAGTGATTGGTTTCCTTCTTAATAATTGGTTAGTATTACATAAGTTACCGGGCCTTAGGGAGTTACACAAAATGTTTGCGTAATTTTAGCAGAGCTTCAAAATAGTAAATTTTTTTAATTTTTTATGTGAAATCTAATAAAATAGCTTTGATCAGAAAATATTCACATTAAGATTATAGAGGAACTGTTCCTCAAATTATAAATAAATGTAATTTTAGTTATAAAAAGGTATTCATTTTGGAAAAATACTTTTATTAAAGAAACTTTTTCATAAAATACCTCTTTGTTTTAGAGGATTATTTTTTTCATTTTAATTTAATAGATTAAAATTTTTGTTAAAGATACATTTTGCAAAAAAAAAAAAATAAATAAAGATAAAATATAATCTTTTGATAAAGATAAAATCCAATCTTTTGATAAAAAAAATACCTTGAAGTACTTTTTAAAGAAGAAATATTTTGAAACCAGTTTTTTATAATATGTACGGCTAAACTGCACTTTATGGGGCGTTCTAATAAAAAAAAATATATGTTTTTCTGGCCACAAAAAAACGGTACGCGTAGTAACATAGAAGTTTAGATACTCTAATGAAAGGAAATTTAATCAGGATTTTAAAAAAAAAGATATTAATTTCAGGATCAAGGATAAGTAGCACCCTCTACTTCCGTTTAGAAATTTTGCCTGCAGCGCTATTTTCGCATACCGGCTTTTGGGCCCTGGGCCCCGTCCTAACAAACCGAAGATACAAAAAAGTGTTCTTTTTTAATTCCAGAGAGGCTCATATTTTTTTTAAGAACGCAACATTAAATGCAGTTTTGATATATGTAGTTATTTTTTAAGGGATTATTGTTTAATAAAAATACTTTATAAAGCTTACTTTTTCTTCTTTAAAAGTAATATACAATTTGAGGGATTTAAGAGGATAATGAATTTCTATGATTTAAGAGATTAAGTTCCAATTGCTGAATGTCCAGTTAAAATTTAACAAACAGTTGAATTGATGATTTATATGGGAAACAACAACAAATGTGCCAGTTAAAGCAGAGACTTAACAGACCCGACACAAGTGACAAATGCCAAAATTGTTTTTAAAAACCGTTTTTATTTCAATAACTCTTTTTCTGAAATGGCGTGTGAGACTGAGTAAAAACGTTGAATGTAGACACTGTATTGTGTGTAGTTATACACATTCTAACACGAAGTTTTGTAGAGTTGCCATCGAGAGTATTTTTGAGAAAATTTGTCAGTGCTACCAGACTTCAAATTTTCGTGTCCGGTCTAGTTTGTTTATGGTTAAACTCACAGTTAGTGGCTAACGGGACATTGTGAAAATGAGGTTAAGTAGTATAATACTACATTTACACTAACCAGTAGAAGTTTCTGAAAACACTTTGTATTGTGTAGATATTTTGAATAAAAAACAGAAGTTTTTAAAAGTACAAGTTTTTGGTTGAAGTGCAAATTGTGCTCTAGTTTTGAAAAAAAAAAAACTTAAAATATGTTCATTCGGTATGTACTGAATCTGAAAAGTAAAAAAAACAAAATTAAAATATTGTTCAATGCAGAAAATAATAAATTATCCAAAAATAAATACATCATATCCAAATAAGTATACCAAAAATAAATTATCCAAAAAATAAATATATATAGCAATACGAAAGATTTTTTTCGTTATTTTCGCAAAAATGGTCAATTATTACCTAAACTTAATTTTGTAGAATATACCAAATATTTGTATATATTACGAAAAAAACTAATAACGAAAGTTTTTTTTCGTAAAATGGTGTATGGACCTTTATCAAGGTATGTTAGTTACACCATATATTATTTTTTCGAATAGAATATATCCGTACAATAGTAAATAAAGTCGATTTAGCTTCACAACAAATATTTTCACAAAGTTGTCATGAAATGATGAAGATCTATGAAAAACTTGTCTTAAATTTTTTTAATCCTTTTTGTCTTATGAAAACTTCCTAAATATGATTAATAATTCATGAAAAATGATTTATAAATCATTTTCATTAATATGATGAAACTTTCTTTATTAGTACAAAAATAGTAAAGTGAAATTGAAAACCTTTTACAGATTTGTCTACTAACTTTGTTGCCTGAGTGTACTATTTAAGTTTGCCTTTTTATAACTCATCGGTTGCTTGCTCAATTTTTACAACTCTGTCAATAGCCCCCAAAAGCCCCTCCAATGTTGACCAGCAACTCAAACTCTCTAATTTTTGAAAATTCTTAATTTTAAAAATCTTTGAGTTCTTTGGTATTCTAGTTCTAGTTGAGGTACCAAAAACCGACATTCCCTCAGGACCAACCTGTAAAATGTTAAAAAATAGGGATCTATTTTTTGGTACGCGGCCCCCCGGAGCCACAATCTGCTCCAAATATTTGGGTTTCAAAATAAAAATTTTTTTTTTTAAATATCAGTTTTATCCAAAAAGTAGTCCTTGTTCAGAACTTGCAATAAAGTTTTTTGGATTCACTGTGTCCTAAACATTCATTGGACATAAAGACATTTTTGGTACGCGGCCCCCCCGGAGCCACAATCTGCTCCAAATATTAGGGTTTCAAAATAAAAAAAAAATTTTTTAAATAGCAGTTTTATGCAAAAAGTAGTCCTTGTTCAGAACTTGCAATAAAGTTTTTTGGATTCACTGTGTCCTAAACATTCATTGGACATAAAGACATTTTTGGTACGCGGCCCCCCGGAGCCACAATCTGCTCCAAATATTAGGGTTTCAAAATAAAAAAAAAATTTTTAAATATCAGTTTTATGCAAAAAGTAGTCCTTGTTCAGAACTTGCAATAAAGTTTTTTGGATTCACTGTGTCCTAAACATTCATTGGACATAAAGACATTTTTGGTACGCGGCCCCCCGGAGCCACAATCTGCTCCAAATATTAGGGTTTCAAAATAAAAAAAAATTTTTTAAATAGCAGTTTTATGCAAAAAGTAGTCCTTGTTCAGAACTTGCAATAAAGTTTTTTGGATTCATTGTGTCCTAAGCATTCATTGGACATAAAGACATTTTTGGTACGCGGCCCCCCGGAGCCACAATCTGCTCCTGAATGTGTTTCTGAATAAATATATTTTAAGTACATTACATTCTTCTTATTATTAAGAATTCCATTCACTTGTGAATGATAACACGTATAAAAATGACAGCTGTCATAAAATTTGTTGTGGCCAGCGTTGCCACCTGGTTTTTTGTGAACCGAGGATAAATTCGCTAGGCTAATGGCACGCACGTTTAGAAATGAGCTATTTGATAAGGGAGAAAATATATAAAAATTTTTTTGGAGCAGGCATTACCAAAAAATTTTCTGTAGTGTGTTAGTGAGTAAGAGAGAGGAAAAAATTGAGAGAATTACAGTCATAGAAAAATGTTAGTAACTAACACCATTCTGACATTCATACAAAATAAGATAATCAAATACACCTGATTAAAAATGGTTTAAATATAACAGTGTATGATATTATATAATTATATGTTATTTTGTGCGGTTAAGGTCACACAAATATATGTATGTTTTTATATATAATTTCATCAACTTAAATAAAATTATACAAATTACAAGGAAAGTATCTTTCTGCGGACCGTCAGATCCTAATGAAACTAAAATATATTATAGAGAACATACAACTTTGGAAACAATTTTATTTAGATATATCTAATGACACAAACATATTATTAAAAAGTTATCAAACAAAAAAAAATCGAACAAACTTTCGAAATATGTCTTAAAAAATGCATAAAATTTTTACATTTCATTTATACATATTTCACTTTATTTCGATGGCACAAACAACTTGTCCATAAAAAATATTTACCAAAAATTGTTCTTGTTTTTAAATAAATAAAAAATAAAGAAATAAATATATAAGTAAATTAATAAATAACTAACCAACTAAATAAAAAAATAAATAAATGAATAAGTAAATAACTAACTAAATTATTTATATTAGTATCAAAACAATCGCAATGTCTTTTAAAAACATATTCCGTACATTCCTTAAATGTTTTATGACACAAAAGGCATTGTATGTCACCAAAAGCATTTTTGATCATACAATATTTTTTGAGTGTAAACATGAAAAAAAATGTTAAGGCATCTGCTGAACATGTACACCACGGATGATAAAGTTGGTACAATTGTACTTTTTTTGGTACATTTTGAACTTCTAAAGTACCGTGGTACTACCACGACTCATTTGGTACAATTTAAAAATTTTTAATTTTTCCCCTTTTTGAATTTTTAGTATAGCAAACAAATTGTTATTGTGTCCTTTTTCATTGCATTTATTCGTTTTATGTAATGAGCGCTTAAAATATATGCGACCATATCCGCCAGATTTGACGATTTATCATCATAAAATTGGCATTTTTTTTAATATCGATTAACTATTTACGATTTTTTACAAAATTTATCTGGCAGCTCTGTATGCGACTGGTATTGTGGTGTATAGTGCTCTTACATATATTGACACTTGTTGCAGCCAACTTCACATTTATTTTGAATTTATTAAAATTCTGAAGAAATGAAAATTAAATTATTGTTAGAGAAATGAAAGAAAATGCCAAACAATCTTATATATTTTTAATTTATTACGAGCTTTCAACCTCCATATATTTACAAAAATAAAGCAAATTAAAAATAAACTGTAATAAATCTTATATGAAATTTTGCGAAGTTTTGACAACCAAAGTCAACTTTAATAATGTGGTTCCATAAATTTACTTCTGAAAATGTTATTTCAGGTAAAACAAATAGTATTGTACCGCTTCTAGTAAAAATGTTCCCGAATGAAATTGCAAATTTTGATTCAATAAATAATCAATTTAGAGCTTTAGATGATGTTGAGCAACTGAAGTCGTTAAAAAATTAAAGCATTTGTAGTTTATGGTAGGTAGTAGCTAATTTTCGTTGCTGGAATTTTATCCATGCCACACTCGACTGCAAATGTGGAAAGAGTTTTTCCTTTTCAAAATATAATAAAAACTAAGGAAAGAAACAGACTACATTAGCCAACATTATCAAGTTTAATACGGACAAAGGATTGGTTAAGATCGACAAATTCATGCTGCTATGATGTAGAAATTCCAAATAATTTATTAACTAAACAAATAATTCCATGATTTGGTCTGATTTGTACCTTATTTTATTCATACATATAATGTATATTATTGGTAAGTTTTGTTTTTTTTCTGTACAAGTGACTTTTTATGTACTTTTTTTGTTGTTTTAATAAATTAAAAAAAAATGGTACCGTGAAGGTCCAAAAAGTACAATTTTTTTTGGAGGTTGGTACAACATGGAAAACCCCATTTAACATCCCTGATGTACACTTGTCGTATTCTCATCGATGACTAAATGAAAGAGTACAAGAATGTGTGTGAGGTAGATAAATTTTCGTTTGCACAATTGTGCAATGAAATGGTAATCCCTGGTTTGGAGCCTTAAAATAACAAAAAAAGAGTAAAAATGAAAAAAAAAAACGTTTTTTGAGAAAAACTCAAACAATTTTACCTTGGATAGGATAAATTTAAAAAATTTAATATCGGCGAATTTTTTTTTAACATACCTACTAAAAAATCTTAAAAATTAACACGTAAAAAAGATCGATTTTTCGACAAAAACACGTCCAAAACCATTTTTTGGAAAAACTGCTATCGCCATCGTTTTTAGCGTACAATTTCACCTTGGAAAGGTAATATTTAAAAAAATACATCAGCCGATTTGTTTTTTTATTACCTACTAAAAAACATTAAAAATAAAAGTTGAGAAAAAGTTGAGAAAAAGTCAAAAAAATTAAATTCAGGAGCCTCGAAAATGATTTTTTTTGATATGTCGTAGTGGAACTTTTTTTCCTCTTGCCAAAAGCTATCGAATAATCGATGGCACAATATCGATTTGCTAAATCGACCCACTAAGTTTGATGTTTTACCTTTTTCAGCCACTGTCGTTCAAAATATTCTATGAATGGCATAAATTTCAAGTGACAATCAAATTTGTCAATCTAACATTTTATACCATCAAAGGCGCTATTAATGTGAGATGGCGCCAAAAGAGGAAGTAAGAACATTTTATGGAACTCTGTAGATGATTTCTTATTTTGTCTTATATGTATATGCAGCCAAACTCTTGAGAAACATTTTTATCGCCTTTTGAACTCCCATCTGATAGTCAGTGATAAACATAGCACGCCCCATATTCAAATCTTTAAGTTTTAACAAGTTGAATAAGTGGGCGTAGCTGTTCTCTGATTTTTTTTGTCCTTAAGACATGCAGCGCTTTTAAAAAACACATGTCCAACAAAAAACTTCATTGTACTTACTCTATCCATATAGTCGATATTAAATAGCAGCAGCTGTTGAAAACAACCCACACAGAGAAAATTCCTTGGACGAGTTTCAATAAAATTTGTTCACTAAACTAATGAAGTTTTTTTATTTATTTATTTGAATTGCTCCATACACAACACTAAAAGTCTTATTTTGCAGTATGTAACTGAGGATATTAAAAATTATAAGATCATTAATTAATTAATAACTAAATAATATTTTGTTTGATTTTCTTATGTCGAAAACAGTTTAAAAATATTTTCTTTAAATTTTCGTGCGTTACTTAAAAGTTGAGAGCTATGGGGTATAGAATTCCAGAGAGATACTGCGAAAATGTAGAAATGCCACTCCGAAATTAAACTTTTGTATCCAAATGATCTAAGTCTTTTTCCCCTGCTTATATCTGAAATACAAAGTTTGCTGTACAGATGATCAGGTTTGTGGGTATATGTATATTATTTTATGTAAAAAACTAAAAGTCTAATATTTAGTATCGGATTATGTTGTTAAATGCAACGTTCAATTTCCCTTTACTAGTTGTATCACATTTTATTTACTAAATAACCATAAGATAAGTTTTGGCAAGTAGCATTCTTACTCTCATAGGTGAACAATGCTAGGTCCGCCAAAGGGTTCCAGTCATAGAGAAAGTGCGACAACAAGCATAGTTAATGTGGTTCGACCACGTAAGGGTGTCATTAAAAAATATTCCGAGATTCTTAGCAGATTTGACTATTTCAATTTGTTGATTATTTATAAATATATTAGGTATAATATTTAGATTGGCAAGTCGGTTTTGAATTACAATGCATTTAGATTTTTTTGGTTGCCCACGTATAAATAAGATGGAGTTGCTGATTAATAGGGATAATAAACTAATCTATTAAGGCATTAGTACAACTGGTATTAAGCTGAACGCCATCCGCGTACAATCTTACATTACAATTTGTTAAAATGACTGGGAGGTCATTAGAGTACAGTGAGAATAATAGTGCCCCAACAATGGAACCATGAGGTACCCCCCTTGCTACAGGCAGTTCCTTGGATTTTTGGATTCCAGTTTCAAAAAAAAAAAAATAAACAAAAACAAACTAAACGAAAAAAACAACCCTTTTTTTTGCAATAAGAAAAAGGAACCATAAAAACCTACCTAAGATGTGTGTCTTTGTCTTTCGCTTTACTCTGTCTACATGTCTGTATATGTTTGTTTGCAATTTGACTACACTAGATTATTAATCTATAAACATTTAGTTTAGAAATATGTATTAAAATTAAATATTTTATTTTGTCTTTTATTTAATTAAAAGACAATTGTTTTCACAAGCCGGTGACAACGCAAAATTTAAGTTGTTTTAATCCTCAATTTCGTTTTATGTATGAAAAACAGATACAAAAGTCTTCCATGGTTGATTTTTTTATATGTCTTATTAGAGTTGTACTTGTTAGTATCATTTTCCTCTTCTCTACTACATCTTGACATGCCGCGACATCTGCTTCATTTAGCGTATATCTTTCAATCTGGTTGTCGTCCACACTATTAATGTGCTTATCAGCACAATTTTTTTAGCAAAATTAATAAGTAAAACATTAGTATATTAGTAAAGCATTAGTATAAAAAAGTTAAGTGCTGAATAAGTATAACAAAAATTTTAGCTGAAAACACGATTTTAGCAAAAAAAATTGCTAAAAAATAGTATACCTGATTTACAAGACGTTTTACTAACTTGTTTACTAACTTATTTTTTTGAGTGTAGTTAAAACGTCACATTGGTCATTGCAGCAAAAGAAAAAAAGTAAGATTCATGATTGTTACTAGAATGATTACACAGGCCTACACTCAAAAAAAAAGTTTGTAAAGTCAGCAAAAAATTTTGCTGAGTCAGCAAAATTTTAGTCAGGAGGATGCTAGCAAAAAAATTGCTAGTGTCAGCAAAATCTTTTGCTGAAAATCAGCGAGCTGATTTTTAGCAACAAAATTTGTAGATTCAGCAAAAGTTTTGCTAACACTTAGTAGATTACAAATAAAAAAGCGTTGGTAAAAATTAATAAATTTTTTGCTGAATTTTAGTAGACTGAAAAAAACGCAAAAAAATTGTAATTTAGTTAAAATATTTGCTGAAAATCATAAAACATATTTTTGTGATTCTTTTAAAAATAATTTAAAATAATTACGAAATATAAAAATTTTCATATTCCCACATTGACGACATGAATTAATTTAATATCTGAAAATATATAGAAATTAATACATATAACATAACAAAAATTTTCTTTCAACTACTTACCTCAATGGTTGTCTTAATGATGCTATCTTTTCAATGACGAAACTGACGAAGATAATTCTAGAAACGAAACGAAAAAATAAACAAAAACAAACGAAACGAAAAAAAAACAACCCTTTTTTTTGCAATAAGAAAAAGGAACCATACAAATCTACCTAAGATGTGTGTCTTTGTCTTTCGCTTTACTCTGTCTACATGTCTGTTAATGTTTTTTTTATGGTTGATTTTTTTAATTGTCTTATTAGAGTTGTCCTTTTTAGTATCATTTTCCTCTTCTCTACTACATCTTGACATGCCGCGACATCTGCTTATCAGCACAATTTTTTTTAGCAAAATTAATTAGCAAAACATTAGTATATTAGTAAAGCATAAGTATAAAACAGTTAAGTGCTGAATAAGTATAACAAAAATTTTAGCTGAAAACACGGTTTTAGCAAAAATATTTGCTAAAAAATAGTATTCCTGATTTACAAGACGTTTTACTAACTTTTCTACTAACTTATTTTTTTGAGTGTACAATGATTTTGGTGCCGCTAAAAATAAAACAGATTTCAAGTACGTTCGGTACCCTGATAAAAATTGATACTTACTTTTTTAATGCTACGTGTAGTTTTCGAGATTTCGCAAATATATTAAAGTAATCAACGTATGTCTTCTCCACTGCATCTGTTATAGCCCAGGTAGAAATTTGGGATGGTACAAAAAACGAAGAGTTTTGAAAACGTTTGTTTTTGATGGTACTAAAATAAAAGCGTTTCCAAAGCGATAATTGCAAATAATACGAAAAAAAGCATTTAAAAAACATTATTTTGGATTGCTATTCGAACGTTCGGACAAAGTATTTTAGGAATACTTTTTATACAAAACTTACAAATATTTGTGAAATAAAAACACTGTAAAAACATTGGTTCAAAGCGTTTTTCCAACGTTTGTAAAAAGTACTTTAGAAGTTCTTATCGTACAAAATTTACAACGGTTTATAAAATAAAACCAATGTAAAACCATTGCGTTAAAGCGTTTTTCTAACATTCGCCAATAGTACTTTAGAAATACTTTTTTTTTACAAAATATTTTACTGATTAAAAAACAACACTGTCATAAGGGGGTCTATCTATATGCGAACTCGGTTTCTTATGCAATTTTTTTATATGCTTTTCTCTTCATGAACCGAGTTCAATAAATCACTCAATATGGCCAGCCCATAATGTAGCGACTCTATAAAGTGTATAGTCCTTGTATATCTTTTATAAAGCACTATATTTTGAGGACAGATAAAGCAATATTTTAGAGAACTTTTCAAAACTTAATAAAACGCTAGTTAAACTATTTAAAATTACAATGTTTTGTTACTTTATTTATATTATTTTAATCATATTTTACATGTTTCATTATTATTTATGTAATAGCGTTATAGCAATTGTTTCATTGTAGAACTTTGTAAGTATACACTTCACTTCTACTAAATGCATACTAACTTCAGTATAATTTTCATTTGAATTTTTAACATTATACAAACCTATTTCATTTGATGAGAGTGGATACTGATATACATCATTTATTTCATTATAAGTTTTGCCTTTTAAAAATATATCATCATATTTGTGTTTTTCATTATTGTTAATGCTAAAAATTTCATTAATTACTAGAATATTTCCATTACTAAGTAAGCATACATTATCAGGGTGAGATGTAGTGAATTTAAAACCTTCAATATTTACAAAGGAAAACAATACTTTTGATTTTGAGGATTCTAAAATGGTTCCAAGAGCATATTTTGTGTTTTTAAAAATTGGATAAACCAACGGGATATTGTTTTGTACGTTTTTGTTGTGAAAAATGTGCAATTTTCTTTGAATTTGTGCAATAGGATTTTTCGGTGATTTTACAATTGATTTTATAAAGCCTAAACTGTTTTCAAAATCGAAAGCCGAAAGTGAGATATAGGAGCCCCAATATTAGCTACGTCATCCGTAATATGAATAAGATTATGGATGTTCATTGTTTGCGAATTTGGTCCATAAAAATGTGGCATAAGTTCAACAAATTTCCTTAAAATACGTTTTACATAATCAGTTTTTAACGTCGCTAATGTGGTAGACGACAAAATTCTGCAAGATGTATATAAAAGTAAGAAATGTCTGTACTGATCAGAACTTAAAACATTTTTTAAAACAAGAGCTCCACCATATAATAAAAAAAATCTGAATTGGGTAGCTTTCCAATTTCTTATATCTATTATATCAAATGTTTTCTTTTGGAACTCTGATGTTACGTCATTAGAAATGTTCAAAAAATTTTGATGTAAAACCGCAACACTTTCTTGAGAAACAAATGAATGTGATTTTTTGCAAATTAAATTTTGTAGCAAATATTTGCTAACGCCAATATGCAACATATGCATTTCATCAAGGACTACGAATTTTACTAAATCAAAGTTTACTAGATCTAGAAGCGGACTGTTTTCTTTAGTTAAATGATGACCCGGATTTTTTTTCCCCCTAAATGATCGCAAAGTTCTTTCTTCGCAATTAATTTCTTTAAATACACGAGAGTTGTTAACAGTTTCTCCGTGAACAGTGCATCTTTCGCAAGAATAAAATCCGGTGTGTCCTTTGCAACATTTAATAAAGGCACGAGCCGGCATATCGCAGCAAAATGCTAATATTTTAAAATTGAAATATTTTCCATTTATATGAATACCTATACAAAAAAAAGAGTTTAAAATATTTGAATTTAAAAATGTTAATATTCTCAAACATTCATACCATCATTTTGTAAAATGTTAGCTTTTATATTTTGTTACTTTAAAATATATTTTAATTAAATTCAATAAAAATATTATTTTTCAAAATGTAAATATATAAAATTGTTTAAAATTATTATTCTGATATTTGTGTTGAAAACAATGACAAAGTACTTTAATTGTAGCTTTTTTAACGCTTAGAGAACGTTAAAACTGTAAATTGGTATTTATGAACAATTCATAAAGATCTTTAAAATTTGTCTTTCGAGCTTTTTGACAATGTTCAAAATTACAACCCTCAAAGCGGTTATCATTTGGGTCGTTTTCATAACGCTTAATAACTGTAAGCCAAAATGTTCTGCAAATACTTATTTAACGATTGAAAAAGCATTTCAAAAATTTTGTTTTGCAATGTTTTGAGAACGTTATAAAATACCATCCTCAGACCGTAAATTTGGGTTATCATTTTGCACATTCTCAAAACGCTTTAAATTTGTAATTTGGTATGTTCTGAAAACGCTTGTACCATCATGAAAAATGCTTTTAAAACGTTTTAAAGATTGTATTTTTCTACCTGGGAGGTTTTCTAAACTTTTTTACTACATATTCACCACAAATATAACAAAATGTATTTGGATTATTTACACAACACCTTCTCGACGACGGCATATCGATATTATCATTTAATCAAAGAAATTAATTGACTATAATGACATTAAGTATAATAAAATACATTTTTTAGATTATGACCGATCGATACAAACCTGAACGTAGCTTCGCGATTTTGACAGCTAACCATGACGTCTTGCGGACTAATTAACCAATTTATAACATAGAATTAGCGGCACCAAACAAAAAATTTTTTTTGTAGGCCTGTGTTATTGATATAATAATTATGATCTGCTTGAACCATAGGAACATTTAAAAACTTTTTATTGATTGTATCGGCATCAATCGAACATCGTTCGTAGATTTACCGACGTATCGTTTGCCATGTTCTTTTGGAGCCAATGGCGAAAGAAAACTTTTCAGCATAAAAAACGGATTTATTTGTTTTTCTTTTAGCAGTCAGATAATCCTTATACTCAAAATCTCTTTGATTGATATAATCTTTAGTTTCAGATGAAAACCATGGTTTCTATTTATTACTAATCATTTTTGTCCTTATTGGTACAGTTAGGTCAAACAGATAATTTAGGTTTTGCTCATGAAAAGATAATTGGTTATCTACGGAATACAAAGAAACATTCCAATCGATTTTAAAAAATTCTTCCTCGAGAAATCTAAAATTAATATTTTTGAAATCTCGGAAAGTAATTCTCTCAACTGGTATTACCAGTTGGAAATTGTAAGTCATGAAAATGAGATCTTGCTTGGAGAAACATGACGCAGAGAATTGATCATAGACTAGTATATTAATTTCATTACTCACGAGAAATAAATCCAAAAGCGTGTTATTAGTCGCAGTGAAGTGCGTAGGATTTAAGATATTAGGTGATATTAAACCACGCGAGGCACAGTCATCAGAAAAAGTACTATCCACTAGAAGGCTGGAATTGAAATCTTCTGCTATTATAACATCATCGTACAAAGCTGTTTGCGCTTCCAAAATTCGAATAAACCGCCTAGTACAATGATTTTTATTATGCGTATAAACACTCCCTACAAGCAGTTTCCTACCTCCCTTGTTTACCTTGATAAATACATACTCAACTAAATTTAAAGGATCTGAATTATTGATGTCCCAAAATCACAATTTTCTTTAGATGTACATTTGATACTAAAAGAAATACCCTTTTTGATGTACATTGCAACGCAGCCATATCCATATTCTCTATCGACTATACGTAAATTACGTATATCCATTTAATGAAACAGAAAAGTCCGTAATTTCGGAATCAAACCATGTTTCCGATACGCATATAAAATCAATACCTGAGTTTTCAAAGATCAATCTAAATTCGTCAATCTTTTTCCTTAAGCTTTGATCATTTATATAACATATTTTTGCACCTTTCCTCTGATTGGCAAGGACTTTAACCGTATTTGCAACATTGTCTCTGGAACTAATTCTATGGGTATTGTTCATTGATTAAGTTTAAAAATAATGAACTAGTAACGCACGTATTGTATTGTATTTAAAATGGTACAAAGTGTAGAAAACAGAGCAAAATAGTTTGAAAGTAAGATTTTAATAAGAAGCTTGATCAAAACGTTCATTAGCATCATGTGCGGATTCTGGCTCTCGAAAAAACTCATCAAGATATTCTATATCATTAACTCTTATGATGTTGCTTTCCACAGTCTTTTTAATATATACTAAACCACGATTACTAAAGGCACTGTGAAGACGATTTTCCTTTTTTTGACTTCACAATGCGAAAGAAACATTTTTAAAACTTCATGAATAACCTTCATAGTTTTAATGAAACTTTTTCATTAGACGTATGAACTTTTTAATAAATAATATTAAATGTTTCATTAAATTTTGTGAAAAACTGCATTAACTTAATGAAAAGTTTCAATGGACTAGTTCCAGTGACAATTCATAGATATAATGCAAAAATTCATTGATATCATGCAGCAAAGGTCCAGACAATTAAAATCTTGCTTTTTTTACAGTTTTATTAGCTTTTTGTTTTAATATACATCGAGATTATTTTTATGCTATTCTTAATTTATAACGAGCTTTCAACCTCCGTATATTTCCAAAAATAAAGCAAATCAAACATATTAGCTAGGTTGATACTAGTATTTCGATCTGGCTATAGATCTCATCAGAACACGAAGTTTTAGAAAAGCTAGAGCCTCCAGACTATGCTGAACTTTAACAAAAACCTATTAATTATCAATTTTGCTCCATTCTTGTCTTCTAAGTTATCAAACACGTTACTAGGGTCTTTTCTTAAAAAGCGTCATGACGTTACAAAACTTTGAAGACCAAAAATGTTCTATTTATATAAAACTAATTTAGATTTTACTCTGGCTCAAATAATATTTTTTACAGTTTTATTAGTTTTTTGTTTTTATATACATCGAGATTATTTTTATGTTATTATTAATTTATAACGAGCTTTCTAGCTCCACATATTTCCAAAAATATCGCAAATTAAACATATTAGCTAGGTTGATACTAGTATTTCGATCTGGCTAGAGGTCTCATCAGAACCCGAAGTTTTAGAAAAGCTAGAGACTCCAGAATAGGCAGAACTCTAACACAAAACCCATTAATTATCAATTTCGCTCCATTCTTGTCCTGACATCAGAAATGTTCTCTTTTATAAGATTTATCCGGAATCGTTTTAGTCGTTTATGCTAAACTTTTGAAATATGGATTCATTAAACAAATTCTTGCAAAAAATCGGATGGAGTTTTTCGAGAAATTATGTGCTCGCCAGGTATTTTTGGAAAGGATGTATTTTTTGGCGCTTCTTGGTGCTAATTTGCAAATGTAATGTGTAATGTTTGCACAATTAAAAGACATTCGATACAAAAAACAACAAAATAACTTAAATACATGTGACACACACTTCTATATGATTCACGAATACATCTAAAGCATTATATTCTCCTAATCCTCCATTAAGGACCTTTATCTCTTCATACAATGCCTTTTGAATACCATGGTTATGTTCAAAAAAATCTGAATATTTTGAACATATACAGTACCTCCCACTATATTGCGCCCGGTTAAGTGCCTTCCCCGTTTAAATGCGCAAAAAGTGGTGGCAAAAATATATTTCTTGCAAAATGCATGGAAATAATTCCGATTAAATGCGCTCCCCCGCTTAAATGATTCCCTTAGGGCCGAGTTAAATTAGTAAAGTATGAACGAAATTGACCACTTAAATGTGTTTTTTAAATATTAGTTTTTTGACCAACAAAACAATTCATTAAAAAAATACTTTTTTAAAAATGTTTTTGTTAAAACTTAAAAATAAAATCAAATTTTTTTTAAAATTAAATATATCAATATTTTTAAACAAAAAGTGTAAAAACACTTTCACTTAATGAAAACTAATTCCATTAAATGCTTTTTAAACGCATTTATGCAATATTATCCGAGTTTTCGGATAAATGATTTCTCGCTTAAATGCGCTGAAAACTCTGCATGTTTAATTGCGCACTGGTTTTGGAAAACACGTGTTTTGCTATATAGTGTGAATGTGGCTTTACTGTGTTCATTGTCAAAATCTTAAATTTTATTTAACAGCGCAGTAACTTGACTATAAACCAGTGGAGGGCGTTTAGTTCAACAATTGTTAAATACCAATACCCACGCATTCTTATTCTCTTGCATTCAGTCGTCGGTGAGACAGCGACGAGTGCACATGTTAGCGGATGCCGTATTATTTTTTTTCAAGTTTACAGAAAATAAATTAATGGTGACACTCAAAAAATAGTGTATGTTAAAAAATGCTTTTGGTAACATCCAATGCCTTGTATGTTATCAAACATTTAGGGAATATATGGAACATGTTATTAAAAGATAATATGATCGTTTTCATAGTAATATGAATAAATTAAATGCTGAGGAAAGAGA